>CM055117.1:132949957-133549957 GCA_029206835.1 Rana muscosa | reverse complement strand
AGGTGAGGATTATGTGATATTACTACATGGAGTGCCTCAATAAAAATATCCCCTTTAAAACAAGATCACCACATTTCTAACTGGAAAATCTTCTTACCTAAATAATATTTCCAAAAATACTAAGGTAAAAATGAATAGCCCACTAAAAGTGAACAACAAAACCAGCATTTGCTGAAATATCAATCCAGAGATTTCCCCTGCAGTACTTTTTCACTGCCACTAGATACCCTCAGTCTGATAGTTAGCAATATTCAACCCACTTCCTCAGAGCCCAGGTTGTCGTGGACCTTCCCAGGCTGTAACTGGACAGTGAAAGGAGAAGGAGTGATGAGTTCATCTCTCTGCTTTCAGCATGCTTCTTGACAGCACATAAACTGATTGGCTCCTTGTATTGCTTCTTCCTCTCAAACTCCAGCCCTGCTGTACAGGAATTGCAAGGAGCTGATTCAGGTACCTACATTTCTTGCATTAAAACAAATAATAATAATGATATATTCATTATTTCATAGATGCATTATTGTTTTATTTTATATCAACATATAGTTCAGCTTTTAAAGCAGAATTCCAGACAAACAGCTGCCTATACATCTGAAATACATACACATGAACTGTATTGCCTAAAAAAATTGTAATTTTGTTCAGCTAAACCTGTAGTCACAACAGCACAGCTTGCTCTATAGCCAGCCCCATTCTGTGATTGAGCAATGCTGAAGCAAAGCATTCATCTATCTGCTTCACCATCCTTTAGGCATACCGGTATTCAGACACAACTATGCAAAAAAATAAAGCCACCAGTGGCTCTATTACACCTCCCTCTCACACTCTGAACTTATTTCACACTTGCAGTTGGGTGGGTGGTAAAAACAGGTTAAGCCTTTTTTTTACCACCCTCCAGCCTCTCCCCCTAAGCTGCTAAGACAGAAGTATGGGGGTGTACATGATGCTTTGCATTGCGGCATTGCAAAAACTATCCTGTCAAATAAATGGGGTCAACATCTGCCCCCCCCACCACTGAGGATCATTACAATATACGCAGTTGCAATGTGATGTTGTGCGCTTTTAGAGGTTTGTACAGGAGGTGAGGAGATAACATTACGAGCCGCTACCCCTTCCCCCACAACCTATGAAACAGCCTTTTAAAAGTGATCCACTGCAGATTTGTCTTTAGAGTCAAGTGTAAATGAGCCCCATGTGTTTATGTTCAATGGATTGCAGGTAACTTATATCAAGCTAGATATACTAGATATACTTATACTAGGTTTAAATATAGGTATAGGTTTAAAGATTTAAAAAAATCCTGGAGCTGCACCCCACTTAAAAAGGGTAAAATCAACTTTATTGTTCAGTATTTGCACAAACAGAGCCCCACCCAGGATCCTACCTCTAAAGCCCCGTACACACGATCGGTTTAACTGATGAAAACCGTCCGATGGATTGTTTTCATCAGACAAACCGATCGTGTATGGGACCCATCGGTCTTTTTTCCATCGGTTTTAAAAAACAGAACATGTTTTAAATTTTTCCGATGGATAAAAAACCGATTGAAATCTCAGATCGTCTATGGGCAAGTCCATCGGATAAAAACCCCACGCATACTCAGAATCAAGTCGACGCATGCTCAGAAGCATTGAACTTCATTTTTCTCGGCTCATCGGAGTGTTTTACATCACCGCGTTTGGAACGGTCGGTTTTTTGACTGATGGTGTGTAGGCAAGACCGATGGAAGTCAGCTTCATCGGATTTCCGATGGACAAAACCATCAGATTAGAATCCATAGGATATCCGATCGTGTGTACGAGGCTTAACATGGGACAAAATACTGCATGTTGTTTATCCCATAGCGACAGAATAGTGAAAAAATAATAATGCTTTTTCTTTAAATTGTGTTATTTATGTTTATTTTATTTGCCTGGAGTTCGGCTTTAAATAGTTTCTATTTACTATCCTATTCAGGTTTACAGATATCTGAGGTGCCTTCAGAAGGATAATAAACATTGATGGTTATATTGTTAACATTGCAGAAGGTGTAACACAGCAGTTCAATGTAAGTAGTGACAAATCATCCTTTTGTAGTCAGACAGCAGAATATAACAAATGATTAATGGTTCTATATGTGAACTTCTGCTGAGGAGCAGCACCTGTGGCCATTACACCAGCTGCCATTTACACAGCATAATTACTTCTGCCCCAGTATAGCTAAAAGGTGACATGTACTGTAGCTCTCTGTGTTCCCAGATGGAAGCTTACCATAGATATGCTTTGGATTTACATTAGCAACTATTAATGCGTATTTCAACACTGCTAACTGTAAAGAAATTACACTTTATATCTCAGTCTTAGTTCATTTAAATCTTCCCCAGTACACCCATATGGGAGAATCACAATGCCCAGCATGCACAGTGCACTCCCCCTCACCTGTTATGGCAGCCATGAGGGAGAACTGCACATGTACAAGTCTTGAAAGATGGAGAGCACTAATTCCAGTGATACTAGGAGCTTGTCCAATGTACAGAGCGTCCTAGAACACAGGAAGGATGTTGCAGATCTCTCCCATTAGTATTTTTTGAGCCAAACTGTGGGAAAGCCACAATGGACCTACAGGTATGGCACTCCAAATTTGATAAAAGCTACACAGTGCTTTTAAAAGTACACGGGAACATTGACTGTAGAGTGCATTTTAATAAATGGGTGAATCTAGCCTTTAAAGAGGAACTGAACTCTGTAAGTTGTGCCCAAAAAAACGACAAGAAGAGGACAAAGAACTAGTCACTGTTATTGCCTGTGGTCTCCCTGCAGCTGGTCTTTTCTCATTACTGACTTACCATGCTTTGTTCTGAAAACAACTGGGGGGAAAGGCGAACCTGGGACTTTAAATGGGACGTGAGGATATATTCATGCCCCCATCCTAATATGCGTAAATAGAAAGGGGGAGTCGGGACTTTAAATGAGGTGTGCTTTGTTCGGTACTGGGTTTCTGTGTTGAGGCACCCATCTTGGTAGAAATAGGGATTTGCTTCCTCATGCCAGAACCTCCAGCAAGGAAAACAGTGAACAGAAGTGTAGTGACATCTCTGCACACCTCCTGAAACTAGCAGTCAGAGGCAGCAGTGCCTTAAATCTCATCCTGTACATACAGATATGAAGCTACAGAACCGGAATCCCTAGACACCCTTACATGCCAGGATGTACAGTGCAATAGTAATATCACCAAATCTCACTCCAATTCTCCTGAAACTAGCACTAACAGGCAGTCTTAGATCTCACCTAGTATATTTTCCAGGCTGATGATTAGGCATACAAACACTTCTAGGTCTTACCAATAGCATAAAAAACCTTCACTTTGTAAATTCAGCTCCCCTTTGGTAAAGTATTTGTGCCTTCTTATATTCTGTACCAGTTACCTGACATTTGACATTTGGCACCAGAAGTATAGCTTACTCTTGTACCACCAAATATTACCCTCATGCTTATCCTTTCACTCCCCATAACTTTAGCATTTAGGCATACGTCCCACTATCAATCCTGTCTCTGGTGGCAACTTATCAATGATGGGATTGCAAGAGAGACCAAAAAACATGTAAGGCCCCTTTCACAGGGGATGGATCCGTGATGATCCGCCCCGTGAACCTCTGCTTGCTCAGCGGGGATCGCTCCGCTGATCCCCGCTGAGCCGGCGGATGACAGGGCGGTCCCCGCACACTGTGCAGGGTCCGCCCTGTCAGATCTCCGCTCTCCCCTATGGGGTGATCGGATGAACACGGACCGTCTGTCTGTGTTCACTTGATCCGCTCTGCAGACGGATTGAAAAATAGGATTTTCCTTCGTCTGCAGAATTGGAGGATTGCAGACCGGATTAGATCGGGTGTCAGCGAATGTTCATCTGCTGACACCCGCTATCTCATAAGGACCAATGTATGTCCCTTTTTCATCCGTAAACGGATGGATGAAAAAGCAGACATACGGTCCACATGTGTGAAAGGGGCCTTACTGTTTTTACATCTTCTGGTCTCTTGCAGCAGGAAAGTGATAGCCCGCTGGTCCAGCCATCAAGGAAATACCGCTGTAGAAACTGATGTTGGTTTGTCTCTATCACTAACGGGCCTTAAAGTGAAGCTCCATCCAAAAGTGGAAGTTCAACTGTAAGAACCCCCTCCCCTGACACATTTGGCATGTCATTTTTTAGTTTTGACAGGTACCCACTTCTGATCCGAGTAAAAGTTCTTCTCACCCCTCCCTCCGTGCAGTCTTCTGGGACACATCACAAGTCCCAGAAGACTGCCTGACTATTCAAGAGGCGCAACGTGACTTGCGCATGCAGAGTGTGCACCCGGATGTGAAGCTGCAAGCTGTCACATCCAGATGTCCACAGTTGAAATGCCGGCACAAGGAGAGGAAGAGAAGTGATGGTTCAGGCATTCATTGCTGGATCCTGGGATAGGTGAGTGTGTGTTTATTAACCACTTAAGCCCCGGACCATTTGGCTGGCCAAAGACCAGGCCACTTTTTGCGATTCGGCACTGCGTCGCTTTAACTGACAATTGCGCGGTCGTGTGACGTGGCTCCCAAACAAAATTGACGTCCTTTTTTTCCCCCAAATAGAGCTTTCTTTTGGTGGTATTTGATCACCTCTGTGGTTTTTATTTTTTGCGCTATAAACAAAAATAGAGTGACAATTTTGAAAAAAAAAAAAAGCAATATTTTTTACTTTTTGCTATAATAAATATCCCCAAAAAACATATAAAAAAACAATTGTTTTCCTCAGTTTAGGCCGATACGTATTCTTCTACATATTTTTGTTAAAAAAATCGCAATAAGCGTTTATTGATTGGTTTGGGCAAATTTTTTATCATGACTGCGACATTATGGCGGACACATCGGACACTATTTTGGGACCATTGTCATTTTTACAGCGATCAGTGCTATAAAAATGCACTGATTACTGTAAAAATTACACTGGCGGTGAATGGGTTAACCAGGAGGGGGCGCTGAAGGTGTTAAGTGTTTCCTAGGGAATGATTCTTACTGTGAGGGGGCGTGGCTACACGTGACACGTCAATGATAACCATTCCCGATCAAGTGTAATGTAATTGGGAAGGTTGAGTATCCCAAATCCAACAAAAATGTGTTCTAATCTTGGCATGAGATTTGGGATCCTCACCTTTCTCAGGATCCTGTACTGAGGCCCAGTGGCGTCGCAAATACCAACAGAAAGTGACTGAAAGCTGGGGTGTAAAGTAAGTATTTTTAAGTTTTTCTTCAAAATATATTTTCTTTATTTTTCACTGAGTACTTTTTATTTAATGGGACGATGGGGCTGCATAAAAGGCTGAGTATCTCGAATCCTTCAAAAATGTGTTTCAATTTTGGTATGAGATTTGGGATCCCCATCTTTCTCAGGATCCTATGTTGAGACCCAGTGACATCCCCGGCACCAATAGGAAGCGTCTGAAAGCTGGGGTTTAAAGCATTTTCATGTTTTTCTTCAAAATATTATTTTTTTCTTTATTTTTCACTGAGAATTTTTTACTCAATGAGACAATGGGGCTGTATAAAATAAGTGGACCTTGCATTTTCATGCAAGGTCTGCTTTAAATTAGCAGGTTTGCTATACAGGTTAAAGAAATCTCAAATATGCCCAGTGGCTCAAAAATACCCAAAAAATATCAAAAATGCCTGTCCTCAATAACTTCAAAATACACTTTTCTAATCACTAACTGCTTAGATGGGGAATCAATTATAGTCTTAAGTCAAAGTCTTCCTTATTTGCCAGAAACGGTGCAATGTATCATTACACCAAGGTAATACAGCCCAGGGGAAAAGCAGCTATTCTTCAGGATAAGAAAAAAAAAAAAAAAAGCCATGAATAATATTATGTAAAAATTAATTTGCAATAAATGGTTTCAAATCTCAGGCCAGAATTGTTTCTTTTTCAAATGTCACCAGAAAATGACATCTTACCCGCAGGAATGAGTCCAAGGATCCGTTTTCCATATACTCCACCACAATCATTACAGGCCGGCCTGAAAACACAGCAAAGAAATTCATTAGGAAGATTAAAGGTGTATTAGAGGTTGGTTATACATTTCCAGCTGTTATGGAAAGATTATCTGTATCACTTTAATGCAGTTCATATGTCTTAGGCTGCAGGGAGGGAAATTAAAAAAAAATCTTCCAGTCAATTATTTGTGTTGATGTTTTGAATGGAGAGACTGAGCATTAGAGTACCCTGATGATTTTTTATTACCTGCTCCTTGGCACATGCCATACATGGAACCGCACGTAATGACTATTGCCAGCAGTATTCATAAGCACAACAGTATGCAAGCATCTCTGTTAAAGCGTTCGCAATCAGGAAAACAAAATACATCACAGAAGTCATTATGAAAAGAGCGGGTCCAGCACTACATATGCTCATGTTTTTAAACATCATTTCAAACAAGTATAAACTGTTCTATTAAAATGCAATCTTGGTGATTGATTTTCCTTCTTTAAAAATAAATAATAAAAAATAAAAAATAAAAACTGTTTGCGCTTTCATTACTTTCTCTCTTTTTATTCAACTGATGTCTGATATTTCACCATTCAATACACAAGAAAGAAATTAAAATGGTATGATGTGCTGAAAATTGTCACTTACTAGAAGAGTCAGCTGTAAATGTGTCTTACCAAAAAAAAAAAAAGATCTATTGAAATTAAATAAGACAGCATTTCATCTATCTAGCTGCATGTACTGAAAATAGAACTCCATGTAAAAATAAAAAATAAATAGTTTAGCTAAAGTAAAAATTTAATAATACAATACTAACCTACAATCTCTGGGGAGGGGCTTCATCATGCAGCCTGGGCTCAGAATATTATTGAACAAAGCACCACTCAGTCAAGATAAAGGCATGCTTCGGACCCCCAATGGTTGGGCTATCATTTAACCCCAGGGCAAAGCCAACGGAGATTGGTGGAGATGAAAGACAATGGGTACCGGTCACTTTAAAAAATAAGTGAAAGTAAGTGTGCAGCGCCAAATAATAAACAATAAATTGTCTATAATTAACTAATAATGTAATCCCAAAAGGGTGTGGTAAACTGTGAAAACACACAAGAGGGTCAGGGAATAAAGGCCCCAGTAGAAGTCCGATTAGGACGAAACGCGTCGGACCAGGTTACACAGCTCCCCATATTGCTTTTATTCTACAGTGATCACTTTTATTTATTTGTATGTTGGTTTTTATCAATAAAACATATTTTTTTGACCTGCACCATTGGAAGCCCCTCCATTTTATCTGTTTCTTCCATGTGCTGTTGATGTGAGCTTTGTTGTGTTCTCCATCTGGCTACCGCCACCCCAGTGGGGGCCATCAACACTTAGAACTCACTGAGTGTTTTTTGGATTGTCCTTGAGTCGTTTGGTTCCTGGAGTCGTTTGGAATATCCGTGTCAGACTGAGCACCGGTCGTGAACAACTTGGTCCAGCATTTTCATCTTTGGCTACTCCCACCGAGATTCCTACAAAGAGTGTTTGGAGTTCCATTGGATCCCTTGGACATCCGGTCTACCCATAGATTGGGAACCCCTAAGCCTGATTGATCCGTTTTCGCTGACAGTCTGGTCCAACACCTCCGGTAAGAGTGTTTAAGACACACCATTGCATGGGCGTCCGCTGAACTTTTTTCGGGGGGGGGGCATCATTCTTGAGGATAATTCCACTTCACTCAATGCCCATATAAACATAGCCTAGAGAATGCACATCTTTCTATATTGCACTGTTGTGGCCATATTTTGATCTTGATGAAAACAGCCTATACTGTATGTATAGGTTGTTTTCATCAAGATCAAAATATGGCCGCCGACACCACAGATGTATTGCAATACATTGCAATACAAAAAGATGTACACAGTGGTGTCGTGGCACAGGCACTGCTGTTACCTGTAGTTCTTCAGTGATAGGGCAGGCACTGGCAGCGTATTGTGTCTCTTGTCTGCACGCCACGCACCTGTGGGAGGAGCCGGTGCCGCGCTGGCCGGATCGGCACAGGCACATTTACACAGGCAGGCTGAGTCAGCAGCCAATCACGAAACAGCTTTGTCAGGGTCACGGTGATGTTAAGCAGAGGCCTGAGCGGCAGAACCAATCCGATGCTCGGGCAGGGGATGAGGAGGGAGGGACGGATAGTCGGAAAAGACTGAGAGCAGCCCCAGCCCCCAGGCCAGCAGCAGTCTGCAGACTTAGAAAAAAAAGTCCACGGCTGCTGCAGTGGCCATTGCAACACAGGGGGCAAGTGTGTCTTCACTCTGACTTCCAGGGGGGGGGGAATTGACCCCCCTTGCCCTATGGAGCGGACGTCCATGCACCACTGTATTTAGAGGATATACTCCCTGTGACACCTGTCAACTTTGGCAACATCCTCATTATATGATTCTTCAATCACTTGTGATGGACACTGCTACATATTTTTATTAGTTTTTGTTTATGGACTCAGTTTATTCTCTGACCCTCTTGTGTGTTTTCACAGTTTACCACACCCTTTTGGGATTACATTATTAGTTAATTATAGACAATTTATTGTTTATTTTTTAGCGCTGCAGACTTCAAATATTTATATCCCTCCTTAGCATGCACAATCAACAACAAAACTCCCAGTGGTTGGCCAGAGGAGAACATAAATATTCATACTCCAACCCTATTGCATCTCCCCTCTCCACTACCGGAGACACTCTCCAATAGGGAAATCAAAAGAAAGCAACACCATCTATCAATTAAAACTATACTATAGTCACCTTGAATCCACTGATGCGCCATCCCCGAAACTCACTGCTGGCTGTTGACATCTTTGGAAGGCCTGCTTTCTGGTCTCCTGGCTGAAATGACATCCCTCCTGTGCATGCACTGGAGTTCCCCCAGATTCAGTATTGCTAAAATTGTGCAGTGAGCTGCCCTTGCACAGCTTACTGTACAGGGGCGGACAGACAGGTAAGTAGTTTTAATGCAGAAGAGACAAAGCATGTGTCTTCTGCATTAAAAATCCAGCCTGTCTGCTCATTTTCATTGTGGAGCCTAAAGTCCCACTTTAAGCAGTAGCTGGATACAGTCAGGCAGTAGTAAATTTGACAAGACACTCTGGCTTAAGGCAGGGTGACTACATATATTTTATATATGCTTTGCGTTGTGGTACAATGGTTGAACTTTACTGCTCCTCCTCACATTCTAAGTCTATGTGCTAGCCCACCCATAAAAAAAATAACGCATTGCATGTGTGGCTGATATCTTATCTCAACAGTTAAGGGTGGTAGTGAGATTGTCAATTGACCGCTTGCTTCCTCTAGTGGCTAATCTAAAAATTTGTATATTTAATACCAAATATATGGAAAATTATAAAAAAAACACTCTAAGGTAAACATTGCATATTAAAGAATATCCACTATTTAAAGAGAATGGAAGGGTTAAAGTGTTTGTCAGACTTATTTTTTTTCTAGGGAAATGTAACTTCTTGCGGCTGAGACACCAGGAAAAAGACATTTCCTCTTAAAGTAGAACCAAAAGTGTAATATTTGTGACAGCAGGAAGGTAAAGTCACCTGGTTGCATCCAGGGGGGTAGGTATATTTCTCCCAGATTCAGGCTTTATGCCGACTTATACAACTAGGGAGAGAGTTGATGAAGCCCAGCTGAAGCTAGTGGGCTCATGGATGATTCATACCTCTAGGGAGAGTGCTGGGCGTCGTGCAGGCAGGGAGTTGATGAGACCAGCTGAAGCTTGTCAGCTCGTTTAAGGCCTCTATAAAAACTCCCAGCTTCATTAGGTGTTTGCTCATGCCTGGAACCAGACCTGTGTGGACTGTCTAGGGAGAGTGAACCCCTGTGTGGTGAGACAAAGCCTGTGTGGCTATTTGTTTGGACATTTACTAAACCAGGGACTTAGGGACTAGGACAGCACCAGGCTGATCCCAGTTGTTAGTTAGGAAACCTGCATGTTTAGTCAGAGGTCAAGCTGACCAGGGTTTATTTTGTTTATGTTTCTTTTTGCTTTGCTGTGTTTTTTGTCACTGTAAATAGAGAAATAAACCACACCTTTTTGATCTTGAAAACCACAACCTCCGTCTGCTGGGCCTGTTTTTGTGTGGGGAGCCCATCCAGGGGATCACACACACCCGCTGCCGAGCTAACCCCCTCACAGTTGGTGGAGAACCAGTGGCAGTTTTTTTTTTAAGCCAGCATGGAGGAGATACTGAAACAGCTGGCTCTAGCAAATGCCAATCAACAGCAGACAAATGCAGGTTTGCAAAAGAGCCTTGCAGCTCAACAACAGAGCTTCGCAGCCCAGCAGCAAGCTCATCAACAGAGCCTTGCAGCCCAGCAGCAATCTGAGGCCCGCTTCATAGACCTGTTACAGAAGCAAGAGCAGAGACTACAACAAATGGAAGCAGTAATGCAGCAACGTCCGCAGACCAGTGAGGAAAGCCGTCCCACTAATACCGCGTCCTTTGGGGTGAGTCGTTTATTGACAAAAATGACTGGAGAGGATGATCCAGAGGTATTTTTGACCACATTTGAAAGGACTGCTGAAAGAGAAAAGTGGCCTG
Source organism: Rana muscosa (assembly GCA_029206835.1). Taxonomy (NCBI): domain Eukaryota; kingdom Metazoa; phylum Chordata; class Amphibia; order Anura; family Ranidae; genus Rana; species Rana muscosa. Next base: position 133,539,383 of record CM055117.1, on the reverse strand, counting down.
AGGAGCAGTGGGCTGGACTGGTGGCTCCTCTGTTAACTGGTGAATCGCAGAAGGCTTACTATGACCTAGAGCCTGACCAAGCAAAAGACTATGTGATGCTAAAAGCTGAAATATTGGCAAGGCTGGGTGTCACCCTGGCTGTCCGGGCTCAGCGTGTGCATAACTGGACTTTCCAGCTTGGAAAACCCCCCAGGTCTCAAATGTATGATCTCATTCACCTGAGCAGGAAGTGGCTACAGCCAGAGACTTTGTCCGCACCAGAGATTGTGGAACGTGTTGTAATGGATCGGTTTTTGAGAGCTCTTCCTACTGCCATCCAAAAGTGGGTAAGCCATGGAGACCCAGAGACGGCCGGTGGTCTTGTGGATCGTGTAGAGAAATACTTGGCTACAGAGAACCTGACGGCCTCTTCCAGAGACTCTCGGACTTTCCACCCTAAGACCAGACCATCCCCAGGGGCGGATAAGAGGATTCCAAGGGGTGAGGGTGGAGAGAGTGAGAGGGTGGGAGCTCTACCCAAAGTTTGGCGAGAACAGCCTGGGAAGTCAGGGGCTCAAGAGGCAGCCAAATGGATTGTTTGCTACCGCTGCCGGCAAGCGGGACATATTGCAGCAAATTGCCCGGTTGTGGAGGAACCCATGCAATGTGACTTTCTGACGGACAGACGTCAGTCGCTGTGTGCGACAGTCGCATGCACTGCCATTCGGGGAACTGAGAAACATTTATGCAAAATGTGTATTAATGGTAGAAATGTTGTGGTATTACTGGATTCAGGTAGCCTTGTGACCCTGATAAAGGCTGAATTAGTTAAAACAGAGGTCTCTGGGAATAGCAAGGTAGCTGTTATTTGTGTGCATGGGGACACCCGAGAGTATCCAGTGACTACAGTGTGTTTCAAGACCCCCAAAGGTACCCTCTCTCATCCAGTGGGGTTAGTATCTCAATTACCGCATGATGCCATTGTGGGAAGGGATTTTCCGAAGTTCTGGGAACTGTGGGATGATCCTGAGCCCCCCACTGGTGCCCCTATGTACCAGGAAGGTGATAGCCAGAACTCCTCTGAGAGTGGTGAGGACTCTCCAGAATTTCCCTTGTCAGTATTGGCAGGCGAGACTCAAGAAACTGGAGAGGAGCCCACCTCCTCAGACGAAAACCTACCGTCTGTGGAGTTTTCTGATCTTGAGGTTCACAGGGAAAATTTTGCCACAGAACAGTTAAAAGACCCCGCCCTAATAAAGGCACGGGAAAACGTAGTGGAAATAGATGGCGAGTTAGTGAACCCAGATAATACCTGCACTTACCCATACTTCAGTGTAGAGAAGGACCTACTGTATCGGGTGGCAAAAAGGGCAGAAGAAACCGTTGAGCAGCTTGTGGTGCCCAAACCTTACAGGAAGTTGGTGTTGGAGTTGGCCCATGGGCACATTCTTGGAGGTCATCTGGGGACAGAGAAAACCCGAGAGAGGGTATTACAGAGATTCTATTGGCCTGGGGTGATGAAGGACATAGAAAATTATTGTTCCTCCTGCCCTGTGTGTCAGAGGTCGGGCCCCGATGCCACATTTCCGTAGCCCGCTGGTCCCTCTACCCATCATTGAGGTCCCGTTTGAGAGGATCGCAATGGATTTGGTAGGTCCTATAATCAAGTCCGCTAGGGGGCACCAGTACATATTAGTTATAATGGACTATGCCACCCGTTATCCAGAAGCGATCCCTCTCCGAAATACCTCGGCCAAAACCATAGCCAAAGAGCTATCTCTTGTTTTTAGCCGGGTGGGTATTTGTAAAGAACTGCTTACGGACCAAGGTACACCCTTTATGTCCCGGGTTATGAAAGAGCTGTGTAAATTGTTCAAAGTGACGCAATTGCGTACGTCTGTGTATCACCCCCAAACCGATGGGCTGGTTGAAAGATTCAACAAAACCCTAAAACAAATGTTGAAGAAAGTGGTGGATAGAGATGGAAAGGATTGGGACTGTCTACTTCCTTATTTGATGTTTGCTATTAGGGAGGTGCCCCAATCCTCTACGGGATTCTCCCCCTTTGAGTTACTGTATGGGAGACAGCCAAGAGGGCTGTTGGATATTGCCAAGGAAACTTGGGAAAGTGAGAGTTCTCCCCACAGGAGTGTGATTGAGCATGTCGCCCTGATGCAAGATCGAATTGCACAGGTAATGCCCATCGTGAAGGAACATTTGGCCCAAGCGCAGTTGGCACAGCAGAGAGTGTACAACCGTGGAGCCAATACCCGTACCTTTTCCCCGGGGGATAGGATATTGGTACTTGTCCCTACGGTTGAAAGTAAATTCCTTGCCAAATGGCAAGGCCCCTACGAGATAATGGAAAAAGTGAGCGAAGTGAATTACAAGGTCAGACAACCAGGAAGGCGAAAGCCCGAACAGATCTATCACGTTAATCTGTTGAAAGCCTGGAGGGATAGAGAGTCCCTAGTCGCAGAAACTTGGTCACCAGCTCAAACTGGTTGCGTGATTCCGGAGGTTGGAATAGCAGCCACCTTGTCACAACCCCAACAACAGGAGGTTAAGGAGTTTGTGCTTCGCAACAAGGAGGTGTTCTCTGAGCTGCCGGGACAAACATCTGGGGTAGAGCATGATATTATTACCCCGCCCGGTGAAAGGGTGAAGTTAAAACCCTATCGGATCCCAGAGGCCCGACGGGAGGCAATACGGGAGGAAGTACAGAAAATGCTGAACTTAGGGGTGATAGAGGAGTCCCAAAGTGATTGGTCTAGTCCCATTGTGTTGGTGCCTAAACCGGATGGGAGCTGGCGATTTTGTAACGATTTTCGTCAGTTGAACAAAGTTACAAAATTTGACACCTACCCCATGCCACGTATAGATGAGTTGATCGACCGGCTGGGAACAGCCCGATACATGACGACTCTTGACCTCACAAAAGGGTATTGGCAAATTCCCCTGGCCAAGTCGGCCAAAGAGAAAACCGCATTTGTAACCCCAGACGGGGCGTTCCAATATAAGAGAATGCCGTTCGGGTTACAGAATGCGCCGGCCACATTCCAGCGGAAAATGGACCAGATACTGAGGCCCCATCGGAAGTATGCTGCGGCTTACCTGGATGACGTAATTGTCCATAGCACAGATTGGGCCTCACATCTGCCAAAAGTGCAAGCAGTCCTAGACTCTATCCAGGAAGCGGGGTTTACGGCTAACCCCAAGAAGTGTACCATTGGACAGGAGGAGGCCAAATATCTTGGGTACACCATTGGCAGGGGAGTAATAAAACCCCAACTCAACAAAGTCGAGGCCATCCAGAGTTGGCCACGTCCCAACAGCAAGAAGCAGGTACGAGCCTTTCTGGGAATCGCGGGTTATTATCGGCGCTTCATTCCCCACTTTGCTTCTAAGGCTGTGCCCCTAACCAACCTGACGAAAGGGAAAGGGTCGGTCATGATTAAATGGACCCCCGAGGCTGAGGCAGCGTTCCAATTCTTGAAACAAGCCTTATGTAGCCAGCCAGTGTTGTACTCACCCGACTTCTCTAAAGACTTTGTCGTACAAAGTGATGCGTCAGATGTGGGGTTAGGAGCAGTATTGTCCCAGGTCTGGAACGGGGAAGAGCACCCAGTCATTTACCTCAGCAGGAAGTTGAAGTCCCATGAGGTAAATTATGCCACGGTTGAAAAGGAGTGTTTAGCGGTGAAGTGGGCTCTAGATTCCCTTCGGTACTATCTGCTAGGTAGGCACTTTGACATGGTTACGGATCACGCTCCGTTAAAGTGGATGGCTCAAAACAAGGAGACAAATAGAAGAGTAAATAGGTGGTTCCTGGCCCTACAGGAATTCAACTTCACAGTAAAGCATCGCCCTGGCGTTCAAATGGGGAATGTGGATGCTTTGTCTCGAGTACATGAATGCCTGATTGCTGGTGTTCCAACCCCAAGGTTAAAACAAGAGGGGGGGTATGTGACAGCAGGAAGGTAAAGTCACCTGGTTGCATCCAGGGGGGTAGGTATATTTCTCCCAGATTCAGGCTTTATGCCGACTTATACAACTAGGGAGAGAGTTGATGAAGCCCAGCTGAGGCTAGTGGGCTCATGGATGATTCATACCTCTAGGGAGAGTGCTGGGCGTCGTGCAGGCAGGGAGTTGATGAGACCAGCTGAAGCTTGTCAGCTCGTTTAAGGCCTCTATAAAAACTCCCAGCTTCATTAGGTGTTTGCTCATGCCTGGAACCAGACCTGTGTGGACTGTCTAGGGAGAGTGAACCCCTGTGCGGTGAGACAAAGCCTGTGTGGCTATTTGTTTGGACATTTACTAAACCAGGGACTTAGGGACTAGGACAGCACCAGGCTGATCCCAGTTGTTAGTTAGGAAACCTGCATGTTTAGTCAGAGGTCAAGCTGACCAGGGTTTATTTTGTTTATGTTTCTTTTTGCTTTGCTGTGTTTTTTGTCACTGTAAATAGAGAAATAAACCGCACCTTTTTGATCTTGAAAACCACAACCTCCGTCTGCTGGGCCTGTTTTTGTGTGGGGAGCCCATCCAGGGGATCACACACACCCGCTGCCGAGCTAACCCCCTCACATATTTTACAGCTGATTACCAATCATTAAATGTGGTGGCTACATTATTTTTCTTTTTTTAGACTTTTTTCCCCTCTGTTTTCACCTGCTGATCTGGCCAGTAGCATACTATTAGAGTGCCCCCACCCTGATGAAGAAGCAAAGCGGACACCTTTGGACAGCAGCATTGTCCGTCTGGGCGGAGGGGAGTGTTAGATGTATTAGCAGATTTATAACAAATTGAAGCCAAACTCCAGCTAATAACTTATTATCAGTTACAACAAAAAAAAAAAATCCTTTTGGGATAAACATTTTACATAAATAAAAATGTGTTTATAGTAAGCACTCTAGCTCGAGTTAAAAGGTTTTTCTAATCTGTGTAACTGATACATTCTGCTGGAGAGCATGTTCTTTTAAAAAACAAAAGACTTACTGGCTAGATCACAGGATGGAAACAGAAGAAAAAACAAAAAACTGCACCTATCACATTTAAGAATTAGCTAGCTGCAATATAATGTTTGCTACCACTTTATATACCACTTTAAGCTGGCTATATATAGTATATATAATATAGAGTCTGATTGTACAATCTTCTTCGGATTTACCAAAACTATAGAAGGACACACCTAAATTTATTTGCATCAAATCAGATGGTTTTATTATTGTATATTGTATGGCCACCTTTGCACAGTTGTTGCTGGAACAGATAGATGTCTTTGTTCCTCTATTCTTTTTCTGGTGACAACTATATCATTTTGGATTTCCTACCACTTTCTGAAAGTGGGGGATGACGTTGGTCACCTGAACAAGTTCTAGCCACACCCTACTTTAAGCAAAGCTAGAAAAAAGTTTTTAGATATACTTCTTCTCAAAACATGTGCTCACCGTAAACGAACCATACTTTACTCATGCTTTTACAAGCTTTGAAAGTAATTTGCAGTGATGATTTCACAAGTTCGATAGCAACAAAATCAGACACCTGTCCAACACCTTTTCAGCTTCCTTCTATAGAGTGAAATTTTTGCAATGGTTTTGTTTGAATTGGTAAAACCGATTGTAAGAGTTGTGCATATACTGTATTTTTGACAGATTTACCCAAGTGCTTTTAACAATGAGGGTTATTTACAAAAGGCAAATCCACTCTACACTACAAGTGCAAAGTGCACTTGAAATTGCACTGAAAGTTTACTTGGAAGTGCAGTCGCTGTAAATCTGATGGGTAGAGCTGAAATGAGGGGAAGCTCTGCTGATTTTATCATCCAATCATGTGCAAGTTAAAATGCTGTTTTTTATTTTCCTTGCATGTCCCCCTCGGATCTACAGCGACTGCACTTCCAAGTGTACTTTCAGTGCAATTTCAAGTTCACTTTGCACTTGTAGTTTGCACTTGTAGTGCAAAGTGGATTTGCCTTTAGTAAATAGCCCCCAATGTTTCACTTACAACTCACGCACACACAGGAGTGGTTAGGGGCATGTTTTATATTGGCACAGTGCTACTTTGAGCAACACAGAGGGAAATTCATGAACCAAGCTTCTATTGTATAGAAAATCTGTTTCATAAAATGTATCATTGCTCTGGTTGTGTATTACATTGCTGTACAGAAAAGTTGATAAATCTCCCTAAATGAGTTTATTAAGAAAGTATTAAATTTTTTTCACTTGGTCTTTCTCTTGAAAGTTTTTCATATAACAGACATTAACAAGATACGTTAGCAGTGATAAATAATGCAACACCAATAAAGATTCATTGGGATGCCGTACAAAATAAAATCACTATGTTTCAAAAGTAATAAAGAATGCAATTCAGTTATTAGGATAGTTCCTGTTCATGCACAATCAATTCAAAAATTTTGCCATGGGAAAAAATGTAGACAATTCTCTGTTCATATAAACATTCCATAGATAATTGTTTTGAAGCACAAAAAATACTTTGTATAAACATTTTCAGTAACTTCTTGAATATTTTAATTTAAAAATGTAAATGTGCCAGTTCCTGTAGAATTTAGGTCTTTAGGTTAAGAGAAAGCTTAAAGCGGAGGTCTGCTCAAAAAATAATAATTAAAGACCAGCAGTTACACATACTGCAGCTGCCGGCTTTTAATATTAGGACACTCATCTGTCCTGCAGTCCAGCAACGTCAGCGCCACAGTCAATGTTTCCATCAGCTGTCGGGTGCTGCTGCCGCCATTGTGGGTAAGGGTACCCGACAGTGTAGCCTTGCGACTTCACGCCGGGAACCCAACTGTGCATGTGCGACGCCCGCTCCACTCTCCTACTGGCCTGGTGACAGGGGGAGGAGGAGGGAGCCCCAGCCGTGACATCAATACCCGTGACTGAGGCTCCAAAAGTGGGAAAGAATACCTGTCAAAGACAGGTATCCTGTCCCCACTCCCCCCAAAAGGTGGCAATTGTGGCACCGGAGGGGGGGAGGAATCAGAAAGTGGAACTCTGCTTTAATCCCAAAACAAAAAATGTAATCTATTGCAGTTTAAAAGTCCTTAGATGTGGGGGCTGCTTTCAGTTTCATTTGCAGGCTTTTTCAATTAAAATTTTACTTGGTAATCCTGTGCCCAGGTGGCTACACTAATGCACTCAACTGTATCTATGGAGAGAGCCATGGTTGTCCCAGTGCTATACTTCAAACATGTCTCATGTGGATTTCTGGCACAGCTAGATATAACAAAACACTTTCATTTTATTTTTAACAAACCAAACGGGAGCCAATATGAGACATCCCTGTTTTACACTGTAGCACCCTCTAATTAGGTAGGTCCTAGAGGTGAGATTTTTGGTGAGTGCAGGTAAATTTAAGCAGGTCTAGCTAGAAGCTAGGCCTGTTTGTTTTGATCTGTGTGGGCTGGGAGTGGTTCAGAGTAGACTGGTGATTCACAGACAGCATCACTTCACTGTCTTTTCCTTCTAGAGGATTCTAGAAGAGAGGTGGATCTGCCTGGGGTGTTCTAAGGAGCCCTGACTAATCCCCAACTAGGATTGTAGGGGGCTGGCCTCCTTATTTACCTAGAGTCAGCCCAGTTGGGGCCTTTGAGGGCGCTCCCCATTCTGGGGGGGGTGGACCTTGGGCCTGGGAATCGGGTGCAGTATGGATCCCTTCAAGAATGAATGGAGGATCAGAAGAGGAGGCACAGAGAGGAGTCAGAGAAGACAGCAGGAGCTAGTACTGCCAGGTAAGTCTTCAGGAGGGAACCACCGGGTGTGCGCAGCCAGGAGGGCTAGTGAGTGACTATCGGGAGTACTGGAGAGGCATGCCAGAGAGAGCTGAGAGAAAACAGTCAGAGCTGGTTGTGGAGCCAGTGAGGATTGCAATGTCATGAGCAGTGAAGTCGGGCAGCTGCAGCCAGGAGGGCTGACAGGGCCTGAAGAGGGATTTCTGGGAGCAGTAGTCCACCATAGGTCAGCTAGCACTAAAGACTTCCTATTCTTTTGCTACATCAAAGGGGGCCACGGTCCCTGCCTGCAAATGGCAATTTCTAGGGCCTAACTGAGTCAGTGTTGGGCCTAACCATGTGCTAGCTTACCTGGAAGTGTAGTGTTGTGCAGGAGAGAGCGAGTGAGAGAAGCGGTCTGCAAGCAAGTGTTGTGCTGGAGGAGACTGGACGTGTAAAGTGTATATAGTTGTCTCAACTGATTGAAATACAATAAACCAATTGTTTGTTCTACATATACTCCTATCCATATCCAAGTTCAAATCCTTCAATAAAATAACAAAACAAACATCTGGACTGTTCATTGTCTTCAAGGTGACAGGTGGGCCACAACGTTCAGCAGAAACTGTACTGTCAGCTTTGGCTAGTTGTCTATTGGTAAACTACTCAAACCCTCCCACTTATCTATTTCCACCATGTAGACTATAAGGTCTATTTAAACAAAAAAAACTGTGCAAATTTCTCAAGCATTAGCACAGTTGTCATTAATAATCCCCGTAATTTGTGTGATATGGTTACTTCTTATGATCATCAGCTCCATCTAGTGGCCATAATGTGGTATTTTTATTGAAATAACCCAATCAGGAAAATACTGCATTATGGACACTAGAAGGAGCTGATGAGCATGGGAATAAATATATTACCAAATTGCAGGGATTATATGTGATGGCTGTGCGAATGCTTGAGCTTGAATGGTTTTGTAGTCCAGGACTAGAACTAGGAGGGCTAATTACTCTCATTGAGACAACACAAGGAGTATACAAAAGATACATGACAGCTCTGAATCCCTGATATGATCAAGTTTTTTTTTCACGCTTGTTGAACTGATAGACCCCTTTCACATGGAGCGGATCCATCCAAACGGAATCTGCCTGCTCAGCGGGGGGTCTCCCCACTGATCCCTGCTGAGAAGGCGGATGACAGGTTCATGTCCACTCTGCTATGCAGAGCGGACACGGACACAGCCCGCTCTCTTCTATGCGGCGGTCAGATGGAAACGGACTGCATGTCCGTTACCATCCGATTGTTATCCGATCCGCTGGACAGATGGCGAACGTATCGCCATATGGCTGTATTCAGCGGATCTTGATGGATCAAATATCAGAGGACATATGTCCTCTGTTATCTGCCGCCCCATAGAGGACAATGGATGGTCCAATCGGGTCCACCTGATAAACGGACAGGCGGACACAATCGGTCCGCTGGTGTTAAAGGCCATATGATACAAATTTTCTTTATTTAAAGGTAGCAAACAAGAGAAGTAAATAATTGTTCAAGTTTGCATACACTTTAGCACCAATATCTAAAGATACAGGTCTTTTAAACTCAACAGTACTGCTTTGGTTGGTTTCCTATGTTAGCACAGTAAAAATGAATAAAAGTAACCAAATCTGATATTAAAGTGGAGTTCCACCCCAAAAAAAAATATGCCATTAATGTGCATGAAATAAAAAAAAAACATTTGTATATATTGTGGGGGGGTTCGCTCGGCAGCGGGTGTGTGTGATCCCCTAGATGGGCTCCCCACACAAAAACAGGCCCAGCAGACGGAGGTTGTGGTTTTCAAGATCAAAAAGGTGCGGTTTATGTCTCTATTTACAGTGACAAAAAAACACAGCAAAGCAAAAAGAAACATAAACAAAATAAACCCTGGTCAGCTTGACCTCTGACTAAACATGCAGGTTTCCTAACTAACAACTGGGATCAGCCTGGTGCTGTCCTAGTCCCTAAGTCCCTGGTTTAGTAAATGTCCAAACAAATAGCCACACAGGCTTTGTCTCACCGCACAGGGGTTCACTCTCCCTAGACAGTCCACACAGGTCTGGTTCCAGGCATGAGCAAACACCTAATGAAGCTGGGAGTTTTTATAGAGGCCTTAAACGAGCTGACAAGCTTCAGCTGGTCTCATCAACTCCCTGCCTGCACGACGCCCAGCACTCTCCCTAGAGGTATGAATCATCCATGAGCCCACTAGCCTCAGCTGGGCTTCATCAACTCCCTCCCTAGTTGTATAAGTCGGCATAAAGCCTGAATCTGGGAGAAATATATCTACCCCCCTGGATGCAACCAGGTGACTTTACCTTCCTGCTGTCACATACCCCCCCCCCTCTTGTTTTAACCTTGGGGTTGGAACACCAGCAATCAGGCATTCATGTACTCGAGACAAAGCATCCACATTCCCCATTTGAACGCCAGGGCGATGCTTTACTGTGAAGTTGAATTCCTGTAGGGCCAGGAACCACCTATTCACTCTTCTATTTGTCTCCTTGTTTTGAGCCATCCACTTTAACGGAGCGTGATCCGTAACCATGTCAAAGTGCCTACCTAGCAGATAGTACCGAAGGGAATCTAGAGCCCACTTCACCGCTAAACACTCCTTTTCAACCGTGGCATAATTTACCTCATGGGACTTCAACTTCCTGCTGAGGTAAATGACTGGGTGCTCTTCCCCGTTCCAGACCTGGGACAATACTGCTCCTAACCCCACATCTGACGCATCACTTTGTACGACAAAGTCTTTAGAGAAGTCGGGTGAGTACAACACTGGCTGGCTACATAAGGCTTGTTTCAAGAATTGGAATGCTGCCTCAGCCTCGGGGGTCCATTTAATCATGACCGACCCTTTCCCTTTCGTCAGGTTGGTTAGGGGCACAGCCTTAGAAGCAAAGTGGGGAATGAAGCGCCGATAATAACCCGCGATTCCCAGAAAGGCCCGTACCTGCTTCTTGCTGTTGGGACGTGGCCAACTCTGGATGGCCTCGACTTTGTTGAGTTGGGGTTTTATTACTCCCCTGCCAATGGTGTACCCAAGATATTTGGCCTCCTCCTGCCCAATGGTACACTTCTTGGGGTTAGCCGTAAACCCCGCTTCCCGGATAGAGTCTAGGACTGCTTGCACTTTTGGCAGATGTGAGGCCCAATCTGTGCTATGGACAATTACGTCATCCAGGTAAGCCGCAGCATACTTCCGATGGGGCCTCAGTATCTGGTCCATTTTCCGCTGGAATGTGGCCGGCGCATTCTGTAACCCGAACGGCATTCTCTTATATTGGAACGCCCCGTCTGGGGTTACAAATGCGGTTTTCTCTTTGGCCGACTTGGCCAGGGGAATTTGCCAATACCCTTTTGTGAGGTCAAGAGTCGTCATGTATCGAGCTGTTCCCAGCCGGTCGATCAACTCATCTATACGTGGCATGGGGTAGGTGTCAAATTTTGTAACTTTGTTCAACTGACAAAAATCGTTACAAAATCGCCAGCTCCCATCCGGTTTAGGCACCAACACAATGGGACTAGACCAATCACTTTGGGACTCCTCTATCACCCCTAAGTTCAGCATTTTCTGTACTTCCTCCCGTATTGCCTCCCGTCGGGCCTCTGGGATCCGATAGGGTTTTAACTTCACCCTTTCACCGGGCGGGGTAATAATATCATGCTCTACCCCAGATGTTTGTCCCGGCAGCTCAGAGAACACCTCCTTGTTGCGAAGCACAAACTCCTTCACCTCCTGTTGTTGGGGTTGTGACAAGGTGGCTGCTATTCCAACCTCCGGAATCACGCAACCAGTTTGAGCTGGTGACCAAGTTTCTGCGACTAGGGACTCTCTATCCCTCCAGGTTTTCAACAGATTAACGTGATAGATCTGTTCGGGCTTTCGCCTTCCTGGTTGTCTGACCTTGTAATTCACTTCGCTCACTTTTTCCATTATCTCGTAGGGGCCTTGCCATTTGGCAAGGAATTTACTTTCAACCGTAGGGACAAGTACCAATATCCTATCCCCCGGGGAAAAGGTACGGGTCTTGGCTCCACGGTTGTACACTCTCTGCTGTGCCAACTGCGCTTGGGCCAAATGTTCCTTCACGATGGGCATTACCTGTGCAATTCGATCTTGCATCAGGGCGACATGCTCAATCACACTCCTGTGGGGAGAACTCTCACTTTCCCAAGTTTCCTTGGCAATATCCAACAGTCCTCTTGGGTGTCTCCCATACAGTAACTCAAAGGGGGAGAATCCCGTAGAGGATTGGGGCACCTCCCTAATAGCAAACATCAAATAAGGAAGTAGACAGTCCCAATCCTTTCCATCTCTATCCACCACTTTCTTCAACATATGTTTTAGGGTTTTGTTGAATCTTTCAACCAGCCCATCGGTTTGGGGGTGATACACAGACGTACGCAATTGCGTCACTTTGAACAATTTACACAGCTCTTTCATAACCCGGGACATAAAGGGTGTACCTTGGTCCGTAAGCAGTTCTTTACAAATACCCACCCGGCTAAAAACAAGAGATAGCTCTTTGGCTATGGTTTTGGCCGAGGTATTTCGGAGAGGGATCGCTTCTGGATAACGGGTGGCATAGTCCATTATAACTAATATGTACTGGTGCCCCCTAGCGGACTTGATTATAGGACCTACCAAATCCATTGCGACCCTCTCAAACGGGACCTCAATGATGGGTAGAGGGACCAGCGGGCTACGGAAATGTGGCATCGGGGCCGACCTCTGACACACAGGGCAGGAGGAACAATAATTTTCTATGTCCTTCATCACCCCAGGCCAATAGAATCTCTGTAATACCCTCTCTCGGGTTTTCTCTGTCCCCAGATGACCTCCAAGAATGTGCCCATGGGCCAACTCCAACACCAACTTCCTCTAAGGTTTGGGCACCACAAGCTGCTCAACGGTTTCTTCTGCCCTTTTTGCCACCCGATACAGTAGGTCCTTCTCTACGCTGAAGTATGGGTAAGTGCAGGTATTATCTGGGTTCACTAACTCGCCATCTATTTCCACTACGTTTTCCCGTGCCTTTATTAGGGCGGGGTCTTTTAACTGTTCTGTGGCAAAATTTTCCCTGTGAACCTCAAGATCAGAAAACTCCACAGACGGTAGGTTTTCGTCTGAGGAGGTGGGCTCCTCTCCAGTTTCTTGAGTCTCGCCTGCCAATACTGACAAGGGAAATTCTGGAGAGTCCTCACCACTCTCAGAGGAGTTCTGGCTATCACCTTCCTGGTACATAGGGGCACCAGTGGGGGGCTCAGGATCATCCCACAGTTCCCAGAACTTCGGAAAATCCCTTCCCACAATGGCATCATGCGGTAATTGAGATACTAACCCCACTGGATGAGAGAGGGTACCTTTGGGGGTCTTGAAACACACTGTAGTCACTGGATACTCTCGGGTGTCCCCATGCACACAAATAACAGCTACCTTGCTATTCCCAGAGACCTCTGTTTTAACTAATTCAGCCTTTATCAGGGTCACAAGGCTACCTGAATCCAGTAATACCACAACATTTCTACCATTAATACACATTTTGCATAAATGTTTCTCAGTTCCCCGAATGGCAGTGCATGCGACTGTCGCACACAGCGACTGACGTCTGTCCGTCAGAAAGTCACATTGCATGGGTTCCTCCACAACCGGGCAATTTGCTGCAATATGTCCCGCTTGCCGGCAGCGGTAGCAAACAATCCATTTGGCTGCCTCTTGAGCCCCTGACTTCCCAGGCTGTTCTCGCCAAACTTTGGGTAGAGCTCCCACCCTCTCACTCTCTCCACCCTCACCCCTTGGAATCCTCTTATCCGCCCCTGGGGATGGTCTGGTCTTAGGGTGGAAAGTCCGAGAGTCTCTGGAAGAGGCCGTCAGGTTCTCTGTAGCCAAGTATTTCTCTACACGATCCACAAGACCACCGGCCGTCTCTGGGTCTCCATGGCTTACCCACTTTTGGATGGCAGTAGGAAGAGCTCTCAAAAACCGATCCATTACAACACGTTCCACAATCTCTGGTGCGGACAAAGTCTCTGGCTGTAGCCACTTCCTGCTCAGGTGAATGAGATCATACATTTGAGACCTGGGGGGTTTTCCAAGCTGGAAAGTCCAGTTATGCACACGCTGAGCCCGGACAGCCAGGGTGACACCCAGCCTTGCCAATATTTCAGCTTTTAGCATCACATAGTCTTTTGCTTGGTCAGGCTCTAGGTCATAGTAAGCCTTCTGCGATTCACCAGTTAACAGAGGAGCCACCAGTCCAGCTCACTGCTCCTCAGGCCACTTTTCTCTTTCAGCAGTCCTTTCAAATGTGGTCAAAAATACCTCTGGATCATCCTCTCCAGTCATTTTTGTCAATAAACGACTCACCCCAAAGGACGCGGTATTAGTGGGACGGCTTTCCTCACTGGTCTGCGGACGTTGCTGCATTACTGCTTCCATTTGTTGTAGTCTCTGCTCTTGCTTCTGTAACAGGTCTATGAAGCGGGCCTCAGATTGCTGCTGGGCTTGTTGCTGAGCTTCCAGACTCTGTTGGTGAGCTTGCTGCTGGGCTGCAAGGCTCTGTTGATGAGCTTGCTGCTGGGCTGCGAAGCTCTGTTGTTGAGCTGCAAGGCTCTTTTGCAAACCTGCATTTGTCTGCTGTTGATTGGCATTTGCTAGAGCCAGCTGTTTCAGTATCTCCTCCATGCTGGCTTAAAAAAAAACTGCCACTGGTTCTCCACCAACTGTGGGGGGGTTCGCTCGGCAGCGGGTGTGTGTGATCCCCTAGATGGGCTCCCCACACAAAAACAGGCCCAGCAGACGGAGGTTGTGGTTTTCAAGATCAAAAAGGTGCGGTTTATGTCTCTATTTACAGTGACAAAAAAACACAGCAAAGCAAAAAGAAACATAAACAAAATAAACCCTGGTCAGCTTGACCTCTGACTAAACATGCAGGTTTCCTAACTAACAACTGGGATCAGCCTGGTGCTGTCCTAGTCCCTAAGTCCCTGGTTTAGTAAATGTCCAAACAAATAGCCACACAGGCTTTGTCTCACCGCACAGGGGTTCACTCTCCCTAGACAGTCCACACAGGTCTGGTTCCAGGCATGAGCAAACACCTAATGAAGCTGGGAGTTTTTATAGAGGCCTTAAACGAGCTGACAAGCTTCAGCTGGTCTCATCAACTCCCTGCCTGCACGACGCCCAGCACTCTCCCTAGAGGTATGAATCGTCCATGAGCCCACTAGCCTCAGCTGGGCTTCATCAACTCCCTCCCTAGTTGTATAAGTCGGCATAAAGCCTGAATCTGGGAGAAATATATCTACCCCCCTGGATGCAACCAGGTGACTTTACCTTCCTGCTGTCACAATATATATTTTTTTTACTCACCTTTAAATAGCTGTTGCTATGTGGTCCCTCAAAATCTTCCTCCTTCATCACCTCGGTTCCTGTCGTCACTTCCGTCGGCACCTCCGCTCGCTACTGCTCCTGGGAGATGTGTGTGATCATTTCCCAGGAGTCAGTGGGCAGCGCCGAGGGCTTCGTTGCCATCACAATGGGGCGGGCACTTCCGCCGCCGCCCATTGTGATGGCAACCCGAGAAGTTGACAGCGCTGCGGTGAGGTTAGAATGTGCATGCACGAGAACAGGGCGGTACGGGACGGTGCATGATGGTCGCAGATCTGCACAGTGTACCGGAAGTAAGTGCTTGTGGGCTTCACATGCCCACAAGCAAAATGAGAACGTCCTACAATTTGTTTTATAAGTGTATTTCTGCTATTACAAGGGAGATCGGTGGAGGAATTCTTCAAAAAACTTGAATATTTAACAACAATGTAATTGAGTAATGAAATGTATTTTTTATTTTTTATTTCTTAATGTAGTTGGAACTCCGCTTTAAGAAGCACAATCCGGAGAAAGTCAGTAGACAGTGAGTTTAAAAAAAGAAGGTGAAGTCTCTTAGCTTTGACCTTGTTGATATTTTTCAACTGTACCTCTGTAGTATAAACCTAGCGGAATGATCCACACTGAAACCGCTGACAATCTCGCTGTTCAGAGACCCTCGCTGTGAATGTAATATATGGAGCTTAGAACCACAGAGGTTTGTCAACAATCTTTAGGCCTGGCCTCGGGGTTACCAATTTAACAGGCTGAAATGTCTGGAAACATTTTATCTGAAGTTTTGTAAATAAGTGTTAAAACCCCAAAGCTAATCTCCCAACAAAACAAGCAATTAAAGGAATGGCTTCTGCAGGGGTCGAGACAACTCGTGCTGATTGTCACCTTTCTGTAATTTGCAGCCATTTAGATACTATGGAGTTGAAAGAAATCTCCTTTAATCACTATTTTGAAGTAGAAGCTTGGATCAATGTCTGGCCCCTTAAACTCTCTGTTTCTTGTTCTCGATGAAACGTTACTTCTTTTTCCAGTTCTCTTACAGTATGTACAGCAGATGAAAACAGTCATGTATCATATACAAAGCTGCTCTCTCTCGTTTTCCAGAACTGACACTGATTTATCATTTTACAAATTAACGCCATAGAACGCATTGAGTTTGTGAAGTGAGAGTTAATGCAGAAGAGGAATAAATTAACATCTTAATAACAACTGTCTCTCTTTTGGAATCAAATCACTCTTTCCTCCATAGATGTCCCAGTCATCGATTTCACATGGCAATCTGCATGGCCTTATTTACATTGGCATACCGACCATTCACCTGTGCAAGGGGCCGTTTTCAGCCACCCATGATGCACAGCTGTTTTATGCAGCGAACATGTTAAAATCAGTGGATGGACCTGCAAGACCTCCACACACATTCCAGTGTGTATGGGGTCCGATGCATGTGTAAGCAGGAGCTTGAATTATGAGTTTCCTGTTTTTCTAATATGTTTTTGTCTGCTGTACTGTTTGGTAATTTTGCCCTGATGAACTGGTGCCTCATGGGAGTTAAGGGTTAACTCTGCGGGCCAGGTTATCCCAGGCTTTCTGGTGGTGCCATCTCTGTGTGGTCTGAAGTTACTTAAGGATATTAGTTAAAGGGGTGCATGTATGCATGGCATACAACTCCTATGGTTCACACCAACAAGACAAAACAAGGGAAGATGCAGTACATATGTATAACCAGGGAGGCTATATTGCAATTGCCAGTGACTACAGTACTAGTGTCTGTGTGCATATAACAGATGGGAAGTGGAAGTGACTTGGCATAGGTGATGGAAGGTCCCAGCAGTGAAGAAGCTGGTGTGCTTAGGCTCCTTCCCTAGTGTTTGGGATATAACAAAACCCTTTCAACGGTACTGTATATTTAGCAGACCAAAAAGGGTCAAATACATAAGAAAAGTTTATTGTTCGCTGCCCCCTCCCCACCCCAAAGCACCTTGTCCCCTGGGCTGGGGTTGTGGGGGTTTGCGGGTGGGGGGCTTATCAGAATCCGGAAGCCCCCTTTACCAAAAGGAGGCCTCCTGATTCCACCCCCCCCAATGTGAATGAGTATGGGGTACTATATACCCTACCCATTCACCAAAAAGTAATAAAACAGAGACAATTTTTGACAATAGTGATAAAGTATATATAAAGAGCGCTATCTTATATGGATTCTTTCTATTACTTTGTGTTTAAATATAAACAAAAGATATATTAATCAACCATGAAAGATTAATGCAAATAAATCAAATTCAATGCATCATTATTCACATGAAGTCCATTATCTCAAATCTTCTTAAGCCCAGGTTCACACTGGGGCTGCGGGAGTGAAGCCGTGCGAGTTCAGCTGAACTCGCACAATTTCACTCCTGCCTGTCAGTCCCGATTTCAGCTCGATTACAGAGACATCTGACACAGATGTCAATGTAAATCGCGGCTGAAATCGCAAAAAGTAGTACAGAAACTACTTTTTGTAATCGGTGCAGCGCCGCAGATGCGGCATCGCACAGATTAGGACGGTGCCATTGCCCGCAATTTGCAGCAAATTTCGCCGATTTGACATGTCAAATCGCATGTCAAATCGCACCAGTGTGAACCAGGACTAATAGTGAAGTATAGTTCCATCGTGCCAAATGCTCCCCTCCTGTGTGCCCACTCAATCACCAGCTACTATGGACTCCCAATGACAGGAGTCATATGCGCTTCTGCAAATATCCTGGATCTGCTGAGCTTTGTAGTCCCCCTTCATCATTTTATGCTTATTTTTTCCTATACCATGTGAGTGGTATCAAATGTAGCAAATGTTTTTTCTTTTAATTCAGCTGTCAGAGGGGAAGCCCATTGACAGCTGATGACTCATCAACTGTTAAGGATGCCGCAGCCAGCTTTACCACCCTGCTCCTTAACAACCAGCTTTTACTGTGCCCTGATTGGGCAAAGCTTTGGAGAGTGGGTGATTAACCCTTTAATTAAACCCTTTGAAATTAAAAAAATTCTGCAAAAGATACCTAAAATCTGACTTGTACTTTAGTGCAGACTTCTGGGAAAATCAGTGAGCCAATCATGTAAGCAGGGAATTACATTTCTGGAGGCGTTCCATACACCAACTGTGTACAGAACGACTCCAGGTTGCAATATTGCATTGAATTTTATAGAACATTACAGCACTGAAGATTAAAAAGGAAAGGTAATTTTCAATATTATTAAATTACAATACAATACAATAAATTACAATTGTGTCACAATTGTATATTCTATATTTCTTTATTTGCTATTTTTTTTTTCTACAAAAGTGTAGTTACCCTTTAAGTTTTATTCCTTAATAAATACTTTTTCACCAGGTTCTGTTGATGATAAACAAATAATAAACAAACCCATGGACCAATAGGTGACACTGTATGTAATAATTGTACATATAAATACAGAAAATATTTGGCCCATGTTGCCTATAGGTGGCCCAATTTTCCAATTAATATTTTTAATGTTTCAGTTCTCATATTTTCCATTAAAAACACTGACTGTGACAAGCTAGCCCATGACAATAATTTCCACCTCTCACTGTTCTTTGCAAAACAAATACTTTTTTTTTTCTTTATTTCTGTATGTGTTTTGAATGTCATGGGACTGAACGATGTTTGTCAAAAGTACAATAGGAAGCAATTATTTCCAACACTTTTATCCCTGCCGGAACACAAAAAGAAAACTTTTTTTTTAAAATAGAAAATACAACAATTACTGTATATCAATTTCCATAAACCTCATGGGGCCTATTACAAACTGTATTATAATTACTTCCAGTTACTTTCCAGCTTTGCCCCTGGAAATTTTATTTTATTTACAAATGACACAATGAACAGTAAAGCAACTGTAAAAAGGCTGTTTTTTTTTTTTTGTTTTTTTTTATGGCTGCTTAAATATGTCTTACATTTTTTTTTAACAGGGACAGATTCACACAATTTAAGGGCAATAATATATAATATGAAAGTATACATGATACACTTGTTTAAATAATTTTTTTGTTTTGTAAAAAAAAAATGGATGGCTGCAATAGGCATGTAATCCACTATGCTCACATATCATGAAGCAGTACACATTTGGACACACTTTGTCAAACACATTTTATTGCTTTCCTTTGTAAAACAAAGCTAACAGAAGCTCTGCTGGAAAAAAAGCTTAAACATGGCCCAATTTTTGCACATTTGTAGACAACAATATAACCAGGTGCTCGGTTAGACAGAAAGCAAGTTCGGAAACTGTGCTGCAGCTGCTCTCTCTGCCCTCACTGTACAGTCCTACTGGATCTAGTAACACTGTCTGCCTTCCACCAGTAGAGCGAGCAGACAAGCCAATGAAGCTCTATAGACTTGAATGCTGGGCGCATTGGACTGTGGGATTTGAAGTCCTGAATGGGAACCATGCTATGGGAACCATGCTGTGGAATTCTATGGGCCATTGAATTACAGTACCCACAAGGAGACAGTGAGAGGGAGGAGGAAAGGATATATGTCCTAGGTTGCAAACCACAGACCCTAGCTGCAGAAAGACAGGAGTGCTGTGTACATGTGGGTTAAGTACTGGAGCCACTCCAAGCTGATCCAGAGGATGATTGAATATTGGGACTGTTGCAGCCAGTGGCGTCTCCAGCTTTCATATTTAGGGGGGGCACATGGGGGGACAGGGACAAAAGTAGGGGGGGCCAACTATAAAATGCAATTATATATATATATATATATATATATATATATCCTGGGGCCCTTTACTACGATCCCACAAGGGGCCCTTTCACATGTTCTGCAGTGAGCTCCCTTCCTACTATACTGGGGCCCCACCAGGGTGGCAGAAAACAAGAGATATATGTCACCAGCACACCAAGAAAATATAAGGGTCCAAAGCAGTGGGAAAACTATCAGGGTTGCAAAGGTTGTCTTGCCACCGGGCCCTGGTGTTCTGCCACTGTGGGGTTCCCCAGCTGGTCTGTTATTGACAGAGCTGGTCTGGCATCTGTCTCCTTGGCACCGGCGGCAGTCTATTAGGACTTTGTGCTGGTGACATTATGCGTGCATGTAGGGGAAGGCTGGCACTATTGGTTATAGAGAGCCGAGCCCCCCAGCTGGTCACCTAGCAGCAGTAATGCTGTATAACCTTCTCTGTTGACATGCTGATCGGGATGTGATCCTAGTGATGCTCCCAGTCAGATCTAATAAACACAGTATTTATTAGCATCAAGAGTACAACCACATATATATAATCAACCGTATATTCAGCAGCCATGTGGGCTCTATGCCTGTAAAATGTGGGCTTTGATCAATAAAATCACTGATATTTAACACTAGGATTTGACTGGGAGCATCATCTGGATTGCATCATGATGAGCATGTCAGAGAAGGCTCCACTGCTGCTAAGCAACCTGCAGGGAGCTCAACTGTCTACAACCAATAGAGATGGGCTCGGGTGTGTTTGAAATCCCACATGCCCGATCCCGCCAGGAAGCCGACACTCCACAGTGCTAATCACAGCTAGTGAGACATTTCCTGATCTGTGGAGCTGCGGACCAGGAAATGTCTCACTGCCTGTGATTAGCGCTGTGCAATGTGGGCTTCCTGGCAGGCTCTGGCATGTGGAATTTTGAACATGCCCAGCCCATCTCTAACAACAAATTGTGCTGGCCCTCCTGTACATCAGCCCCATAAAGTAACCAGCACTGGGTTCCAATGTGCTGCCGCCGCTACCATGGAGACAGAGACCAGCGCTGTGAATAGCCGGGACAGGACAGCAACTCTGGTTGTTCCAGCACTGGTCCACACTGGGAACATTCCCCCATCCACCTATAATGTGTAGATGGGGGAATTGGATCATTTCTTTTTTTTTTTAATCAACCTAATAGTTGAATGAAAAAACTGATCAATGTATGGGCTGCCTAAGAGCCAAGACCAGCCATAGACAGTTTAAATCTCAGCTGGTTCAGCAGGAACTGGCTGAGATTTGAACCATTAATGAGCAGATTCTCTTATGATTATCACTAGTGATTGCTATAGCCACTAGTGATAATCACTGTTTGTCGGGAGAATACAATTGCTGGGCAGGAGGGATATTCCCCTGTCAGCCCTGTCTGTATTGATGGGGGAATCAAGCAATTTCTTTCCTGCAATCTGTGGATGCAGGAAAGAAATTTGCACCGTCTATTACCTGCCTAACTGAAAGTGAAAGTAAATTGTGGAGGTCTTGAAAGAACAGGAGAGGGGGAGGGAGACAGATGGGGGAGAGAAGGGATGGTGATAATGCAGTTCAGTGATTACAGTGTACTGCAGTCTGCAATGCACACACTTACCCACGGTCCAGGCTAGAATCTCAGGCATCATTCACACACAGCCAGGAATGCTGCTGATTTTCATATTTCCCGCCCACACATCCCTTCTCTTCAGATACAGCATGCTGGGATAGTGTAGGCGGGACTGGAAGGAGGAGGAGGAGCTGTATTCCTCCCTGCTCGTATGTGAGGAGAGTGAAGGGGGGGGGGGTTGCTGGACTCGCTGGGCTGTGAAAGAGTGTCATAGACTGACACTCGGCTCAGCTTGCAGTCACCACTCTCGGAATTTACAGGCTGGTTCTCCTGTCCTAAGGACGGGAGAAATCAGTCTGTTTTTTCAGTAACTGAGATGAAGGCTTGGGCCCCCCTCCCCCCCTCCCACAGTGCTTGTGGAGTCCTTCCTGCAACTCGCTCTTCTCCGTGCCAATGAGGATGCAGGGAAATGAGCAGATCGGGCGGCTGTGGTTGTGTGAGCGCTCGCATTATGTTACCCCAGCAGCAGCCCGAGCGAAAAAAAAAATGCAAAAAAAAAATGCAAAATTTTTTTTTTTTGGGGGGGCACATGGTGGGGCACAGCATAATGTTGGGGGGGCCAGGGCCCCCTCTGGTCCCCCCCTAGGGACGCCATTGGTTGCAGCTGCATCACTGGGGCTGGTGAGAGAGCATTGCTGCCACGGATCTGTTGCTGTTAGTAGGGACAGACCGGTCCAAAAAGACTAGACATTTGGCTAGCAGCCTTTAACCACTGCATGCAGACTTTACTGGGACCTTGCTTTTATGCACCATCGTAAAGACTGTGCCCAGATGATTGCTGGCTGAATAACTAGGACAAAGGACTGTGTCTTTAGGTAAGCTGATCTACAAGGACTTTATCTACTGTCTATAGTAACAGGTTCCGTTGCAGTAGATCTAAGACTTTGCATAGTCATTCCTAGAGTGCACGCTAGCAGTACAGTACACTGGTTGCAGAAAAGTTATTACAATACCATTTACCATTGCAGTTAATTAAATTTTTGCCTTTGCCTCATGCTGATTTGTAGGTCATCAGGTATAGATCAATTCAACTATATGCAGCTCTACACCTAACTGCTACAAGATAGTGACCATCTTGTCTAGTGGATTGTTGTTGATTAAATACTTGATTTTCCCATTTACAGTGAGGGAAGAAAATATTTGATGCTCTGCTGATTTTGCCCACTGACAAAGAAATGATCAGTCTATAATTTTAATGTTAGGTTTATTTTAACAGTGAAAAATAAGAGAAATTACTGCGCTACCTAAGTGGGCGTGGCAAATCTGCTAACATAAACAAAAGACAATTTGTATATAATAGTGAAAAGAAATATGTAGCGCTATGCAAAAAAGGGTGTTATGTTGAGTGTAAAGAGGTGAGTACTTCCAAACCTCAACAAGAGTGGTGATCTTGCTGTGGGTGCAATGATCAAGATAAATGTTTTAAATATAATTACAATTATAAATATCATTTAAATTAAATATGATCTCAACACAGAACATGAGGCAAAGGCAAATGTGCAAATTCAAACATATATAAGAGCCAAAAAACACATCTATGCGATATCACTGCAATACTGAAAAATGCAATAGGCGGCAACCTTGGTTACACTGGCTATACAAGAGATGTCAACGATTACAAATCAAATTGTGTATTTAGTTGGCAGGACGAGTTACCTCAAATGGACACGTCTGTCCCTTTTCCACTTACCAATTAACCAAGACCACTTCTATATTCTGGGCCTATATATATATATCAGTATACCACCCCTAGTGGTCCCAAATATAGACATCCCAACACCCATACTCCTGTACCTCATAATGGGAGAGGAAGAGGAATCAAAAATAGAGGTAGAGGCCAACATTCAAATAATAGACAACATTCACAATATCACGACAATTCTAGATCACCTCGCAGGTGGCACGATAATCCAAGCGATTACTCAAGAGATGTCTATCATTCCCAGAGGACACCCATACGTAATTATAACCGATTCTCTCCTTTAAGAGACGAATATTCACGTGAACCCCATCATTCACAATATTCATATATGGAAAGAGAACAGGATCACTATAACAGATCACCTTTTAATTACAATCAAAAAAATCCTGGTCCTTCCCGTATGGGGGGTTTTCCCAGAGAGACAGATACCCGTATACGAGGTCCAGAACAAAACGTGGCACCACAGCGTGGAGGCATGCAAGGAAAAAGAAAGTAAAGCCTCGTACCCACAACCGATTTTCTCGTCCAAAACCGTCAAGAAAAGTGCCGCGAGAGATCTTTTGTCGAGAAAAACGTTTGTGTGTATGGTTTTACGACGAGAAAATTGCCGAGAATCTCGACGAGAAAATAGAGAACCTGCTCTCTATTTTCTCGTCAGGATTCCAGATTTCCTTGTCGTGTTTCTCGTCGGCCTGTTTTGTGACGAGAAAATGGTTCGTGTGTATGCTTTTACGACTCTTCCAAAAGCGCGCATGCTCACAAGCAACTATGAGACGGGAGCACATCTTCTGGTAAAACAAGCCTTCGTAATGGAGAGAGCACATTCGTCACGCTCCAAATTATTGCATCGTTTAAATGTTCTGCATTGAAATCTTCGTTAGAATGTTACATTAATCAAAACGAGTGACCTTCTTTTGCTGCTGATATTCACACAGAGTTATGACTATTTTTTTTTAACCTTTTTCATGCTGCTCTTAAGAAGATTTATGTGTATTATATCGTGCAAGTTTTTAGGAATAATTTAAATGGTTATATTTTTCAAAATGATGTTAATTATAATTTCGCAATGTTTTCATAGTGATCTCCCATTTAATTTTGGAATCTATATTAGTTAAATTGTCCACCATGTTTTTTTGCAAATCAGATTTAGTTATTCTTTTGGGGGGTTGTTATCTGTCCCTTTTTTTGTCAGTCAAATGTATCTGCTTACTCCAAAGCTAGATTTTTAATTTTTACAAATACACATAGTCAAGTATGAACTTAAACAAAAATCACATTTATTCATGTTTCGAAATAAAATAAAGAGAAGGCAGCGCTGGAGAACCTGCTGCCATTTGTGCATCCCAGGGACCCCAGAGCACACAGCAACCCTGTGTGGACCCTAAAATTGGGAGCTTGAGAAGGCCAACATTTCTGAACACAATCTGATGCTGGCCTCCCAGAGGTCAGGAACAGCAGCAGGTGATATATATGTCCCAAGTGTGTGGTACTACAACAGGCTGACTTCTGTCCGACCACAATGAAGCAAGGCCATCACTTCCTCTTCTTCCTGGCAACCTTCCCTGAAGCCTTCCCTGCAGCCTTCCTTCTTCATTTGGCTGGAGGCTGGGCCACTGGAGGGGTACTCCTGTCAGGAGGAGGAGGAGGAGATGTAGCAGAAGGGGGTGGGGCAGAAGAAGAAGGTGGAGGTGTAGCAGAAGGGGGTGGGGCAGAAGAGGAAGGTGGAGGTGTAGCAGAAGGGGGTGGGGCAGAAGAAGAAGGTGGAGGTGTAGCAGAAGGGGGTGGGGCAGAAGAAGAAGGTGGAGGTGTAGCAGAAGGGGGTGGGGCAGAAGAAGAAGGTGGAGGTGTAGCAGAAGGGGGTGGGGCAGAAGAAGAAGGTGGAGGTGTAGCAGAAGGGGGTGGGGCAGAAAAAGAAGGGGGAGGTGTAGCAGAAGGGGGTGGGGCAGAAGAAGAAGGTGGAGGTGTAGCAGAAGGGGGTGGGGCAGAAGAAGAAGGTGGAGGTGTAGCAGAAGGGGGTGGGGCAGAAGAAGAAGGTGGAGGTGTAGCAGAAGGGGGTGGGGCAGAAGAAGAAGGGGGAGGTGGAGGTTGAGGTTGGGTCAGTTGTGCCACCTCACATATGGCGGTATTGGGGGTAATTTTCTCCATCACCCCCTTGTTGAGCAAGGTGATGAGCAGGGGCTCGCATAGGAGGCGTTGCTCCATGCTCATCACCTTGAACTTAGCCTCCACTAGGCCGGCAATGGCCTCTTCAGGGGATGTGGGCTCCTGGAGGGTGGCATGGGCCTCACGAATAAGGGCCATTGCTGCCTCACTCGTGCTCCTGTCCCTCCTGCCTCTTTTGGGAAGCCGGATGGGAGGCACCTGGGATCTGGTGCTTCTCCTTTGCCCTGCCACCTCCTGGCTGCCACTGGGCCCTGCCACCTCCTGGCTGCCACTGGGCCCTGCCACCTCCTGGCTGCCATGGGCCCTTCCTCCTCCTGCCTGACAGTTTCCAGACCCTCCTCCTGGCTGATTTCATCCTGTGTATGAAAAAGGGACATAGTTTAATATGTTGGTTTAATCTTTGCATCAAACTTTGTAATCCTGATTGAAGCAATTAGAATGTAAATCCATAAATCCTTGCTTTAAATTTACCACTACATCAGATTGACTATTTAGCACCCAATTAAGTGCAGACTAATGTCTACAGATCTTGATTTCACTTGTGGAATCCAAAATATTTTATGTTTGTCATCTTGACATATTTGTCAAACATTAAGTTTATCCCAATACATTTTCACTTAATACTATACCTGGCTCCAGATGGCCAAATCAGGATCATCCAGGATGGCTGCCTCCTCTTGCTCCAGAGAAGGCTCAGGTTGGCTGCAGGGAAGTCTGGGGGGAAGAGTGGAGAGTGATGGCCTTGTCTCAATGTGGTCATCCAGGAAGGACATCCTGTTGTAGTACCACAAAATCGGGACATAAACATCACCTGCTGCTGCTCCTGACCTCTGAGAAGCCAGCACCTTAGAGAGTTCAGTCCTGTAGGTACCTCTCAAGCTGCCAATTTTAGTGTCCACTTGTTTTGCTGTGGCTGTGGGCACCTTGGTATGCACAAATGGGAGCAGCTTCTCCAGCGCTGCTTTTCTCACCCCTCTTTTTTTGTGGATGGGGTTTTTCGTCTCCCACAGAGCAGGCAGCTCCCTTACCCGGTCAATAAATTCCGCCAGGAAATCCTTGGCGCTTATAAAGACATTCATATTGTATCTGCAAGTTAAATAAATTATATATAACTAATGTGAGGCAAACAGTCTAACCTCCTTAACATCCTAGTCACCATATATATCCTCCAACATTCTCAAGACAGTATAGGCCAACAATTTGTACAAGTCACAAAATCACATACCTTCGTTCGCACGTCCGTCACTTGAACTCCTCTCTCCGCACACCGAACGTACTATAGTCACATGTGTGTTTGCTATATACACACCACGCATGCGTCAAAATACGAACACGTCGCTCCGCACACGTCGCCCGCCCATGACGTTCTAACTAACATCTTTTCTCCGCCCCTTCTCTTTCGGCGCGCAGACAGATATGGCAGAGTTACAACAGGTGTCTGATAATTCCGCAACTAACGAGGAGGAGACAAGCCCGGAGACCGAGGAAACGTCACGATCAAGGAGGAGATTCAAGGCATCGATTATGTCTTTGGCGGAGATGGCGGAGATGGTGGACATCTTGCTCAAGTCTGATTATGATGCAAAGCATGGGCCGTAAATCCTCACTAAAGTCGTGAAGAGTCTGAAGACGAATTTCGGGGTGAAACGCTCAAATGAGCAGCTCAGAAAGAGGTGGTCAGACCTCAAACTGAGGGAGCCAGAGCAGTTGAGGAGCATAAAGAGAATGCTCTCTAAAAGTAAGTAAAATGTAGACTTTTCTGCTATTAATCTTTTTCTAAACTTACATGTTGCTCTTTATTTTGGTTTCTCATATTGGACTCCCTTCCAAAATGTAATATTTTGAACTTGGTTGGGCACAGTAATCGTTCGTTACGTTACAGACACTTCGTTCGGCCACTATCCGCGGTTTTGGCTTATTTTATAGCCACAAAAGTAATTAGACATCTGCCATTTTTGGTCAAATATTGTGGCGAAATTTTTAGGCTAGATGATGTGTTTGTAAAGAGAATGAAATGCAAACTTTTATCAGTGTAAAGGAGAGGACACTCAGCAGCTGCTTCCACATCTGTACTTTGGAGCACTATAGTGTGGGCCACCAGACCCGCCTTTTTTGGGTGTCCCACACAGGTGCATCAGTGAATTTTTGTGGTGCCTCCATGTCAAATAAATTACATCCAAAGGTGAATACTAAACATATTCTTGGTCATAAATAATGCATTCTTCTTTAAATTCCGCCCAAACACACACTTGTACCACACTTCCAAGCAATTTAGCCTGTTTTTATTTTAACATTGAGATTTACAGTGTGATAAATAGACCTTTTGTTTGATTCTCATAGGGGAGAGAAGACTGGGAGGAGAACACTCCAGGGAGCACATGCACCCCACAACTTCCAAGCAACCCCAAACTCCCAAAGACCCATAACTGAAAGATGTGCAGGAAGTTGAGGTGGAGGAAGGAGAAGTGCAGGAAGGAGAGGTGGATGACGTTGTGGATCTGGTCACCACAACAGGTCAGTATCTGTCACCACAGCTTCAGGTAAGAGATGTAGGCCTGCAGAGTTATAATACCTTTTGTTTTTTGTTTTTAGGGGATATAAATGTTGTGAAGGATAGTACACGGTTCTCTGCTGACAGTGCCCTCCGCCTCATCCAGCAAGTGATGGAATGTAGCATGGAACTGGACCTAATTAAACAAAGAATCCATGTGATGGAACAAACATTTAAAGACATTCTCGATGTTTTGGGGAGAATTCAATAAGCCATCCAAACACATTTGTTTTTACATGTTTGTTATTGCACATTTTAGAATATTTTTGACGATCAAACCAGCCAAAAATTGAATCTGCACACAGTGTGTCAACATGTGCTATCTGCCATCAGGGGATATCCATGTACGTCTTTTGGGGGTGCAACCCCTTCCTCGTATCTAAAGTCGGTGAACTGAGGAAGGGGTTGCACCCCCAAAACACGTCCATTGATCACCCCTGATGGCAGATAGCACATGTTGACAATAGGGATCAGGATTGTAAACTTCCTAGATGAAAAAAATCCCAAATGTGTGCATATTCAATTTTTGGCTGGGCAAGGGGTGGCAGGACCCCATATTAGGACGGGCACATAGAGACATAGTTTGTGTAAGTGAACGTCTCAGATTGCTCAGAGGTATCCAATGTTGTAATTTTTGGAATGCAACTGTTATTTTTGTATTTTCATAAGCAAAAAATTGCCGGTTTGTGGC
This sequence comes from Rana muscosa, assembly GCA_029206835.1. Taxonomy (NCBI): domain Eukaryota; kingdom Metazoa; phylum Chordata; class Amphibia; order Anura; family Ranidae; genus Rana; species Rana muscosa. The sequence goes on along the minus strand of CM055117.1, from coordinate 133,510,778 downwards.
CAGGCCAACCCAAAAAAACAGAAAAAACTAAAAATGGTGTGAATGTGCACAGAGTAAAATATTTGACCACAAACAACGTGTAGCTTCTTTTTATAATACCCTCTAAGCTTATTTGGTTATTTTGTAAGGTTACATAGTGAAATGGTTGTTAGTTACTAAAGTAAAATACACTTGGCACTACAAATGCACTAAGACAAACTAGGAGACAGGAAAGAACAAATAATTAAAGGTTTAAACAAGCTTTTTATTTGGATCCTTAGACATAGGCTGGCATAGGAATTGCCCCCCTACCCGTGAAATACTCCATGTATTTGTCCCGAACCTCACGGGCATTTTGGGAGGGCAAGCCAGGACGGGCAGATTCCAGGCCCGGCAGGGGATTTGCAGGGGAAAGTCCAGCCTCTGGCAAAACTGAGGCCATATAGGAATTTGATTTTTGGCTCAGAAAGTTGTGTAGCACACAGCAGCATAATACGAAATCGTTTATTTTGTAGTCCGCCAAGTGTATTGAAGTCATAAAAAGGCGGAACCGGCTGGCCATTATGCCAAAGGCATTTTCGACAACTCTTCGGCCCCTGGCCAGCCGGTAATTGAACACCCTCTTGTCTGGGGTCAGGGTCCTCTGAGGAAATGGCCTCATAAGATGCCGTCCGAGTCCGAAGGCTTCATCAGCCAAAAAAACAAAGGGGAGTCCTTCAATATTCCCTGCATCCGGTGGCAATGCAAGGTCGTCACTCTGGAGACGGAGGGCAAACTCCGTCTGGATGAAGGATCCCCCATCGGACATCCGGCCATTCTTCCCTACATCAACATAGAGGAATTCATACCGTGCTGACACCACCGCCATCAGCACAATGCTATGAAACCCCTTGTAATTGTAGTAGTGGGACCCAGAACGGGGTGGCGGCATGATGCGGACGTGCTTCCCGTCTATGGCACCACCGCAGTTGGGGAAGTCCCACCGCGTGGCAAACTCCGATGCCACAGTCTGCCATTCCTGTGGCATGGAAGGAAGCTGTGGAGTGAAACAAGATGAAATAATATTAGAATACAAAAATCATACATTACAAGGAAAATCTCTAAAAAAACATTAGAGGCCAACATCAATCAAATTCTACGTTTATTAAGGTGTTTAAAATAAGTATAATGGAAGGCTCATTTATCATATTCATCACCCCCTCTGATGGGCCATTACTAAATTATTTTGGGGGGGGGGAGATGTGTTTGGCCACAGGATAGCATTGCAGTGGCGGTGCGTCCAGAGTGGGCGCTGGAGCACTGCCCCCTCTCTCCTGTGCCCATCACTCAGAACAATACATAGGTTCATGCGTTGCATTAACCTATGTATTGTCTATGCCGCCCACTATTCAGGTGGATGGCCTCTTGTAAAGCGACCGACATATGAATAATTGCGGCATTTAGGGGGTTCAAATTGCATAGCAGAAACAGGTAGTAAAATAGTCTTGCACATTACAACCTGAGGGATGTAATTGGCTTCCTAAAAGTAAAATAGGGGACGCAGGGGGAGGGCATTCCTTGGGGAAACACTGGCAGGCTGCTCTGCCAATCATGTTCACCAAGTCTGTTTAATGGTAACATGATTGGCTGATGCAACATCAAGGGAAGGAGAAGACATCAAGGACAGAAGAAGGATGGCGCTGACCACAAGAAGGTAAGTGCAGGGCTGGGGGGAAACTGGCTGCATTAGAGGGGACTAAATGGCTGCATTGGAGGGAACAAAATGGTTGCATTAGAGGGGACAACTGGGGGCGTTTAATAGGCACCAGAGCAAAAAAGGAGGAAGTTTATTTCCTAAATTGGGGTTTGAACCCCCAAACATTTGGAGCAACAGGCGCCCCTGCTGGAAAAGTTAGTGATGGGAAATATTTATGGAGGAGAAAAAAGGGGCAATCTAAAGCTTCCAGCATGCATGGGGACAAAGGGGACATTCTCAGCATATTACAATCATGGTAATTAGGGAAGGATGAAAGAAATACAATACATTAGCATACATGTAATACATAAAATGTGATGTTAAGGGAGAAAACTTACCCTAATATAGTCCTCCTGCAGGACTTGTATAATGGCAGAACAGGTGTCTGGGATTATGAGGCCCAGAGCCTGGGGGGAGATGCCTGTGGTGAACTTCAAGTCCTGAAGACTTCTCCCTGTCGCCAGGTAACGCAACGTGGTGATAAGCCTCTGCTCAGCACTGATGGCTTCCCGCATAACGGTGTCCTTCCTGGTAATATAGGGGGACACCAAAGCCAACAGTTCCTGAAAAACGGGGTCAGACATCCGCAGAAAATTCCTGTAGTCCGCAGGATTATTCTCGACGATCTCCCGCAGCAGAGGCATATGGCAGAATTGGTCCCGCTGGAGCAACCAATTCTTGGTCCATGAACTCCTCCTCACACCATTCATGGACTGGTCTTGGTCCAAAACAAGCAGACCAACACCAAGCGCACGCACAGCACGAAATCGACGACGAGAACGTCCAGGCGACATGGCAAGAAACGGTCGTCTTATCAGAACGTACAGAACAGAACGCACTTTAGAACAGCAAGGCCTATGAATAACGAACTGAAAATCAGAAACGAACAGGCAAGAACGCACTGTAAAACAGATACGACCTGCCTAGACGCCCTGAAAGTCAAGATACGAACCCACAAGCCCAAACTGAACCGCAGAAAACGATCTGAAAAGTACGAAGACTGAAAAGCGCGAATCGTCTCTTCCCAAACTTTTACTTCACACGCGGTAACACGAGATCAGCAAAAGCAGCCCAAGGGGTGGCGCCAAGAAAAAAGATCTTCCCCTTTATAGTGCCGTCGTACGTGCTGGACGTGACCGCGGAGAACAAAGACGAAATTGGAAATTGTCAGTGTGTACGCATGGAAAGCTTGACGAGAAAATCGACAAGCTTAACAAGAATCTCGTCGAAAAAAACGACGTGTTTTTTACGACGAGAAAATCGGTCGTGTGTACAAGGCCTAAGTCTAAACAATTCAGGTATTTTTATTTAAGTCAGGCCACATTTACTGAAGCTGAAAAGCTTATCCTTGACAAAGGGTTAAAATATGTTCCTTCTAAAAAATTTAATACATTTAATCGATACCCAAAAATAAATACGAAAATTAAATATCCAAAGACACTTTATCAATAATCCCATTTCATCTTCATCCACAAACACAGTTAGTGATACCATTCATTCTGGTCTCGCGAATCCCTCTTTATTTATTCCTCCAGGCCCCATTACTCCATCAATTAATGTTAAAGTTGACGGACCGCAATGGGTATATCCCAGTGGACAGTTGCCACCACGCCTCTTGGCTTAAATCTGTTCCCAGTGGCCAACTGTTACGAATTAGACGCAACTGTACTAGCCTAGTCTACTTTAATCACCAAGTCGAGATTTGTAGAGAAAGGTTATGACCCCCTGAATATAGATGAAGAAATAAATAAAGTGTTGCTATTGGATAGGAATTCATTATTGATAGATCAGACGAAACAGACCCAAAATAATAAGTTCAAGTGGTCTTTTATCACTTCTTTTTCAGTGCAGCACAAACACATCAAGGACATCTTTAACAGGCATTGGAAGGTTTCGAAAAATGACAGGGTACTGGGCCCCGTCCTTTCCGATACTGCTGGCGTCATCTACAGGGGTGCACAGCCCTTGGGTGGATTAATTGCCCCTAATGTTATCGATCCCCCCACCAGACCAGTATTTTTTAATTACCTAAAAGGGTATTACCCGTGCAGAAAGTGCAACGTGTGTTTACCCAATGTGTGTGGCAGGAGAAAATCTGAATAATTTGAGTACACTGCTACATCTCAACAGTACCAAATGAAATATTTCACTACCTGCTCTACACGTTACATTGTGTATTTAATTAACTGTCCCTGAAAGAAGCAGTACGTGGGACGTACAATACGTACATTTTCAGTCAGAGTAAATGAACATATCGCTAGCATCAAAAAAGGACGAATCAACCATAGTGTGCCCAGACACTTTCTCCATCATCACAATAAAAACCCTATGGCTACCAAGTTCTAAGTTATCGATAAGTTCATTCCTCACTGGAGACTAGATTAGAGACTTTTTGGTTTTACCAGCTAAAATCTTACTCGCCTCATGGGATGAATGTGGATTGGGACATCAATTCGTTCATCAACCAGTCATGATGCACCGGTCCACATTCATCTTGTGATTTATTCCATTCCCCTTTCCTTAGTTCTACCTCTACACACTTATTAATTTAGGATCATTTGGATACATTGCTATAAGATCTTATATATGTATCATGGTACTTTATGTTTAGAATGCCGGGTTATTTGTATCATGTTTTTGTTTAGTATGTTATGTAACCCTATGAACAGCCTCCCTATAGTTATTTATGGTGATGTGACTAAGGCCTTATATATACTTGGGGAGGATACACGCTGAGCTCCAGTGGAGTGACAGGTAAGGAGACGCTTCACGGACATGTCTTTTGGCTATCCGTGTCACCTCCAGATATATTCCCCGTTCACGATAACATTGTGCAGCAATGACGGTATCCATAATGTATCCCCATGTATTGGCCCCAGTCACAGGATGTTTACAATGCTGTTTAAATGCCTGAAGCGCTCACGTCACCTATGACGGCGTCACGTTGGTCACGCACGTTGGGCCTATTACAAGCATACATGCTGTGTACTTCCAGCCTCCACATCGAGGCTTGGAGCTCAGATTCTATATCCCCTTTCATTTCCACTCCACCTATTGGTTATTCTTTGACGTAGCGTGCGTGCCCTCCGTCACGCCGTCGTGATTGGCTGATAAATGAGAGGCATGGAGCGCAAGCTCATGTTTACTTCCGGACACGAGATTCTGGCCCGTGGACAATTAATTAATCATTATCATTCATTGTATATATAAGCGCAGTATACAGCAAGCATAGTTATACCCCAGTGGAAGTCCTATAGGATGAAACGCGTCGTGTTTTATTCTTGCTACAGCCCGATACACTGCGCATATTGCTATTTTCATGTGATCACTTTTTATCTGTACGCATCTGACTGATGGTTGTACTTTTATTCTTATTTTATTAAAACCATTTGCCATTTTTGACCTATGCTATGTGGAAGCTTCTCTTTTTTTCTCCACCGGACCACCCCATTCCTTTTCCACCGTGTGTGGCTGTTTTCGCTTGATGGATGAGTCACCCTTTCTGGATATCGCCTGACACGGAACTCCTGCAGTGCATGTTACCGGCTCCCTTCTCTGCTATCGTCCAAGGGAAGATTCGATTGTGTTCCGGAGACTGTGTGAGGAGGTCGTAATCCATAATACAGACATCTACAAATCTGCTGTTACGACTCACCACTTACCAGTGTGTGAGTCCACATCTCATGGTAAGAGTACCTACCCCTTCCCCAGGTGGTGGAATCACATATCCCAATTGGTGACAGCACAGAAAAATATCAGGAGCACCCCCGTTTACAGACTGTGTTTTGAAAGAACTGCTTTATGTCCATTTATCATAATATCCATTGGAGGACTTTTATGACACATCATTGGAGATATTATTCTTTTTTTCAGTATATGAACATTTTTACATGAATTCTTTATTTCAGTTCACTTTAATACCAATATATCACATCTCCCATAGTCACTGTTTTACTTCTTTGCATAGACTGCCTTAAGATCCATCCGTATGTTTGACTATATATTGTACCAGAGTTTCTGCATTATTTATAGCCAGTGTAACCAAGGTTGCCGCCTATTGCATTTTTCAGTATCGCAGTGATATTGCATAGATGTGTTTTTTGGTTCTTATATATGTTTGAATTTGCACATTTACACTCTTCTGTGTTGACATCATATTTTCAGTGTCACAGTGATAACACACAGATGAGTTTATCTTCTATGTGTACATTTATATTTGCACATTTATGTTGATCATTGCACCCACAGCAAGATCACCACTCTTGTTCAGGTTTGGAAGTACCCACCTCTTTACACTCAACATAACACCCTTTTTTGCATAGCGCTACATATTTCTTTTCATTATTTTAACAGTGAGAGACAGAATAACAACAAAAATATCCAGGTAAACGCATTTCAAAAAAGTTATAAAATTGATTTGCATGTTAATGAGAGAAATAAGTATTTGATCCCCTATCAATCAGCAAGATTTTCGGCTCCCTAGTGTCTTCTATACAGGTGACAAGCTAAGATAAAGAGCACTCTCTTAAAGGGAGTGCTTCTAATATTAGCTTGTTACCTGTATAAAAGACACCTGTCCACAGAAGCAATCAATTAATCAGATTCCAATCTCTCCATCATGGCCAAAGAGCTGTCCAAGGATGTCAGGGACAAGATTGTAGATCTACATAAGGCTGGAATAGGCTACAAGACCATTGCCAAGCAGCTTGGTGAGAGGGTGACAACAGTTGCTGTGAATATTCGCAAATGAAAGAAACACAAGATTACGGTTGATCTCCTTTGGTCTGGGGCTCCATGCAAGATCTCACCTTGTGGAGTTTCAATGATCAAGAGAACGGTGAGGAATCGGCCCAGAACTACACGGGAGAATCTTGTCAATGATCTCAAGGCAGCTGGAGCCATAGTCACCAAGAAAACTATTGGTAACACACTACGCCGCAAAGGACTGAAGTACTGCAGAATCCGCAAGGTCCCCCTGCTCAAGAAAGCACATGTACAGGCCCATCTGAAGTTTGTTAATGAACATCTGAATGATTCAGAGGAGAACTGGGTGAAAGTGTTGTTGTCAGATGAGACCAAAATCAAGCTCCTTGGAATCAACTCAATGTGTTTGGAGGAGGAATGCTGCCTATGACCCCCCAAGAACACCATCCCCACCGTCAAACATGTTTTGGGGGGGGTGGTTTCTGCTAAGGGGACAGGAAAACTTCACTGCATCAAAGAGATGATGGACAGGACCATGTACCGTCAAATCTTGGGTGAGAACCTCCTTCCCTCAGCCAGGGCATTGAAAATGGGTTGTCGATGGGTATTCCAGCATGACAATGACCCAAAACACATGGCCAAGGCAACAAAAGAGTGGCTCAAGAAAAAGCACATTAAGGTCCTGGAGTGACCTACCCAGTCTCCAGACCTTAATCCCATAGAAAATACAGGTGAAACTAGAAAAATTTGAATATCGGGCAAAAGTTCATTTATTTCACTAATGCAACTTAAAAGGTGAAACTAATATATGAGATAGACTCATTACATGCAAAGCAAGATAGTTCAAGCCATGATTTGTCATAATTGTGATGATTATGGCTTACAGCTCATGAAAACCCCAAATTCACAATCTCAGAAAATTAGAATATTGTGAAAAGGTGCAATATTCTAGGCTCAAAGTGTCCCACTCTAATCAGCTAATTAAGCCATAACACCTGCAAAGGGTTCCTGAGCCTTTAAATGGTCTCTCAGTCTGGTTCAGTAGGAATCACAATCATGGGAAAGACTGCTGACCTGACAGTTGTGCAGAAAATAATAATTGACAACCTCCATAAGGAGGGAAAGCCTCAAAAGGTAATTGCAAAAGAAGTTGGATGTTCCCAAAGTGCTGTATCAAAGCACATTAATAGAAAGATATGTGGAAGGGAAAAGTGTGGAAGAAAAAGGTGCACAAGCAGCAGGGATGACCGCAGCCTGGAGAGAATTGTCAGGAAAAGGCCATTCAAAAGTGTTGGGGACTTTCACAAGGAGTGGACTGAGGCTGGAGTCAGTGCATCAAGAGCCATTACACACAGACGGATCCTGGACATGGGCTTCAAATGTCGTATTCCTCTTGTCAAGCCATTCCTGAACAACACACAACGTCAGAAGCGTCTTACCTGGGCTAAAGAAAAATAGACCTGGTCTGTTTCTCAGTGGTCCAAAGTCCTCTTTTCTGATGAGAGCAAATTTTGCATCTCGTTTGGAGACCAAGGACCTAGAGTATGGAGGAAGAATGGAGAGGCACACACTGCAAGATAAATAAAAATTACTACAGCGCTAATATGTAAATAGTGTAAACCACAAACCAAAGATACCTAAATGGTGCTAGCTGCAAACATAAAAAGAGAATCTGTGACCTCCAAAGTGAATAAATGTTAAAATATATGATGCGCTTACACCAACCTATTGTTTGTGCACAGTGAACTAATTTAACGTGCTTAATACAATGTGCTAAAAACACAATATGCTCAGTGCTAATATAATCAACTTAAACCGTGATAATATGCAGTGCTTATAAAGAAAAACGGCATAAATGGATCCCAATGTGGTGGACACAACAGTCCTGCTCACAACTCCTTGCTTCCACTATGCGAACTGTAACCTCAGATGATTCATCCAAGCAATCACAAAACACTGCTGAACAATTCACACTGAACTCATAATAAAAAGGTCCGCCAGTCTCCCTGGCCACCCGTGGTGAGACCGCTTCAAAACAAGGCTCCCCTTCTCTAGATCACTTGGGGTTCCAAAGATGTCATCATATAAGGGATACAAAGAAAAGAGATCATTGCGCAATAATCACTACACCATCAGCTTCAAAACAGCTGTGGCTGCACTCACATAACCCTGGATAATCAGCGCTCAAGCTCAGCTCAGTTTGATGTAATCCTCCTCAGGCTGTTGGTAGTGTCACTAGGCTCCTCCCCCTACGCGTTACGTCATCGGCACTTGACTTATTCATGGGTAAGCATGTGACCAGACAGCGCGTCCTTTTATAGAGGGTGAAAAGACCTCTCGCTTTTAGTTATAGCGATGGTCCAATCGTAAACACATCATTGCTGGTTAGCGCTGATCCATAATTTCACTAATATTTAAACAATCTCAAAAACAAATGCCTTTAACCCCTTGAGACCCGGGCCATTGACGAATGACGGCCTCAATGTGGATCTAGAAATCCGGGAGGCCGTCATTATACGGCCTCGGGTATTCTGGCCACTAGGGGGCGCGCGCATCACGATGTCCGCCAGGTACCCGCGATCGGCATGTACACAGAGCAGGGATGTGGATCTCTGTGTGTAAACACAGAGATCCACGTCCTGTCAGGGAGAGGGACCGATGCTGTGTCCCTTGTACATAGGGACACAGCTCGGTCACCTCCCCCAGTCAGTCCCCTTCCCCCACACAGTAGTAATCACTCCTAGGGAATACATTTAATCCCTTCCTCGCCCCCTAGTGTTAACCCCTTCCCTGCCAGTGTCATTTTTACAGTTACCAGTGCATTTTTATAGCACTGGTCGCTGTAAAAATGACAATGGTCCCAAAATGGTGTCAAAAGTGTCCGATGTGTCCGCCATAATGTCGCAGTCACAATAAAAATCGCTGATCGCCGCCATTACTAGTAAAAAAAAAATTATTAATAAAAATGCAATAAAACTATGCCCTATTTTGTAGACACTATAACTTTTGCGCAAACCAATCAATAAACGCTTATTGCGATTTTTTTTACCAAAAATATGTAGAAGAATACGTATCGGACTAAACTGAGGGAAAAAAATATAAAAAAAAAAAAATTGGGATATTATTATAGCAAAAAATAAAAAATATTGTGTTTTTTTCAAAATCGTCGCTCTTTTTTTGTTTATAGCGCAAAAAATAAAAACCGCAGAGATGATCAAATACCACCAAAAGAAAGCTCTATTTGTGGGGAAAAAAGGACGTCAATTTTGTTTGGGAGCCACGTCGCACGACTGCGCAATTGTCATTCAAATCGTGACAGCGCTGAAAGCTGAAAATTGGCCTGGGCAGGAAGGGGGTTTAAGTGCCCAGTAAGCAAGTGGTTAATAACATGGCTATTCATTCATTAAAAACACATGATACAAATACATATAAAAAGCAGATACTTCATGATTCTATATATAGATAATGCAATTGGTTCCTCCAGTGGCCGTTTCTGGTACTGCTTCCCAAATTTCCTTAATTAATGCGGGGGAACTCCAATTCAGTGTGAATTGTTCAGCAGTGTTTTGTGATTGCTTGGATGAATCATCTGAGGTTACAGTTCGCATAGTGGAAGCAAGGAGTTGTGAGCAGGACTGTCGTGTCCACCACATTGGAATCCATTTATGCTGTTTTTTTTTATAAGCACTGCATATTATCACTGTTTAAGTTGATTATATTAGCACTGAGCATATTGTGTTTTTAGCACATTGTATTAAGCACGTTAAATTAGTTCACTGTGCACAAACAATAGGTTGGTGTAAGCGCATCATATATTTTAACATTTACACACTGCAAGATGCTTGAAGTCCAGTGTGAAGTTTCCACAGTCTGTGTTGATTTGGGGAGCCATGTCATCTGCTGGTGTTGGTCCACTGTGCTTCATTAGATCCAGGGTCAACGCAGCCGTCAACCAGGAGATTTTGGAGCACTTCATGCGTCCTTCCGCAGACGAGCTCTATGGGGATGCTGACTTCATTTCAGGACTTGGCACCTGCCCACACTGCCAAAAGCACCAAAATCTGGTTCAATGACCGTGGGATTACTGCGCTTGATTGGCCAGCAAATTCGCCTGACCTGAACCCCATAGAGAATCTATGGGGCATTGCCAAGAGAAAGATAAGAACAGTGGCGGCTGGTGCTCAAAATTTTTGGGGGGGGCGCAAACAAACTGAAAAAAAAAAACATCAATTGCCGCCACTGTGCCCATTAAACGCAGCCACTGTGCCCAAACGCCACCAGTTTGTCCCCTCAAATGCAGCCAGTTTGTCCCCAAATGCAGCCAGTTTGTCCCCAAATACAGCCAGTTTGTCCGCAAATACAGCCAGTTTGTTTCCATATACAGCCAGTTTGTTTCCATATACAGCCAGCGTGAGAGCTGTATTCGGAAAGCCTATCAGAGCTGCTGGCTCTGATAGACACTTCCAAGTCACACCCACCGCCGGCCACCACTCTAATTCATATGGCCGGCGCTCACCAGGAGGCCGGCCATCTGAATAGTGGGCAGCGCGGCAGCGGCGACAATACACAGATTCATGCAATGCATGAATCTGTGTATTGTCTTTCAGTGGCGGTGCAGGAGCGAGAGTGGGCGGCGCTCCGGCGCCCTCTATGGACGCACCGCCACTGGATAAGAGACACGAGACCGAACAATGCAGAAGAGCTGAAGGCCGCTATTGAAGCATCCTGGTCTTCCATAACACCTCAGCAGTGCCACAGGCTGATAGCTTCCATGCCACGCCGCATTGAGGCAGTAATTGCTGCAAAAGGGGTCCAAACCAAATCCTGAGTACATATGCATGCTTATACTTTTCAGAGGTCCGATATTGTTCTATGTACAATCCTTGTTTTATTGATTGCATGTAATATTCTAATATTCTGAGATTGTGGATTTGGGGTTTTCATGAGCTGTAAGCCACAATCATCACAATTATGACAAATCACGGCTTGAACTATCTTGCTTTGCATTTAATGAGTCTATCGCATATATTAGTTTCACCTTTTAAGTTGCATTAGTGAAATAAATTAACTTTTGCACGATATTCAAATTTTTCGAATTTCACCTGTATATAGGAGAGAGCTGAGGGTTCGAGTTACCAAATGTCAGCCTTGAAACCTTAATGACTTGGAGAGGATCTGCAAAGAGGAGTGGGGCAAAATCCCTCCTGAGATGTGTGCAAACCTGGTGGCCAACTACAAGAAATGTGTGACCTCTGTGATTGCCAACAAGGGTTTTGCCACCAGTTTGCCAAGTACTAAGTCATGTTTTGCAAAGGGGTCAAATACTCTCAATTCACTCATTAAAATGCAAATTAAATATAAACTTTTTTTGAAACGCATTTTTCTGGATTTTTTTGTAGTTATTCTGTCTCTCACTGTTAAAATAAACCTACTATTAAAATTAAAGACTGATCATTTCTTTGTTAGTGGGCAAACATACAAAATAAGCAGCGGATCAGATACTTTTTTCCCCTCACTGTATGAATATACTGCTATTTACTATAATTCGCAACAATATAATGAGTTCTGTTTCCAATCAGTCTACTGTCTACTTTCTGACACTGAACTATAGTTGTGTGCAGAGTAATAATCTTTGTTCTCTTAAGAGTATTGCAATTTCTATCTGCTTAACCTGGTGTGTCAGAGGGGCTGAGGTTGTCCACATATTCGAGGCAAAGAGCAGAGAGCTAAAACCCTCAAGCCGCTCCTTAGGGGGTAGAGCTAAACAAATATTAATTTACAGGATTTAAGGAGCTATACAAAATAAAACACGAAGGGGTCTATTTATAAAAAAATTGTCATGGAATTCGCCACACAATTGCCCTAAAATCACTCAAAATTCTCTAAAATTCACTAGTCAATATTCACCCAACATTTGCATGGTGAAAAATACATTCACTTGACAACATTGACAGCATTTGACAACATGTGTTCTTGCATGGGAAGAGGTTCTTACTGCAACATTTGCCCTATTTAGAAAAGGATGAATGTTACCTTCCATACATGTCCACCGAACACATATAAAAATACAATTTGCCATGATTCAAGCCATTGCATATTATGCTAAATCTGTGCTTTTAACACGGATTCAGCATATTTTTTTAGCTAAGGTTAAGGTAAAGGCCAGTGGCAGCCTGTAATGCAGGGCGTAATGCATTCGTGAAGTACCAGGAGGAGGAGACGCCGCACAGAGGAAGCGCTGCTCGGTGTGGGGCTGGTGACTCGACCGACCGGGGGTTGCGGCGGCTGGATTGTTTGCCGCCCCCCCAAAAAATATACCACCAGCCGCCACTGGTAGACACAACAGGCATCTTGACTGTTATTGCCATGGCAAGGGAGCAGCAAGCATGCACCCTTATGCCCCATTGATACTAGCTCACGTGTGCCTTTGGGGGGGGGGTGATTTAAAAAAGGGGTTCTTCAAAAACACAAGTACACCTCCCAAAGCACTGTTGCCTGATGCTTACAGGCTCTCAGCTCTTTGGAAATCCCAGTGCCCAGGCGACACTTAAAAATAGTAAAATAGCCAATCAAGCTAGACTATTAAAAATTCCATTATAATGCACTTTTCATGATTTGTCAGGATTAAATTCTTAGACCACATTTATAATATTCTAATGAGGTCTTGCTATAATAAACAAAAACAAACTTGTGTCAAAAGCCATATTAAACTGTGACTTCACAGTTTACAACTCTGAAAAAGCCAAGGAAGACTGTACACTCTGATTACTTACACTGACTAATGTGTTCTATAGAAAAATACAGTTCCACCGAGATCTGCTGTCATTGAGCCGCGCAAATGTTGTATGTCTTGTTTAGAAAATGGTCCCTGCACCGCACATGCCACACCAGTGGGCATAATAATTCACAATGCCTCCATAAGCATGGCAGAGGAGAGAACACATCTTTTGTCAAAACCTTAACCTCTTCCTGCAAGATATGTCTGTTGATGTTTAATGTTACCATCACATTATTGCTTCCTCTTTTTATAGGTCTAAATAGAATTTTGCTACAAGTATTCTGAAAGAGAACTTGATCATTTCCTTCACCTTGGCATAGTAATGATGGGGCATGACAAAGATCAGAAGACAGATTTATCAACATGTCATTTGACAGCATTTTAAAATGCTTTGCACAGCCTGTCTGTTTAATTAACCCACTCACCGTAGATCACTGCTTGAGCCACTGGATAAGATCACATTAATTTATTGATCAAATTTTGGCTACCTTTGAGTAAGATCAGACAACCCATTCAGTCATGGAAGAGCAGTCATTTGTCCATGTTGAATCTCTATTATCACCTTAAAGATTAGGAAGTTGCTGGGACAAGCTGGTCATTACATTTACATGTATGCTCAGGATGGAGATAGAAGCATCTTTTCCTATGGACAGACATGTCAAACAAGTATACTGGTTTGTCTGACCATATCTACAACCAGCTCTATTAGCAAAGATAGTGAACTGGGCTGCATGAGTTTTCTTTATCCTCTTTCTTAGATAAAATTTTCCTAAAAGTCAATTACACTTTAGCAAAATTGGTTGTAACAGGCTTCCTGATATCTAGTCAGTATAGTTACTAACAATAAGTCTATTATACATTGCAAAAAAACTTTCTTTCCTTTACCTGTATAATTTATTTAAGTATATTCATTCCTGACATATTTCAGAAAAGATGATGAAAAGTTATTTTATATAAACCCAGTTATTAGCTAAGCTTGCTGGCACTTTAATGTGCAGAATTTTTGCTCAAATTATGATATTAAGCAAAATGTAAATGTGCATTTGAAGTGCAATAAGAAGGGGTGATGTACATCACAGTGGGTATCAAAGTCATTCATCATGCCCCTTTTGGAAAATTACATTATTGAGGTTCTGCAGAACACAGCAGATCTTTAAATGATTTAGTTCTCCCTTCCTGAACAGGAACGGAGCCGATTTGTTGCCTAATTTGGTTTAGGCTAAAGAAACATATTACAGTTCTTATACATTCCGAACTAAATCTGCAGTCTCCAAATAATTACATCTCATGAATCGATTGTAAAAATGCTGATATTCCAAAAGACGTAAAGGGACAACATTTACGTATACAGTGAAGGAAAAGTAACTATATTAGGGTGGGGGGCAGTCAGGCTTGACTTGACTAACTCCATTCTGAGCACCTGGTCTATGAGTAGAGTATCAGGGAATTGTTTACTTGTTAGTAAAATTAAATATTGAATGTATTGGTTATTTAAGCTAGATACATTAGTGAAACACCTGTACAGGTAAGTTTAAAGACCCTTCACTATGTTGTACTGAAGGAAGGACCCTTATTTGTAATAATACCCAAAGGGCATTTGTCTGCTTACTTTCTAGAAGATACTACTTCACTCTACCTATTTAGGGAAAAGGATATGTTCTCTTAAAAAACAGATCCACTGATATTCACTATTGTTGTACTCCCCTGCCACTCTCTTGGTCTGTCAGAACCCCTCGGAAAGCATTAGTCCAAATGGGTATGGGGAGCATGTGAACTTCTACCCTTACTACTAGGATGCAGTGCTGGGGCTTGAGTGGCCAACCACTGGCCTGAACAGTGTCACACAAGGAAAAGGATGTAAAGTACAAAACTAGTAAACATGGAGCTTTTACAGGGTTTGAACTCTGACTCTGACAGAGGAATGGAGGGACAAGAGAGGGCAGTCCTCTTGAGAGAACCTGTTGCTTTGCCCTAGTAAGGATTGTGTTTTAATGCTCCTTATAATGATACAAGTCTACGAGAAGTTTGATAGTTGAGATGGTTGGCAAATATGAATGTGTGGGGACAGGGTATAACAGCAAGCAACAACAAATGAAATGGTCAAAGCTCAGTACTTGGCCATGACAAGAAGGTTTTGGGTGGTTTTTACCGGTATGTGCTTGGACCTCCAGGTGCCTGCACTTTATACCTGCAGCAATTTGCCCCCTTACCCCCGACAGAGTATTTTAAATGTTTTTGTCAAGCATTAAAGTGATTGTAAAGTCAGAAGGTTTTTAATCCTAATACATTCTATGCATTAGGATAAAAAGCCTTCTGGGTGCAGCAGCCCCCGTCAGCCCCCCTAATACTTACCTGAGCCCATCATGATCTAGCAATGTTGCACAAGAGGCTCACCTGTCCAGGACTCCCTCTCCTCATTGGCTGAGACAGCAGCGGGGTGCCATTGGCTCCCGCTGCTGTCAATCAAAGTGGATGAGCAAATAAGGAGAAAGAGGGGGCAGGGCTGGGCCACAGCTCCAGGACACACAGAGCAACAGCTTGGCTCGGGTGCCCACATAGCAAGATGCTTGCTGTGGGGGCACTCAGCAGGAGGGAGGGGCCAGGAGCACCAGCAATGGACCCTAGAAGAGGAGGATCTGGCTGTCTTGTGCAAAACCACTGAACATAGCAGGTAACTGTAACATGTTTGTTATTTTTAAACAAAAAAATATCGAGACTTTAAATTGCGTACAAAAAACACGCCCGTAGGTAGATTTGCATCATTTAAACAAAGAATATTGGCAATAAAATTTACATAAACAGCCACACCGCTGGGGTTACTGGAGAAATATTTAATGTTATGGAATGGTACATAATATAAGAAAAACTGAGGAACACTGCTTAGGGTCACTGCACACTGCCAAATGTTATTTTCTCTTAGGTAATACAAAATGTGTGATCATTTATCATCAGCGTTCAAAACAACCAAAACTGAACGCCTGCTAAGAGGCTGCAATAATCAACATTAAAGCGGAGTTCCACCCAAAAGTGGAACTTCCACTTAAACCACTCCTCGCCCCCTTACATGCCACATTTGGCATGTAATTTTTTTGGGGGGGAGTGGGGGCTTCAGTAGGAGTGGGACTTCCTTTCCCACTTCCTCCTTCTGCCCAGGGACCGCTTAGGCGACTCGTCATATCGCCTAAGGCGGCCCCTTCCTGTAGGCGATCACCTGGGACATGTGACAGATCCCAGGCGATCGCCTGTCCACTCAGTTTGCGCAGCGCCGCTCGCGCATGCGCAGTGAGTGCCAGGCCGTGAAGCCGAAAGCTGTCACGGCCAGGTGCTCACAGTTAGAATGGAGGCGCCGGCGGAGAGGGGGGGGAGAGGAGCGAAGCTCCGTTCAACCGCGTCACTGGACAGTGGAACAGGTAAGTGTCTGTTTATTAAAAGCCAGCAGCTACACTTTTTGTAGCTGCTTACTTTTAATAAACATAAAAAAGGCTGGAACTCCCCTTTAAAGATGCCGAAGTACACAAGAAACAGGATGGGCACAACTGACATGAGCTTTTCAATAAAGCTGGCCATACGCTGTAAGCCTCCTTTCACACTTATACGACTTGTCTCACGATTTTGGACTGCAAAATTGCATGACAAGTCATTCTCCATGATTTTGAATGACTACCATTCATATCGGCATGACTTTAAGTCGTGCCGACTTCAAAGTAGTTCCTGCACTACTTTTTTTCTGAAGTCGGATCAAAGTCGGATTCCGTATTAACTGATACGACTTTGGCATGCGACTTGTGCATAAAGGGGAACTCTACGCCAATTTGTTTTTTAAAAAAAACGGCATGGGTTCCCCCTTCATGAGCATACCGTGCACTTCGGTCTGGTATGGATTTTAAGGATAATCCCACGTCGAAAAAATGGCGTGGGGTCCCCCCAAAATCCATACCAGACCCTTATCCGAGCACCAGCCTGGCCGGTCAGGTAAGGGGGTAGATACGAGCGAGCGCTCCCCCCCTCCTGAGCCGTACCAGGCCGCATGCCCTCAAGAGACCCCCGAAGCTACTTAATAAATTATTTTAAAAACCAGTCTAGTGTGTTTTTTTTATTGACACTTTTTTTCCCCCAGGTGAATGGGTAGAGGTACGATGTACCCCATACTCATTCACATATGGTGGAGGCCGGGATCTGGGGCCCCCCAATTAAAGGGGGCTCCCAGATTCCGATAAGACCCCTGCCCGCAGACCCCGACAAGCAATGGCCAGGGTTGTCGGGAAGGGGCCCTTGTCCTCATCAACATGGGGGCAAGGTGCTTTGGGGTGGGGGGGTGCAAAGAACCCACCCCCCCATGTTGAGGGCATGCGGCCTGGTACGGCTCAGGAGGGGGGAGGGGGCGCTCGCTCGTCCCCACCCCCTTTCCTGACCGGCCAGGCTGGTGCTCGGATAAGGGTCTGGTATGGATTTTGGGGGGACCCCATGCCATTTTTTCGGCGTGGGTTTCCCCTTAAAATCCATACCAGACCGAAGGTCCCGGTATGCTCATGAAGGGGGAACCCATGCCGTTTTTTTTTTTTTTTCAATTGGCGTGGAGTTCCCCCTAATTATTCGGATCCACAGTCGTATGACTGTCTTGTTAAAATCGCAGCCACGCGACTTTGAAGTCGCACTAGTGTGAAAGGGGCCTAAAACTTCTCGAATTAGCCCTATGGGCTGAACAAGAGATACCTATTGATTCCTCCATAAACTATAAACAGTGTGGATGGAGGAATCTCCCTTGTTGGCTATTGTATACTGACAGCCAGTGCCTGATGCTGACAAGATACCTGATCAGTGGCTGCATCTGATTGGATGCAGCTTCTCTTCAGCCAACACCTTTCCACCTCACTCCTTCGATTTTCAGATTGACGGATGTGAAGCGAGAGAGTGCTTTCAGGGCCACCCCATGACTCCAATGACAGACGGTTCATCAGGAAGCAGATAAAATTCACTCCATGTATGGCTGGTTTTACACAGAAAGTAAATGTTAATTTCTGCAGCTTTAACACCCAATTCTGAACACTGGGGGCGATTCAATAAGGCATTTGAGAGACATTTTAGGTGGTGTGGATGATGTCAGAAAGTCTTGCGCCAAATTTACGAAACCCGTGTGATCATTCAGATGTGTGTGACAAATTTATGTACAAATTTATGTACTCTAGTTCTTTTTGCAACACTTACTGTTTGTCACTATTGCTGCAATAAATTCATAAACAAATACCACCATATCGATGATAAGAAAAGTGGAGGTAAACAAGACCTCTTCCAAGTTGGAGTAAATTGTGTCGCATGTGTAAATATTGGGGGGGATTTACTAAAGGCAAATAGACTGTGCCCTTTGAAAGTGCAGTTGCACACATTTTCCCCAGAGCTTAGTAAATGTGGTAAAGCTCTGCTGATTTACATCATTCAATCATGTGCAAGCAAGAGTGTTTTTTTGTTTTGTTTTTTGTTTTTTCCTTGTGCCTGATTGGGTAATCTTTACAAAGTGAGGCTTTACCACATTTACAATTTTTAGGGAAAATGAATGCAACTCAACTCCATTGTGTTAGAGACCAAATTCTACTGAGAAAATTCTGCAACAGATTCATATACACCTTACCAGAACATTCATGAAACCGGCAAGTTGCGTCATTTGTCCCAATTCTGCATATCAGGATTCTAAATATCTAGGACAGTGTTTCTCAACTCCAGGCCTCAAGGCGCCCCAACAGGTCATGTTTTCAAGATTTCCATTCGTTTGCACAGGTAATTTGATCAGTTTCACTGCTTTAGTAATTACCACAGCTGTTTCATCTAAGGGAAATCCTGAAAACCTGACCTGTTGGTGCGCCTTAAAGACTGGAGTTGAGAAACACTGATCTAGGACACTTAAAGCGATATTAAAGCCTCATTTTTTTTTCTTTTGAAGAATAACACACATGTTATACTTACCTGCTCTGTGCAGTTGGTTTTGCACAGAGCAGCCTGGATCCTCCTCTTCTCAGGTCTCACATCGGCACTCCTGGCTCCTTCCTCCTGCTGGGTGCCCCCACAGCAAGTAGCTTGCTATGAGGGCACCCAAGCAGGTGTGCTGCCAAGCCATAGCTCTGTGTGTCCATTCACACATGGAGCCTTGGCTTGGCCCTGCCCCCCTTCTCCTGATTGGCCCACTGGCTGTAAATGACAGTAGCGGGAGCAAATGGCTTCCGCTGCTGCCAAAAGCCAATCAGGAGTGCGGGACCCTGGAGAGGCAAGGCTCTCATGGACATCCCTGGATCGAGTGGGGGCTTAGGTAAGTATTAGGGGGGGCTGCTGCAAACCTTGTGCCTTTACAACCACTTTAATGAATTTCAGATTTTTTCTACTTTAATTTTGGACAGAGTGGTGAGGGGATAAAACTCTGTCAGTCTTTTATTTTTTTGCAATCTGTGTCCCCACACTTACATCAGTAAAACAGGGAGGGGTTAATATTTTACTCTATGTGTCTTCCTGTCCCAATGACAACCACCCCCACTCCCTTGGGGGGCAGAAAATGGGTGAAATCTCCTTCAAAGGATTATGAACAAAAATGAAAATTTGACATAAATATGAACTTTCCTGTCCAAAACGAAATAACTAGTTATAGTTAGAGTTGGGCTTCAAAAAGCAACTCAAGCATTCTCTCTTCTATGCATTATTCAATATGTTTGAACACACAGATTATTGAAAAAACAGAGAATGACCAAGTTCAGCTAATTAGCTACCATAATGTAATTTAATTTTTCACTCCACTAAGAAGATGTAAACACAAGAATGATTTTCCCCCATTATAATTAAACTGAAAAAGGGTCACATAATATATGGAAATGAGGCTGATAGACCAACAATTAATTAGATGCAATTAACTTTGTTTTGATGAATTTTACATAGACGTTAGCTGTATGAGGGAGATGTGCTTGAAGATGACCGCTGATGAAAAGGGTTATGGATTTGAAGGGGGTACAGAACCATGAACATTGGAGATATGCTATAATTGGTTAGGAAATGTTAAGTAATGTGCTAATCATTGCTCATAGTGAGGAGTGTGGCTATGGCACAGCACGCATACAGATAATGTATTATGTGCTCTAATCACTTTACTCAGCAAAGTTAATGTAGCTCAGCTAAAGAATGGCAAAATTAATATTCTGACCCATTACTGCACAGCTGTCTGTGTAGGTGGAAGCTAAGAGTGTGAGTATGGGGTGCTGTTACTTAAACTTCGACAATGCACTTCTACTTTTTGCTCTATTTCTATTAAAAATACCACTGAAAAGAATCTGTTATATTTGTTCGATATGTGAAAAAAATAAAAAAGTGCAGCCACATCAGAAGAAGGTTAAGCTGCTATACTTTATTTTTTCGTACTTGGGTTTGGGAACACTGCAAAGTTGAACTCTTTCCAAAATGTTTTTATTTTTGGATAGAGTAAGGAAAAGTTAAAGATAAATGCCAAATATGGATATTTTCTGCACAGTTACATAATCTAACTTGGATCAATGTAACTATGCATATACCATTTTCTCAATGAACGTAAATAATTCCTGGGATGGCGCCCATGCCAAGCGGCTAACCTCCTGTGTTCAGAAAGAAGCAGGCTAGTGGCTCAGCACTGGACCCGGAAGAAAGTGTAGACCACTGGAGTAGCACTGTCTGCTTCAGTGATTTCCAGCTTCCAGGAGCATAGGCCAGGTATGGTATATGCACAATTACATTGGTCCATTAGTCCAAGTTCGACCAATGTAACTACAGTATGTATAAATTATTCATACCTGGAATTGTTCTTTAAAGACTGTTTATTTAATTTAATTTTTTTTTCAGTTGTTAATGGATTTCTGTTTTTGTTCAGTTCTAGAAACACAAGAGGAAGAAAGCCGAAATCTCTCCAGACTTATGGGAAATCCCCTTGTAGCCAGTTGGCACAAAAAAAGGTACCCCCATTGAAAAAATTCTGTTTTTGGATTTGCCATCACTTCTGTCCTAGAGATCACAGTAACTAGGGCAAGTATAGAGGAAGAATCTCATAAGTTTTGTCAGAATTTCAAACATGCATATAAAAGTGATTATAATTATAATATTAAAAAGTAAAAATTTGCGCTTAAAAAGTCCAATTGTAGAGATCAATTCAATAATCCCAGCAAAAGTTCATATACTTGTTCAAAAGAAACTTGAATCTCAAACAGTACCAACTAACAGGTGCAATGAATGCTTACCAGACCAGCCAGGGTCTTTATCCCAGTGGGGGATCACGAAATCCTCTGTGGATGATGGTAACTCTCACAACGTTAAGTGATCGATTCCTAAATCCCACGGGCTTCGTATAGTGACATAAACATTTGTGGCATAATGGTAGATTAAATAGAAAAAAACAACAATAGCGTAATATTGTTATGGATCACACTAGGTGCCTATGTCTTGAAGCAATAGGCACCAATTGCATAGATAACACCCGTGACTAAAAGACCAGTGCACCACTACCACAGGGAAATCCTGCTTACCAGATGCCTTTAGGTACTGTGCATATGGCCAAACCCAGTCAGGGCCTTTGGGGAGAACCGTCCACTAAAACTAAAGGACTGCTGTAATCCTCAGACGCCCAGCAGCCGTCCGTAGTGTCGTATTCGATGTTTTAAAATCACCTCCTCTGCTGCACTTCCAGCAACGTCTCCTCAAAGGCCCTGGCTGGTTTTGGCCATTTAGCCCGTGGGATTTAGGAATCGATCACTTAACGTTGTGAGAGTTACCATCATCCACAGAGGATTTCGTGATCCCCCACTGGGATAAAGGCCCTGGCTGGGTATAAGCCATCTGTGCTAAAGGCTTATAGTCTGGTAAGCATTCATTGCACCTGTTAGTTGGTACTGTTTGAGATTCAAGTTTCTTTTGAACAAGTATATGAACTTTCGCTGGGATTATTGAATTGATCTCTACATTTGGACTTTTTAAGCGCAAATTTTTACTTTTTACTTTTACTCGTGATAATCCCACTTATTTTTGCTGCTTTTTGGACTGGTCCATCCCCTTTTTTCTTTAAGCGCAGTTTTTTACCCTTTATAATTATAATATCATATAATTGAAGGCTGATACATTGCTTTTATGTTTAGTAGTATAGTTCTCTGGTTTTGTCTTACTTCACTAGAGATGGGCTATCTGTTCAAGTCGAACACAAGTTCGACTCGAACATTGGCTGTTCGCCCATACGCCGAACAGCGAACAATTTGGGGTGTTCGAGGCAAATTCGAAAAGAAAACACCCTTTAAAAGTCTATGGGAGAAATAGCTAAGTGCTAATTTTAAAGGTTAATATGCAAGTTATTGTCATAAAAAGTGTTTGGGGACCTGGGTCCTGCCCCAGGGGACATGTATCAATGAAAATTTTTTTTTTAAAAACAGACGTTTTTCCGGGAGCAGTGATTTTAATAATACTTAAAGTGAAACAATAAAAGTGAAATATTTCTTAAAAATTTGTACCGGGGGGGTGTCTATAGTATGCCTGTAAAGTAGCGCATGTTTCCCGTGTTTATAACAGTCTCTGCACAAAATGACATTTCTAAAGGAAAACAAGTCATTTAAAACTACTCGCGGCTATAATGAATTGTCGGGTCCCAGCAATACAGATAAGTCATTGAAAGTCATTGATAAATAAAAAAAAAATGCATGGGGGTCCCCCCCAAATTCCATTACCAGGCCCTTCAGGTCTGGTATGGATATTAAGGGGAACCCTGCGCCAAAATAAAAAAAAATGGCGTGGGGTTCCCTGCAAAAATCCATACCAGACCCTTATCCGAGCATGCAACCTGGCAGGCCGCAGGAAAAGAGGGGGGGAAGAGAGAGCGCCCCCCCTCCTGAACCGTACCAGGCCACATACCCTCAACATGGGGAGGATGTCCTCGTGTTGATGGGGACAAGGGCCTCATCCCCACAACCCTTGCTCGATGGTTGTGGGGGTCTGCGGGCGGGGGGCTTTTCGGAATCTGGAAGCCCCCTTTAACAAAGGGGGCCTCCATATCCTGGCCCCCCCTATGTGAATTGGTGAGGGGTACATTGTACCCCTACCATTTCACAAAAAAATGTGTCGAAATGTTAAAAACCACAGGAGACGGCTTGGGACAAGTCCTTTATTAAAAATTCAAAAATAAAACATAAAAAAGAGATTCCAGCGATGTAATCCAATAAATCCATCCTCGATCTCCAGCGATGTAATCCAATTCTTGATCTCCAGCGACTCCAGCGAGGAACGCCTCTGATGCAATGCAGGTTTCCCATTGCATCAGAGGGGGACGGGGTCACCCATGCACATCACTGGGAAACCCCGGCATTTCCCCTTGCGTTAGAGGGGGACAGGATCATGTGACGGGTGGCCCCGCCCTCAGCTACATAAGAGCTGTCAGACTAGCGCCGCGTCATTCGCTGGGGGTGCCTCCGGTGGAGGCAGAATCGTGTGCGTGTTCCTCGCTGGAGTCGCTGGAGATCATCCATCGCTGGAGATCGAGAATTGGATCACATCGCTGGAGATTGAGGATGGATTTATTGGATTACATCGCTGGAATCTCTTTTTTTTTTCATTTTTAATAAAGGACTTGTCCCAAGCCGTCTCCTGTGGTTTTTAAAATTTTGACACTTTTTTGGTGAAATGGTAGGGGTACAATGTACCCCTTACCAATTCACATGGGGGGCGGGATCTGGGGGTCCCCTTTGTTAAAGGGGGCTTCCAGATTCCGATAAGCCCCCTGCCCACAGACCCCTACAACCACCGGGCAAGGGTTGTGGGGATGAGGCCCTTGTCCCCATCAACATGGGGACATCCTCCCCATGTTGAGGGCATGTGGCCTAATACGGTTCAGGAGGGGGGGGGGCGTTCTCTCGCCCCCCTCTTTTCCTGCGGCCTGCCAGGTTGCGTGCTCGGTTAAGGGTCTGGTATGGATTTTTGGGGGGAACCCTACATCATTTTTTTTTTTTGCCGCAGAGTTCCCCTTTAAAATCCATACCAGACCTGAAGGGTCTGGTATGGATTTTTGGGGGGAACCCCACGCCATTTTTTAAAAAAAATTGGCGCAGGGTTCCCCTTAATATCCATACCAGACCTGAAGGGCCTGGTAATGAAATTTTGGGGGACCCCACCCATTTTTTTTTTCAATGACTTTCAATGACTTTTGTCTGTATTGCCGGGACCCGACAATTCATTATAGCCGCGAGTAGTTTTAAATACTTTTTTTCCTTTAGAAATGTCATTTTGTGCAGAGACTGTTATAAACACGGGAAACATGCGCTACTTTACAGGCATACTATAGAGACCCCCAGGTACGAAATTTAAAGGAATATTTCATTATTGTTTCACTTTAAGCATTATTAAAATCACTGCTCCCGAAAAAACTTCAGTTTTTAAAACTTTTTTTGCATTGAGACATGTCCCCTGGGGCAGGACCTGGGTTCCCAAACACTTTTTATGAAAATAACTTGCATATTAACCTTTAAAATTAGCACTTTTGATTTTTCATGTTCGTGTCCCATAGACTTTAACGGTGTTCGCGTGTTTCGAACAAATTTTTTGCCTGTTCGCATGTTCTGGATGCGAACTGGTCCAGGGGGTGTTCGGCCCATCCCTATACTTCACACTGCGCAACCAACCAGTAGTGATGTATAAAAAAGTTTGAAAATCTGGTATATTGAGCAATCAGTGAATTGAGTATGTTTTGGTCCTTATAAATATATATATATAGATTTCTCCAACCTACAGTCAAACAATTCACGAATCACTGACTGTGTTCCTAAGGCCTCATGCACACTGCAGCTAAAAAATTCAAAATTTACAGGCATTTTAAAAAAAAATCCTGCCCTTAAATGGGCCTCTATTTTAGCCTATGTGTTCACACACATGGGCAGAAAAAATGCCTGACATGCCTAAAGGCGCCTATACACTAGGTGCGTTTAGCACTTAAGAGCTCATTCATTTCAGTGGCCAGGATGAATTACTATTATAGCCAATTTAAATAAATGAATGTCCAATATATGTTAAATATAGATTTACAAAAATCAAAACATCAAGAACCATAACATCAAAAATTATTTGATGTTATGGAAAGATACATATTATAAGTTAAGCTGAAGAATACTGATTTGGGTCACTGCACATAGGTAAATGGTATTTTCTCTTAGGTAATAAGGAATGTATCACCAGTGATCAAGCAAACAAAACTGAACACCTGCTAAATGGCTGACATGAGCAACATCAAAGATGCCAACCTATACGAAATTACTGGATGGACACAACTAGCATGAGCTTTCCAATAAAGCAGACCTACATAAAAAAATGAATCTTCATTTGTGCAGCATTAAAGCCCAAGTCCCCTTGGTTGAATACCCCAGGACTATCTCTGGTAGAACTAGTACTGGAAAGATTGCTTCTATAACCCATATGGTATTGTGTTCGGAGAGGGTTGAATCCTTGCATAGCAACAAACACTGTACCTGATTGGTATGGGAAGTGGGTGTTGAGGCTGGTCTTACATGATGCTTACTGAATGTCATGCTGCTGTATGTAGGGCAGGGTTGCCAACTTTCAGTAAATTTACAAACAGTTTGTAAAATCCATAATTGTTGCATCTGTCCATGAATGTCAGTTACGGACATGCAACCTACATGTCCGTAATGGACATTCAAGGACAGATGCAAAAAGTACAGATTTTACAAACTGTTCGTAAATTTACTGAAAGTTGGCAACCCTGATGTAGGGAAAATGTCTATTTCTCTTGCTTTATTATTGCATCATTCATATGCTGGAAAGTGTAAAAGAAATTTTAGTTTTTTTTGTTTTTTCCTTTTATGTATGGTTATTACCGGTACCTTTTATGTTAAAAATATCCTTTATGATAAAAAAAAAAAGTCCAGACACACTGGGGTTGATTTACTAAAGTCAAATAGGTTGGTCACTTCGCAAAGAAATTCCCCCCTAGCTTAGTGAGTGAAGTTAAAATTTGCAGTGCAAAGAATACCCACATACCTACAAGAAAAGAGTTTTTAAAAAATATAAAAATGAGGGAACACTAGTGTCATTTAAATGTTACAAAGAATATACCAGGATATGTAAAAAGGAAATCAAGGATGCAAAAATTCAAAACGAATGACAGATTGCAAAAGTTAGTAGGACAAACCCCAAAAAATTCTTCAAATATATTAATAGTAAAAAGGTCAAGTCTAAGCATGTAGGCCCTTTACAAAATAATCTAGAGTGGGTGACTGGGGACAAAGAGAAGGCTAATTTATTAAATACTTTCTTCAGCTCTGTGTATACAAAGGAGCATGGGGGAGCTCATGTCCATAATGGGGGTGGTAGTGACACAGCCCCAAATCCACAATGGCTCAAAAGTGATATGGTCCAGAAATATTTAGACAGAATAAAGGTGGATAAAGCACCTTGACCAGATGGCATACACCCACGGATCCTAAAAGAATTGAGCTCTGTAATTTCAAAGCCATTGTATCTCATTTTTAGGGACTCATTAATGACAGGAATAGTACCACTGGATTGGCGCAGGGCCAATGTGGTGCCTATATTTAGAAAAGGAAACAAAGTCTTTACCAAGTAACTATAGACCTGTTAGTTTAACTTCTATAGTTGGGAAGATACTGGAGAGATTAATAAAAGACCACATAGATGAGTTCTTGCTGGAAAAAAATATTTTAAGCAACAGACAGCATGGATTCATGAAAGACAGAAGTTGTCAGACGAACCTGATTTCTTTTTATGAAGAGGTAAGTAAAACCTTGGACAGAGGGGTGGCGGTGGACGTGGTATACTTGGATTTTGCAAAAGCGTTCGATACAGTTCCCCACACACGGCTCATGTGCAAGGTAAAGTCTACAGGATTGGAAATATCAGTTTGTAAATGGATAGAAAACTGGCTAAAAGACAGAATTCAGAGAGTCGTGGTTAATGATTCTTACTCTGAATGGTCTAAGGTTATCAGTGGTGTACCCCAAGGTTCCGTGTTGGGACCCTTACTTTTTAATATCTTTATAAATGATATTGAGTCTGAGATCAAAAGTAAAATTTCTGTCTTTGCAGATGACACTAAGCCAGTGTTTCTCAACTCCGGTCCTCAAGGTGCCCCAACAGGTCATGTTTTCAGGCTTTCCCTCGGATGAAACTGATCAAATCACCTGTGCAAAATAATGGAAGCCTGAAAACATGACCTGTTGGGGCGCCTTGAGGACTGGAGTTGAGAAACCCTGCACTAAGCTATGCAGTGGAATAACGTCCTTACAGGATGTCGCCAATTTACAAGCCAACCTCAATGCTCTGTCTAATTGGGCGACTATGTGGCAGATGAGGTTTAATGTTGAAAATGTAAAGTTATGCACTTGGGGGCTAAGAATATGAATGCATCATACATACTAGGGGGAGTACAACTGGGGGGATCCGAAGTGGAGAAGGATCTGGGGGTTTTGGTAGATCATAAGCTCAATAATGGCATGCAATGCCAAGCTGCGGTTTCCAAAGCGAGCAAAGTCCTTCCTTGTATTAAGAGAGGTGTGGACTCCAGAGAGAGAGATATCATTTTGCCCCTGTACAAATCATTAGTAAGACCTCATCTGGAATATACAGTTCAGTTTTGGGCCTCAGTTCTTAAAAAGGATATTGGGGAACTGGAGAAAGTGCAGAGAAGGGCAACCAAACTGATAAGAGGCATGGAGGAGCTCAGCTATGAGGAAAGATTAGAGGAATTGAATTTATTCACTCTTGAGAAGAGGAGATTAAGGGGGGATATGATCAACATGTACAAATATATAAGGGGTCCATATAGTGAACTTGGTTTTGAGTTATTCATTTTACGGTCAACACAAAGGACAAGGGGGCACTCTTTAGGTCTAGAGGAAAAGAGATTTCACCTCCAAATATAGAAAGGTTTCTTCACAGTAAGAGCTGTGAAAATGTGGAATAGACTCCCTGCAGAGGTGGTTCTGGCCAGCTCAGTAGATTGCTTTAAGAAAGGCCTGGATTTTTTCTTAAATGTACATAATATAACTGGGTACTAACATTTATAGGTAAAGTTGATCCAGGGAATATCTGATTGCCTCTCGGGGGATCAGGAAGGAATTTTTTCCCCTGCTGTAGCAAATTGTATTGTGCCCTGCTGGGGTTTTTCGCCTTCCTTTGGATCAAATGTGGGTATAGAATTAGGTATATGGGCTTGTATGATATTATTATTATTTTTTTTTTATGGTTGAACTGGATGGACTTGTGTCTTTTTTCAACCTGACTAACTATGTAACTATGTAACTATATCATGCACAAAGTAAAAAAAATAAAAAGATCGGATGATGGCAGTCAGTAGAGTTTCCTTGTCAATAATATTTATTGGTTGCATAATAATAAATACATACTTTGGTTATTTATGCAAGGATACAGATAAATAACATTTACATAAAAATATTCTATAAGTAAATAATACATAACATAAAATATTTAAATTAAATTAATTAGATCTTCAATAACTAGATAGTCGGTGGGTAACATTGTATTCATGCCCACCGTGTCTTAACGTGTAACAAATTGCCATTACTTTATACACAAAGATTGTGGTATAATAACTTATGTTAATTGTAGTGAAGAACAATATTACTTATAATAAAAATAAAGGAGCGTAAAGAGAGAAAGAAAATAGTGAGAGAGAGAGAAAGTCCACAAGGTCGGTCCATGAACCAGTACGATGCGTATGGTTTACCATTCCTTAGGTACATGGCATTTGCATTGAAGCTATTAATCTGCTACCATAGCAAAAGGACCTCATCGTTAAAATCCGGAGGTAAATAGTGTTTTATCCATGGGAGCCAAAGTTTTTTGAATTTTGGGAATTGGTCTCCGTCAGTGGCTATCATTTTGGCGTGTGACATTGTGGTGTTCATTCTGTGAATTGTTTCTGCCAACCCTAATGTTGGGGATTTCCATGCTTTGGCTATCGTTTGGTTTGCTGCAGTTAAAAGCGGAGTAAAGAGTTTAAATTGAAAATTTTTTAAGCTTTCCGGTTTTAGGTTAAGTAGTGCCGTAAACAGGTCAGGCTGTATCTGCTGTCGGAACATTTTATGCGCCATTGCAAAGATTTCTTTCCATAAAAGATGTGTTATCGAGCACGTCCACCATACATGCAAGTGAGTGCCCAAGTCTGAACAGCCCCTAAAGCAAAGAGCTGAATGTGTAGGTGAAAACTTGGCTACTCTTGTTGGTACCAGGTACCACCGTGTCAGGACCTTGTAATTTGTTTCCATCGTGATGACATTGGGCGAGGATGATTTTATGGTTGACCAAATCTTAGTCCATTCAGTGTCATCTAGGGTGCGTCCCAGGTCCTCCTCCCATTTTCCAACATAGGTTGGTTTGTCATAATTAGGGCCTACTAAAACTTGGTTATAGAGGATTGATATCATTCCTCTGGTTAGTGGATCTTTTTTACAAATTTTCTCAAAAATAGATAAGTGGGTCAAGGGTGTTGCAACTAGTGTGAGTGGGGAAAATACATTTTTGATTTGGAGGTATCTGAACTGTTCTGATTCTGGAAATTTGTGCTTCTCTCTGAGTGTAGAGAAAGGTACAAAATTTTCTGAAGTGACCAAGTCATGTAATGTCAGTATACCTGAAGTTGTCCAAGCTTTAAAAGTGTTCGGGAATATCCAAGCCGGATAGAAGGCTGGATTTCAAGGAAAGATAAGAGGGGGTTGTGAACCGACTGCAAATGATGTTTAATTTTAGATTTATCCCAAAGGGATAAGAAATGTTTTGTTGCCGGATTACTCAAATCACGCCTATCTCTGGGCCTCATCCATAATAAATTGGAAATCAACAGAGGGTCACTATCTGAGGCCTCTATCTATACCCATAGGGGACATTCCTGTGTTGCGTGGTACTTTGGAAGACTAGCTAAGTGAGCAGCCTTGTAATAGGCATAAAAATTGGGGTAGCCTAGACCACCATGTGTTTTAGGGAGATGTAATGTGCAGATCGGTATGCACGGTTTAGAGGTACCCCATATAAAGGTATTTGTTCTTTTTTGGATCAACCTTAGATAATAGGAAGGGATTGGGATTGGCAGGGCTCTAAACAAATAAAGTAGTTTGGGCAGGATAGTCATTTTAGACGCATTGATCTTACCTATCCAGGATAGTGGGAGATGGGACCATTGTTTTAGTAAGGTTGTGATCTGTTTCAATAGGGGGGGGGGGATAATTGGCTGAGAATAATTCTGTTATGGAGGCTGTTAGGTGTATTCCTAAATATGGTAATGATTTCTCTGCCCAAGAGAAGGGGAATGCTGCTTTTGTTGGGATTAATTCTGCATCTGTAAGTGAAATATTAGGAGCTAAACATTTTTTGGGGTTAATGACCAAGCCAGAAAAGGCTGCAAATTTATCTAGAATAGGTAGAAGGTTAGGTCCTGATACTTGTGGTGATGACATGAATAGCAAGATGTCATCCGCGAACATACAGATTTTATGTGGATAACATCCAATATCAATGCCGGTAATTGTGGGATTGGTTCTAATATATTGGGCTAAAGGTTCTAATATTAGGGCGAATAAAAGGGGAGATAATGGGCTTCCCTGACGTGTACTTTGCTTGATGTTGAAAGATTCTGATTTGTATCCGGCATATTTTATGTATGCTTTTGGATTAATATAGAGTGCCTCTATCCAATTTATAAAATGAGGACTAACCTAACAAATTCCTTTGCAAAATAAACATTTTATCTGCCTTTAGTAAATCAACCCTAACCCTATTGCTTTTATAAATTTTGGACAGAGTGGTTAGGTAATAGAACTCTATCAGCACTGATCTGCAATTTTCCCCACTGGCTATAAATCAGACATATCTTATTACAAATATTCAGGAAGATCGAAAAAGTGCTAGATTGTCAATCTTTATAATTCATCCCTATCAGCCGCATCCAATACAATGGACATCAGGGCTCAGTTTTTTACCTTGGCAGTTGTTAATCACAGAAGATGAACAACTCTGTCTACATGTACAGAAAACTCAGAGAATCCAATAGAATCTGTCTATGTAGTATGGTACAGCAAACATCTAAACCATGACATCACATAAACATTTGAGATAAAGACTATAACATATCGTACTGGAAAATAATTTCCTTTTATTATTACATGTTTACCAAGTACTCCCTGGTACTTTCAAGTTCATTTGAAGTACCTCAACATGTACAGTGTCTTACTACTGCACACATTTTATACTGACAAGTCCTGCCACCCATTCCGCTGATTTTTCTACAAGAACTATGACTTCCTGAAGAGTCTAAACATTAGACACATCCAAGAGTAGCGGATGCCTACGTCCATTGCCACATGCTATGGTTCCTACTGCTGACCTCCTAAGTTACTACTGTCTCATGTAATGACATAGGTGTAAGCAGAAGACATCACGGCATGCATTGGGGGACCATGCATTCAATAAGTGTGTAGGTCATTGCTCTGCAGGAGAGTAAAGCTTGGAACAGACAGAAGTACATGTAAGAATAAAGCCTTTGGACTCCTTATGTTCAATGAGGGTGACAATCGATCCCAAATTTGCACTTCTGGGGGTGATCCCAGAAGATTTACTCCCAAAAGAAATGCACACTATATTAAGCACGGAAAATAGAGGATAATGATTAAAACACAAATAATAGTTTTTACGTGGCAACTGATACAGGGGTAAGCAGTGAAACAGTGAAATGGACTAAGGTGGATGCAGGGTAAGGTCATAAGGGAGATGTCAGGTATTTTAAAGTGCAAAACTCCATATTCTGCATGTGTTGAAAATGTACAAATTCATTGATAACTGGTTTCAATAAGGGTACTACATGACCTGTGAGTCAATACATATATACACATGTCTTATGGTATACTGTATATGGGTATTCACCATTAACGCTTTTATTTAGTCTGTGAAAAGCTATGACTGATTTTGTATTGTTTCATATGTTTATTTTATTTTATTGTTTTGGTATCAAAAATGTTTCTTTGTAAAACGCTTCTGTTATACCGTATTTGTATTATCAAAAATTGATAATAGAAAATGACTTTTTATAAAAAAAAAAAAAAAAAAACAATAAAGACTGGTTTACTGCAGGCTCTACTTTTTTATATTGTTACTGCAGAAACTGCATAATTTTAAAGGGATTAAACATTACTATTACAGTGTGCTACTGTATATTAAAATGCATTTTTGGTAAATACTTTAAACCATGCTAAGTTTATTAAGGTAAGTGGCAGGTCAACTTTTCTCGACTGGAATCCTTATGGCAGTGTTTTCCAAAGCTTTCCTGAAGAGTCACCAACATGTTTTGTGGCTACTTACACATGTCACCATCTACAGCAGGGTTTCTCAACCAGGGTTCCATGGAAGCCAAGGGTTCCTCCAATGGTTGCTAGGGGTTCCTTAAACAAAGACCAATTTTTGCCTCTCAGATAAGTTCCCAGTGACACCAATGATCTTTTTAGCTATCTGTAGGGGGAGAAATTCTTCCCCAAGACCACAGATGTAGGAAACACTCTTCCACTGACCATTACACCAATGTATCATGAGTTGTAGATATAGCTATTTTTAACAGGGGTTCCCTGAGACCGAAAGGTTATTTCAAGGGTTCCTCCATGTTGAAAAGGTTGAGAAAGTCTGATCTACAGGTAACTAGGATACGCTAAAACCACAGCCCACAGATCTCTGAACTCAGTGTGATATCTCAATTTTTACATTTGCAACTCAATATAACAATGAAACTCAATATACCATGGACCCATTCACTTGCAAGTGATCATTACTCTCGGTGTCAATATGCAAATGAGATGTTTAGGCTCCTACTAAAGGCAATAGCAGAAGCAATGGTTGAATAGTTTGTGGAATTTGAAGATGCTTTTCTATGTTTTTCATAAAGATTTTTTGCTAAAGTTACCAGAGGCACTGTATATTTTTACCATCCTTCAGCCCTTCAGTGTGTCACCCAGAGGAGCGAGACTACAACTGAAATTAAACAAATGGGGTGCAATCTACCTGGATATGGAATTCCTTCGGTATGCAGGTGAACGAAGTATGGATCACTAACTGAGCAGATTGCAATTACTCTGCAGTTCAATAACTCTACATAATGTAGATTGAAATAACTTATGGACATCTTTGATTAAATTCATTTTAAAATGACAGTTTATTCTCCTTGGCCCATGAAGCAGTGCTGCCATCTATGTAACTTATAATATAGTTTTTCCATCAGTGGTAAGTGCACTTCCTCCCAAATATGTCTTCTATTCTCACCATCATGTGAGGTCACCTGAAAAATGTGCAAAAAAGATCTGCCCTAATGGTTTAAGAAACCTTGGCCTAGAAACATGCCACTGAGTAAGAGTCTTTGTTACAGGGATACGGATGATGCCCCACTGTTCCAAATCCAGTGGAGTCCAGTGACACTCAAAGCATTACTGTTCCTCCTTATACAGCATTTGCTAGCTGTGTGTTCAGTTTACATAGTGTGCCCAATACAGAACAATGTATCTGTGATTTACATGATTTTGAATTGTTGAGTTTTGCAAAACATAAAAAAGTTTAGATGTTGTAAGTTGTTTTACCTTCTGTTCACATTTTGGGGAAATGGACATTCCTTATTTTTTTTATTTAACAAGGTTAAACAATACCATATTGTATTGGGTTCCAATAGATTCAAATGTTTTTAAAAGATATTGATGCAGCTGCTACTTTTTCTTGTTAGTTAATCTAAAAACAGAATCTAAGGAGCAGGGGCTGCAAAGAAGAATCACAAGGGTCTCTGTTGCTCAAGATACAACCAATAGGCCTGGAGGCTCTTAAAGTGTACTACAGAGTTGAGTGGGAGCACTGCACATAAAGTACACATGCAAGCGGGTGCTTTCAGAAATGTTTTTCTGCTGTCTGGGTATGTGCTTGATTTGTTAATTTCAACTGTATTGGTGTGTAAAAACTATGTGTACAATGTAAGCGTATTATACTATGTCCCTGGTTGACCTGTGAGTTGGTGGTGCCTGAGAAGGAAGGGTTAACGCTGCTGGCCAGGTTATCCCACTCTTTTCAGGAAGGTTACTGCCCCTACTGCTTATTTTATATAAATAGGGTCCCATTTGTGCCCTAGAGAGGTCATTTAGGGGAAAGTCTGCCAAAATGTAGCCATCACTCTGCCAAATTATACTACCCCTTGGAGGGAGCCCAGCCAGGGTTCCAGTGGGGTAGGAAGCCTGTGGACTTATAGGGACTCGTGCTACCTGTTGTTGGGGATTATTGCTGCCGTATGTGGATTTCCTATCAGTTACAGACTCTTGCAGTGAAAAGGACTTTTGTATGGACTCACTACCTAAACATGGTATGACTAACACAGGGAGCACTATTCAAAGGCACCTAGAGAACTATGTTAGGAACTTGTTGAAAAAGTTCTTAATTATTGCTCAAATGTCCTATTTAACTACCTCAGTAAAAAATATTTATTGTTCATCTAAAATGCCTGAAGTCCTAAAAGAGGTGCATGCAAGGTATATCCAAAGAACAGTGCTTATAACAGGGGACTGGAGAGAAGTTAGAGAAGATACAGTACATGGGTCTCACGAGCAGAGAAACTGTCCTAAGGAGGCTATATTGCTAAGTACTACTGTTTGTGTCACTTACTAAAGTAACCAACCAGCCAGGAAACGGTTAATATGGCAGGGGTGATGAATATTATGATAGTAAAGTGGTGGTTTGTTGGCCCATCCACTGGCAACTGACCCCCCACATACTGGGACCAGCCTTGTGGTACGGAGTACTCTGGGACTAGCCTTGAGTCAGAGAGAGAGGAAGAGAGAGAGATGTGATGGGGGTCCCCCAGGAGAAGAATAAGCATGTGGAGTTATGGAGAAGTGTGGAATTATGGAGAAGTGTTTTTCCTAAATCCCTTAATAACATATGGACATTTTCACTGTGAGTGAGGTCACGGGACTGCAGAGTTGGTGGAGACCAGCACAAGCTCCATGGTACAGACTCGGAAATGCTGCACATTGGGGGGAATGATCTCTAACCAGAGTTGTGACTGTACTACATTATTGTGAACAGTGTAAGAGGTGTGGCCATGGATTACAAGGTGCTAACTGTGCAAGTTTCCCCCGCTCACGTCTTAATCTGGAGTGCCGCCTTAATGCCGAATTTACATGACCTCTGACATATCTGTGTTACATGCATTAACAAGTGCATTATCACAGTGTCTCCATTTAGGCACATTAAGCCCCGCCCACACATAGTAGGACAGTCTGGTTTTATTTTCTCATTTTGCACATGTACAAATAGTTTTTTAAGCTGTTGTCCGAGATCAGCCTGCATTGGCGCAGACAGACCACCTCATCCCTTACTTTGTGAGTTCATTAAACCCTACAAGCAGCAGTCTTTCTGTGTGCAAGAACATGTATCTGTTTTGCACAGAGCAGTACCTAATGTCTGAAAAGAAACATGTCATACTTGCAAACTTTGCACTGAACTTTGCAAAACAGTTTAAAAGTCTGATGTGGAGGGGGCCCACTAAGTCTATTAAAAGACCGTCTTAAAAAAACAAAATCACTTCAGTGGTGGGTTTTATAGGAAAGGGCTTTGATGGCCAATTACAGGTGTCTTCAGCTCTCTTTTAAGGGTCTTATGCATTGTAATTTCTAAGAGAGATTCCATTTAATGTGATTCCATTTAGGTCAAATAATCAAAGCACAGAATGCACTTGGCAAATAACCTCACATCTACAACATCAAACTCCAGTAAAAAGTCATGGATTCACCCACAGCAGCTGTTATATCTAAATCACATAGAAATAATCTTACTACAGCTGCACTTGTTATGACTCTAGTGTTAACACGGAAGGAACGTGAAAACTGGATGAACACAATAAATAACAATATATAACTGCTCTGGTATGAAATGTAACCTGCAAATCTTCAACATGCAGGTGCGTAATTTAGACATATATGTAAAGGATGAAATAATGAATATTTATTGATTCATTAACTATGCTATGGATACCTATTACATTATTTATTTATATAAGGGTCTCGCTACACAGAAGGGCATTTTCCATACCACTGTCTGCTCTGTAGAAGTGTATGAAAGAATAAATATGTAACATAACCAGTTTAGAAGTCAATAAATTTAAATACATTGTTAATAGCAGATGGCAGGTGGGAATATATGGTCAGAAGGTGTGTTGTAAAAGGTCAAGCTTTATGCCGAAGAGGCTTTATGACCTTTTTTTTAATCAAAATATCAAATACATGTAATAATTTTAATATTTGTATTATGTGGTGGGTGCCTTAAAGACCATTTGCTTTTTGGTAAAAAAAAAAATCATCTATACACAGGAGAAATATTTAACTCTTTGCCAGTGTAACATTACCATCTTGTTGAAAAACTTATTTTGTACAACAAACTGCAGTCATTGTATTTCAAATTAAGCTGGCCTTAGACAGCTTGATATAAGCAAGTGATGTTCGAAGCTGGGAGCATATCTTGCCTTGGTTGTTAGCAAACTGCTGTTTCACCTAACTTCCATATCTAGGCAAAATCATTTAAGCTGGCCCTACCCTGGTAGAATTTGACTAAAAGTTTTTATTTTAACAATTATTTTTATTGTTTTATACAGTGGTGACAAGGAAATTAGAAGGATCAGGGTGTAAACAATTTATTGAATAATTAAAAATCTAACTGTAAATGTGTTTTTTGTTCAGAAATTATGTACATATTGTAATGAAACCTGTTTCCATTCAAATAGTTACATAGTCAGGTTGAAAAAAGACCATCCAGTTCAACCGTAAAAATTAAATAGTAGGTCTGGATTAATTTTTAAGGGCTTTTAAACATAATTAGTAAACTCAATGTCAGCAAGAAAGTTTAACCAATATCTCTATGGATGTTCGAATGAAAATCTAATTTGTGTAATGAAAGCTTTAGACTGCTTAGGCAGCTACTCTCGGTGGAGAAACAGGACCACATTTGGGGCTACCATATTGTTACTTTACAAGTGTCCTGTAGTACTCTAGTATCATAGCCAACCTTGTAGAATGTACAGTATATTAAGTTACTGTCTATGGATATTGGGTACTTGCTGCCTTCTACAGATCCTGTGTTGGAATTCATTCCAAAAATATTATGATGCACTCTGAGAACAACATTTTTTAAGTTTGGATAGATTGGTATGGGTTTTACCCTAATTACCACTATCACTGGGGCTTAAGTAAGGGAAAATCCCAAATTTTGAGTTGTAATCAGAACAGAGATATAGGGGAACACTTGTTCTGATGACAACTGACTATGGTGGACTTCCCTCACTTTCGAGAGATTTACCCTCACTTTATGTTGAGCTTACAGGACAAGAAATTAAAGAAAATCCCTAAAAGGAAAGACAGAGAACAAAAGAAAAAAATGATAGTTGAGTTTTTTTCATTCCCTACTATAGCTTAAATGAAAAAATAGTTCTAGCTTCAGATAATCTTTAAGAAGTATACTGAAACAGAAGGTAAGTAGTCAACTGATGTGCCTTCTCAGATAAAATGAAAACATTTCAGTGCTTTGTTCTGTGTAACATGCAATTATGTATTAATTTATTAAGTAGCTTATAATTGTATACTTTAAAAATAATTATATATTTATAGATAATAATTATTTTATTATTACTAATTTAGAATGTAATGTAGTGTTGTATTAATTAAGTAATGTAGCAATAATGCACAATGTAGTGAAGGAGGAGGGTGCAGCCACAATTTTCAATGGTGACACTTACTATGCTATGAATTGGTGTTGTGCCCCTTTGTGTAAGCAGAGTGATTGGTGCCCCCTTTGTGTAAGCAGGGTGATAAAAGCGTTAATTGGTTGTATTCTATAACATTCTATTATAACACACACACACGCATTGTTGTAAGTTTGTAATTTAGTTTAGGTTGGGTGGGTTGAGAAAGATGGACTCTTTAAATGAGATCTTGAGGCAGCTGGAAGATGCCATAAGATAAACTGAATAGAACATGGAATAGAACATCTGACTTATCAACAGTCACCTGTGCGACAGCAAAGTGAAAAGAGTCTCTGAAATAAACCTGACTCAGTTATCTGTCTGACATTATCCTAAAGTTCTTTGCCAATCTGTCACTTATTATGGCCCATTGTACTGGCACTTTTAGTCTTCATTTTTGAGTATGAATGACTTACCAATCTCTCTCTCTACGGTTGAACTTGTTTATTTGTAACAAGGTAAGTGCGTTACCATAATATGATATGCATCCCTTTGACAGAAGGCAACAAAAACAAATTATTGCTTGCTGTTCCTCAACAAAAGTGTCATTTATCACATATAACTCAACAGTCGCTCACACATATTCCTCCATCAAACTGACATGAACTCATACAAAGGAGATGAGGAATGATGGGACAGTTGTAACCCAAACTCTCTGCATCAAACAAGAGCATTAAATTTGTTTCTTTATGTTCCACCCTTAGTAAGGCAGATGAGATGGGTTATCTTGATTTTCATTTAGCTGATTGGGACATTCTTCCGCTCTGTGTATCTTTTGAAATTTATCAATGTCATCTGTCTATGTTTGGGGGAGATATACAGCCAATTTTTCACCTGCTCTGCTTGAATCTGTAAACTTCACAAGCTGTTTATAGACATGATTTCCTCTGTTGAGCTATATTTCTGATTCTGTACCTGTTCAATCAGGAAACCTGTTACATGATCTGTCTGGGCAAAATGTACACATATATCAATTAAAGAGAAACATGTAGTTTGCCATCACTGACATCTTTCTGAAAACGCTAGGTGCCTGGATTATACTTTCTAAACCACTGAACTCCAGCCAATTTTTTGGTTTTGCATAGAAAGATGGACAACTGAATAATTATAAAACCCCAGTCAGCATTGGACAGACCATGGTTGCCTTTAAAAAAGTTTAAAAATATATTATTATTTTAGCAACAGGGGCAAGCATATAGTAGGGATAAGCAAATCTGCCTAAGGTCGGTTCATGAACACTTTGCGAATTTTGTTTGATATAGTGGTGATTACTATGGGGGAAGTCTATGGGGGAAAAATCCTGTAATTGAATTAGGCCATCTGTATCAATAATAAGCAAGCTATTGTCAAGCAAAAAGCACTGCAAGCCCTGATCTGTCATGAAGGAAATTAACCAATGTCAAAATTAAACACTAGATAAATAAAAAGAAAAACATTTAAAACAACAGTATCACTTCCTACAAAGAATTTTCAGCTCTCCCACTGACAATATGGCTACTGCGAGATTATCCTGTTACAGAAAGGGGTTAGCTTATGTATTTATTTAGGTTATTGGCTCTTGTAATTCAGATGTCCAGGGAAAAGGTTATGTGCTGCATTATAGATTGCTTCTTTTTTTTAACAGAAAGATTTTATTAGACAAATCAGCATTACAATACAACCAGTAAATAGCATATTCATTAGTACATAGCATTCAAACAGAATAATACGTCACACCGGGGGTCACACCCCTCTCATTTATTACGAAGTGCAAATAATAAACATTGGCCTAAACCCGATCATGCATAAAAACGACTCTAGCCCACCATTCTACGGCCATACAAACAACCCTGAATAGTAGTATAGTCATGGGACCGGGGGGGGGGGAGCCACACCCAACGAACAGACAGCCCAGTCAGTCTCACCCAAGGGGGGGTTCCAAGTCAGAGCGAGTAGTCTGCCATGAAGACCAAATTTTGTTGAACTTCGCGGGGCACTGTCTACTCTCATAGGTAAACTTATATAGGGGCAGTACCGAGGTGACTGAGCATTGCCAGACGGCACATGTGGGGGGTCCTCAGATTTCCACTTGAGCAGGATTCCCCGTCTAGCATAAAATAGTGAAAAGGTCAGGCAGAGCTTACAATACCTGTCCCCGTCCACACCTTCCATATGATTCAACAACAGGATCTTGGGGTCAATAGATTGCTTCTTAATTCTGATGACGAAATTAAAAAAAATTTGGACAAAAGTTTGCAATTTTCCATTTTTGTGGTAGCGGTGAACCCAAACATTGTCCCTATTTTCCATACATGCTTATTATATGTTATGGATGAAAATAGAAAACAATCTATTGTAAATTTCCTCTCTTCATCTACAGTTATATTCAGAACTGAAAAAGTCATACTGATCTTACTACTAGAGAAGAGCATGCAGTGGATTTTTTTTTTATGGATGGAGTCTCTTTTGTTATATTAGTAAACTGATAAGCAGTGGTTTAAAGATCTAACCACTGTGTGTGTGTGTGTGTATGTGGGGGGGGGGTAACAATAAATGCTTAGTGGCCCCCGCTCAGGCTAACAAGGTCTGATAAATTGGATGCCACTGACTAGTGAGGGTGCAGGCTGAGGAAAGGTTTGTCCAGACCCAAAGCACGCTGTAGAAATAGGAAGAGATAGCCCGGCCGCCGCACACCTCACTTGGTTAGCAAATAAAAGCAGCCTCTCGGGTGAGGTGAAACATGTTGGGGGCATGGCTTGGATGAATCGAGCTGAGGCTGCTTTTACTTGCTAACCACTCGGGCTAGACGAGGTGTGAGGGAGCCAGCTATCTCTCCCTATTTATACACTGTGGGGGCCTTATACATAAAGCTAGTGTTCGAAGAGTAAGTGTTGAGTGACATCTGATCACCTGGTGAGATAAAATGGAAACACTTAACTTCACTTGGATTTATTGAGTGAGAATTCCCACCCTGTCACGGTCTGGAGTTAGGCTCAGAGGCCAGTAGCTATAGCAGCGGAGCAGATATTCACACAGGTCACCCTGGCTCATGACACGGATTCACCTGAGGTGCAGGGTCTAAGCACTAACCGGTGTTCACCAGAGCTCCTGTTGGTGGAGATGGGCTTTGTGCAGCAGGAGAGACAAGAGGAAGATATTTGCGGGTGAAGGCACAATATTCTGGCGAACAGGAAGTGCAGAGACATGGCTTAAATCAGGAAGTTCATGGGAGGAGCAAAGAGTTCAAGGTTCAAGGCAAACAAAACAAGCAAACAAGCAAAACAAGCAAAACAATGCAATAAATAAAAAAAATAATAACATGCGTTAATATAAGACTTGTGGTGTGAACAAGTCCTCAGGGATTCCAGTATTGACTATTAAGGTCTACATACCTGCTGCAACCATAACAAGGGTGTCCTAATTTTCCTGTTGGATTGTCAACTAATTTTAGTATTGAATTATTGAATACATATTGTGACCTGACAGGACTGTGAACAGTGTAAATGTGCTGTCTAGGATTTTCATACACATGGTGACTGATCTGGAGAACATTTCTGTTTTTATCAAAATCTTTATAATATCCCATTCTGGGTCCTGCAGCTCTGAGGCTTCGTAGAACTTTGGATGGGATAAAGCCTATGCGCTTAGGTCCACATCTTATGATGTAGATGGGCTTTGCTGCGTGTTAGTACCAGGTCGCGGTCCTCAGGATAGCCTCACCAGGAGGTGAGCAAGCCAAGGTCCAGTAGCAGATATAGCATGTAGGGATAAAGCGGAAGCGTAGTAGAGAAACAAGCCAAAAGTCGGTAACAAATAGTTGCAGGTTGGGATTCAGCAGAAGCGTAGTCGAGGAACAAGCCAAATGTCAGTAACGAATGGTAGCGAAGATGCGGTCGGCAGCAGGAGAGACAGGAGGAAGATATTTGCTTGTGAAGGCACAATATTCTGGCGACCAGGAAGTGCAGAGACATGGCTTAAATCAGGAAGTTCATGGGAGGAGCAAAGAGTTCAAGGTTCAAGGCAAGCAAGATTCAAGACAAGATCATTCAAAGAATTGTTTAAGGAACTTTACAGCATTCCAGGTGGCTCTGCAAGCAGAGTCACTGCCAGACACAGCAGAGGTCCCAGGTCCTAACACACCCCTTGTGTGTGATGTCATAACCTAAAAAGGTAGGTGCTCTCTATTTAATACCAGTATAAGCACTTTCATAGTGGTGCAATTCAATGTAAAGGAAATACTCACTGCTGAGAGAGGCTCACATGTCACTCATTGATACGTGTCTACACAATAACACAAGGAGGCTGAAGAATTCACCAGCAGTGCTACCTACTGTTAAAAACTAGTTTCATAGTACAACTTTCAGATACAATGATTTTACGCAATCAGACTTCAGTCCTTTAGACAAAAAACATTCCATTGTTGTTTGCTAGGAGGCTAATGACCTGTACACACAATAGGAATTTCCTATGGGCTAAAATCTGATGGAATTTTCTGTCAGAATTCAGTTCAAGCAGTCTTCCATCAGTCTTGCATACACACTGTCAGACTAAATTCCAACCGTCCAAAGCGCGTGATGTAAAACACTACGATGAGCTGAGAAAAATTAAGTTCAAGGCTTGATTCTGAGCATGCGTGTTTTTTTTCTCCGACAGAGTTCCACACAGACGATCGGAATTTCCCATAGGTTTTTTTTCCATCAGAAAAATTTAAAACATGTTCTATTTCTAAAATCCTACGGAAAAAAGTCTGATGGGCCCACACACGATAGGAATTTCTGATGAATAAATTCCATCAGACTTTTTTCATCAGAAATTCCTATCGTGTGTACAAGGCATAAGGGAAGTGGAGATTCTTCCATGTTGCTATACAAAAGGGGCCATGCACAAATAATGCATTCATTAACTTAATTTTCATGTTTTACATTGTCTGGCACAGTAGGTAGTAAATGTTACTGCACCCTCTAGTGACTACAAGTCTGAGTTAAAATATTTTTTTACAAATATAACTCAAAAAAGTGTAAAATTTATAAAACACACAAAAACATCCTCAAATAAAAGTTACACAAATAATTGAACTAAAATTCTACAACTAAAAAAACATAAAAACAATATTTTCTGTGTAGCTGTTACAAGAATAACCTTGGCAGCAGAAAGGTTTACTTTCTAAGGTTCTTCAATTAACTATACCCATGTAGGGAAGTCTCCAACACCAGCAGCAGCTTTATCCTACCGATGTAATCAGACAGTACAGCAGCAATAGATAAAATTCAGGACAGGCTAACAAGTTGCTAGTTCCTGAACTGTCTGATCCCTTCTGATGAAGCCTTATCAATCAACAGAGCCTGCAGCAGGTCCTTCTCATTGTTTATTAACACCTGTCTGCTGACTGTTTGCAGAAAGTGGTGATGTTATCTTGCCTGGCCAAGAGTAACAACATTTTTCTTTGCACAAAGTTTTATCAGGCATACAGTAAAGCTCACTTCGCAACTTTACAGCAACAGTTTGTTGTGATAATTGCTGCAGGAAGAGCATTTGGCCAAGTTGTGTAATCAATTTGATGGACTATAAATTATTTACAGCATGGTCAAGTTTCTTCATTTTCTGTCTGCCTTTGTTTTTTTACTATTAATTACCTTTAATTAAGTATAGTTTGGAAAAACCTGCGCTAAACCGAAAGTATATTTTAAAAAATGGTGAATAAATAAATGATCCAAAAAATGTGGTGCTGCTGCAAGTAGAAAGTTTAAAATACTAAAACTCAAAAGACATGTGTAAAAGGACAAGCGCGCAACCACTGACATTGATTAAATAAAAAATGATGAATATATTACTAATAACACACTATGTGAAAAAAACCACAAGAGAATATATACTGAATCTCAATAGTGAAAAAAAACACAAGAGAATATATACTGAATCTCAATAGTGAAAGTGAAATTGTTCTCCAAAGGCAAATAATAATTTAAAAATTAAAATTATAAAGGTGAGATTGAAAAAAATGTCCACAACACATTTAAATTCCAAAGGTGAAATCCACTTGCTTCATATGGATAAGGGATATCCAAAGGGAGCCTTACTCTATAGATGTTCAGTGATAAAAGATAATCTTAAAGCCGCTTACCAGATGGACGGGACCTCAGATCATAGAGG
This sequence comes from Rana muscosa, assembly GCA_029206835.1. Classification (NCBI taxonomy): domain Eukaryota; kingdom Metazoa; phylum Chordata; class Amphibia; order Anura; family Ranidae; genus Rana; species Rana muscosa. The sequence goes on along the minus strand of CM055117.1, from coordinate 133,466,630 downwards.
TCACAAAGGCGTGTGCATCAGCCTGCCGGCAGCGATGGTATTCACCTGTTCCTTTATCCCAGGTGGCCTGTCCTCACTCCACCAGGTAATCAGATGTCTTGACACACAGTATCCAAAATGAAAAAGGTAGGCGGGAATAGAATCGCTCCAGCTTCCAAGTGTACTCCTAAGAGCTTGTTCAACTTCCTCCTCATGTGTTCATCTAGACACCTTTAATTAAGTGCCTTAAGCTTTAGTCTATGAACAGCGTCCAGATCCGCTAACAGGGACCGACCAGTAATGCCTAAGCTCAGGGCACATCCACAGAAACTGATCTGGACTTTGAGCGACTGATTTCTGCATATTCTCACTAGTGTTCTAACAGCTCTTTCAAAAGCTATAGCAGTGGGAAGACACCAAAAAGCAGACCTTAATAAAATAATTATTCTCATAGAAACCCAAAAGTGAAGCCTCGTACACACAACCGGTTTTCTCGGCAAGAACCAGCAAGAAAATTGCTGGCAGAGCTTTCTTGCCGAGTAAACCGTGCGGGTGTACGAGGCTTTCAGGTTTGTCATCAGGAAAACTGGCCAGAATCTCGACGAGAAAAATAGAGAACCTGCTCTCTATTTTCTCGTTGGGATTCTCATCGGCCTGTTTCCCGACGAGAAACCCGAGAGTGTGTACGCTTACCTGTCGCCGTGGAAACCCACGCATGCTCAAAATGACTTTGACACATGCACGGTAGCTTCCTAGGCATAGTTAGGGTTTAGCAAGATGGCGGCGACGGCATAGAATGTGACGAGCGAATCCTGAAGAGATTCTCGGTCGTGTGTACTAGGCTTGAGACATAGAAGGCAAGGTCTGTTTATTGCAGATAGTTAGAAAGTGAAATCTCTGCAGCTGGCATTTATTTGAAAAGGAGACGTTAAAGCATAGCAAGGAATAAAAGAAAATATCAAGTGACCCCCTGGCAATTCATGCCCTTTTTCACAGTTACTATTAAAATAATTACTATTAAAAAATATGATAGTATGCAGGGCATGCAGGGGCACTCTTCCTGTACTGTGGCACAAGGGCCCAAAAGGACAATGAAGGCCATAAGAAGAATAGAGCATAAAATGATATGGAGGGGCAGGTGGTTTAACATGAAGAAGTCTCGCTTTTCACCACCTATGATCTGGGTCCCACCTCAAAGAAACACATTTCTTGTGTTTCTGGCTCAAGTCCATAGGATCTCAAGCAATGATTTAGGCCCATAAGTGGCAGAAGGAGAGTCCAATAATCACATAACTAATCGAAATTGGGTAGATTATAACATGCTATGGATGGAAATATAGGCTTTTATCAGCTCCATCCCTTATGTGTGTTCATCCAAGACTTATATTTCAGGTTTCACAAATGCTGGAGAATTAAATTATGGTTTCTAATAACTCTTTATTCATACCACTTGCTTTTGGATTCATCTGGACAAGGACAGGCCATATAGTATTATTTTTAATTGTTCTAGTTCACTGGCAGGTTGCATTTTTGCACAGCACCTTGTGATGCATTGCAACATGCTGTAACGCACAATAGTTTAAAATAAATATTTTGGTTGCTGTGAAAAAAAGAACCTCAACACAGTGAAATTTATAGAAAAATCCCACTGAAGCCCGCATTAAAAAAAATACAATGCAGTACTGTAAAAAAACAGAAAACAAAAACAAACAAATAATAACATTTGTTAATATAAGACTTGTGGTGTGAACAAGTCCTCAGGGATACCAGTATTGACTATTAAGGTCTACATACCTGCTGCAACCATAACAAGGGTGTCCTAATTTTCCTGTTGGATTGTCAACTAATTTTAGTAATGAATTATTGTATACATATTGTAACCTGACAGGACTGTGGACAGTTTAAATGTGCTGTCTAGAATTTTCATACAGATGGTGACTGATCTGGAGAAAAAACATTTCCGTTTTTCCCCAAATCTTTATAATCTCCCATTCTGGGTCTTGCAGCTCTGAGGCTTTGTAGAACTTTGGATGGGATAAAGCCTATGCGCTTAGGTCCACATCTTACCTGGTAGTCAGACCTTGTTATTAGTCTCAGCTGTTCACAAGGAATATGTGAGCTGACTAATGCTCATGTCTCTCTTTTTCTCTGCAGTGGGAGCCTGCTGCTGTGTGAAAAAGCTGACTGCTGACAGAACACAATAAAGGTAAAAGAGCTGCCTGCTTGTTTTGGGGAACTCAGTAAGACAAACTGTTAGTCCGATACTGACCTGAATTAGTTAGAGGCTTGGACAAGTCGATTTTTTGTGTTATGCTACAAACGTATTACTATACAAAGCCTTCCTACATCGTGACATCTCCACCCCGCCTCTCCACATCATCTAATCAGAGGGTGTTCTGCGCATGGCACTTGTGCCTGGCATGGGACCCAGAAGAAAACAGTAATTACTGTAGTAGCAGTGACTACTACAGTGACTGTCTGTTTCCACAGGGAACCAACAGGCATGGCATATGCATATGCATACTTACGTTATTTCAAGCTGAGCCAATGTAACTAACTACAGTGAAACCTCGGATTGCGAGTTACACGGTTAGCGAGCGTTTCACGATATGAGCACTGTATTTTTAAAAATCCTGACTCGGTTTGCGAGTGTTGTCTCGCAACACGAGCAGGATTCAAGCCACTGCGGTGTGCAGTACCGCAATTGGCCTGAGGTGGGGGGTGCTGGAGACCAGCGGAGCCGATCAGAGCCATTCAGAAATGCTCAGAATATCTAGGAAATACACAGTCCCCGTGCCTTTTCTAAAGGATATGCGAGTGCTTTGGATTACGAGCATTCTCCTGGAACGGATTATGCTCGTAATCCAAGGTTCCACTGTATACAAAAAAAAAAATCATGCCTGGAATTCAGATTTAATCTATAACTGGATTATACCTTTTGAGTAGTTGATATTTATGACCCCACCACGCATACGTTTTCATGTGCGGAGGTGCATATTGTTAAAGCCTTACGCCCGGTTTACTATAACTTCAAATAATTTGTTCGGGCCAAACTGGTCCAAATGAACTATTTCCTTTACTAACAGATGCGCTCGCTGTCAGTGCTGTATAAACTTATGTAGCTGTAGCTACATACAGGGTACAGTGCACCAGCTTGTAGCCCTTCTCCTCACCATAGGCCTTCCTACTACATCCCTTGCCATTAGCCTTTATATTCATATTTAACCACCTCAATACAGGGCACTTAAACCCCCTTCCTGCCCAAGCCATTTTTCAGCTTTCAGCGCTGTCGCAATTTGAATGACAATTGCGCGGTCATACAACACTGTACCCAAATTACATTTTTATCATTTTTTTCCCCACAAATAGAGCTTTCTTTTGGTGGTATTTTATCACCTCTGCGGTTTTTATTTCTTGCGCTATAAACAAAAGAAAAGTGAGAAGTTTGAAAAAAAAACACAATAATTTTTACTATAATAAATATCCATTTAAAAAATAAAAATATTTTTTTTTTTCCTCAGTTTAGGCCAATATGTTTCTTCTACATATTTTTGGTAAACAAAATTGCAATAAGCATATATTGATTGGTTTGCGCAAAAGTTATAGCGTCTACAAAATAGGGGATAGAATTATGGCATTTTTATTATTGTTATTTTTTTTTTACTAGTAATGGCGGCGGTCTGCGATTTTTTTTGAAAACTGAAATTTTTATTGGATTTCAATATTTTCCAACAGAAAGAAACAAAAAAAAAATAAAAAAAATATGCATTATTATAGAAAACTTTCTACATACAAGGTCGCAGGCTGAAAAACTTGGTGAAGGCATGTAAAACAGATATACAAAAACAGTATATGTCAGCAACCAAGCAAATGAGTGTAATACAGCTAAGTTTGAACTTGTTCAAGTGTGCGTCAGTAACAAGAGGAGAGAGAAGACGTAGCAAGAAGGTTAGGTAGAGTCAAGGAGGTTAGAGAGAGCAGGAATAGTGAGCGGGAGAAAGAATAGTGGGGAGGGAAAGGATAGGAGAGGACAACACTCCACCTCCGGGCCCCCTCACAGCCCGGACATATCATCCCATGCCACCGCCCAAGACAAAAAAAAACAAACAGAGTTAAGCTGATTATGGGGGCTTCCATAAGAAAACACAACTCCCATACTCAGTTGTGTGTATCGAGGGTATTGTTTAGGGAAGCTGTCAGATATTCCATCCGTTTGACGTCTCTGATCCTGGAGTGCAATTCAAACAGAGAGGGGGGTTCCCTCCTTTTCCATTTCAGGGCTATCAAACATCTCCCAGCCGTTAGCACCTGGGCCAAGAGTTTTTTTAGAGTATTTGGAAAAAGAATTGGGTGGGAGGCCCAAGAGGAAAATTTTAGGGTCGAATGGCACCCAGGAAAAAAAGATGGAATGGAGAAGAGAGTGCACTGTCTGCCAGTAGGGGACGATCAGTGGGCAGGTCCAATAGGTGTGATATAGTGTCCCTACATCTTTACAACAGCGCCAACAGCGGCGATCGGCAGAGGGGTATATAGAGTGGAGCAGGTCAGGGATTTGGTACCAGTGGAGTAGGATCTTGTATTGGTTTTCTTTGTATAGTGTACAGACAGAGCTCTTAGAGATCTGCCATTTTTATTGTGACTGCGATATTGCGGCGGACGTATCGGACACTTTTGACACTATTTTGGGACCATTCACATTTATACAGCGATCAGTGCTATAAGTGCATTCTATGCATTAAGATAAAAAAACCTTCTGTGTGTAGCAGCCTCCCCAGCACCCCTAATTACTTACCTGAGCCCATCTCTCTCCAGTGATGTCCACTAATGTCTAAGTCGACATTTCTCCTGATTGGCTGAGACACATTCAAAGTCAGTCAGCCAATCAGGGGAGAGAGGGGGTGGGGCCCGGGTCAGGGCTCTGTCTCTGAATGGACACATGGAGCTGTGACTCGGCTCCAGTGCCCCCATAGTAAGCTGCTGTTTGTGGGGACACTCGGAGGGAGGGGCCAGGAGCAGCAAAGAGGGACCCGAGAAGAGGAGGATCTGGGCTGCTCTGTGCAAAACATACTGCACAGAGGAGGCAAGTATAAAATGTTTATTATTTAAAAAAAAACAAAAAAAAAAACAAGACTTTACAATCACGTTAAAGTCATAGTAAACTTGTTAAGTTTTAAGGCATCTCATTCAATTTTCTAACAGCCCCTAAACACACCCAAAGGCATGAAAAATGCACCCACACTATTTTTGGCAGGAAAGCTTACAAAATGCACAGAACATTTACATCTGCGGGTTATGGTGCACTATAATGCAGGTGCGGTCAGTTGTACTGTATTTGTACATAAGGGTGCCATTCAGAACACAAGGGTGTGGAGACAACCTAATGGTCAGCACAGTGGCTTATGGTCTTGTTTTGTAGCTGTGTACTGGGTTCAATTCCCACCACGGAAGTCTTCTCTAAAGCCTCGTACACACGGTTGGACTTCAAACAAACTTTTCTGTGGATTTTTGTCCGAAGGGAGTTGGGCACACCCATAGCATACACACGCTCTGACTTTTCTGCAAACTTTCCCAAAACTTTCCCAACATCACGTGGTTTTTCTGCTTTTTTCTGCTCTTTATCGCCACCCTTTGGTCAACTTTTGCTATTGTTGGTTGATTTTAACATTGGTTCTGGGCATGCACATTTGTACTTCGGACAAAAGTCAGATGGATTTCTGTACACACGGACTATGCACCATCGGACTTTTGTTGCCGAAATGTTTGTCCGTTTGCAGAGCGAACATTTGTCCGATGAAAACCGAAAAAGTTTGTCTGATGGAGTGTACACACGGTCGGATTTTTTTGAAAACTTGCTCATTTTGAAGTTTGTTGGCAAAAAGTCAGACCGTGTGTACTGGCCTTAAGAAGTATATATGTGAAGTATGTGTGGGTTTTTATAAGTGCTTCAAACTACTGGGAGATCAATTAAGTTCAGAAAAAATCTCTAAAGTATGTGTGTAGCTCAGATGTGAATGATGCTATGTAATGTGTACAGTGCGGCTTAAAAAACAACACTGAAAACATAAGTATCATACAAGTGTAGCGACCTGACCCCTCTCACCCCTTCTCATTCACGGCTTGTCTGTCTCGTCTAGGGGTTAGCACTGGGGGGAGGGATGAGGTACACCACGGCCCATGTCCTCCAATGGGTGGAGGTGAAAGCCAGAACTATCGGGTTTTGTGTATGTGTCCCAGAGTCAAATCCTCTCCTCGGATTGACTCCCCTTTGCTCCTAGTAACCAAAGGGTCTCAGATTCCCTAACAATCAATGCATCTGGGTTACACTACCACCCAGGTGCCTCCCATAAATTCGAATACCCGCTACACAAGTCATACAAATATACACATGTAGCGGGTATTTGAATTTAGGGGAAGCATCTGAGGCCCTTTCATGGTTTTTGGAGGACTCTGGTGGTGTGAGGATCCCTGGGCCTATAGGTGGCGGTGTTGCCGGGGGCCGGAGGTGAACTCACACCGCAAGACTGTGCCTTTTTGTCCTCCCCTGGAGCTGGTACAGCGGGGCGGGAACCCACTGTGGCGCGAAGGGAGAGGAGATAAAAGGGGCGGACGCCCTTACCACGGGGTTCAGAGTGCAGAGTCGGAATACGTGGCCGCACCCAGGCACCTTCAGCTTGGGTGCTGACGTCCCGGTGTTCCGGGCCCAGGTGCCTTTTGACCTGGCCAGAGCGGAGATGGAGTCCACTCAGGCACCATTAGCCTGGGGTGAGGTACTATGGCGGATGCCTGGGGCTCAGTACCTTCGACTGAGTTCCGCGAGGGTGGAGGAATCTGAGGGGGCCGTAACTCCTTGGGTACCCGTGTCTGAGTTCGTGAGGTCTGGTGTGCAGAACTTCTCTGGAGAGTCCGGCGCAGCATCGCTGGTGACAGAGAGGCCATGGTATCTCCCTTGGACGGATATCGTTCCCCTGACAGGGGCCGTGCCAGCGAAGGTAATTCACGTTCTATTTCACATAGTCAGTGGCAGTGACTATTCGCCACTGGTGATACCACAGTGGTTGGCAAGAGAAGGGAAAGGATTGTGCCTCGACCTATTCCCATTAAGACTAAGTTGTTGCAAAAGAATCCAACTTAACCGTGCTGTGTGTTTATTCGCTGAGAAGAATAAAACTGTGTTGGACCTATTCACTGTGTGGAACTCTGGTTACTAGGATCAAAGGAGTCAGGGACGAAGGGAAGGATTTGACTCTAGGACACCTACACAAAGTCCAATCTTTCTGGCCTTCACCTTTTCACTATGGAGGACATGGGCCGTGGTGTATCTCATCCCTCCCCCCAGCACTAACACCCCTAGACAAAGAAAGACAAGCCGGGAATGAGAAGGGGTGAGAGGGGTGAGGTCGCTACACACACTTTGAATCCAATTTTTGTGTGGCTGCAAGTATACCAGTATATTCATGTATGTAGTGCCATATTTTAGGATTTTGAAAACAAGAACAATCATGGTAACTTTGGAAGTATGGTAGCAATTCTGAAAAAATCTGACAAACTTATTAAAAAACACATGGGTTGCAATAAATGTGCATGTGGTTGGGTCAACAAGGGTGGGGCTTGGATAATTGGACTATCAAAGTTACCCATCATTTCAGCCACTGGCTGGAGTTACTAAAATATAAAGCATCAAACTAGTATTGCGGAATTTGTATTCAATAACACCAATATAATATTCAAATTGCACCATTTGTCTTGTGTAAAGTTTTAAAATAAAGTTGTGTTTAGTTACATTAAATCTATCAAAAGTTCTGTCTGAAGTACACTTTCTGGAATAACCGTAATAAAGGTATGTTTGTAGTTTACAAGACCTAGCTAGCACAGGCACAAAACTTTATAATAAGATCATCTATTATTAAAAAGAAAGTAATAGTCTCTACATTCTCTTCACAACACCCAGGGAGAGAATCTATAAACTGCAAATTGGCAGCCAAGTCTGTGACTCAGCCTCACTTCCCAGTGTGTCCAGAAAGGTAACTGAATGTAATTTATAGGTCTACATGAAACCGCCACAAATGCAACAGCTAGAATCCGTAGCAGCCTTAAAGCAGTTCTCTGCAGGAAAATATTAATCATTGTATTCACCACTTATAGAAAATTTTCAGGAAACAAATCCCCAGCTATTCCAACAGGAAAAACAGCAACACTATATTTTAAAGCCGAAGTAAACCCATCCATAAAACTATTTCATTTCCGGCACGTGCCAGAAATGTAACACTCCCATTGGTTGTGCTCTCAACCAAACTGTCAAACCATCCAATGGCTGGTGTCTAAGCTGATCACATGTGCAGCATCATAGCAGTTGTAGATTAAACAGGGACAAAGATGGCAGCTTCCTTGGCTGAAAACAATAGGGGGCTTTACTTACACTTTAAACAATACCAGCACTGTCATAGCAATAATATACCTTATGTGAATGATCAGATAGCGTGAACATAAAACATATTCTCAAGCCTCGTACACAAGACCAGTTTTCTCGGCAAGAAAACTGCTGGGAGAGCATTTTGCCAAGAAAACCGGTCGTGTGTATGGTTTCTCGTCGGGAAAACTGCCGGGAATCTTGACGTGAAAAAAAGAGAACCAGCTCTCTATTTTCTCATCGGGATTCTCGTCTGCCTTTTTCCCGACGAGAAAACTGTGCGTGTGTATGATGCTACATGCTTACCTGTCCTCAGGTAAGCCCGCGCATGCTCGATGAGACTTTGACGCATGCGCGGTAGGTTACAAGGGTAGTGTAGGGTGAAGCAAGATGGCGGCGACGGCATCAAATGTGACGAGCGCATGCTCATCGTAGTCGGTGACGTCACCGCGTTCTTGCTATTCAAAAAAATGGCTTTTGAATGTGCCATGTGTACACTCGGCGAGCAAGAAAAGCTTGCCAGGAATGTCGTCGGGAAAACCAACGTTTTTTTTCCCGACGAGATTCCCGCCCGTGTGTACAGGGCTTAAAAGTGGAACTTCAGTCATTTTTTCATCTATTAAATCCTCTGCCTTGTTGTTTTAACTTTGGATTGTAAAACATTTTTTTTTCTGCCAGTAAATACCTTATACAGCCCACTTCCTGTTTCTTGTCTGGTCATTTGCCAAGGCTTATGACATCATGCACAGCTCTCTCTCTCTCACTCTCGTGAGAGTTTGCCAGGAAGGGAGGGGGTGAGTCATAAGAGGGCCAATAAGAGCTGCAGGCCTGCAGAGCTGGAGGTGTGCCTCTGTTTGTCTGTGTAAATCCAGGAAGTGAACAGGCAGCAGCTTCAGCTGCCCACAGTTAAAATGGATGCAGCCAGACTCAGTGGAGGGAGATTTCTGCAGCATATTTGGCAAGTACAGAATCACAGTATATATAAAATAATATGCAAAATGGTTGGAGGTAAGCTTCAGAATGGCAAAGATGTTTTTACCAATCATGTTAGCAGACTGCAGTTCCTCTTTAACCGGTCCCCGACCGGCCGCCACAGTTTTACTGCAGCAGAATGGCTCCCCTGGGCGAGCCGCCGTAACTGTACGTCGGCCCTTTAAGACGTAGGAGGCGCGATGACCGCTGGGCACTCACGATCGCTCGTGACAGAGCAAGAACAGGGATCTGTGTGTCTGTAAACACACAGATCCCGGTTCTCTCAGGGGAGAGGAGACAGATTGTGTGTTCATACAAAGTATGAACACCGATCTCTCTCCTCCCCTAGTCATTCCCATCCCCCCCACAGTTAGAACACCCACATAGGGAAAACAGTTAACCCCTTGATCGCCCCCTAGTATTAACCCCTTCCCTGCCAGTGACAATTATACAGTAATCAGTGCATTTTTATAGCACTAATCTCTGTATAATTGTCAATGGTCCCAAAAATGTGTCAAAAGTGTCCAATGTGTCTGCCGTAATATCGCAGTCCCTATAAAAATCGCAGATCACCGCCATTACTAGTAAAACAATAATAATAAAAATGCCATAAATCTATCCCCTATTTTGTAGTCACTGTAACTTTTGCGCACGCTTATTGCAATTTTCTTTAAGAATACATATCGGCCTAAACTGAGGAAAAATTTGTTTTTGTTTTTTTTAAATTGGGATATTTATTATAGCAAAAGTACAAAATTGTTTTCTTTTCAAAACTGTCGCTCTTCTTTTGTTTATAGCGCAAAAAATAAAAACTGCAGAGGTGATTAAATACCCCCAAAAGAAAGCTGTATTTGTGGGAAGAAAAAGATGTAAATTTTGTTTGGGTACAGCGTCGCACGACTGCGAAATTGTTAGTTAAAGCGACGCAGTGCCGTATCACAAAAAATGGCCTGGTCATTTAGCAGCCAAATCTTCCAGGGCTGAAGTGGTTAATAGACATGTGCAGAATGGAAATTTGTTTCATTTCGGACAAATTACATACCGTATTTATCAGCGTATAACACGCGCCGGTGTATAACACGCACCCCAAGTTTAGGAGGGAATTTTAGGGAAAAAAACATTTAGGAGGGAAGTTTAAGGAAAAAAAAACTTACATTTAAATGCAGCCTTATCAGTGTCATTTGCAGCCTTGTCAAAGTGCAGCCTTGCCCCCAGTGTCCATTGCAGCCTTGTCACATTGCAGCCTTGCCCCCAGTGTTCATTGCAGCCTTGTCACAGTGCAGCCTTGCCCCCAGTGTCCATTGCAGCCTTGTCACATTGCAGCCTTGCCCCCAGTGTTCATTGCAGCCTTGTCACAGTGCAGCCTTGCCCCCAGTGTCCATTGCAGCCTTGTCACATTGCAGCCTTGCCCCCAGTGTTCATTGCAGCCTTGTCACAGTGCAGCCTTGCCCCCAGTGTCCATTGCAGCCTTGTCACATTGCAGCCTTGCCCCCAGTGTTCATTGCAGCCTTGTCACATTGCAGCCTTGCCCCCAGTGTCCATTGCAGCCTTATCACATTGCAGCCTTGCCCCCAGTGTTCATTGCAGCCTTGTCACAGTGCAGCCTTGCCCCCAGTGTCCATTGCAGCCTTGTCACATTGCAGCCTTGCCCCCAGTGTCCATTGCAGCCTTGTCACATTGCAGCCTTGCCCCCAGTGTCCATTGCAGCCTTGTCACATTGCAGCCTTGCCCCCAGTGTTCATTGCAGCCTTGCCCCCCAGTGTCCATTGCAGCCTTGCCCCCCAGTGTCCATTGCAGCCTTGGCCGAATTTATATTTGGTGCCGCCGAGATCGCCGCCGAGACAGGGCGGAGCGGGGCGAATGCCGCCGCGAACGCAGGGACTGGGCGGAGCCGAGATACACATGGCCGAGTGTACTCGGCTCTTCTCGGCTCCGCTCACAGTCATGCCGAGTCCCGCCCTATGATGGACATAACACAGGTCCAATGGCGGGACTGGGCGTGACTGTGAGCGGAGCCGAGAAAAGCCGAGTACACTCGGCTATGTGTATCTCGGCGGCGATCGCTCCGCTCCGCTTACAGTCAGCGGAGATCGACGGGGATAGGTGAGTATCGGCGTATAACACGCACCCACGATTTTCCCTGATTTTAAGGGGAAAAAAGTGTGTGTTATACGCCGATAAATACGGTATGTCACTAAAATGATCAACAGGAAGTTGAGGGCAGTAGAAAATGCAACAGAGTTTTCAGGGCTTTCAGGCTAAAACTGAAAGCTATGTGGTTTTCAGGTGTAAAGAACCACTTTAGAGTGCATTTCCACTTTTTGCAGCCAAATTGGGATAACACCTACTTGTACGACATTTTTTGTACCTTTTTAGATGTTCTCTTTTGGAAACCCCAGCCCTGAGAAACCCTACTTTGCTCTATTTGTTTACGAGAGGGAGCTGTGTTTACCTTAATTAAGCATGTCTGTGCTGTGCTGGTAGATTTCATTACCAGTTTTAAACTAAATTTGGCACTTAGCTGTTAAAAGGGCTACAGATTTAAAAGCTGGGCATCTCCATTGAATGTTAATGAGAAGAAGCTCAACCAGTCCTTGAAGGGGTTGTAAAGGCAGAATAATTTTTTTCTATTTAATCTATGCATTAAGATAAAAAGCCTTCTGTGTTCAGCAGCCTCCCTAGCACCCCCTAACACTTACCTGAGGTGCCTCTCTGTCCAGCGATGTCCACGACTGTCTGAGCCATCCGAGATTCTCCTTCCTGATTGGCTAAGACACAGCAGCAGTGCCATTGGCTCCTGCTGCTGTCAATCAAAGTCAGCTAGCCAATTAGGGTAGAGAGGGGGCAGGGCTCGGTCGGGCTCCATGTCTGGATGGACGCAGCAAGCTGTGACTCAGCTGGGGTGTCCCCATAGCAAGCTGCTTGCTGTGGGGGCATTTAACAGGATGAAGGGGCTAGGAGCACAAAAGAGGGAACTGAGAAGAGGAGGATATGGGCTGCTCTGTGCAAATCCACTACACAGAGCAGGTAAGTGTAACATGTTTGTTATTTTTATAGGAAAAAAAAAACGAGACTTTACAATCACTTTAACTTTGCATTGTGACAGACCCACACTGGACAGTTTAAAAATGCTTGCAGTCAGCAATGTCAAATTTCTCTAGCATACATCTAAAAGGTAAGAATATTTTTTTTTCACTTATTTTAGGTACTCTGTGTGAATAGGTACACATAACAAACATGTAGTAGGGTGTTTTCAAATTGGACTGCAAAGTTAGAAATACACATTAACCGCTTCCCGACCGCCGCACGACTATATACGTCGACACAATGGCACCCCTGGGCAGAAGGACGTATATATACGTCCCCTTTAAGGAAGCGCCATTGTGCACGCGCGCCACCGCCGGCGCATGCCCGCCACAAGCTCCGTGAACCCGACCACGAGTCCCGTGGACTCGATCGCCGGGGGGATACCCGCGATCGTCTCACGGAGAGGTAAAGCGGGGAGATGCTAATGTAAACACGCATCTCCACGCTCTGCCTAGTGACAATGACAGTCATCACCGCTTCCTGTAATCGGAAGCGGTGATGACTGTCTTGTCACATGTAGCCCATCCCCCCTACAGTAAGAATCACTCACTAGGGCACACTTAACCCCTACAGCGCCACCTAGTGGTTAACCCCTTCACTGCCAGTGTCATTTTCACAGTAATCATTACATTTTTATAGCACTGATCGCTGTAAAAATGACAATGGTCCCAAAAATGTGTCAAAAGTGTCCGATGTATCCGCCATAATGTCGCAGTCACGATAAAAATCGCTGATCGCCGCCATTACTAGTAAAAAAAAAATATTAATAAAAATGCCATAAAACTATCCACTATTTTGTAGATGCTATAACTTTTGCGCAAACCGATCAATAAACGCTTAATGCAATTTTTTTTACCAAAAATATGTAGAAGAATACGTATCGGCCTAAACTGAGGAAAAAAGTGTTTTTTTATATATTTTTTGGGGATATTTATTATAGCAAAAAGTAAAAAATATTGCATTTTTTTCAAAATTGTCGCTCTATCTTTGTTTATAGCGCAAAAAATTAAAACCGCAGAGGTGATCAAATACCACCAAAAGAAAGCTCTATTTGTGGGAAAAAAAGGACGTCAATTTTGTTTGGGAGCCACGTCACACGACCGCACAATTGTCAGTTAAAGCGACGCAGTGCCGAATCTCAAAAAGGGGCCTGGTCATTTAGCAACAAAATGGTCCGGGGCTTAAGTGGTTAAGAGATGCATAATTAAATAATCTTATACATCCTACACATGCATATATCACTATATACAGTACAAAAAAAGACAAAGTTTATTGCTCCTACCTCCAAATCCCAATACAAAGCACAGCTCAGAGCAGGAGTGTCTCATTTCAATACAATGAAGTATATGAACTTATTGATACTCTAGTGGTATATATACATGTGTAGGATGTATAAGATTATTTAATTATGCTTGTAGGTTTGGACTGCAGGTATGGCATACCATACAACAATACTGCCAAATAGAATTGTATTACCAAATACACTATATTGGCAAAAGTATTGGGACTTCTGTCTTTACACGCACATGAACTTTAATGGCATCCCTGTTTTAATCCGTAGGGTTCAATATTGTGTTGGCCCACCCTTTGCAGCTATAACAGATTCAACTCCTCAGGGAAGGCTGCCCACAAGGTTTAGCGTGTCTATGGGAATGTTGGACCATTCTTCCAGAAGCGCATTTGTAAGGCAGGCACTGATGTTGGACAAGAAGGCCTGGTTCGTAGTCTCCGCTCTAATTCATCCCAAAGGTGTTCTATCAAGTTGAGGTCAGGACTCTGTGCAGGCCATTCAAGTTCCTCCACCCCAAACTCGCTCATCCATGTCTTTATGGACCTTGTTTTGTGCACTGGTGTGCAGTCATGTTGAAACAGAAAGGGGCCATCCCCAAACTGTTCCCACAAAGTTCGGAGCATAAAATTGTCCAAAATGTCTTGGTATGCAGACGACTTAAGATTTACCTTTACTGGAACTAAAGGGCCAAGCCCAACCCCTGAAAAACAACCCCACACCATAACCCCCCCTTCTACCAAATTATTGGACCAGGACCTCAACATGATAGAACACCTTTGGGATGAATTAGAGTGAAAACTGCAAGCCAGGCCTTCTCGTCCAACATCAGTGCCTGACCTCACAAATGCACTTCTGGAAAAATGGTCAAACATTCCCATAGACACGCTCCTAAACCTTATGAACAGCCTTCCCAGAAGACTTTAAGTTGTTATAGCTGCAAAAGATGAGCCAACTCAATATTGAACCCTACGGACTAATGCCGCGTACACACGGCCGTTTTTCTCGTCGAAAAAAACAACATTTTTCCCATTCGACGAGAAAAACGATAGTCTGTGGGCTTTCTGTCGTTTTTTCCGACGAGAAAAACGGCATTAAAAACGACGAGAAAAATTAGAACATGTTCTAATTTTTCTCGTCGTTTTTTTCGACATGTTTTCCGCGGCAGTGTTCCCATAGGGAAACACTGCCGCGGAGCCCACAGATGGTCGTTTTTCTCGTCAAGAGAAAAAATGACGTGAAAAACGACCGTGTGTGGGGAACAAGCTGTTCCCCCGTTTTAAATGACATTATTCACAGCGGTTTTTTAACCGCCGTGAATAATGATCGTGTGTACGCGGCATAAGACTAGGATGCCATTGAAGTGCATGTGCGTGTAAAGACAGACATCCCAATACTTTGGGCAATATAGTGTACATTGCAAAAAATAAAAATAGAACCCCTTGCAGTCTGTAATAGTGTAGCATAAACCTGTAACAGGACCCATATTGGAGATATTGGAGAAGTCTTCAGAACCATGGTCATCACAAGCTTGTAATAATAGCAGCATCATAAAAAATAAAAGAAAACATTATGGCTATGCAGTATAATAAAATGTTACATAGACTAAGCCTTGACTCAAAGCAAGCAATTCCGTATCACATCTAGAAGCCTCAATGTACAGGCAATCTGTAATTCAAAAGACAAATCTCTGCATTTTCTGCCACACGGGCACAAGATAAGTGACACGTTACTTGATTTCTGTATCCAAAAACAAAATAGAAGCAGGTAACTTTGTTTGTGAAGAATGGCACAATTTCACAGCCTGACCTGCCTACAGAAACAATGTCCATTAGTCCCTGCCTTTATAATTACACTACTATGAAAGAAATTTTACACTTTGTATATACATGTATTTCATTTTAAATGTTTTGTCTACTACAGTCAATGTCCTTGGCATAGTACTAACTCTACGGTCACGCATTCCCATTCCTTAGACCCTGGAAAGGAACTAGCCTGGCTATCTATTGATTAAAATTGTAAACTTAATGTGATACTTACATAAGCATGGTTGTAATAAAACCTCAAATAAACAGAACAGTTATTTGGAAAGATGCTTTTAGTGTCTGTTCCCTACTGCAGTAGTTATTATTAATTTGGAACCACTGATCAATATTAGTATAGGCAGGGCCAATCCTAGGCGGGTGCATGGGGTGCACCGCGCCCCCCCGGCGATGTAAGCTGCCGCAGAGAAAGGGCGCAGAGCCACCAAAGCTGTGACACACCACTTGACTGCACTGGTTGCTAGAATCGCCGGCCGCAGGGCACCTAGCAACCAGTGACGTCAGAGGGCGCGGCCGCCCCAGCATTCAGATCGCGCCGCGGCCGCCCACCTTTCCGAGTGGGCCATGGCCGCCCCCAGCATACATAGCGTGCCGCCTCCGCGGCTGGAAAACTAGCTCGGCTCCACCCACCTTTGCCATCTTCAGACTCAGACAGCGTGGCTCAGATGGAGGAGAGCGAGCGGAGCACTTCTAAAAAGAGCTGCCTGACTGAGCCTGCCTGCCTTGCTGTAAGTGACTGCACTGCACCTGACCTGACCCTCGGCCTCACCCTGTAAGTAATTTGCTGTGCCATTAAACGTAGTCACTGTGCCCGTCAAACACAGCCACTGTGTCCATCAAATGCAGCCACTGTGCCAGTTAAACACATCCATTGTGCCCATTAAACGCAGCCACAGTGCCCGTCAAACGCAGCCACCGTGCCCATTACACGCAGCCACTGTGCCTGTCAAATGCAGCCACTGTGCCATAAAACGCAGCTACGGTGCCCGTCAAACGCAGCCACTGTGTCATTAAACGCAGCCACTGTGCCTGTCAGACGCAGCCACTGTGCCTGTCAAATGCAGCCACTGTGCCTGTCAAATGCAGCCACTGTGTCATCAAATGCAGCCACTGTGCCCATCAAACGCAGCCACTGTGCCCATCAAACGCAGCCACTGTGCCCATCAAATGCAGCCACTGTGCCCATAAAATGCAGCCACTGTGCCAATTAAACGCAGCCACTGTGCTCATTAAACACAGTTATAGTGCCTGTCAAACGCAGCCACTGTGTCAAACGCAGCCACTGTGCCAAGTAAACGCAGCCACTGTGCCCATCAAACGCAGCCACTGTGCCCATCAAACGCAGCCACTGTGCCCATCAAATGCAGCCACTGTGCCCATAAAATGCAGCCACTGTGCCAATTAAACGCAGCCACTGTGCTCATTAAACACAGTTATAGTGCCTGTCAAACGCAGCCACTGTGTCAAACGCAGCCACTGTGCCAAGTAAACGCAGCCACTGTGCCCATCACACACAGCCACTGTGCCCGTCAAACGCAGCCACTGTGCCAATTAAACGCAGCCACTGTGCCCATCAATTGCAGCCACTGTGCCAATTAAACGCAGCCACTGTGCCCATTAAACACAGCCATGGTGCCCGTGAAACGCAGCCACTGTTTCATCAAACACAGCCACTGTGCCCATCACACACAGCCACTGTGCATGTCAAATGCAGCCACTGTGCCATAAAATGCAGCCACGGTGCCTGTCAAACGCAGCCACTGTGTCATCAAACGGAGCCACTGTGCTAAGTAAACGCAGCCACTGTGCCCATCAAACACAGCCACTGTGCCCGTCAAACGCAGCCACTGTGCCAATTAAATGCAGCCACTGTGTCATCAAATGCAGCCACTGTGCCCATAAAATGCAGCCACTGTGCCAATTAAACGCAGCCACTGTGCCAATTAAACACAGCCACTGTGCCTGTCAAACGCAGCCACTGTGTCATCAAACGCAGAGACTGCGCCAAGTAAACAAAGCCACTGTGCCCATCACACACAGCCACTGTGCCTGTCAAACGCAGCCACTGTGCTAATTAAACACAGCCACTGTGCCCATCAAATGCAGCCACTGTGCCAATTAAACGCAGCCACTGTGCCCATTAAACGCAGCCACGGTGTGTCATCAAATGCAGCCACTGTGCCAAGTAAACACAGCCACTGTGCCCATCACACACAGCCACTGTGCCCGTCAAATGCAGCCACTGTGCCCATCAAACGCAGCCACTGTGCCAAGTAAACTCAGCCACTGTGCCCATCAAACACAGCCACTGTGCCCGTCAAACGCAGCTACTGTGCCAATTAAACGCAGCCACTGTGCCTATCAAATGCAGCCACTGTGCCCATCAAATTCAGCCACTGTGCCCATTAAACGCAGCCACAGTGCCCATCAAACGCAGCCACTGTGCCAAGTAAACACAGTCACTGTGCCCATCAAACACAACCACTGTGCCCATAAAACCCAGCCACTGTGCCAATTAAATGCAGCCACTGTGTCATCAAACGCAGCCACTGTGCCCGTCAAACGCAGCCACTGTGCCCATCTAATGCAGCTACTGTGCCAATTAAACTCAGCCACTGTGCCAATTAAACGCAGCCACTGTGCCCATTAAGCGCAGCCACTGTACCCGTCAAACGCAGCCACTGTGCCAAGTAAACACAGCCACTGTGCCCATCACACACAGCCACTGTGCCCGTCAAATGCAGCCACTGTGCCAAGTAAACGCAGCCAATGTGCCTATTAAAAGCAGCCACTGTGCCCATCACACACATCCACTGTGCCCGTCAAATGCAGCCACTGTGCCCAAACGCAGCCACTGTGCCAAGTAAACTCAGCCACCGTGCCCATCACACACAGCCACTGTGCCCGTCAAATGCAGCTACTGTGCCAATTAAACGCAGCCACTGTGCCCATCAAATGCAGCCACTGTGCCAATTAAACGCAGCCACTGTGCCCATTAAACGCAGCCATGGTGTGTCATCAAATGTAGCAACTGTGCCAAGTAAACACAGCCACTGTGCCCATCACACACAACCACTGTGCCTGTCAAATGCAGCCACTGTGTCATCAAATGCAGCCACTGTGCCAAGTAAACTCAGCCACTGTGCCCATCACACAAAGCCACTGTGCCCGTCAAACGCAGCTACTGTGCCAATTAAACGCAGCCACGGTGCCTATCAAATGCAGCCTCTGTGCCCATCAAATTCAGCCACTGTGCCCATTAAACGCAGCCACAGTGCCCATCAAACGCAGCCACTGTGCCAAGTAAACACAGTCACTGTGCCCATCAAACACAACCACTGTGCCCATCAAACCCAGCCACTGTGCCAATTAAATGCAGCCACTGTGTCATCAAACGCAGCCAATGTGCCCGTCAAACGCAGCCCCTGTGCCCATCTAATGCAGCCACTGTGCCAATTAAACTCAGCCACTGTGCCAATTAAATGCAGCCACTGTGCCCATTAAACGCAGCCACTGTACCCGTCAAACGCAGCCACTGTGTCATCAAACGCAGCCACTGTGCCAAGTAAAGGCAGCCACTGTGCCCATCACACACAGCCACTGTGCGCGTCAAACGCAGCCACTGTGCCAATTAAATGCAGCCACTGTGCCCATCAAATGCAGCCACTGTGCCAATTAAACGCAGCCACGGTGTGTCATCAAACGCAGCCACTGTGCCAAGTAAACACAGCCACTGTGCCCATCACACACAGCCACAGTGCCCGTCAAATGCAGCACCTGTGCCATCAAACGCAGCCACTGTGTCATCAAACGCAGCCACTGTGCCAAGTAAACGCAGCCACTGTGCCTATCAAATGCAGCCACTGTGCCCATCAAATGCAGCCACTGTGCCAATTAAATACAGCCACTGTGCCCATTAAACGCAGCCAATGTGCCCGTCAAACGCAGCCCCTGTGCCCATCTAATGCAGCCACTGTGCCAATTAAACTCAGCCACTGTGCCAATTAAACGCAGCCACTGTGCCCATTAAACGCAGCCACTGTACCCGTCAAATTCAGCCACTGTGTCATCAAACACAGCCACTGTGCCAAGTAAAGGCAGCCACTGTGCCCATCACACACAGCCACTGTGCGCGTCAAACGCAGCCACTGTGCCAATTAAATGCAGCCACTGTGCCCATCAAATGCAGCCACTGTGCCCATCAAATGCAGCCACTGTGCCAATTAAACGCAGCCACGGTGTGCCATCAAACGCAGCCACTGTGCCAAGTAAACACAGCCACTGTGCCCATCACACACAGCCACAGTGCCCGTCAAATGCAGCACCTGTGCCATCATACGCAGCCACTGTGTCATCAAACGCAGCCACTGTGCCAAGTAAACGCAGCCACTGTGCCTATCAAATGCAGCCACTGTGCCCATCAAATGCAGCCACTGTGCCAATTAAATACAGCCACTGTGCCCATTAAACGCACCCACAGTGCACATCAAACGCAGCCACTGTGTCATCAAACGCAGCCACTGTGCCAAGTAAACGCAGCCACTGTGCCCATCAAACGCAGCCACTGTGCCCATCAAACGCAGCCACTGTGCCCATCGAACGCAGCCACTGTGTCATCAAATGCAGCCACAGTGCCAAGTAAACACAGCCACTGTGCCCATCAAATGCAGCCACTGTGCCCATCAAATGCAGCCACTGTGCCAATTAAACGCAGCCACGGTGTGTCATCAAACGCAGCCACTGTGCCAAGTAAACACAGCCACTGTGCCCATCACACACAGCCACAGTGCCCGTCAAATGCAGCACCTGTGCCATCAAACGCAGCCACTGTGTCATCAAACGCAGCCACAGTGCCAAGTAAATGCAGCCACTGTGCCTATCAAATGCAGCCACTGTGCCCATCAAATGCAGCCACTGTGCCAATTAAATGCAGCCACTGTGCCCATTAAACGCAGCCACAGTGCACATCAAACGCAGCCACTGTGTCATCAAACGCAGCCACTGTGCCAAGTAAACACAGCCACTGTGCCCATCAAACGCAGCCACTGTGCCCATCAAACGCAGCCACCGTGTCATCAAATGCAGCCACAGTGCCAAGTAAACACAGCCACTGTGCCCATCAAATGCAGCCACTGTGCCCATCAAATGCAGCCACTATGCCAATTAAATGCAGCCACTGTGCCCATTAAACTCAGCCACGGTGTGTCATCAAACGCAGCCACTGTGCCAAGTAAACACAGGCACTGTGCCCATCACACACAGCCACTGTGCCTGTCAAATGCAGCCACTGTGCCATAAAATGCAGCCACTGTGCCCATCACACACAGCCACGGTGCCCATCAAACGCAGCCACTGTGTCATCAAACGCAGCCACTGTGTCATCAAATGCAGCCACTGTGCCCAACACACACAGCCACTGTGCCCATCAAATGCAGCCACTGTGCCCATTAAACTCAGCCACAGTGCCCATCAAACACAGCCACTGTGTCATCAAACGCAGCCACTGTGCCAAGTAAACGCAGCCACTGTGCCCATCAAATGCGGCCACTGTGCCCGTCAAACGCAGCCACCGTGTCATAAAACGCAGCCTTTGTGACAATTAAATGCAGCCACTGTGCCCATCAAATGCAGCCACTGTGCCAATTAAACACAGCCACTGTGCCCATTAAACGCAGCCACTGTGTCATCAAACACACCCACTGTGCCAAGTAAATGCAGACACTGTGCCTATCAGACACAGCCACTGTGCCCATCAAACGCAGCCACTGTGCCATAAAACACAGCCACTGTATCCATCAAACTCAGCCACGGTGCCCGTCAAACGCAGCCACTGTGTCATCAAACGCAGCCACTGTGCCAAGTAAATGCAGCCACTGTGCCCATCAAACACAGCCACTGTGCCCGTCAAACGCAGCCACTGTGCCAATTAAATGCAGCCATTGTGCCCAAACGCAGCCACGATGCCCGTCAAAGGCAGCCCCTGTGCCCAAACACAGCCACTGTGCCCAAACACAGCCACTGTGCCCATCAACTGAAGCCACTGTGCCCATCAAACGAAGCCACTGGGCCCATAAAACGAAGCCACTGTGCCATAAAACGCGGCCACTGTGCCCATCAAACACCGCCACTGTGCCCATCAAACACAGCCACTGTGCCCATCAAACACAGCCACTGTGCCAATGAAACTCAACCACTATGCCAATTAAACACAGCCACTGTGCCCATCAAACGCAGCCACTGTGCCATCAAGCGCATCCACTGTGCCATAGAAACATTTGTAAAGGGGAGGAGTTAATAAGATGACTGCGCCCATGTGAGGGCGCCAGAAATATTTCTGCACCCAGGCACCTGTGACCCTAGGATCGGGTCTATCTATAACATTTCCAAGACAATACTGTCATTAACTACCAGAATTGTATGTGTAAGCTAAACTAAAGATGGGGGAGATGTTGGGTCTGTCTGAATGAAAATAAAGTTTAGTCTCCTGTCCTTTGACTTGGCTTTGTTCTCTTCCTAGACCCATCCTCAGCTCACTGGATGCACCGACTTATATTGGATTCTAATGGTATGATTTATTAAGTGAACCAGTCAGCTATACCAACCTTCAGCACATGATGACTTCCTCTGTGCCAAGCAACAGGTAAGGTTCACTTTAAGGCTAAACTGTCACTGTAAATCAGTAAAAAAAAAAGTAAATGGAGTAAACTATTGTTTAGCAGAACCGCAATTACAGCTTTATCTCTAAAATCCCAGCTTTCCCTTTGCTGGTCACTTACTAGTGTCGGCAAACAAGAGGTTTGCCCTGGCTGAGCCATTTATGGTTCACAGCAATAGTGATAACTAATGCCTCTTAAGCCTCGTACACACGACCTAGTTTCTCGGCAAGAACCAGCAAGAAACTTGCTGGCAGAGATTTCTTGCCGAGAAATTTGTTCATGTGTATGGTTTCTCGTCAAGAAAACCGACTAGAATCTCGACGAAAAAATAGAGAACCTGCTCTCTATTTTCTCATCGAGATTCTCGTCAGCCTGTTTCTCGACGAGAAAATTGTGTGTGTACACTTACCTGTCCTCCGGGAAGCCCGCGTATGCTCGAAATGACTTTGACGCATGCGCGGTAGCTTCCTAGGCATAGGATAGGGTGTACCAAGATGGCGGCGACGGCATCGAATGTGACGAGCGCATGCTCGCCGTATTCGATTACGTCACCGCGTTCACTCCATTCAAAGAACCGTGGGTTCTTTGAAATGAGCGTGTATACACTCGGCCGGGACAAGTTTCTTGTCCAAGGATCTCGTCGAAAAAAACGACGTGTTTTTTACGACGAGATTCTCGGCCGTGTGTACGAGGCTTCAGCCTCAGAACCTCTTGTAGATACCATATATGTTGTAATTTTTTTTTGTGGCTAATCCAACAAATTGAGAGCCAATTCTTCCCTTTTCTACAGACAATAGGAAGCAAACATTTTACAGCAGTGTCTTATGCGGCGTACACACGAACGTTTTTCATGCCATTTTTTAAACCGACGTTTTTCTCATCGTTTTTTTTCATGTTTCCTCTCAAGCCTGTCTTGCGTACACACGATCATTAAAAAAAACGCTCGAGCAAAACGCAGTGACGTACAACACGTACGACGGCACTATAAGGGGAAGTTCCATTCGGATGGCACCACCCTTCATGTTAGTAAAGTTTATTGAGCGACGATTCGCGCTTTTCAGCCTCGTGCTTTTCAGTCCGTTACAGCGTGACGAATGTGCTATCTCCATTACGAACGCTAGTTTTACCAGAACGTGCGCTCCCGTCTCATACTTGATTCTGAGCTTGCGCGTTTTTTTTCTCCTCGTGAAAGCATACACACTATCGTTTTTCACGTCGTTAAAAAAAACGACATGAAAAACGACGTGAAAAATAGAGCATGTTCGAAATTTTTAATGCCCGTTTTTCACGTCGTTAAAAATGCTCTGGAGCCCACACATGATCGGTTTTAATGCCCATTTTTAAAAATGGCATTTTTAACGGCATGAAAAATGATCGTGTGTATGGGGCATTAGGCCTGGATTCACACCTATGCAGCTTTAGTGCTTTTTGCATTTTGCAGATTTGCACTACAGTCCATTTCTTAAGGTTTCCTATTGAACACGTTCTGTGGTGCAAATCTGCAAAATGCAAAAACCAGAACGAGCGCTCCCGTCTCATACTTGATTCTGAGCATGCGCGTTTTTTCCCCTCGGAAAAGCATACACACGAGCGTTTTTTGCGACGAGAAAAAGACAGATGGGAAGCATGACGGGAAAAAAGAGAGCAGGTTCTAATATTTTTGCGGGCAGTTTTCTCGTCGGGAAAACTGTTATGGAGCATACACACAACCGGTTTTCCCGACCAATCTAAAAAATGGCAGTTTTCTTGTCGGGAAAAATGGTCGTGTGTACGGGGCATTAGTCAGGGAGATCTGAGTGAGAATGGATAATGCAACTCTCAATCACCAAGCGCGTAAGAGGGAAGCCCAAGCTTTGAACCCCAGAAGCCTCACAATAAATCACTCAAGGTTTTGAGGATGCCCATATAAATCTACAAAGATGCAAAGTTACCAGCAACCCAAATAAAGCTGTTTCAACTGTTTATTGTGAAGACAGTGCCACATAAGTCATTAGGTTGCCTTGAGAAACGGCCCCTTAGAGGCCCTGTAACATTGGTAAAATGTTTTATGTAACAGACAGTGCCTTAACAGTTAACATGTGAAATGCATTTATTTGGAGAGCTGGTGACTTCACATCTTTGCATCTTTTGTTCTAGCAGAAAACTATCCGTGGCATTTACTTCAAGCATTCATCATTTCAAGGTTAATCACTGTGAGGGGTGCAGCTTCTATTTGGAATACCGTATATACTTGAGTATAAGCCGACCCGAATATAAGCCGAGGCACCTAATTTTACCACAAAAACTGGGAAAACGTATTGATTTGAGTATAAGCCTAGGGTGTCCATCTGCATGCCTCACTGTGCCTCACTTTGCCTCACTGTGTCCATGTGCATGCCTCACTGTACCCATGCCTCACTGTGTCCATGCCTCACTGTGCCCATGCCTCACTGTGCCCATGCCTCACTGTGCCCATGACTAGACTGACGTTTAACATGGGAGTCTATGGAAGGGGTGCCCGAATTTGAAAAATCTTTGCTACCCGGCCGTAGGTCCCCCAGACAACAAACGTTGCACACTTGTAGAGGAGAAATGGGGCTACGTGTGTGCCATGTTTCGGGTCCAGGGAATCTACGACCAGCCGGTACTGGGTCCCCAAATTTACCAAAGAAATTACCGTTTAACATGGGAGTCTATGGAAGGGGTGCCCAGCTTTGAAAAATCGGTGCTCCCCGGCAGTAGGTCCCCCGTACAACAAACTTTGCACACTTGTAGAGGGGGGCTACATGTGTGCCAAGTTTTGGGTCCAGGGGACCTACAGCCGGCCGGTACCGGGTCCACAAAGTTCGGGAGATCAGGCACAAAAAGGTGACTCGAGTATTAGCCGAGGGGGGAATTTTCAGCACAAAAAAATGTGCTGAAAAACTCGGCTTATACTCGAGTATAGTATATTTAAATCTACAAGGCATATGAGCAAGCATACTGCAGGGTCACTTTAACTTTCAGTTTTGACTTAAGTGTACATTTAGGGCCAGTTCACACCAGACGCAGTTCCGTACAGTTTTGTGCGCATTTTTTCTGCACTAAAAAAGCATGCACAGTGTTTTCCATGTATTCCAATGGCTCTAGTTCACACCATGCAGTCAGTTTCCGGTCAGTTTTTGGTGCGGAAACTGACTGCATGGTGTGAACTAGAGCCAACTAGAGCCATTGGAATACATGGAAAACACTGTGCATACATTTTGTGCAGAAAAAAAGCACACGGAACTGAACGGAACTGCGTCTGGTGTGAACTGGCCCTTAAAGCAAAGCCGTGACAATCATCTGGCCCTGATAGTTGTGGGGATGTGTGGGTTGGGGGCTTATCAGAATCTAGAAGCCTCCTTTAACAATAAGGTTCTCCCCCATGAATGAGTAAGGGGTACATAGTACCTCTACTCAATCACAAAAAAATTTAAATAGTAATTAAACGAACACTCCTAAAATTTACTTTGATGGAGCTACCCTTAGCATCTTTCCTGACATAGCCAAGGAGACCCTTGATCGCCGCAGGGCTTTAAAACCTCTTTTGGAGCATCTGCGGGGTGACGGGACTACTTACAGATGGGGTTTTCCTGCATGCTTAATTGCTACTAAAAACGGTCGCTCTTCAACTCTGCGGTTCCACGAAGACCTACCTACCTTCCTACAGGATCTCAATTTGCCGCACACGGAGTTACCGGGCTGGCAGAATACTATACCCACCTTTTCCGCTTCCTGTTCCCCTCGTTGGCGGAAAACCCCAGCCAAGCAAGGGCGTGTCTCCAATCCTGGCTCATCTCAGAAAAATGGATGAGGCGTCTTACTGCCCACACTCACCTTCCTTGACTATACCTTGGTTATGATGGTGTCATCCTTTAGGCCAAAGGTTTAATTAACCCTATTAATCATCCTCTGTTTTCGTTTTTTGTTGAGGACCTGTTGTTATGTCTTTGTGCATATTTGTCCTGACCATTGCTGGTATCATAAATGTTTCTTACTATTTTACAGGCCGTTAGCTGACGGGGCTTTATGCTCCTAATCCATGCCTCCACAAAGGAGTCCGTTCTCTGCCCCTCTCCTCTTGGGGTTGGTGGGAGTTGGCAATTTATCTTTTCTTCTTGATCTTTGTCTGCAACCCTTCCTGGTTGCCTGCTCCCCTCATCCCCACTGGGACCACCGCAGACCGCTGCGTGATTTTGATACCATTCCCAATCGTTATAATGGTTGTTCTACTGTTCTTCATGTATGTCTTATTTCCTCTTTCTCTTTTTTTCTGACTTTTCTCCTTCCCCTTCTCTCCTTCCCGTCCGCCCTCCCTTCTCTGTTTTGTTGGCACGCTTGGCTATATGTTTTATTGATCCACTCTTTGCTGATGATATGGCTACTCTGAAGATTCTCTCGTACAATGTTAGAGGCCTCTGTGTCCCCGCAAAGAGACATAAAGTGTTACGGGAATTGAAGAACTCTGCTTGCTCTATTGCCTTCCTCCAAGAAACCTATTTGACCCATACAACGTCAGTTAAATTATACTCACAGTATTTTCCACAATGGTATTATAGCCTGTCTGACACTAACAAAGCCAAGGGAGTGGCTATTGGACTCAGCAAGAGTGCTTCATTTCGGTTTTCAGACATGTTAGCGGATGATCATGGTCGCTTCCTTTTTGTAAAGGGGTTTATAGGCAATACTAGATGTACTCTAGCAAACATTTATTGCCCCAACCACAATCAACCTGTTTTCTTTAATCATATACTCACGAAACTATCCCATTTTGCTGAGGGTATGATAGTTTTGGCGGGAGATATAAATATACCTCTGGATCCCATTATGGATACCTCCCAAGGCCGCTCGGGTATCCCATTTAAAAGATTAGCTCAGGTCAAAAAAAAACTCCTAGATCTTCAGCTTATGGACGTTGGGCGTCTCATGCACCCTAAAGAAAAGGACTACTCCCACTTCTCTAAAACGCACAACTCTTACTCTAGAATTGATAACATCTTCCTTGATCACTTTCACCTGCCTTTTCTCCGCTCAGCCCACATTGGTGTTGCTACCCTTTCCGACCATGCCCCTGTTGCATAAGGCCTCCATGAGGGGTATTCTTATTGAATTGGGCGCGAGGAGAAAGAGAGAGCATGGGCAACAGCTTAAACAGGTCCTACAGCGGATTGCTGACCTAGAGAAAAAGCATAAACTTTCTTTACATATCTCACATCTCGAGGCCCTCGCCCTTCAGAGAGAGGAGCTTAAAACTCTCCTCAATCTTGAAACCAAGCGGAAATTTCATTCTGTTTCCCAGAAAATATACGAATGGGGTAATAAACCAGGTAGACAGTTGGCTAGATCCCTCACGGCCCGAAAAACTCTATCCTTCATTCCCAAAATAAAATTACCAACAGGAGAACTAGTCCACACCACCCCTCAAATTTCGAAAGCCTTCCGGGAGTTTTATGCTGACCTATACGGTGTGGAGGGTGGCCTGGCCTCTCTACCACTGTCGGAAAAACGTAAACGTATACTCTCTTATCTCAGAGAGGCCGGCCTCCCCAAGTTGTCGAAGTCAGCACTCGCTGGATTAGAAGCTGATTTTTCCACTGAGGAATTTCAACACGCTCTTAAATCCTCCCCCTCAGGTAAGGCCCCCGGCCCTGATGGTTTCACCGTTTTATACTACAAAACCTTTAGTGACATCCTTCTTCCTCATCTTATGGCATATGCAAATTCCATCTCCCTCAAATCTGGCCTTCGTCCGGAATCACTATCCGCTCATATTATTGTTATCCCCAAATCTGACAAAGATCCCACTCTGTGCAGTAGTTATAGACCTATTTCCCTCTTAAACATCGACACTAAACTCTATTCCAAGGTTTTGGCTAACAGGCTACTTCCCTTTCTATCCCAATGGGTTTCGGCTGATCAAACTGGATTTATCCCTAACAGAGAGGCCAGGGACAACTCGCTACGCGCTTTGTCCCTGATCCACTATGTGCGTAGGTGCTCCCGGTCCACCCTCCTCCTTTCTACGGACGCCGAAAAGGCGTTTGACAGGGTGGACTGGGACTACCTCAAAACCACTCTCCGCTATTTCGGTTTGGGCCCCAGAATGTTTCATTGTATTTCTTCTCTCTACTCTGACCCTACTGCGCAGATTCGGATTAATGGCTCCTTGAGCGACCCATTTACACTACATAATGGAACAAGACAAGGATGTCCTTTATCTCCTCTCATTTTTGCTATCTCTCTGGAGCCCTTTCTGGCCACAATTAGACATAATAGAAATATACATGGCATTCAAGTTGGTTGTAGATCCCATAAATACGCAGCCTATGCTGACGACATCCTATTTTTTATTCAACAACCACGCATTTCATTACCTAACTTGATGTCGGAATTCTCTACCTTCCAAATGCTATCCAATTTTAAAATTAATCTGTCAAAATCTGAAATTCTGAATATTTCGGTACCTCAACCAGTAGTTGATCAGCTGAAGCCCCTATTTCCCTTTCGCTGGGAAACCTCACGCATGAAATACCTTGGCATATACTTAACTCCTCACCTCCACTCCCTTTTTAGATATAACTATATTCCTCTTCTTAATAACATAAGAGCTGACCTCAGAAAATGGTCCTCCCTCTCACATTCATGGCTAGGTAAGGTGAACATAGTTAAGATGAACATACTTCCCCGCGTTCTCTTTATCCTTCAAATGATTCCCTTAAAGATTCCTGTAGGCTTCTTTACTTTATTGCAGACCATGGTTACCCGCTTTATTTGGAGGGATGGTCACCCCAGAGTCTCTAGGAAGGTCCTATTTCGGACCAAGCGCTCTGGGGGACTATCCCTGCCCGATTTTAGGACTTATTATCATGCTGTCATTCTGTCATGTATAGCAGATTGGAAATATGCCTTTGCTTCTAAACTCTGGGTACAGCTGGAATATGCCCTATGTGACTCTGACCTTTCCTCTGCTCCGTGGATACCACGATCTTTTAGAACCCTCGGCCACAATACCTCACCTATTACCGTATCCTCTCTAGACGTCTGGGATGGCCTTCATAGGAAATTCTTATGGCCTTATAACTCCCCGCTAACTCCTCTCCTGAATCATAACTACTTTGTACCAGGATCCTTAGACCCGGGTTTCCAATCCTGGTGGCCTGGAGGCCCCCTCCTCTTGCACCATGTTTTAAACTCCAATACACTTAAACCTTTGTCTGAACTACTAGGCCATGGACCATCAAAGTTTATGGATAAGTGGAGATATAATCAACTGAGCTGCTTTCTTCAAACACTCCCCCAACCACTACGGGGAATCCAAGATCTGAATGGCATTGAACATGTGTTCCTTCATAAGGATCCCCCTCTCCACGGTATTGCCCTATTTTACAAAGCGCTTATCAACTTACAAAATCCTACCCACCCGCAGTATCTGACCAGTTGGGAGCGTGACCTGGGTGTTGTTCTCACAGATAAGACAAAGGATAAAGTTTTAC
Source organism: Rana muscosa (assembly GCA_029206835.1). Lineage (NCBI taxonomy): Eukaryota > Metazoa > Chordata > Amphibia > Anura > Ranidae > Rana > Rana muscosa. Next base: position 133,436,925 of record CM055117.1, on the reverse strand, counting down.
TTCTTACGCATACCTCCTCTCTAGCTTCTTCCATGGCTGACTCTAACTTCAAACTCATCACTAGATGGCATCATACACCTGTTAAATTAAACCGCATGTTCCCTTCCAACTCCCCGCTAAGCTGGAGAAATTGCGGACAGGAGGCCACCCATGCTCACATCTGGTGGTTCTGCCCGATCATTCGCCCTTACTGGTCCGCGGTAATAGACCTTATTCACCAGATCACTGAGATCAAGTTACCTTTGGATCCTTGGACAGTGCTCTTCCATGCTACCTCATTGTCAATAGGTAGATATAAACGCTCGCTGATTCCACATCTTCTGAACACGGCTAAGGCTCTCATTCCTGTGCTTTGGGGTCAATCTACATCTCCGTCCACTAAGTGTTGGCTGCAAAAAGTCTCTGACGTTTACCTCATGGAAGACCTCACCCACATTGCGAGAGACACTACCAAACAATTTACTCTAACCTGGGCCCCGTGGTCCTCCTTCCTATCTACCCAATGTTATAAGGACATAATTTCTTCTTCCCCCTGAACAACCCAGGTCCTTGATGTCTCACTCTTTTTTATGTAAATGCTGTGGATTTTATTTCTATATAAGGATTAAATTCAATGTTAGCACATGCCAAATATTATTTTTTTGCTGCCATGTGTGCCAACCCCCTTCCTTCTTCTCCCTCCCCCCCATCCCACCTTCCTCTCTTGCACTTCTCTCTTCCTCCCCCCTTTTGTTTCTCTTTTTATGCTTTTTGTATTGTTATTTTAATTTTGGTATGCGGGGTCACTCTTAATGTCTCTACTATACTCATGAGTGTTTATTTTCACACGTTCGCCCAGGGTACCCCTCTCTGTTCCAATGTACTTCATTTGATTGAGATGCTTATATATCTTTCTCAATAAAAATATATTGAACAAAAAAAATAGTAATTAAACACAATTAAACTTTTTGACAAGTCATTTAATAAAAAAAACAAAAAACAAAACAACAATTTTATATCAATCACAAAAAACAGCGATACAGATCCACATCATTAATAATGAATTACGCCCACGGAAAAATGTCCTACTGACCACCATCAACAGCATCCGGTCCTGTTTCTGACTTGCTACAAATGACACTAAAAGTAAACATGTTATTGTCCATATTTGGTCAAAGACATTACCTAGGAGGCCCCCCTCTTCATTTACTTTTAGTGGTGATGATCTGGAGGGTTCGGTGGGTTTCTTCTTTCGATGGGAGTTGGGTGTTGTTCATCATCGTAGTTCATCATGGTTGCCATGTATATGCATTGCTGGATGATGTAATTGATGATTTACATCATGGGACTTTTTTGGGGTTCTTTTAATATTTTTTGTCAAAAATGCCAATGTATTTATTCACCGGTAATTTTTTTTGTTTTTGAATGAGTAGGGGTGCTTTGTACCCCTTACTCACTCACATAAGAAGGGGGGCAGTATCTAGGGACCCTCTTATGGTAAAAGTGTTTTCCAGATTCTAAAAGCTTTCCGCCTACAGCCCCACAACCATTGGGTCAGGGTTGCGGGGAAGAGGACCTTGTCATCAACATGGGGACAGGGTATGCCCCCTCATGTTGAGGACATGTGGCCTGTTATGATTTTGGAGGTAAAGGGGGGCTCCACGCTCATCCCTCCTTCCTGGCCTGCCAGGATTCATGCTCAGATAAGGGTCTGGAATGGATTTTAGGGGAGTCCCGCACTTTTTTAATATCTTTTTTTTTTTAAATGAGGAAACCCTTTAAAAAATATTTCAGATTCGAAAAGATTCATATGGAGTTTAGGTCGAACCCTACACCATTTGTTTTTGTGTTTTTTTGTATAGGGTCCCCCTTTGACATTCATACTATACCCTCATTAAGGATAAGGGTATTTTATGTATTTTTACTCATCCAAAAAAAAAGAAAAAGGGAGGTCCTCTGAAAACTCTATGCCAGACCCTTATTACAGCATGCAGCCTGGCTGGCCAGAAAAGGAGGGGAAGAGTGTGTGGGCCCCCCTTCTTAACCATACTAGGCCACAGTGTCCTCAACATGGGGCCCTCCTGACAAAGCACCTTTCCCCTATGTCAATGAGGACAAGGGCTACTTCCCCACAACCCTGACCTGGTGGTTGTGGGGGCCTTAACAGAATGTCGAAGCCACCTTTAACAATACGGGAACACCAAGATACCCCCCCCATGTAAATGAGTAGGTGGAACATAAAATGCAAAGTGTCCTTTATTAAAAAACAAATCCCTCATCGTCAATCCACATCAATCATTAATAATCATGATGCTCCACTCCTGCTGAATAAATAACTACATATGCCCCCCGATGAATGACAGCTCCCCAGCCTCGTAAGCAAAGGGGCGGGGATAGTGGTGACATCCTTGCCAAAATATGGCCACGTGGACATATTTAGGGAATAACGTCACCCTTTATTCCTGTCCGTGTAAGTGAATAGGCTGGGTGACGTTACTGGTTGGTAAGGACAGTGCTGGTGTAAGCACCAGCTGCTTCCTTAGCAACCATTGACAGCATGTAGCTGTCAAGTTCGTCCACACAAGATGAATAAAAATTTGGCTTTTTGAACCGAACATGCAACTAATACCCAATTATTATGAATGGCTCTGCTCTCTGCCAATAGTAATTAAACATTTTTTTCCCATGGCAATGACCAGTAAAAAGGAGTTTTTGTATTTATTTTTTGTAGGACACTATTAGTAATAATAAAGGTGTGGCTATGGAGTTTATTTTGAGCTATTTGAATATATTATTTTTGGCAGGAAGTTAAAATGACCTTTTACCGCAAACAAGTACATCAATGCATTTTGGACCAAATTATGTTGTCAGAAAGCTCTACAACAGGGGTCAGGTAGCTAGACTTTCCTAGTGGTGGACAGTACAGATGGGAAGGGGTGGGGGGGTTGGCCAGTTCATCTTGGGGTCTTAGAAATGATTACATTTACTGTATTCCCTGCAGTTGTGCCACCAAATTGTGCTGCAGAAGATAACATTTATTGATGACGAGCATTTAGAACACAACAGAACTGAATTATGCTGCTGTCATGTTATATTAGAGGTACAGTCCAACCAATTTAGGACTCCTCGTTTTTTTTTCATAAGAAATATAAATGTCACACTTCACATATTTTTCCTGCACATTCCTCTAAATGCACTCTGCTCACCTTTTCATAACAGTGTTTTGATTAATGAGACTAATATATTCGTTTTTTCTCCAAGGAAGGATAAGCTAACATTTTGCATATTTTAATGGCTGTAAGAATATGAATAGTTAGGAGTTGCATGGAGGATGGTAAATATGTAATAACAAGAAAGCCCAAGACAATAGTAGGATTACCACTGTTACTCAGTTCTTCAAAATATTCCTCTGAAGCATTTGTTTTTACTTTGTAATTACACTGGTTTTCAGAATCTGCATTGCTGCAAAATGCCTTTGCAAAACAAGGCAAGCTTTATCTAAAACTCATCTCTAGTCTGTGAAGAAATATTCCGACATTATATGAAATGACTAAATTAGATCACCATATTGTTCAAGCATCTATTGCCCAACATTTTAGAGAATGGCATATACCTGACACACATGCAAACCCTAGATATCTCCATTATTAAAAAAAGATGGATGCCCCCTGTACCAAATACATATTCATGACAATTCGGATGTCAAAAATGGTTAAAAGCAGCAAAGATGCAAATTAAAGTGGTTCTAAAGTCAAATTATTTTTAACCTTAATTTATGCCCTGCTTGAGGGTAGAAAATGTTCTACTAACTGTTGCTCCCATCTCTAAACACTTACCCGCCTCCTGTCACCACTCCAGCATTGTCCCTGTTGGAGCACCACTGCCCTCACTTCCTGCCTTACAGGAGCCACTTAGGGCAGCGGGAGCCTAAGGCCCCATACACACGGGCCGAATGTCAGGAGACCTGTGTGGACCAACTCCCGATGAGCACTTTCAGCCAATGGCAGAGAGCTCTGATCAGAGTGTTCGGTGGGGGGCAGTAACACAACAGATCAGTGGGAGAGATCACTGTACTAACTTCGGACGCTGAGTTTTTTTCGTTTGTTTGCTTCGTTGAATGAAAAAAACAATTTAGTGTGTCTCAGGCATAAGGCTCCTGGTATTGTCAGTTAAACTCATGTGAGGATGGAGTGGCTTATTGTGCTGTGTATGTCTATGGATGCACGCACACAGCCCTGCTCAGGAGCATGTCTGTATTGGTGCCCTCATAGCACATGGCTTGCTAAGGATACACATGAAACAAGGAAAAGTGGACGGCACCAATAGGGGATTTCCAGAAGAGGAGATAAAGGATATATACAATATTGCTGCACAGAGCAGGTAAGTATAACTTTTTTTTTTTTTTTAAATAGCCTTTAATATCACTTTAAATAAAATGCCTTTGCTACCCACAACACATTTACACTGTGTGTTTGGATTAGGCTAGAACTGAACAAACAATTAACTGAATGTTAGTAACAAGATTACTACTTTTATTTTCCACTGTTACATGAAAACATGCAATGCAATACCTGGAAATTTGATGTATCATTGGGAACGATTGACATACCAAATATTGCAAATAAATGTAAATATATCAATATTAAAGGGCTAAGAGGACTTTACTGGCATATACATGCACCCAATTGAAATTGTTGACTTTTTCAACATTATTGAATAGGCAAAAATTTGATCTTTGTTCAAACAGTGCCTACAGATAAAAGTGATATACTGTACATGAAGAAGAACACAAAAAAATTTGCCTTGCAAAGCATTCTGTGATTGGATGAGGTGGAAAATATGATTTCACCACCTTGCCTCTCCACCTTGTTCAATTGTAGAACACTTTGCATTCATTGAGAAACTGCAAAGCATTCTTTGAATGGCATCTGTGCTGAGCGACTGACTTTGTGTGTTCACAATGCAGCAGGGCAGTCTTTCGGCATGAGACCATATTTGAGGCGATTGTAGCCATATTAGTGCAATTGCGAGAGAGAAAATTGAGTACTGTCCGTGATCCTTTTTTTATTTGCACTAACATATAATTTTTCATGGACGAGCTTTCGGGGTGTATACCCTTCTTCAAGGTCCTAGTGTTTGTTTTTATTTTTCCTTTCCCTCAGAGATTTTTTTTTTGTTGTGTTTTGTTTTAACATTTCACCTTCTGCTAAAACTTTTGTGAATCAGTACTGCTTGGACCTTGAAGAAGGGGATACACCCCGAAAGCTTGTCTATGAAAAATGATGTTAGTGCAAATAAAAAAAGTATCACGGACAGTACTCAATTTTCTCTGGCATGAGACCAGGAAGCAAGTGGAGATCACTGTAGTATCAGTGTCTACATTGGTCCAAGCTAACTATGTTTTTTTTAGCAGCAACAAGTAACGAAACTGTATGAGTAAAAAATTGTTGTTGTTTTATTATCAAATGACACATAAAAAATCGTTAATACGTTTGTGACCCACTGCAAGCCGTGTGGTTAGTGGAGCTTGTTCACCTTGGAGTCGGGGAGGAGCGCCCCCCCCCCCCCCCCCCAGGACGGTACCAACACTAGGCACTGGGAGATCATATGCAACTACATTTTTTTCTTTTATAAAATCCAAGTCTCTGGTTAACCGATCGAATGTGCCCAAAAGGGTAACTATACTAACAATGAATTATGTGATATATATGGCATGTACCTTCTTTGTTTGTCTGCCTATAATATAAACATAGAATAATTACTGAAAATCTATTACTAAAAGATAGATGACACTAGAAAGATGCTATATTCTAACATATTTTTATATTTATTTTTATTCAATCTTGATGTTCTCTAGAAGTGTGAGATCCCCCCGAGGAAGACCTAGAAGGTCGAAATGCATCGGGGTTCCCTTCTGTTCATCAAATTGCGCTGAAGTTGACTTGTGCAATTGGAAATTATATGTTCACCTATTTTTACACTTTGGCATGTATTTCAATTTGTTGTAATTACCAGAGCTCAAACTTATTAACGATTTTTTATGTGTCATTTGATAATAAAACAACAACAATTTTTTACTCAAACAGTTTCATTACTTGTTGCTGTTGAAAAACCTCATGGGAAAATGTTCTTCCATTGCTAAAATACCTAAACCGGGGTGTGCAGCCCTCTCAGACCCCTATATGTGTCATCTCATGTTACTATGTACCAATGTAGCTATGTAAAAAGTGCCATACCTAGAATTATTTTTTAATGCGAGCAGGATATCAGAAATTGACTTGGTATCAGCCATAACTTTAACTTCTTTGTATAAAAAACGATCTACAATTAGAGGAAGTTACAGCCTCTATAAAAGGTGGAAAGGAGGGACAAAGTCGGGCACTCTTGATAAGTGCCTGTCACAGCTCCCGCAGTTCTCTTAACTCCTGCTACATGGAAAAATTACAGTGGCAAGGGTGGGGCAGGCAAAAATGGAGGAGGATTCAAGCTAACAGAAGAGACATCAGTACAAGGGACACATCCTACTGACTATAAGTAATGTCCAATGTGCTAATATGTTTTTTTTTGTGTGTGTTTTGACTACAGATGCAATAAGATAGTCTGCTATTTTGTTTTTAGCTCCATTGTAGTGAGTGAAGCAGTGATTGATTGTGTTGGTCTGTTCAGGGTTTCCTGAGCTGAGAGCTTGATTTCTCCCACCTGTCTCTGAAAGAAGTTTTAAGCATAGGGCAGGGAGATTCAGATGATCAGTTAAATAGTCATCATGCTCCAGCCAATCCCTATAAGGACGCATCTATAATGTTGCTGGGGAGGTGATAAATGTGCAGGAGGAATGAGCAGAGTGTTCTTTTCTCTCAAGGGAGAGTTCCAGTTCCCCTGGGGGCTGTTGCCCCTGTGAGATAGTCAGAGAGACAAGAGGGAGCAGTCTAGGCCCCAGCAGCTGATGGGATGAGGGCCTGGAAAAGACTGCCAAAAGATTATACTTGAAGGAGGGCACGGTTGTTAAGTCCTGGTCTGGAGCGGTATCTGGAGTATCTCCATCACTGAGGATCTAGTTTAAAAAAAACAAATAGGGAAAACACTGCGCTAGATAATGAATAGTGAACTTCACTGTGAAGGTGAATACAAAGCCGCCAGTATCAAAAATTTAGATACAAAACTCAAAAAATGTGTGAAAAATAAGATACAGCACTAAGTGATTGAGTAGGATCCTAACAAAGGAATAAGTGAAAAACATATGCAAATATAAAACACATGTGAAAAGGGCTAATGTGAATACCTAAAATATAACACCAAACAAATCAGTGACTGTAAAATGTGTGTAAATAGCACACCAACACATATAATTAAAATGCATATGATGAAAAACAACAAAAAAACAGTCCCGTATAATGGTTCTTATCTGTGACAAAAAACAGGGATAAAAAGTAAGGAAAAATAGTCCCAAATAGCAGCAGATTAAGGCTGACAGATGAATCCTAAAAGTAGGCGCTCAATCCTTATGGGACCATTGCATAGTGGTGCAAGAAAGGAGGATAAGTGACAAATGAATTCCATCCACCGCTGGAGCACCTAAGAAAGGTAATGTAGTTTCCTTACCCTATTTCAATGACCGCTATCACGGCGGTCAGTCCAGGCACAGGGGTTTTAGGTCTCCCTATAGACCCACTGTAGATGGCTGGGTAGTGGAGGTGTAACAACACTGATGTCTCTCCATGTGCTCAGAAGGTTGATTGATCACCTACTTTTAGGATTCATCTGTCAGCCTTAATCTGCTGCTATTTGGGACTATTTTTTCTCACTTTTTATCCCTGCTTTTTGTCACAGATAAGAACCATTATATGGAACAGTTTTTTTGTTGTTTTTCATCATATGCATTTTAATTATATGTGTTGGTGTGCTATTTAGACACATTTTACAATCACTGAGGATCTACCTGTGGATGCTGGGAGGCTGACAGCTCCTGGAACACTGTAACGAGCTTGCTGGAGACTATTCGTTTTGCAAGTTTCAAAGGTTGGCATATAGACTGCTGCTGTAGGGTCCTGGATATACTGGACATTCCCCGTCACCTCCAAAAGAGCTGCTTTTGGAAGATTAGAGAGACGATTGTCCTCCTATTGTTGTTACTGATCATTTTGGAGTATGCTGTGATCCTAAATCCCTGTTCTGTGAAAGCAATAAATACTAAAAAGACATCCCCTAGACTGAACCTGAAGCTAGTGTAGCTGGCACCCTTTGTATTACATTGGGAGAACTGGGTATATGCTCAGTGCCCCCTCCGGGGATAAGCACTGCACTACACTCAGGTGTTAAGCCTTCCCCACCCTATCCAAAGCTAAAAACAAAATTTTGGTTGGTATTGAAATTTAATCGGCTTACTTCAAAGGTGCCCCTTTCTCACGTTTGTGTACAGATATGATAAAGGCATGAAGTCATTAAATGATAAACACATTCTAGGAAAGGGACTAATTTCAATGAATCATTGTTGTAGGTAAAGGGTTGTCTATGGGAAAAGCATCATAAGTGTCTATATACTTGAATATATTAGAAAAGTATATTTTGATTAGAGTTCCTTTTTAATGGTATGCTGAAGGTTAATCTGAATATATTCATTGACTGGGGAGGTGATAAATGTTTAGGAGGACTTTCAAGAGCGTTTTTTCCTCTTCAGGGTGGATTCCAGTTCTCCTGGGGCTGCTACCCTGGCAGGCAGCTAAAAGTGTGCTGAAGAGTTGTTGTTTGGACCTCAGCAGGTGCTAGGCTGAGGGCCTGGAGAAGATTGCCAAATGATTGTTTGATGGAGGGCATCATCCTGAAGTCTGGGTCTATAGAAGGATCTTTTGTCTCCCTCACTGAGGAACTACTTGTGGATGCTGGGTGGCAGACAGCTCCTGGGACATTGTGAGTAAAGACCTTGCTGTGGACTCTTGAGTGTGCATGTGCTAGTAGGGAACTAAATTGCAGAGAATGCTATATGGACCTGCAGGAAAGGCTGCTTAGAGAAGATTAGCGAGAAGCTGTCCTCCTGTTATTTCTGCCATTGTTTAGAATATCTTGATCCCCGAACCCCTCTCCTGTTCAAGTTATTCAGCAATAAATTCTAAAAAGATATACCACAGACTGAGCCTGAATTGTCTGGAACTGTGCTTGTGACTGGCAGCCTCTGTACTAGCAAGAGAGACCTGGGTCATATTCTCAGTGGCCCCTCCAGGGGTGAGCACTACAAATGAAAAGCTGCATGTGGCTGTGAAATGGCACTTAAGGCTTGTAAAGGCACATACATGCACAAATAGGTTAAGCTTTCCTACATCATTATCCTATAGGGAAGCCTACTTGACCTCCCCATTACCCAGGTCCATTGAGTCACAATGTATTTGAATAATATGGCCACCCTGCTCCTTCCCAAGAAGCTATCCTTCATTCTATAGTGGACCCTGAATACTGGGATATAGAGAGGAAAATAATCTACTGAAGCTTCCATGTGACTTTCCGCTTTCATCAGAAAGCAGCCAATAAACATAAAATATTGCTTTATGGGCACATTTACTGGTTTACTAAGAATACATGTCTCCGGCGTGAGGAATATGGAGCAATATTAATTCCGCACTGCCAGTCGACAGACTGTTACTGTAATTATATTGCTCCAGTTTTGTGTCGCTGAATTAGGCGACCTTTCCTCCAGAAATCCTGTAAAATTTGGGGAAGCAGTAAAATATTTAAACTCGATATGCAGTGACAATGTTATGAATAGAAATGCCTGTAAATGACTTTGGTATGCACTAGTAATAGCTTCTAGCTGATAAGTAATGGCTCCTATTGGGAAAGGATGTGATGAGACTACAGTTACAGCTCTATTAATCAAACTTTTTTTCCCCTACTTACAGCTCTACATTCGCAGCTTCCTGATACCTATCAAATAAATAGCTTAAGCTCTTATCACAGGGGTCTGTGTTGCACGGCGCTCTTCTAATGATCCCGCTGTTACACTGCAGAATACCAGCAACGGGAGGTGCGTGTGAAGCTAGGCATTAGTATTATCATATCCACTAATATCAGAAAAGGAAAACAGTTATGGGTTATACTTTACAACCATGATGCACTAATAACCTCTTGAACTCCTTGTTGAAAACCTTCATGGATTCCATCTGCTGCATGATATAGTAGAGCTAAAGTTACTGAAAAACAATACATTCCTAACAAAAAGAAAACAAATGGGGCTTTAAAGGTACCACACCACAAATTAAAATACACATTTTTGTTGGTACAATTGTATTAAAATAATTTTAAAATACAAAAAATATCCTTGACACATAGGTGTTATTTAATAAAAGAACTGAAGTTACATATATTGCCAGTTATAGATGGACAGATCCCCAAATGGTAAGATGGAGTATTCCATAAAAATGCACCATACATGATTATTGTTTTTTAGTGTCGTATATGGAGGGATGTGGTACCTTGTGAACAATAGAGACTGTTCTGTAGCACTCTCCTTCCCATCCTTTATTAAAGAGCTAAAGTTACTGTTATATTTCTGCTTTTTGAAAATAAAAAAGCCTCAGAGCCCATTCACACAGGGGCGTCTTTGGATCCGACTCCAAATCGCCCCAGGTCGCCCCTAGTCGCCTCAGGTCGCGCTGGCTGAAGAAATCAATGTAAGTTAATGGAGCCGTCCTTATGCACACTACTGCAGTCGCTCCGACTTCAAAAAAGGTCCCTGTACTACTTCAATCCGACTCCTAGGCGACCTGTAACCATTCATTTCAATGGGAGTCGCCTCTCACTGTCTTAATAGGAGCGACTCTCCAGGAAGATAACATACATTTATCAGGCAAACCTCTCCCTCCCCCCTCCCTCCCACAGAGCTGATTCTTGTTTGATTGGCCACTGGAATGTCTCCTGTCCTGCAGGCAACTTGGAGTTGCCTTGTAAATAGCTCCAGGTCGCGCTGAGTTGCCTCATAAAATCGTGTCTGAGTTGCCTCATAAAATCGCGCTGGAAGTCGTGTTGCCCCAGTGTGAATGGGCTCTCAGGGCTCATGTGCTTTTATTTATTTGAGCCTACTGATACTGTGCGCCACCCACACCAGTTCTTGCCATCGGATGAGCTTCCAGTTCAGTATCACTATCACAATCATGCAGACTTGCAGATCAGTTTTTGGACAATGATTGTTCTGCTGTATACAGGATGTGTACTACCTATACAACTTGTGCAACCAAGCCATGGGTGCTATGATCCCACAGACCGTTTTAAACCAGAATCAACAAAATTAAGTTGCACACCACAAGCTCTGTATTTGTAACTTTATTTTAGGCTTCCCTAAGGCCCCTTTCGCACTGAGGCGTATTTAAGGCTATTTAGTGCTAAAAATAGCGCATAAATAACGCCTGAAATAATCCTGCCCCAGCATTCCGAGGGCTTTCACACTGAGGCGATGCGCTGGCGGGAGAAAAAAAATCTCCTGCAAGCCGCATCTTTGGAGCGGTGAAGGAGCGGTGTGTATACCGCTCCTTTCCATTGAGATCAATGGGATACTGCCGCTAGCGGGGTTTAAAACCGCACAGCTAGCGGCCGAATATCGCGGTAAATATGATGGTATAGCGGCGCTAAATATCGCGCCGCTATACCGCCACCGCACCTGCCCGCCCCAGTGTGAAAGGGGCCTTACTACTCTGTGCTTCTTTCTGATAAAGAGCTTTATTTTCCTGTAAAAGGTCAAATAAAAAGTTGCACGACTCCAAGTTCTGCATATTCTCATCCGGTCCTTCACTGCATCAGGTGCCTACTTCTGGGTGATTGTCCCACTCAGCTAATGTAGCAAAATAAGGAACAAAGTCACACTGTTGGGTTTATTCATAGTAACTGGCTTCAGAACAGTGGCGTTTCACCTCAACTAGGCTTTTATTAGTAGAGTTAGGAGTGGGTGGGGCTGGAGGAATATTAAACCCACTGGGTAATTAATCAACTTAAGTCAGGCATGGTTTGGAAACCAGCTACTTTGAAAAAAAACATCAGAGTGATTTTCAGAGAGTGCAGTTTTGTTCCTTATTTTGCTAATTTTCCTGTATTATATTTTTGTTGGCTGTAGGATGAGATTTTTACACCTAGGAGAGACCCATACAAGCAAAGCAAGAGCATAACATCTCCATGCAGATAACATCCCTGGTGGGGATTGAACCCAGAAGAAACACTGAAAGACAACATTGCTAAACATTGGGTGAACAGGGTTTGCACTAATCACAAAGTTCCTTCAAAATTTGGGAGGACCCTTGTCAGTCAATTTGGATTCATTAATAGAATAACCTGAAACCTGAAATAGTTTCCTGGGTTTAGATACTACAGGTCTGATACTAGGGGTTCTAAATCCAGAGAGAAATCTATCCTAGTATGTGAATGCACTACACAGTTGCCAGGCCAGATGTTATGATATCAAACTCTTTCCTCAAACTTATGACCTTGATGAAAAATTGTAGTGCTTGGGCCACCATTTGCATTCAATACCCTATTAGATTGCAAGCTCTTCTGAGCAGGGCCCTCTTATTTCTCTTGTATTGTATTGTAACTGTATTGTCTCCCATTTATGTTGCAAAAAGCTGCGTAAACTGTTGGCGCTATATAAATCCTGTATAATAATAATAATAATAATATATGAGCTGATATTCTGTTCATCAATGAGGATGTAATGAACGCATGACGTTTCCATTGCAAGGTAAAAGGTAGCTAAGTTGCTATTCTGACTCATTCCTTGTGTGTGAATTTCAGCATTAGCTACTGAGCTCTGGAAACATTTTTTTATAATAAAGGAATAAAGGAAAACATGTAAATTGCAGCCTAATATTTAGCTGAAAAAAGGGAAAACCATTTTTACAATATATTTTTTAGCCCTTAAAGTAGAACTATAGGCAAAAGTTTTTTTTTTTTTTTTCATTTTGAATAGATATATGGAAGGTTATAACCCCTGTCAGATTTTTTTTTCCATCTGTGTCCCATTGCGGAGATTTCCTATCACCTCTTGTCCCATAGCCAAACAAGAAGTGAGAGGAAATCCCTGCAGTTTAAGGGAATTTCTTGGGGACCCCCAGGTCGCCAGACTTTGTGTCCCCATTGGAATTACTACTATTCTATTACTTTTCTGGAGACAACCCAATATGTGGGATTTTCTTTTACCTTCACTTTCAATGATAATGGTAAACAGGATAAATAGAGAATGCAAATCTCCCTATTGGGGGCACAGATAGCAATAAAAACTGTCATGGGTTCTAATCCCTCTTCATTTTATCAAAAACGACAAAAAAAGTTTTGTCTTTAGTTATACTTTAACTTAATAAACTATGTACAAAACCCACTACAAATTTTCTTTAAAATGGAACTGAAGTTGAAAATTTCAAGAACTGTTGCGTTACTTCTAGAAGTGTTTATGGTGTACAAGAAGTACCCTGAATTTTTTTAATTTCATTATGAATTCCTCTTTAAATATAGCAATGCATCTTCTAGTATGTGAATGTGCCTAGGCATTCCTGTGTTTATTCGCTCATCGCTGAGATTTAAGGCAATACTGCTTCCGACTGCTAGTCTTAGGAGAGTGAAGCCTCGTACACACGAACGAGTTTCTCGGCAAAAACCAGCAAGAAACTTGCTGGTAGAGATTTTTTGCCGAGAAATTCGTTCGTGTGTATGGTTTCTCGTCAAGAAAAGCAACAAGTATCTCGACGAGAAAATAGAGATCCTGCTCTCTATTTTCTCATCGAGATTCTCGTCGGCATGTTTCTCGACGAGAAAAGTGAGTGTGTGTACACTTACCTGTCCTCCCGGAAGCCCGCGCATGTTCGAAATGAATTCGACGCATGCGCGGTAGCTTCCTAGGCATACGTAGGGTATACCAAGATGGCGGCGACGGCATCGAATGTGACGAGCGCATGCTCATCGTAGTCGATGACGTCACCGCGTACGCTCCATTCAAAGAACCGCGGGTTCTTTGAATCGAGCGTGTGTACACTCGGCCGGGACAAGTTTCTTGTCCAAGAATCTCGTCGAAAAAAACGACATGTTTTTTTCGACGAGAATCTCGGCCGTGTGTACGAGGCCTTAGAATGAGATTTGGTGATGAGAAAGCAAACTCCTGCTTCCACTAAAACAGGCGCCAGTAATGGGAGAAAGATGAGCTGCAAGGAGATCACAAGCAATACTGGTGACTAGACCTTTGCAAATTACCTGTCTTTTTGAGCACAGCTTGCAGTCTAGTACTTCTTTAAGAGAATGTTATTTTTTTTTGCAGTCACTAACTTTATGCTTTAAACAATGGTAACATTTACAGCAATGTGCATAATTAAAAAAAAGGTCAAATAGCTCCTTGCACATTAGATGGGAAACAATACTTACCAATGCATGCTGATGTTTGGATAAACTGTAATTAACTGGAATCTTTTGTTTTAGTACATAGTTCATATTATCTAGAGTTTCTATATTCCAAGAATAGGCAAATTGAAAGCTGTTAAAAGTATTTAAATGATAAGTGCATGTCTGGTGAAAGAACATTATTAACTATTCATATATTTTCTGGGTTTCATAAAAAAAAACTTTTTAGTCTTTCCTTTAAAACATTTTCAACAGAAACAGGAGACACTACTTATCTATATTTAAATATTTACCCTCCATAATTACATTTTAATAGCTGATTGGAAAGCTTAATGTTTTTTTCTGTAAAAAGATAATCTTGCTACACCTCTGGAGACTGACCATGTAGTCTTTGATAAAGGGAAAGACTGTTCTTTTTTACTTGTAGCTAAAATACTGATCTACAGGTAGGTAATGAAAAATCACGATTAGGTTACTGTATATTGTCTATTAAATCTCATCTTCAAGGAGAACCCCCGCCCACTCCAACTTATATTCTTTATTCAAAAAAATATATTTATACAGTATTTAAAACCATGTCGACTGTCCATTGGCTGTCAGAAGTAGCATTCAATAACGTCATGCAAGAGGTCAAGAACAGAGAGCAGCTTTATCCCAACAGTCATTGATTCAAGTCATATTTTGTGTTGTTCTGAGAGTTTTTTTTAACAGATACGTTGGGGGAATTGGACTCTTTTTTTTTTTGCCTTGAGCTGGTCTTTAAGAAATGTAAGAACATTTCTGTCTTTTTATTAGCGTCCTGTAATTCCCAACAATAAAAGGTTCCAGACTAAGAAAGAGCAGAAGTTTAGCCAGTTAGGTTCTAGTGCATTGCTCAGTACTGTCAGTTTAAGGCTTCATGTACACTAGCAGATCTTAAATTTGAGTTTAGGAGCTTTTGGCATCTTTTTTGCCAAAGCTTCTCAACTCAACACCATAAAAACCTATGTGTTCATGTACATATAGGCTTTTACCAGGGTTTAGGAGCTGCTGTGGTTATCGAAGCTTCAACCTCCCTCTCCTGAACGTGGAAGAATAACGTTCAGGATAGGAACGTTTTGACCTCCAGGAACAGGAAAATGCAAACCGTGTTTGCCGTTTTCCCACAGCCGGTGAAGTAGGCATCCAAAACTTGTGCAGATCATAACAGATAAACATCAGATAGGTAAAAAAAACATAGCTTTGGCAGAATGCAGTACATGTGGTTGATGGAGGCTAAAGCATGAAGAAGAAAGGTGGGACTAACTACATAGAAAAATAAATACACCGTGCTACCTAAACATATATAAAATATAAAAAATATGCAGCAGCTCCAAATGTGAAACCACACATATATTCAGAAGGGGAGCTGCGCAAAAGAGTGAGTGGAAAAATGTGAAAAAATGTCAAACAAAAATAAATAGAGATGCCAATAGATCAAAGTGTGAACAATCTAGTAAAAACATACTCTAATTTATACAGATTATTGTGAAAAAAAACAGTGCGTGAACGCCGTAAATAATCAATCATCAATAATCATAAAAATAAATCATAAAAAAAGAGGGAAGGAGGAAAGTCCAGCCAATGATACATTCGATGGATCAGTCCAGTAGGCAATGAAAGTGCAACTCTCAATAGGTGGAACCGTGAGTGGAAGAAGGGAGGGTGAAACACAATATTGCACCAAAAACATACGTGCTCCACCACCATACGAAGTGCTCGCTTACCAGAGGCAAGCTAAACCAAGCCTATGGATATGGTCTCACTCCTGGTCTGTGTCACCCTCTAATACCACGGACAGGCACCAGCAGCAGATGAACTCGGTAAGCCAGACAGTCACGGGGATCAGCATAGAGTACCAAGAATAAAAGACACTCACATAGTGTATAACGCTTGGATAAAAGGGAATTTAATATCTAAAATGGTCACTTACAAAATCAAAGCATCAAATAGCATCCATAAAACAAACAGAGAGCCGGCCGGCATGCAGTCTCCCGTCCTAGGGCAATGACGTCAGCGCGTCTGCCTCCAGACGTACGTTTCGCTAAGAGATAGCGTCATCTGGGGAACAGGCCTCATTGTCTACTGGACTGATCCATCGAATGTATCATTGGCTGGACTTTCCTCCTTCCCCCTTTTTTTATGATTTATTTTTATGATTATTGATGATTGATTATTTATGGTGTTCACATACAGTAGGTGCCGCCGATATTGACACCCTATGAGCTCCGTTGCGAGAGCCAGCGCTGAGCTGTCTCGTCATCGGGAAAGGAAAAAATGTTCCTTTCACGATGAGCGACACGCATTGCCGATAGGCGGGGATCCGACGCGGATTCCCGCCAATACCAGGCACTGCGTTTGGTATGAATCCTGAGCGGGAACTCCACGCCAATTTTTAAAGAAAAAACCGGCGTGGGTTCCCCCTCCATTGGCATACCAGGCCCTTGGGTCTGGTCTGGATTTAAAGGGGAACCCTACGCAGAAAAAACGGCGTGGGGGTCCCCCTCAAGATCCAAACCAGACCCTTATCCGAGCACGCAACCTGGCAGGCCGCAGGGGAAGAGGGGGGACGAGAGCGGCCCCCCCTCCTTCCTGAACCGTACCAGGCCACATGCCCTCAACATGGGGGGTTTGGTGCTCTGGGGCAGGGGGGCCCCCCCACCCCAGAGCAACCTGCCCACATGTTTATGAGGACAGGGCCTCTTCCCGACAACCCTACCCGTTGGTTGTCGGGGTCTGCGGGCGGGAGGCTTATCGGAATCCGGGAGCCCCCTTTAATAAGGGGGCCCCCAGATACCGGCCCCCCCCACCCTATGTGAATGAGTATGGTGTACATCGTACCCCTACCCATTCCCCTGGTGGAAAATAAATGGAAATAAAAACACAACACAGTTTTTAAAAGTATTTTATTGCACCGCTCCGGAGGTCTTCTTCCGACTTCGGGGGTCTCCGGTGTCGTCGCCGCGTTCTCCGGTTCTTTCTTCTGCCGGGCCTCCGCTAACTTCTTTTTAGCTCTTTTGCTAACGGAGGCCCGGTCTTCTCCGTCGCCTTCTTCTTCTCCCGCTCTCCGGTTCTTCTCCCGCTCTCCGGTGTCGTCGCCGCGTTCTCCGGTTCTTTCTTCCGCCGGGCCTTCACTAACTTCTTTTTAGCTCTTTTGCTAGCAGAGGCCCGGTCTTCTCCATCGTCGCCGTCTGCGTCTTCTTCCCTCTTCTCTTCCTCGATGTTGACTCGTCGCTTCCTCTCGCAGTAATGGTAAATCTTCGGTCCGCAGAGATTAATCTATTCTTCACATGACGTCACAGTCACATGCTCCAGGGCACATGTGCCCTGGAGCATGTGACTGTGACGTCATGTGCACATGTGCCCTGGAGCATGTGACTGTGACGTCATGTGCACATGTGCCCGGAGCATGTGACTGTGACGTCATGTGAAGAATAGATTAATCTCTGCGGACCGAAGATTTACCATTACTGCGAGAGGAAGCGACGAGTCAACATCGAGGAGGAGAAGAGGGAAGAAGACGCCGACGGCGACGACGGAGAAGACTGGGCCTCTGCTAGCAAAAGAGCTAAAAAGAAGTTAGCGGAGGCCCGGCGGAAGAAAGAACCGGAGAACGCGGCGACGACACCGGAGAGCGGGAGAAGAACCGGAGAGCGGGAGAAGAAGAAGGCGACGGAGAAGACCGGGCCTCCGTTAGCAAAAGAGCTAAAAAGAAGTTAGCGGAGGCCCGGCAGAAGAAAGAACCGGAGAACGCGGCGACGACACCGGAGACCCCGAAGTCGGAAGAAGACCTCCGGAGCGGTGCAATAAAATACTTTTAAAAACTGTGTTGTGTTTTTATTTCCATTTATTTTCCACCAGGTGAATGGGTAGGGGTACGATGTACCCCATACTCATTCACATAGGGTGGGGGGGCCGGTATCTGGGGGCCCCCTTATTAAAGGGGGGCTCCCGGATTCCGATAAGCCCCCCGCCCGCAGACCCCGACAACCAACGGCCAGGGTTGTCGGGAAGAGGCCCTGTCCTCATCAACATGGGGGCAGGGTGCTCTGGGGTGGGGGGGCCGCAGGTCGCCCCCTGCCCCAGAGCACCAAACCCCCCATGTTGAGGGCATGTGGCCTGGTACGGTTCAGGAGGGAGGGGGGGCCGCTCTCGTTGCCAGGCCACATGCCAGGTTGCGTGCTCGGATAAGGGTCTGGTTTCGATCTTGAGGGGACCCCCACGCCGTTTTTTCGGTGTAGGGTTCCCCTTCAAATCCAGACCAGACCCAAGGGCCTGGTATGCCCCTGGAGGGGGAACCCACGCCGTTTTTTTCTTTAAAAATTGGCGTGGAGTTCCCGCTCAGGATTCATACCAAACACAGTGCCTGGTATAGGTGGGAATCCGCGTCGGATCCCCGCTCAATACAGTGTCGCGTCTCCTCGCCATTGCAGCGAGCGCGACACGTGTCGTCACCCTGCTGCCGACATCTCGGCACTCCTGTCGCCGAGAATCTCGGCGATGGGAGCGCGATAGAAACACAATATCGGCGGCACCTACTGTACTGTTTTTTTCACAATAATCTGTATAAATTAGAGTATGTTTTTACTAGATTGTTCACACATTGATCTATTGGCATCTCTATTTATTTTTGTATGACATTTTTTCCAATTTTTCGACTAACTACATAGAGCAGGGATCTTCAAACTATGACATTCGAGCTATTGTGAAACTACACATCCCATGAGGCATTGTAAAACTCTGACATTCACAGACATGACTAGATATGATGGGAATTGTAGTTCCTGGAAAAACTGGAGGGCCATAGATTGGAGACCCCTGACATAGAGCATCCCTTAGCTATGAAGTGAGGTAGGGACACAATTATTAAAGGAAAACAAACAACAATAAATGTGTAACATGATAGACCTTATCAATGTGGTCTTTCAAAGTCCAAACAGAAGTCTAGTCAGGCAGGTCAGTGATTAAGCTGTGTTGCTTCAATAAACTGGAGAAAAGTAGGGTCACTAACCTGGCATTGGATCCTGGACCAACAAGACATGAACACAATAATAAATCTTTGGTAGATAAGACAGTCCACTTGCACATATTATACTTGTGTTTTCTGAAGTTTAACTTCAACACATCACCACAATACTGAAGATAACCTTTTGAAAAGTAGCTCTAGTTTTGTTAATACAAAATCAGTCTCCATTAGTTAAACTAGAGTATATACAACACATTTCAAGGATTTTAAGAAAATATAAAAAAAAATGATTTTGCTCGAGAAGTGTACAGTTGTGCTCAAAAGTTTGCATAACCTGGCAGAAATTGTGAAATTTTGGTATTAACCACTTAACGACCGCCCACTGTAATAATACTTCGGCAGAATGGCACCGACAGGCAAAGTCACGTACATATACGTGACTGCCTTTGTATAGTTGGGGGGTCCGATCGGACCCCCCTTCTATACAGTGAGCGGTCGTTAATTGTTCGGGAGCGATCCGGGATGAGGGGACGGCCGTTCGATTCTGGCCACCCCCTCGCGATCGCTCCCGGAGAATTAGAAAGCTTCCTCTGCTGTGTAATGTTTACACAGGCAGAGGAAGTGATGTCATCTCTCATGCGGCGCTCACATATACCGAGCACCGTACAAGAGAAGACACACAGGTTAGTGCACAAACAGCACACTGACACCAGGACACATAGGAACATAAATCGCCCCCCCAGGCCCCCCCAGACACCCCCCAGATCACCCCCCAGCCCCCAGTCACAGTGTCACTGATTGCAGTGACCATTTATTTACTGATCACTGCAATCAGTGACATTTGTGACTGTAAAAGTGTCACTACAGTTTAGTTTTAGGTCCAGTGTAGCCCCTAACCCCCCCTAATAAAGGTTTAACCCCCTGATCGCCCCCCAGATAACCCTTTCACCCCCTATCACCACTGTCGCTAAGCGATCGTTTTTCTGTTCGCTGTTTTATTGTCGGTGATGCCGATCGGTAGCCAGTTATTTTTTTTAGGTTCGCCGCAGGTTTTTATAGTGTCAGGTACCCCCATATATTACCTAATAAAGGTTTAACCCCCTTGATCGCCCCCCCCCAGGTAACCCTTTCACCCCCTATCACCACTGTCGCTAAGCGATCATTTTCTGATCGCTGTCTTATTGTCGGTGATGCCGATCGGTAGCCAGTTATTTTTTTTAGGTTCGCCGCAGGTTTTTATAGCATCAGGTACCCCCATATATTATCTAATAAAGGTTTTAACCCCCTAATTGCCCCTAGTTAACCCTGCGTCACACCCCAGGCAGCGTCAGGTTAGTGCCAGTAACGCTAACACTCACGCGTGAAGCATACACCTCCCTTAGTGGTATAGTATCTGAACAGACCAATATCTGATCTGATCAGATCTATACTAGCGTCCCCAGCAGTTTAGGGTTCCCAAAAACGCAATGTTAGCGGGATCAGCCCAGATACGTGCTAGTACCTGCGTTTTGCCCCTCCGTCCAGCCCAGGCCACCCAAGTGCAGTATCGATCGATCGCTGTCACTTACAAAACACAACACACATAACTGCAGCGTTCGCAGAGACAGGCCTGATCCCTGTGACTCCAGTGCTGTAGGAGGTGATTTCACCACCACAGTTAAAAAAAAAAAAGCATATATGCCGAAGCATTGGGGCAGCAGGGGCGGAGGAGCGGAGGAGCGACTTTGCTCCTAATGCCGCGTACATACGGTCAAATTCCGACGGAGGCTTGCCCGTGGAAAAGTCTGACCATGTGTACGCGGCATAACTTTTGCGGGAAGATGCCCCCATGCTTCGGCATATATAAATGGTGCATGTATGCCCATCATTAGAAGTGGGTGGATGAAGGGCGGTATTCTAATGGTGGGCATACCCACCGATCAATCTCTTTTTTTTTCGTTCAGCCAACAGGCTGCATGAAAAAAAAAGATTACAATACATGTCCAACAAGGACCAGCAACGTACTGGTATGTTGCTGGACTTTGAATGGTTATACCAGATTGATGCCTGCGGGTTTAGGTATCATCTTGGTATCATTCTTTTCAGCCAGCGGCCAGCTTTCATGTAAAAGCAATCCTAGTGGCTAATTAGCCTCTGGACTGCTTTTGCAAGCAGTGGGAGGGAATGTCCCCCCCCGGATATAAAAAGCGCCATTGGGAAATTGGGAAAGCATTTTATTACACCGATCTTGGTGTGGTCAGATGCTTTGAGGGCAGAGGAAAGATCTAGGGTCTTATAGACCCCAGTTTTTTCAAAAAAAGAGTACCTGTCACTACCTATTGCTATCATAGGGGATATTTACATTCCCTGAGATAACAATAAAAATGATAGAAAAAAAATAAAAAGGAAGGAACAGTTTAAAAATAAAATAAAAAAGCTAAATTAATAATAAAAAAAAAATAAAAAAAAAAAAGCACCCCTGTCCTGCCCTGCTCTTGCGCAATGGCGAACGCAAGCGTGGGTCTGGCGTCATATGTAAACAGCAATTGCACCATGCATGTGAGGTATCACCGCGAAGGTCAGATCGAGGGCAGTCATTTTAGCAGTAGACCTCCACTGTAAATCTAACGTGGTAACCTGTAAAGGCTTTTAAAAGCTTTTAAAAATGTATGTAGTTTGTCGCCAATGCGCGTTTGTGCGAAATTTTAAAGCATGTTGTGTTTGGTATCTATGTACTCGGCCTAAGATCATCTTTTTTATTTCATCAAACATTTAGGCAATATAGTGTGTTTTAGTGCATTAAAATTAAAAAAAGTGTATTTTGTCCCCAAAAAATGCGTTTGAAAAATCGCTGTGCAAATACTGTGTGGAAAAAAAAATGCAACACCCACCGTTTTAATCTGTAGGGCCTTTGCTTTAAAAAAATATATAATGTTTGGGGGTTCAACATGATTTTCTTGCAAAAAAATAATATGTTTTCATGTAAACAAAAAGTGTCAGAAAGGGCTTTGTCTTCAAGTGGTTAGAAGAGTGGATGTAAGCTTCCTAATGTTGTGTATAAAATGCCAGGACAGTTCAAAACCCCCCCAAATGACCCCATTTTGGAAAGTAGACACCCCAAGCTATATACTGAGAGGCATGTCGAGTCCATGGAATATTTTATATGTTGACACAAGTTGCGGAAAAAAGACAATTTTTTTTTTTTTTGCACAAAGTTGTTACTAAATGATATATTGCTCAAACATGCCATGGGCATATGTGGAATTACACCCCAAAATACATTCTGTTGCTTCTCCTGAGTACGGGGATACCACATGTGTGAGACTTTTTGGGAGCCTAGCCGCGTACGGGACCCCAAAAACCAATCACCGCCTTCAGGCTTTCTAAGGGTGTAAATTTTTGATTTCACTTCTCACTGCCTATCACAGTTTCGGAGGCCATAGAATGCCCAGATGGCACGAAACCCCCCCAAATGACCCCATTTTGGAAAGTAGACACCCCAAGCTATTTGCTGAGAGGTATGGTGAGTATTTTGCAGATCTCGCTTTTTGTCAAAAAGTTTTGAAAAGTGGAAAAAAAAAAAAAAAATTTTCTTTCTTCATTTTCAAAAACAAATTAGAGCTGTAAAATACTCAACATGCCTCTCAGCAAATAGCTTGGGGTCTCTACTTTCCAAAATGGGGTCATTTGGGGGGGTTTGGTGCTATTTTGGCATTTTATGGCCTTCGAAACTGTGATAGGTAGTGAGGAGTGAAATCAAAAATTTGTGCCCTTAGAAATCCTGAAGGCGGTGCTTGGTTTTCGGGGCCCCGTACGCGGCTAGGCTCCTAAAAAGTCCCACACATGTGGTATCCCCGTACTCAGGAGAAGTAGCAAAATGTATTTTGGGGTGCAATTCCACATATAACCATGGCATGTGTGAGCAATATATCATTTAGTGACAACTTTTTGAATTTTTTTTTTGTCATTATTCAATCACTTGGGACAAGAAAAAAAAATATTCAATGGGCTCAACATGCCCCTCAGCAATTTCCTTGGGGTGTCTACTTTCTAAAATGGGGTCATTTGGGGGGGGTTTTGTGCTATTTTGGCATTTTATGGCCTTCGAAACTGTGATAGGTAGTGAGGAGTGAAATCAAAAATTTGCGCCCTTAGAAATCATGAAGGCGGTGCTTGGTTTTCGGGGGCCCGTACACGGCTAGGCTCCTAAAAAGTCCCACACATGTGGTATCCCCGTACTCAGGAGAAGCAGAAAAATGTATTTTGGGGTGCAATTCCACATATAACCATGGCATGTGTGAGCAATATATCATTTAGTGACAACTTTTTGTAATTTTTATTTTTTTTGTCATTATTCAATCACTTGAGACAAAAAAAAAAAAATATTCAATGGGCTCAACATGCCTCTCAGCAATTTCCTTGGGATGTCTACTTTCCAAAATGGGGTCATTGGGGGGGGGGGGGTTTGTACTGCCCTGCCATTTTAGCACCTCAAGAAATGAGATAGGCAGTCATAAATTAAAAGCTGTGTAAATTCCAGAAAATGTACCCTAGTTTGTAGACGCTATAACTTTTGCGCAAACCAATAAATATACGCTTATTGACATTTTTTTTACTAAAGACATGTGGCTGAATACATTTTGGCCTAAATGTATGACTAAAATTGAGTTTATTCGATTTTTCTTATAACAAAATTAGAAAATATCATTTTTTTTTCAAAATTTTCAGTCTTTTTCCGTTTATATCGCAAAAAATAAAAATCGCAGAGGCAATCAAATACCATTAAAAGAAAGCTCTATTTGTGGGAAGAAAAGGACGCAAATTTCGTTTCGGTACAACATTGCATGTCCGCACAATTTCCAGTTAAAGCAGCGCAGTGCAAAATTCTGAAAACACCTCTGGTCCTTTAGCTACAAAATGGTCCGGGGCTTAAGTGGTTATTATTGAAAATATGACTAATCATGCCAAACAACTGTCTTTTATTTAAGGATAGCAATCACATGAAGCCATTTATTATCACATAGTTTTTTGGATCCTTTTTAAATCATAATGATAACAGATATCACCCAAATTGCCCTGATAAAAAGTTTACATACCCTAGAACAGTGGTTCTCAACTCCAGTCCTCAGGGCCCACCAACAGGCCAGGTTTGCAAGATAACTGAAATGCATCACAGGTGATATAATTTGCTGCTCAGGGATTGCAGTATTTTAGTCTGCATCTCACCAAGGTAATACTTAACCACTTCAATACAGGGCTTTTTGTACCTATTCAATACCGGGCCTATTTTGGCACTTCTCTCCTACATGTACAAATCATCATTCTTTTGCTAGAAAATTACTCAGAACCCCCAAACATTATACATGTTTTTTTAGCAGACACCCTAGGGAATAAAATGACGGTCATTGCAAAAAAAATTCTTGCACAATATTTGCGCAATAATTTTTCAAACGCCTTTTTTTAAAAAAAAAAATGGTTTCATGAATTAAAAAATAACAAAACAGTAAAGTTAGCCCAATTTTTTGGGAAAATATAAAAGATAATGTTACGCCGAGTAAATAGATACCTAACATGTCACGCTTTAAAATTGCGCACACTCATGGAATGGCGCCAAACTTCGGTACTTAAAAATCTCCATAGGCGACGCTTTAATTTTTTTTACAGGTTACCAGGTTAGAATTACAGAGGAGGTCTAGTTCTAGAATTGTTGCACGCGCTCTAACGCACGCGGCGATACCTCACATGCGTGGTTTGAACGGCGTTTACATATGTGGGCGACTTACGTGTGCATTCGCTTCTGATCGCGAGCTACCGGGGACAGGGGCGTTTTAATTTTTTTTTATTATTATTTATTTATTTTGTTTACTTATTTATTTATTTTTTTACAATGATTTTATTTTTTTTATTTTTTTGATCACTTTTATTCCTATTACAAGGAATGTAAACATCCCTTGTAATAGGAATGTGTGTGACAGGTTCTCTTTATTGAGAGATGCGGGGTCAATAAGACTCCACATCTCTCCTCCAGGCTGGAAAGCATGAGATCAGTGACATTTTTTTCACTGATTTCATGCTTACAGCCGCAATGGCGGCTTTGTTTACATTTGAGACCCGGGCGTGACGTCATCACATCGCGCCCGGGCCTCCGACGATCATAGAGATGACTGGTGACCATCTGGTCACCAGTCATCTCTATGCTCATCACGTGACTCCACCAACGATGCCGGAAGATTCGCTCCGGGTCCCCGATCGCACGGGGGAGCCCGGAGAAGCACCGGATGGCGGCGGGAGGGGGGGTGTCCCCTCCCGCCGCCTATAAGAACGATCAAGCGGCGGAACCGCCGCTATGATCATTCTTATGGTGCACAGAATCGCCGGCACTTCAAAAGGATATCTGAATGATGCCTCTAGCTGCAGGCATCATTCAGATATCCCCCTACAAAGCCGAGGAAGTCATATGACGTCCACCCAGGATGGGAGATCCCATCTGTGGACGTCATTTGTCTATGGCTGGGTAGGGAAGTGGTTAAAATCTGGCCTGTTAGTGGGTCCTGAGGACAGGAGTTGAGAACCACTGCCCTAGAATGTTTGGCCTTGGTACAGACACAGAAGGTAGCGCACACAGGTTAAAATGGCAATTCAAGGTTCATTTCCCACATTTGTGGCTTTTTAAATCACAATTAGTGTCTATGTATAAATAGTCAATGAGTTTTTTTAGCTCTCACATGGATGCACTAAGCAGGTTAGACACTGAGCCATGAGGAGGTAGAAAAGAACAGTCAAAAGACCTGCCAACAAGGTAATGGAACTTTACAAAGATGGAAAAGGATATAGAAAGATATCCAAAGCCTTGAATATGCCTTTTAAGAAGTGGAAAATGAGGGGCTCTTTTGATACCAAGCCAAGGTCAGGTAGACCAAGAAAATGTTCCTTTGGCCGGAACTCCTCCTAAAAAAAAGCAGCACACTATAAGGTATTTGAGGGAGCCTAGGTAGTCTAGTGACTGCAGCCTCATAGCTGCATATCTTCAGTGTGGGATATAAGGCACTGCTGCCCCTGACTACTAGTCTCAGGAGATTTGGAGAGAAATTTGGTGATGTTACTACTGTGTTGCTCAGAGTTCTCCTAACTGGATGTTCTGACATGGGGAAGCAAAACCCTGCCGCTACTAAGATGGCCACCCCATGCAGAAACACAGTACACATCAGGGCACATATTGGGAATTTAGGTTAGTAAAAGGAAAAAGATCAGCTGTAAGGAGACCACAGGCAATACTAGTAACTAGCCTTTTGACCCCTACCTGACTCTTTTTTTTTTTAAGAAGTGCACTTAAAAATTTAAATTTTATCTTTCATTCCTCCTGAAATATAGCAGTGCACCTTCTGGTATGTGAATGTGCATAGGCACACCTATGCTGACAGCCACATCGCTATACATCTGCAGTGTGATATCTAAGTCACAACTGCTATTGGTTTCTAGTCTTGAGAGATTTAGAGTGAGATTTAGCAATGAGGAAGCAAATCTCTGCCATCTCCAAGCAGCGACACGGTGCAGAATAATGCATGGTAAATCAGTATGGGGGAAATATGGGCTGCAGGGAGACCACAAGCAATACTGGTGACTAGTTCTTCTAGCTTCCAGGGTTCAGTACCTTTTTAAAGGATAAGTTCACCTCCCACCCCTCCCCCACCCCCCATTGTGACAGGGAGCAGGGGATCTTCTCCCCTGGCTCACTGTCACAATCTGAGTGTTCTGTGAATGGAAAACTACAAGCTCCGACAGCCTTTTCAGCTGTCGGCTTGTAGTTCTCAATGAACTACCACGGCGCTATTGAGCACTGTGGTAGTTCATTGATGCTTCCCCGTAAGAGCCCTGCATTGCAGCCATGATCTGCTGATCGTGGGTGCAATGCTTTCCAGGCTCCCCCCCAAAAAAATATATAAATGCACATTTTTTTACCTGCAAAAAGATGTGCATTTTTATTTTTTAAACTTATGCTTTAGGAGAAAGCCCCTTCCACAAACTATATTATGTAACTTCATTTCATTCTTACTGAATAAAACAATATTATTATCAGATGCAAGTTATAAATAAAACATGCTTATAGCTAGCTGGAACTTGCCTTAGAAGCCTACAAATACAGTCTAATAAAATTAATCCATCTGCTATAAGACACCAGCGACAAACCCATCATTTCTGGTCAAATAACTGAGAAAAAATGAATATTTTTCTGATTGCAGATGTTGAAAGTAATAGTTTTACTTTAACACCTCAACTTTACATTACACAGTGCTGAAATCTATCTAGGCAGATATTTTCACTTCATGTAAAAAAAAAAAAATACTTCAATTACGTCCAATACTTTTATATTAAAATCTAATTCTAAATAAATGTTCAGTGGATGATTTCATTGTATGCAATTTTATATTGCTGACACAATTTTTTCCAGGTGGTGGTATGATTTTGTGCTATATGGAGAACAACAGCCCCCAACAGACCACAATTGACTACTGCTTGCTCTTCCTTCCTGTTTCATTTTCCAACAAGATACACAACTCTACTCTACATCTCAATATAAGTTCTGTCCTCTTCTATATACTAACACGGCTTCCCTCACCCCTCTATATGTTGCCACGGCGTCCACCTCTTCTTCGCATGCCAGTATGACTTTAATTTTCCTCAATATCCTAATAGCCCTTAATTACCCAGTTCATTTCGAAAATGACTTCCATGCATCCTTCACACCACAGCTTTGCTTCCACCATAACTCCACACATCCTAAACCTGACTTTAATCTCTACTCAATGTGATGATCATTTTTCCTTCAATCTCTCCACATTCCAAACTTCTCTTTAATTCCAAAATACTCTAAAGCCTCGTACACACGACCGAGTTTCTCGTCGTAAAAAACACGTCGTTTTTTTCGACGAGATTCTTGTTAACCTTGACGAGTTTCTCGTCAAGCTTTCCATGCGTACACACTGACATTTCACAATTTCCTTGTTGTTCTCCGCGGTCACGTCCAGCACGTACGACGGCACTATAAAGGGGAAGATCGATTTCCCTGGCGCCACCCCTTGGGCTGCTTTTGCTGATCTCGTGTTACTGCGTGTGAAGTAAAAGTTTGGGAAGAGACGATTCGCGCTTTTCAGTCTTCGTGCTTTCAGTTCGTTTTCTGCGGTTCAGTTTGTGCTTGTGGGTTCGTATCTTGTCTTTCAGGGCGTCTCGGCAGGTCGTATCTGTTTTACAGTGCGTTCTTGCCCGTTCGTTTCGGATTTTCAGTTTGTTATTCATAGGCCTTGCTGTTCTAAAGTGCGTTCTGTTCTGTACGTTCTGATAAGACGACCGTTTCCTAGCCATGTCGCCTGTACGTTCTCGTCGTCGAGTTCGTGCTGTGCGGGCGCTTGGTGTTGGTCTGCTTGTTTTGGACCAAGACCAGTCCATGAACGGGGTGAGGAGGAGTTCATGGACCAAGAATTGGTTGCTCCAGCGGGACCAATTCTGCCATATGCCTCTGCTGTGGGAGATCGTCGAGAATAATCCTGAGGACTTCAGGAATTTTCTGCGGATGTCTGACCCCGTTTTTCAGCAACTGTTGGCTTTGGTGTCCCCCTATATTACCAGGCAGGACACCGTTATGCGGGAAGCCATCAGTGCTGAGCAGAGGCTCATCGCCACGTTACGTTACCTGGCGACAGGGAGAAGTCTTCAGGACTTGAAGTTCACGACAGGCATCTCCCCCCAGGCTCTGGGCCTCATAATCCCAGACACCTGTTCTGCCATTATCCAAGTCCTGCAGGAGGACTATATTAGGGTAAGTTTTCTCCATTAACATCACATTTTATGTATTTCATGTATGCTAATGTATTGTATTTCTTTCATCCTTCCCTAATTACCATGATTGTAATATGCTGAGAATGTCCCCCTTGTCCCCATGCATGCTGGAAGCTTTAAAATGCCCCTTTTTTCTCCTCCATGCATATTTCCCTTCACTAACCTTTCCAGCAGTGGCGCCTGTTGCTCCAAATGTTTGGGGTTCAACCCCCAATTTAGGACCTAAACTTCCTTCTTTTTTGCGACTGTGCCTATTAAACGCCACCAGTTGCCCCTTCCAATGCAGCCATTTTGCCCCTTCCAATGGAGCCATTTTGCCCCTTCCAATGCAGCCATTTTGTCCCCTTCAATGCAGCCATTTTGCCCTTTCCAATGCAGCCATTTTGTCCCCTCCAATGCAGCCATTTTGTCCCTTCCAATGCAGCCATTTTGTCCCTTCCAATGCAGCCATTTTGTCCCCTCCAATGCAGCCATTTTGTCCCCTCCAATGCAGCCAGTTTCCCCCCCAGCCCTGCACTTACCTTCTTCTGGTCCGCGCCATCCTTCTTCTGTCCTTGATGTCTTTTCCTGCCCTCGATGTTGCATCAGCCAATCATGTTACCGTTAAACAGACTTGGTGAACATGATTGGCAGAGCAGCCTGTCAGTGTTTAGCCAAGGAATGTCCCCCCCCCCCCCCTGCGTCCCCTATTTAACTTTTAGCAAGCCAATTACATCCCTCAGGCTGTAATTTGAAAGCCTATTTGCCCCCCTGTTTCTGATATGCAATTTTCACCACAAAAATGCCGCAGTTATTCATATGTCCGTCGCTCAACAGGGGGCCATCCACCTGAATAGTGGGCGGCATTAACAATACATAGGTTAATGCAAGGCATGAACCTATGTATTGTTCTAAATGACGGGCGCAGGATAGAGGGGGCAGTGCTCCAGCGCCCACTCTGGACGCACCGCCACTGCAATGCTATCCTGTGGCCAAGCACATCTACCCCCCCCCCCAAATTGGGTTATAATGGACCATCAGAGGGGGTGATGAATATGAAACTTGAGCCTTCCATTATACTTATTAAAAACACCTTGAACTGAGAATTTGATTGATGTTGGGCTCTAATGTATTTTCTTATAATCTGCTTGCAATGTTATAATTTAAATTTCTAATTTTATTTCATCTTGTTTGACTCCCCAGCTTCCTTCCACGCCACAGGAATGGCAGACTGTGGCATCGGAGTTTGCCACGCGGTGGGACTTCCCCAACTGCGGTGGTGCCATAGACGGGAAGCACGTCCGCATCGTGCCGCCACCCCCGTTCTGGGTCCTACTACTACAATTACAAGGGGTTTCATAGCATTGTGCTGATGGCGGTGGTGTCAGCACGGTATGATTTCCTCTATGTTGATGTAGGGAAGAATGGCCGGATGTCAGATGGGGGATCCTTCATCCAGACGGAGTTTGCCCTCCGTCTCCAGAGTGACGACCTTGCATTGCCACCGGATGCAGGGAATGTTGAAGGACTCCCCTTTGTTTTTTTGGCTGATGAAGCCTTCGGACTCGGACCGCACCTCATGAGGCCATTTCCACAGAGGACCCTGACCCCAGAGAAGAGGGTGTTCAATTACCGGCTGGCCAGGGCCCGAAGAGTCGTTGAAAATGCCTTCGGGATAATGGCCAGCTGGTTCCGCCTTTTTATAACTCCAATCCACTTGGCGGAGTACAGGATAAACTATGTTGTTTTATGCTGCTGTGTGCTCCATAATTTTCTTTGCCGAAAATCAAGTACTTATATAGCCTCAGTATTGCCTGAGGCTGGACTTTCCCATGCCAATCCCCTGCCGGGCCTCGAATCTGCCCGTCCTGGCTTGCCACCTCAAAATGCCCGTGAGGTTCGGGATAAATATATGGACTATTTCACGGGTAGGGGGGCAATTCCTATGCCAGGCCATGACTAAAGATTCGTGCATAAAGAACTCATTAAAATTCATTTTAAATCTTGTAACTTTGTTTGTTTCCTGTCTCCTAGTTTGTCTTACTGCATTTGTATTGCCAAGTTTTGTTTCCTTTAGTAAATAACAACCATTTCACTATGAAACCCAAACAAATACACAAATAAGGTTAGAGCGTATTTGAAAAAGAAGCTACACTTTGTTTGTGTTCAAACATTTTTTTTAAATGTTTTTATTTTTTTTGGGCTGTCCACAAACCGCCAATTTTTTGCTTATGAAAATACAAAACCATCAGTTGCATTCCAAAAAGTACAACATTGGATACCTCTGAGCAATATGAGACATTCACTTACACAAAATATGTCTCTATGTGCCCGTCCTAATATGGGGTCTTGGCACCCCTGGCCCAGCCAAAAATTTAATATGCACACATTTTGTTGTAATTTCCAATAGGGATTTTAGACTCCTGATCCCTATTGTCAACATGTGCTATCTGCCATCAGGGGTGATCAATGGACGTGTTTTGTGGGTGCAACCCCTTCTTCAGTCCACCTACTTGAGATACGAGGAAGGGGTTGCACCCCCAAAAGCCGTACATGGATATCCCCTGATGGCAGATGGCACATGTTGACACACTGTGTGCATATTCAATTTTTGGCTGGATTGATTGTCAAAAAGAGATTAAAAGGGGGAAGAACAAACTGTAACCAAAAATGGGGGTTTTGATGCCTTATTCAATTCTCCCCAAAACATCTAGGATGTCTTTAAAGGTTTGATCCATCACATGAATTCTTTGTTTAATTCTGTCCAGTTCTGTGCTACATTCCATCACTTGCTGTATTATTCGTAGGGCACTGTCAGCAGAGAAACGTGTACTTTCTTTCACCACAACATTTACATCCCCTAAAAACAAAATAAAAAGGTATTATAACTCTGCAGGCCTACATCTCTTACCTGAAGCTGTGGTGACAGATACTGACCTGTTGTGGTGACCAGTTCCACCACGTCATCCACTTCTCCTTCCTGCACTTCTCCTTCCTCCACCTCAACTTCCTCAACATCCTTAGGTTGTGGGTCTTTGTGAGGTTGGGGTTGTGTCGAAGCTGTGGGGTTCCTGTGCTCCCTGGAGTGTTCTCCTCCCAGTCTTCTCTCCCCTATGAGAATCAAACAAAAGGTCTATTTATCACACTGAAATTCTCTATGAAAACTAAAAACAGCCTAAATTGCTTGGAAGTGGGGTACAAGTGTGTGTTTGTGCTGAATTTCCACATGAAGACATTATTTCTTCACAAAAATATGTTTAGTATTCACCTTTGGCTGTCAATTTTTAGACATGGAGGCACCACAAAAATTCACTGATGCACCTGTGTGGGACCCCCAAAAAAGGCGGTTCTGTTGGCCCACACTATAGTGCTCAAAAGTACAGATGTGGAACCAGCTGCTGAGTGTCCTCTCCTTTACACTGATTAAAGTTTGCATTTCATTCTCTTTACAAACACATCATCTAGCCAACAATGTAAGAACAACAATTGAATCCAAACAGGCAGATGTCGGATTTAATTTAACCTTGTAAAATAATCAAAAATCAAGGATAGTGGCCGAACGATGTGTCTGTAACGAACGATTACTTTGCCAAACCAATTTCAAACTATGACATTTTATAAGGTAGTACAATAGAAAAAAAAAATTACATGGAGCAACATGTAAGTTGAGAAATAAATTAATAGCGTAAAATTAGAACAAGTACTTACTTTTTCCTAGCATTCTCTTAATGCTCCTTAACTGCTCCGGCTCCCTCAGTTTGAGGTCTGACCACCTCTTTCTGAGCTGCTCATTTAATCGTTTCACCCCAAAATTCTTCTTCAGACTCTTCACGACTTTCTTCAGGATTTTGGCCTTCCTTCGATTAGGTTTGCTATACGGCCCATGCTTTGCGTCATAATCCGACTTTAGCAAGATGTCCACCATCTCCGCCATCTCCGCATAAGACATATTAGATGCCTTGAATCTCCTCCTTGATCATGACATTTCCTCAGTCTCCGGGCTTGTCTCCTCCTCGTTATTTGAGGAATTAGCAGACACCTGCTGTGAATCTGCCATATCTGTCTGCGCGCCGAAAGAGAAGGGGCAGGGAAAAGATGTTAGTTAGAACGTCATGGGCGGGCGACGTGTGCGGAGCGACGTGTGCGTAGTTTCACGCATTCATGGTGTATATATAGCAAACACACATGTGACTATACTACGTTCGGTGTGCGGAGAGAGGAGTTCAAGTGACGGACATGCGAACGAAGGTATGTGATTTTGTGACTTTGATAAATTGTTGCCCTATACTGTCTTGAGAATGTTGGAGGATATATATGGTGAATAAGATTTTAAGGAGGTTAGACTGTGTGCCTCACATTAGTTATATAATTTTTATTTTACTTGCAGACCAAAAATGAATGTCTTTATAAGCGACAAAGAATTCCTTGCGGAATTTATAGACCGGGTAAGGGAGCTGCCCGCTCTGTGGGAAACCAAAAACCACATCCATAAAAAAAAGGGGTACGAAAAGCAGCGCTGGAGACCCTGCTCCCATTTGTGCAGACCAAGGTGCCCACAGCCACAGCAAAACAGGTGGACACTAAAATTGGGAGCTTGAGAGGCACATACAGGACTGAACGCTCTAAGGTCCTGGCTTCTCAGAGGTCAGGAGCAGCAGCAGATGATGTGTATGTCCCCAATTTGTGGTACTACAGCAGGATGTCCTTTCTGGATGACCACATTGAGGCAAGGCCATCACTCTCCACTCTTCCCCCCAGACTTCCCTGCAGCCAACCTGAGCCTTCTCTGGAGCAAGAGGAGGCAGCCATCCTGGATGAACCTGATTTGGCCATCTGGAGCCAGGTATAGTATTTAAAACAAATGTATTGGGATAAACTTAATGTTTGAAAAATAAGTCAAGATGAAAATCATAAACTATTTTGGGTTCCACAAGTGAAATCAAGATCTCTAGACATTAGTCTGCCCTAAATTGGGTGCTAAATAGTCAATCTGATGTAGTCGAAAAAACATTTAATTGTTTTCTTGATTTACATTCAAATTGCTACATTCATGATCTGAAAGTTGTATGAAAATAATAAAACAAAATATTAAACTATGTCCCTTTTTCATACACAGGATGAAATCAGCCAGGAGGAGGGTCAGGAAACTGTCAGGCAGGAGGAGGCAGGGCCCAGTGGCAGCCAGGAGGTGGCAGGGCCCAGTGGCAGCCAGGAGGTGGCAGGGCCCAGTGGCAGCCAGGAGGTGGCCGGCCCAAGGAGAACCACGAGATCACAGGTGCCTCCCATCCGCCTTCCAAAAAGAAGCAGGAGGGACAGGACCACCAGTGAGGCAGCAATGGCCCTTATTAGAGAGGCCCATGCCACCCTCCAGGAGCCCACATCCCCTGAAGAGGCCATTGCCGGCCTAGTGGAGGCAAAGTTCAAGGTGATGAGCATGGAGCAACGCCTCCTACGCGAGCCCCTGCTCATCACCTTGCTGAACAAGGGGGCGAGGGAGAGAATTACCCCCAATACGGCCATATGTGAGGTGGCACAACTATCCCAACCTCAACCTCCTCCTCCACCTCCACCTTCTTCTTCTGCCCCACCCCCTTCTCCTCCATCTCCTCCTACACCTTCTTCTTCTGCGCCACCCCCTTCTCCTCCACCTCCTCCTCCACCTCCACCTTCTTCTTCTGCGCCACCCCCTTCTCCTCCACCTCCTCCTCCTCCTGACAGGAGTACCCCTCCAGTGGCCCAGCCTCCAGCCACACAAAGAAGGAAGGCTGCAGGGCAGGCTTCAGGGAAGGCTGCAGGGAAGGCTGCCAAGAAGACGAGGAAGTGATGGCCTTGCTTCATTGTGGTCGGACAGAAGGCAGCCTGTTGTAGTACCACACACTTGGGACATATATTTCACCTGCTGCTGTTCCTGACCTCTGGAAGGCCAGCATCAGATTGTGCTCAGAACTGTTGGCCTTCTCAAGCTCCCAATTTTAGTGTCCACACAGGGTTGATGTGTGCTCTGGGGTCCCTGGGATGCACAAATGGCAGCAGGTTCTCCAGCGCTGCCTTCTCTTTATTTAAAAAAAAAACATGAATAAATGTTTTTTTGGTTTAAGTTCATACTTGACTATGTTTATTTTTTCAAATTTTTAATTTAGCTAAGGAGTAAGCAGATACATTTGACAGCAAAAAAAAGGGACAGATAACACCCCCAAAAAAATAATAAAATAAAAATATTAAAAAAATATAGGGTGTAAAATTTAGACAAAAAAAATTAAAATATACAATGGGAGATCACTATCAAAACATTGCCAAATTACAATTAACATCTGTTTGAAAACTAAAAAAAAAAAAAATATTCAGAAGATCTTGCACGATATAATACACCTAAATCTACTTAAGAGCAGCATGAAAAAGGTTAAAAATATATAGTCATAACTCTGTGTGAATATCAGCAGCAAAACAAGTTCATTCGTTTGGATTAATGTAACATTCTAAAGAAGATTTCAATGCACAACATTTAAACGATGCAATAATTTACAGCGTGACGAATGTGCTATCTCCATTACGAAGGCTTGATTTAGCAGAAGATGCGCTCCCGTCTCATACTTGATTCTGAGCATGCGCGCTTTTGGAAGAGTCGTAAAAGCATACACACGAACCATTTTCTCGTCACAAAACAGGCCGACGAGAAACACGACGAGGAAATCTTGAATCCTGACGAGAAAATAGAGAGCAGGTTCTCTATTTTCTCGTCGAGATTCACGGCAGTTTTCTCGTCGTAAAACCATACACACGAACGGTTTTCTCGACAATAAAGCTCTCGCAGCACTTTTCTTGCCGCTTTTGGACGAGAAACTCGGTCGTGTGTACGAGGCTTAAGGAGAGCAACTGTTGTTACTTGCAGTGCTGCATTGTGATGACGTTGGGGTATCTGTCGAATCGCTGCAGAGAGACCATTAAACACAGAGGTCCTTCTCTGCAACTTGCTGTTGTTAGGGTTTTGGGCTAATGCAATGAAATACCAACAATAAGAAGGACATCGATTTTGAGCATTTTGCACTGTATTGAATGTTTCTGCCTACTCATTGTGTTAACTTTAATTAATGTAGAACTATAGACAAAACTTTATTTTTAATTTTGGATAGAGTAATGCCCTGTACACACGGTCATTTTTTCAGATGAAAAAAGTCTGATGGACTTTTTTCCATTGGTGTTAAAAAATAGAACATGTTTTACATTTTTCCGATGGAAAAAAAAAACTATAGGAAATTCCGATCGTCTGTATGGAACTCCATCGGAGAAAAATCCACGCATGCTCAGACTAAATTACAAGATGGGAGCGCTCGTTCTGGTAAAACTAGCGTTCATAATGGAGATAGCACATTCGTCATGCTGAAACGGACTGAAAAGCATGGAGAATGAAAAGCGCGAATCGGCTAACACCAAACTTTTTCTAACACGCAGTAACACGAAATCAGCAAAAGCAGCCCAAAGGGTGGCGCCATTGGATCTGAACTTCCCATTTATAGTGCCGTCATACGTGTTTTACGTCACCGCGTTTGGGACGGTCGGAATTTTGTCTGATGGTGTGTAGGCAAGACTGATGAAAGTCAGCTTCATCGGAAATCCGATTGTGTGTACAGGGCATTAGGGAGAGTTATAACGCCTGACTGATTTTATTTTTTTTCGCCATATGTGTCCGATTGCAGGGTTTTCCCTTCACTTCCTGTCCTTTGGTCAAACATGAAGTGAGCAGAAATCCCTGCAAATTAATAACAGCCCCAGAAGGTTTCACCCTCTTCATGACCAGGCCATTTTTTTGCGATACAGCACTGCGTTGTTTTAACTGACAATTGCACATTCATGCAACTCTGTACCCCAACAAAATTGATGTCCTTTTTTCCCACAAATAGAGCTTTCTTTTGGTGGTATTTGTTTACCTCTGCGGTTTTTATTTTTTGCGCTATAAACAAAAAAGTCTGACAATTTGGGAAAAAAACTATATTTTTTACTTTCTGCTATAAAACATATCCAATAAAATTTTGAAAAAAAATCGAATTTCTTCATCAATTTGGGCCGATATGTATTCTGCTACATATTTTTGGTAAAAAATATCCCAAAAAGCGTATATTGCGCAAAAGTTATTGTGTCTACAAACTATGGGATATTTTTATGGCATTTTTATTTTTACTAGTAATGGCAGCGATCAGCGGTTTTTAGCAGGACTGCGACATTGTCGTGGACAAATTGGACACTAATTGACACTTTTTGGGAACCAGTGACACTAATACAGTGATCAGTGCTAAGAAATGCACTGTCACTGTATAAATGACGCTGGCAGGGAAGGGGTTAACATCAGGGGCAATCAAAGGGTTAAGTGTGCTCCTAAGGAGTGCTTTATAACTGTGTAGGGGGTGGCTTAACTGGAGGAAGAGAGAGATCTGTGTTCCTTCTTAGCAGGAATAGAATATCTCCATCTTCTTTTCTGACAGAATGGTGGTCTGCCTTATTTACAAAGACCGTTCTGCTTCTCCTGTCAAAGATCGACGGGTTGCGGCAGAAATCGCATCTACCAGACCCACTGATTGGCTCCCGATGTGTCCAATCACAGCGGAAGCGGGTTGCCGGCGGCGCACATGCCCCAGATGCAGAAGAGACAACAATGTACATGTACGTTGTTTTGAGCAGCCGGGCCACCTTGCCGCCCTGCCACAGTAAATGTGTGGTGGGCAGTCGGGAAGCGGTTAAGGGAATTCCTTGGGGACCCCCAGGTCACCAGAA
This sequence comes from Rana muscosa, assembly GCA_029206835.1. Lineage (NCBI taxonomy): Eukaryota > Metazoa > Chordata > Amphibia > Anura > Ranidae > Rana > Rana muscosa. The sequence continues at coordinate 133,399,046 of CM055117.1, read as the reverse complement.
CTAGATTTCCCCTCTATTACTTTTCGGGGGACAACCCAAAATTTTGGATTTTCTTTTACTTTAATTTTCAATGATAATGGTAAACAGGACAAATAGAGAGGGTGGATTTCCTTAATGGGGGCACAGAAAGCAATAAAAACTGACAGGGATTCTAATCCCTTCCCACTCTATCCAAAACTGAAAAAAAAAGTTTTGCCTTTAGCTATACTTTAAATATACTTTAAAGTTCTGCTTCAGTATATGGTAATTCCAGACCATACAAGTCAGGGATATGGAAATTTTCTATTTGTTTGCATATCTATTTTTGTATTCTTGCGTCGTACTGAAGGAAGTGTAAACATATCACCAGTGGCGGTGCGTCCATGGAAGGCGTAGGAGCGCCGCCCCCTCTCTCCTGCACCCGTCAATCAACAATGGATAGATTCAAGCATTGCATGAATCTATCTATTGTCGCCGCTGCCACCCCCTATTCAGGTGTCCGGCCCCTTTGTCGATCGCCGGCCATCTGAATTACAGCGGTGTGGGTGTTTTGGAAGTGCCTGATTAGAGCCGTCGGCTCTAATAGGCTTCCTGATTAGAGCCTGTGGGCTCTAATAGGCTTCCAGGCCTATCAGGCATCCAATCATAGTAGAGATGACATGAAGAGGACAAGAGAAGACATTGAGGACTCGGAGGGAGCGTGGAGGACGGCGCTGACCCAAGAAAGGTAAGTGCCGGGCGGGGCAAACTGGCAGCATTTGATGGAGCAAACTGGCAGAATTTGATGGGGCAAACTGGCGGTGTTTGATGGGGCAAACTGGCAGCGTTTGATGGGGCAAACTGGCGCCATTTGCTGGGGCAAACTGGCGGCAATTGATGGGCACAGTGGCTGCGTTTGATGGCACAGTGGCAGCAATTGATGGGCACAGTGGCTGCGTTTGATGGGCACAGTGGCGGCAATTGATGGGCACAGTAGCTGCGTTTGATGGGCACAGTGAGGCTGCAATTGATGTTTTTTTTTTTTCAGTTTGTTTGCGCCCCCCCAAAAAAATTTTGAGCACCAGATGCCACTGCAAAACACAACCATTTTCTTTTATCACCTTACACATATAGTGCCTGGATAATCCAAACACCATTTGAACTAGTAGACTTTGATTGTGGTGAAATATAGATTTTACCATTTTAGGAAGCACAAAATCTGCCGCTCCCTCCTATGCATAATTAACAAGGTATAATTAGTTTAGATATGCTTCGGCAGTGTGTTTTGGACTAATTAAAATAAACACCGCTTTGAGAAAGGAATCAACAAAAAGTTCAATCACACTTCTGTGTCTTCATAATTTGATGTAGAAATAATTAATACGTTTAACTGAGCCTTTCAACAAAAGCCGATTTGGGGACTTAGGAAATATTTATTGCAATGGAGCGGTGACAGTAGTTATATTAAATGATTTAAATACGGAAAACCATCTTGGGTTATGTTTAAGAATTTAATTAGTGTTCTCACTGTTTAAAGACATGCCTTTTCAAGTCCCTGGGAAACAATGGCCATGCTCAGCAGGGGTTATATTTCAAGCTTAAATTTAGCAGCTACAAGAAGTTCATATAATGTTCAAAAAATCAGCACAGAACGCATTTAGCTGAATTGTGAACTGCTGATCCAGATTATATAAATCCTGTTGGGATAAACAATCACTAGATAAATCATTTTCCCAAAGTTAAACCGTTTGGTTAAAAATAGTCCTCAGCTATTTTACATTGAAGGTATTGTAGCAAAATTTATCTTGGATCCTCATCTTCTTCTGTTTTGTAAATACTGAAATAGGCTATTCCAGATCTCCAAAGCTGGCCATACACTAATCGAATTTCAGCCAGATTCTGATGAAGTGACCAAAATGTGAGTTCTGTCAGTACCCCATTCTGTCTGAGCCCACCATCCTTTCATCTAAAATTCAAATGAGTCAAGTGACTAATTCCTTGCCAAATATTGACTGTGGCAAATCAGCTGCAATCACCGCTTGGCAGTGCCTATTGGCTGTCAGAGAACAATAGCCACAGTGAGAGATGCCTCCATCCACCCACAGGCTAAACCCAAAACATATTTTGGTGTATAGCCAGCTTTACTGACATTTTTCAAAAATGTGTGTAAAGTGGGAGATCTTGCCCTTTCTTTAATTATCAACCACAGTGTGTAATAAGGCTCAGGCTAGACCTCAAGCTAGACCTACAGTAGTTCTACCATATTTTCCTTTGTAGCCAACATATATAAGCAGATACCTGTCTACATCAAAAGCTGGGGTAGCATATATACCGTAGAACCACTAGAGGATGCCATGAGTACAGGTCCCCATAACAAGGAATAGGGCTGCAGCAGGATGAAAAGGACCTGGCGGGGACACTTTCTAAAGACAGGCTGTACATCTTCAGGCAGGGCCTCACAGCGAAGATTGCTGTATCAAGGATGAAGGTAAGCCTTTAGGCAAGGTCTACTGTGCCCGTGCACAAGGGGTAACACCCATGCAGAGCATGCTCATCAATACCCGGGACCAGGTGGACACTGCGGTCATGTGAAGAATCTAACATTAAAGCAGTTCCCCAACTTAGGGATGAACTTTCACTGTGTGCAGTAATAAATGCAGAGTTCTTCTGAAAAGCGACTTGTTCCATATCACCAAGCACTTGTATCTTGGCATTAGGAGGGACGTGCTAAGCCTGTGACCACTCCACCAGTTCAATGTACCTCTGTTACCATACTCCCAGTAACAGGATGAGGTCCCTCTGAGCACCTAGTGCGGATTGTCATATGTGCTCTTTAACTCTCTCCTTTCCGTACCTTGTACCCAGGCCATAGATCTCCGTAATGCTGGTCTGCTCCCAGTTACCATAGGAGATGGACCGCTAGGGAGGGAGCCAGAATATCAACCCCCTCACTTCCAGAGGACCTGCCGCCTTTACCAGGTACCATGCTTAAAGACTGGGCTGCACTTAGGGAGGTGGGATAATGCCTTAAACAACAACTTAAATCAAAGGGTACAATTGTCCTTTGAACTCTGGGGTGGATTTACTAAAGGCAAATAGACTATGCACTTTGCAAGTGCAGCTACACTAATTGTCCCCAGAGCTTAATAAATGCTGTGAAGATCTGCTGATTTCCATTATCCAATTATGTATGTAGCACACAGATCCTTTTCCCCCTCTTACCTTCCTTTTAGGGGGATCAGACACACCATGCCACATGCCCGTGTCCTCTGGATTAGAGGTCGGGCGGTGTTATGTATTTGGGTCCCGTAGCGAGTTGCTTCCTTTCACTGGTTCTCCCCTCTAGATTATAGAGGCAAGTCTTTACCTTTCCCAAAGAAGGTCAATGTCCACACAACACTTCAACTCCAACAAGAGTTTATTTTCTCTTTTTGCTTCAGTAACCAGAAAGTTGAAGAGAGGAAAGGGGTTAGCAGAATAGGATGGATTCAGGCACACTCTTGGCTTTGTTGCCACTCGGTTCCGAGTGGGTACAGCTCACAAGGATAGTCTCTCAATAGCACTAGCAGCCGCCATGAAGCTCGAACGGTGACTTAGTCCCCTCCAAGGACAAAGTCAAGGAGATCCCTCCTTAAGTAACGACACTCCGCAAAGGCAGTCTGCGAAGAAAGGAATCCTACCCTCCGACAGGTCACCAGGCCTCTCCCGAGACAGCAATTCTTGTATTACTCATCTCCTCTATGGGACCGATCCTCCCCTGGTTTCCTCACAGTCAGAGCAGTCGCCCCCACCTGGGCTCCCTGGGTTTCCTTTCTGGTTGTAGACCCAGTTGAAGATACTGGGCCTACCTGGAACTCCGCAGCCTCGGGCCAAAGGTGCGCAAGACTCCTTAGTCAAAGTTGAGCGCACCCCCCCCTTAGAGGGGCACACACCTCCGGGTACAGGTCCCCAGCTACTCCCCCTGAACAATGGCGTCTGCCCCTTATATACCCTCTCCCGGCATGCACAGCAGGCCAGAACCGCCCACCGTACGGCAGCCGAGAGAGGACATCCAATAGCCACTCCATCACCTGTGGTTCAACCCCGGTATAAGTGACAGCACCATCTATATACCTAAAGGGGAACTGCACGCCAGGTGACACAACAGCAAGGCAAAGTCCAAACAATTAGAAGACCCGAGCCAACTACTGCTCAGGTCACCCCTAAATTTAAGCATAGCGACCCCCCTAGGTAGGGGCCCGCTACGTGTACAAGCAAAAATAGATTTTTTTTTTACATTGTCCTTACACCTGATTGGGTATTGTTTACAAAGTAAAGCTTTACCACATTTACTACACTTTGTGGAAACTTAGTGCAACTGCACCTGCAAAGTGTACAGTTTATTTGCCTTTAGGAAAATTCCCCCCAATATCTAGAAGTTAATAGTTTGCACCTTGAGGCTGGGTTTACACTAGTGCGAATTGAATGCAGATTTCCCTGCATCCAATTCGCATGACAGGAGAGTGTGCTCGGCTCTCATTAGAGCCGGTTTAGATATCTCCGGGGAGGCTGCGGAGCGAATTGCTTAAGGGTCTTGTGCGTCTTTGGCTCTATTTCAGGTCCAAATTTTTTTTTAACAGTGAAAAGTTTTTTATTTAAAAGTATTAAAGTTAACAACGACAATATATGGACATCAAATACATACATAAGGTCAGAAAGGTCCAATGGAACAGGTCAAATAATATTACTAATCGTTGTCTCAAGATAATGATAGTCTAAAGCAGTTAATACATAGTTGTGGTCTAGTGCCAGATTTCAGGTCCAAATTTAGGCCTGATTCGTCCCTGAAACGGAGAACAAGGACACAGCGGACCCCTGCTGTGAGCCGCCTCCGTATTAAGTGTGAACCCAGCCTGAAATCATAATGGCTATGCATTGGAAAGGGATTGCTCACATTTCTAATACTTTCTCCTGCAGACTGGTATCATGAATTGCAGCCACATACTTTACACGTCTACTGACATAAAACTTGAGGAGAGACAACTGCAGCTATCTAGGACACAAAGTATTTTAGCAGCTCCAGTGTCTGAACATTAATGTGTCTAGTAGGCGGTTTGGGAATGCTAATCTTATGTGTTCTATTCTGTCTGCGGACAATGCAGGGAGAAAAGAAGGCTGGATAGGAAGACGTGTTCAGTATAGAAATGACATAAATGAGAAGTAAAGGTTATTCATCTGCAGGTACAGTAATATCTTTTATTGGATGCAAATGGAGGCTGCATTGGTTTTGGCGCTAGTTGCAGCATCAACAAATGCCATAAAGCTGATCATAAACAGTCTTACATAGTTACATAGTTAGTCAGGTTGAAAAAAGGCCATCTAGTTCAACCCCAAAAAATAAATAAAAAATCATACAATCCCATATACACAATCCTATACTCACAGTTGGGTACACAGTCTTCCCCTATCAAGTCATATGGCACTCGTTTCCATCTATATCAGGTAATAATATTATGTCTGAGGGTAAGGTAGACACCCATTAGCTGCCAATGTTTGGGAAGAACAACAGATAGGACACATCAGAAAATACTTTTTCCCCACGAGATAAGCAGCTCTGGTGTAGCATCTGCCTGCACTGTTCACCCTCTACCTTCTCTTCCCTCCCCTCTCCGTTATCGGCAGCCCAATAATCACACACATTATTTCATAGCAAGCCAACAATCTGCTCAAACTAAAATGTTTTATTTCGTTTTATCTTTTTTTATCAGCACAATTTGTTTTTCAGAGCTAGCATGTCTTTAAAGGCAATTCCACGTGATATGATCCAGCAGTAAATTGGCAATGCTGGCCTTATTATAGCAAATGCAAGCATTTTACTACATTTTCAACCCTCTTGTCTCAACCCGATATGAGTTTGTGTAGAAATCCCCGATATCAGGGGAGATATAACACAAGCTGCAGGCATCTACAAGCAGCTTTTCATGCTCCCAGTGTAAGTTTGATTTAAATGTTAGCTTAAAGCTGAACTTCAGGTACAAATATTAAACACACATTATTTTAAAAACAAAATTCCTAAAACATTTAAAAGGTAACTCTACTTGCGTGGAACAAAACATAGCAAATAAAAAAATAATATAGTATAAAAAATTGCTACATATGCCATATTACTACACAAGACATTGTAACTGAATGTTATTATAATTTACCTTTCCATTTTAATCTGTAATTTTCTGTAAAATTTAAAGTGATTGTAAAGGAATTTATTTTATTTTAAAAAAAAAACATGTTATACTTACCTGTTCTGTGCAGTGGTTTTGCACAGAGGGGCCCCGCTCTTCCTCTTCTTGGGTCTCCCGCCGGCAGTGGCGTAGCGTGGGGGGCCAGGGGGCGGTTGCCCCGGGTGCAAAATTTAGAGGGGCGCAGTGGCAGGCAGCCGGCTACCTGCAGCTCTTCTCCTGTGCTGTACTGTCTAAGAGACTGTAAGCTCTTCCACTTCACTATGAGAAAGAAGTTGCGGTGCAGTCCCGGCTTAGGCTCCAGCGGTGACACTGACACAGCAGTGAGTAAATGTACACTGAAGACCATCCATGATGATCCCAGGGATTGTGACCGTGCAGAGACTGGGGGGAAGGAGGAGGACAGGTCAGTATAGGAATCAGGTAGGTCGGTGTATTGGTCAGTATAGCAATCAGATAGGTCAGTTTAGTGGTCAGTGTAGGAATCAGGTAGGTTAGTATAGTGATCAGGTAGGTTGGTGTAGGAGTCAGGTTGGTCAGTACTACTGTACTAGTGGAAGGGACATAGAGAGTTCTAAAAATACGCTGGTTAGGGGGCGCAAATCTCTTGCCCTGCCTCGGGCGCTGACAACCCATGCTACGCCACTGCCCGCCGGCACTCTGGGCCCCTCCCTCTTGTCGAGTGCCCCCATAGCAAGTCAAAGATTAGTTAAAGGATTTGTAAAGGCAGAATGTTTTTTATCTTAATACATTCTATGCATTAACCACTTGCCGACCGCCTCCAGTAGATATATGTCGGCAGAATGGCTCGTACAGGCACATCGACGTACCTGTATGTCCCCTTTAAATGCCTGACGTGGGGGTCACGCACGCGCCGCCGGCGGCGTGCTCGCGACCCTGCTACCTTCCCTGCGAGTCAGACCGCGGGTCCCGCGGACTCGATCGCCACAGGGATCCCCGCGATCGTCTCACGGAGGCATAGAGCAGTAAACAAGCATCTCCCTGCTCTGCCTAGTGACAATGACACGGATCTCGGTTCCGTGTACTCGGAGCGGAGATCGGTGTCATGTCACACAGAGCCCAACCCCCCCTCAGTTAGAAACACTCATCAGGGCACACTTAACCCCTTTAGCGCCACCTAGTGGTTAACCCCTTCACTGCCAGTGTAATTTTCACAGTAATCAGTGCATTTTTATAGCACTGATTGCTGTGAAAATGACAATGGTCCCAAAAATGTGTCAAAAGTGTCCGATGTGTCCGCCATAATGTCGCAGTCACGAAAACAATCACTGATCGCCGCCATTACTAGTAAAAAAAAAAAAAATTATAAAAATGCCATAAAACTATCCCCTATTTTGTAAACGCTATAACTCTTCCGCAAACCAATCAATAAACGCCGATTGCGATTTTTTTTTTTTACCAAAAATATGTAGAAGAATATGTATCGGACTAAACTGAGGAAAACATTTTTTTTATATTTTTTTGGGGGATATTTATTATAGCAAAAAGTAAACAATATTGCATTTTTTTTCAAAATTGTCGCTCTATTTTTGTTTAGAGCGCAAAAAATAAAAACCGCAGAGGTGATCAAATACCCTTAAAAGAAAGCTCTATTTGTAGGAAAAAAAGGACGTCAATTTTGTTTGGGAGCTACGCCGCACGACCGCGCAATTGTCAGTTAAAGCGACGCAGTGCCGAATCGCAAAAAGGGGCCTGGTCATTAACCAGCCAAAATGGTCCGGGGCTTAAGTGGTTAAGATAAAAAACCTTCTGTGTGTAGCAGACCTCCTCAGCCCCCCAATACTTACCTGAGCTTCTTCTCTCTCCAGCGATGTCCATGATCCCCTCAGCCATCCATTACCATCCTCCTCCTGAGACGGAGCACCAGCGCCATTGGCTCCCACAGCTGTCAATCAAAGTAAGTCAGCCAATCAGGGGATAGAGAGGGGGCGGGGCCAGGTCAGGGCTCCATGTCTGAATGGATACACGGAGCTCTGACTCGTTTTGGATGCCCCCTGTAGCAAGCTGCTGACTAAGGGGCGCTCAAAGGAGGGAGGGGCCAGGAGCAGCAAAGACGGACCCTAGAAGAGGAGGATCCGGGCTGCTCTGCGCAAAACCAACTGCATAGAGGAGGTAAGTATAACATGTTTGTTATTTAAAAAAATAAAAAAAACAAGCCTTTACAATCACTTTAAACCCTCAAGTGCTTTTTTAACCACTACTATTCCTTTATATCGGCTTTTGAAATTTACAAATGCAGCAACTTAGAAATTGGATGAAAGGTTTAGCACTGGAAAACACGTTTTAAAAGATAAAAATTGCATTATATATACAAATCCGGAACAGTCCCTCGATATCAGGGACAGTTGGGAACTATGTATTAGCTCTGTCATGTCCAGCATTGTCTTTTGCATTTCAGAGTGGACAGCCCTATGGGACTGGTTGCAGGACCACCCTCATGTGTCTAGTTGGAAGGGTGTAGTAACAAGGAGCAATACTCAGTGTCTTAGTACTGGCCCACCAATTGGAGCAGATTTATTTTTTTACTCTTTTTTTTTACTCTTAGGCCGCGTACGTACGACCGGTTTTCTCGGCAAAAAACGACAAGAAAACTGCCGGGAGAGCTTTCTTGCCGAGAAAACCGGCTGTGTGTACGCGGGTTTCAGTTTTCTCGTCAAGAAAACTGCCCAGATTCCCCGACGAGAAAAAAGACGACCTGCGGGTTTTTTTCTCGTAGAGAATCTCGTTGGCCTGTTTCTCGACGAGAAACCCGAGTGTGTGTACACTTACCTGTCGCCGTGGAAACCCACGCATGCTCGAAATGACTTTGACGCATGCGCGGTAGCTTCCTAGGCATAGGCATAGGGTGTAGCAAGATGGCGGCGACGGCATCGAATGTGACGAGCGCGCGCTCTTCGTAGTCGATGATGTCACCGCGTTCGTGCCATTCAAAAGAACGGCGGTTCTTTTGAATCGTACGTGTGTACACTCAGCCGGGACAAGTTTCTTGTCAAGATTCTCGTCAGGAAAAACAACGTTTTTTTCCTGACGAGAATCACGGCCGTGTGTACAGGGCTTGAGGGCTCATGCACACTGCAGCTCAAAAAAAGCTGCTTTTTACAGGCGTTTGAGCTTTTATTTCTGCCTATAAAAGCTTGAAGAAGCTTGTTCTTTTTTGTGCTCTTTCTTACGTTTTTATTGAGCTTTTTCAAGCTCTTTCAAGCTATTTCGAGCTCTTTCGAGTTTTTTGAGCATAAGTATTTTTTTTTTTTTCACAAACCCTCCTAGATAGTATTTTCTTAACCACTATATAAACAAAACAAAAAGCTGGAAAAAAGTATTTGTGTGATTTCTATGCATTAGGATAAAAAAGCCTTCTGTGTGCAGCAGCCCCCCTCAGCCCCCCTAATACTTACCTGAGCCCCATCTAGATCCAGCGATGTTGCACAAGAGACTCGGCTGTCTGGGACTCCCCTCCTCATTGGCTGAGACAGTAATGTACTCCAGATGCTGTCAATCAAAGTCAGTGAGCCAATGAGGAGAGAAAGGGGTCAGGGCTGTGGCTCCGTGTCCAAGTGGACACATGGCTCAGCTCGGGTGCCCTCATAGCAAGCTGCTTGCTGTGGGGGCACTCAACAAGAGGGAGGGGCCAGAAGCACAAAAGAGGGGCCAGAGAAGAGGAAGATCTGGGCTGCCCTGTGCTAATCCACAACACAGAGCAAGTATAACATGTTTGTTATTTTTAATGATTTAAAAAAGAGACTTTAGTATCCATTTAATATGTGAGAACTTAAGGTGCCGATATTGAGAGTCAACACAACTGCTATGGAAAATAAATAGTCCCCACGTTAAACCCAAAATAAAAATGTAATATATTGCAGCTAGCCTGGTGGGTGGCTGCATTCATTTTTTTAGTCTTTTTCCCCCTCTGTTTTCACCTGGTGATCTGGCCAGTAACACGCCTCCTGTATTAAAGGGCCCCCACTCTGAAAGAATTAGCAGATGGGTCATCTTTGGACAAATTGAGCCGCTAATACTTTATAGACATGTAGCGACCTCACCCCATCTCTTTCTTCTAGGGGTATCACACACGATAGGGTGAGATGCGCTACGGCCCATGTCCTCCCCATAGCTGTGGGTGAGGTGAAGGCCAGTACCAGATATTTCCTCGGGCCTGTGTGCTTCTGTAAAGGATTAAGTCCTGCTGTGCCAACACTTCCCTCTGCTCCCATTAACCAGAGTTCCACACACCGATCACAGTGCAACTCTTGTTTTATTGCATTTCTCACAATAAACAGTGCTTCAGTAGCCAACTGGTTGCGACTTGATAACATTTTGATACAGGGGATGAGCAGGTCGAGGCACTATCCTAATTACCAGCTAAACCACTGCGATCTCGCCAGCGGTTACTATAGCCATATCTTGAAAGGACTTAGAACTTGAAAGTCTCTACCAGCGACTCAAGAGAACGTAGATAGGAGTACCTTCGCTGCGTTGCGGCCCCTATCAGGGGGAGATGTCCCTCCAAGGGAGTTACCAGAGGCCCATCCGTCACTGGGTTGATGCTGCTCCCCGGCCTCCTCACCTCAGACATGGGCCCCATCCACTTCAGGGACCCTCTGACTTCTCCACCCTCGCGGGACCCAGTCGAAGTCACTGGGCCCCAGGCCTCCTGGTTTAGTACCTCACCCCAGGCTGAAGGTGCCTGGGATGGACTCCAACTCCATGTCGGTCAGGAGTAGGGCACCTGAGCCGGAATCCGGAACCGCCCGCACCCAGGCCTAAGGTGCCTGGGCGCGTGATGAAGAACCTCCAGAAGAGCAAGACCTCGTGACCAGGGCGTCTCCCCCCTTTTATCCCCTCCAATGACGCCACGGCAGGTTCCCCGCCCACGCCGTACCATCTCCGAGAAGGGACAAAAAGGACAGCACTATGGCAGTGAATCTACCTTGAGCCTGCGGGCACTCACCACCCACCGGCCAAGGAGATTATTACACCACCCAATCCTCCACGAATACAAATGGTCATTACTCCCATACCTACACACCTGAACTTCCACCCAGGTGTACCCCACCTAAATTTAAAGACCCCGCTACAGACATTTACAGCAAAGTGGTTTTTCTTTTTCCTTTTTGGATAAATAAATAAAAGCTGATCAATGTAAGCACCTATACTAGTGTTAAATGCCCGTGCCTTACTCTAAAGCGCTGCTCGTTTTAGCAGCGATTGAGCGCTGTTTAAGTGACACTTTTCGGCTGCCAGTGGGGCGCTTTTCAGGCACTTTGGAAGCGCTGCCCATTCATTGCAATGGGCAGGGGCATTTTGGGAGTGGTGTATACACCGCTCCCAAACTGCTCCAAAGATGCTGCTTGCAGGACTTTTTTTCCCATCCTGCAAGCGCACCGCCCCGCGTGAAAGCACTCGGGCTTTCACATTCGGGTGGCATGGGAGGCAGTTTTCTGCCACTTTACAGGAGCTATTTCTAGCACTAAAACGCCTGAAAACTGCCTCAGTGTGAAAGGGCTCTAACTGATACATTCTGCTGGAGAGCATATACATTTGAAAAAAACAACAAGCTTACTAGCTGGATCACCAGATGAAAATAGAAGAAAGAAAGACAAAAAATGCAGCCATCACATCTAAGAATTGGTAAGCTGCTATTAAATAAAAGTTGGCTTTTGGGTTTAATACCACTTTGGGTGGAGTGACAGGATTAAAATGTTGGCAAATATTGTATGGCCTATGGACTCCACTAGTGTTGTCTGTCCTACTGGAAAATGATCCGTCACAATTGTTCTATTATTGTATTGAAGTGTAAAGCCCTGTACACACGATCGGATTTCCTATGGATTTTAAACCAATGGATTTTTCCATCGGTAATCTGATGAAGCTGACTTCCATCAGTCTTGCCCACACACCATCAGTCAAAAAACCGATCGTCCCAAACGCCGTGACATAAAACACTCCAACGAGCCAAGAAAAATGAAGTTCTATGCTTCTGAGCATGCGTCGACTTGATTCTGAGCATGCGTGCGTTTTTTATCCGATGGAGTTCCCCACAGACAGTAATTTGCTATCGTTCTTTTTTCCATCGGATAAATTTAAAACATGTTCTATTTTTTAACACCGATGGAAAAAAGACCGATGGGGCCCATACACGATCGGTTTGTCCGATGAAAAAAGTCCATCGGACTGTTTTCATCGGTAAAACCGATCATGTGTACACGGCTTAACTGTCAAGCTTTTCAATACTTTTTGAAACTTTTTCATACTTTGTGATTAGAGGTGACACCTGAAACATAATAAGAGAATTTACATGCTCTGTAATGTGCTGTTGTCTCATGCAGTAGTAAACTGCAAAAAAAAGAAAAGAAAATTGGGCCCTGGCAGTGAAAGTTAAAATGTGCCAGTATGCATTGCATACTAGCACATTATTACAGACTCACCTAAAAACAAAGCCCTCCAGTGACACGCTATCACTGCTGAAGGCTTCCATCTTCACCCAATCTTCCTTCCAGGTTTCCAGGCTTTGGAGGTATGAATGGCTGAGCCATGTTGACGTCACTCCCACGCATGCATGCAGGAGTCACTATTTATTGCACGGCTCTGAAGGAAGGCATGCCCCGGTGACGTCACCGGCTTATTATAAGGTAAAAATCATTCAATTTTCCACTGCCACTCAGGTTAGCTAGTGGGAACAAGAGTCTTTCAAGTCATAACTTAAGCAGATGTAATGAAAAAAAAAAGCACTCATGCTTTGTGATTGGCTCAGAGTTGTTACAAGGAGTGAGTCCTCCATATGCAAAAGTATCTGGTATTTTTTTTTGTTCCTGGCAACGAAACAGAATGTTGGGGCATGAAGCAAAAGTCAGACTTACTGGGTTAGGTGAAGTTAAACTTATGTAAACCCTAAAGCCCTGTACACACGATCGGTTTTACCAATGAAAACAGTCCGATGGACTTTTTTCATCGGACAAACCGATCGTGTATGGGCCCCATCGGTCTTTTTTCCATCAGTGTTAAAAAATAGAACAAATTGGAAATGGATACAAAAAATTCTGCGCTGCCTTATGGTGAAGCCGCTCACACAACCAATTGAAAAATGGTGAAAAACAAACAAAACAAAAAAAGTGTAGCGCTAAAACTAAATATAAACTGCACTGAAAGTGCAGTAATCAACAATACATATTCAAATTATACAAACATCTTAAAGGACACAGTGAAGAAATGAAAATTATTCCAAAAAGTCCTCAGTGATGTGAGTACATCGCCATTTGGATGCCAGAGATATTTTCTGCACCCTCTGTATTGGATTGATGTCCGAGGTCCCTGTTTAAATCACAGTTGGAGATTCGCTGTCCACAGTGGCTTACCCATGCTTGGTTGACCTTTTGAACGTAAGTTTTTTGGGGTCCACGCCTTTCGGTAAGCCTTCTCTACTATCGTATGGTGACGGTCACTCTGAAAGCACTTGTTTTGTGTCAAGTCTACTTTAGGAGCACCACCATTTTGATTTTGACTTTGATTTTCACCAATTCAACTTCACCAGCATTTTATTTGGTTTACACCAAAGAATTTAGTTTCATTGTGACTTTTACAATTTAGTGCTCACATCACTGAGGACTTTTTGGAATAATTTTCATTTCTTCACTGTGTCCTTTAAGATGTTTGTATAATTTGAATATGTATTGTTGATTACTGCACTTTCAGTGCAGTTTATATTTAGTTTTAGCGCTACACTTTTTTTGTTTTGTTTAAAAAATAGAACAGGTTTTAAATTTATCGGATGGAAAAAAAAACAATAGCAAATTACTATCGTCTGTGGGGAACTCCATCGCATGCTCAGAATCAAGACGACGCATGCTCAGAAGCATAGAACTTCATTTTTCTTGGCTCGCCGGAGTGTTTTACGTCATGGCGTTTGGGACGATCTGTTTTTTGACTGATCGTGAGTAGGCAAGACTGATGGAAGTCAGCTTCATCGGATTTCCGATGGAAAAATCCATCGGTTTAACCACTTGCTGCCCGCCCTATAGCAGATTGACGGCGGCAAAGTGGTTTCAATATCCTGACTGGACGTCATATGACGTCCAGCATGATATTGAGCCGCTGCGCGCCCCCGGGGGCGCGCATTGCAGCGATCGTTGCTGCGGGATGTCTGTCTGACACCCCGCAACACCGATCTAGGTAAAGAGTCTCCGACGGAGACTCTTTACCACGTGATCAGCCGTGTCCAATCACGGCTGATTACGATGTAATCAGGAAAAGCCGGTCATCGGCTTTTCCTCACTCGCGTCTGTCAGACGCGAGTAGAGGAGAGCCGATCGGCTGCTCCTCTGACAGGGGTGGTTTGTGCTGATCTATTATCAGCGCAGCCCCCCCGAGGATGCCCACACTGGACCACCAGGAATGCCACCAGACCACCAGGGATGCCCAGCTTAAGGTATGCCACCCTAGACCACCAGGGATGCAAATTAGAAATGGCTAATGGATGCCAATCAGTGCCCACAATGGATGCCAATCAGTGCCCACAATGGGCACCACTGATTGGCAGGCATTATTGTTTGGCACTGATTGGCATCCATTAGTACAACACATTACAGTACAGTGCCACCTATCAGTGCCCATCCATGCTACCTATCAGTGCCCATCCATGCCCATCCATGCCACCTATCAGTGCCCATCCATGCCGCCTATCAGTGCCCATCCGTGTCGCCTATCCATGCCGCTTCATGCCACCTATCTGTACCCATCTGTGCCACCTATCTGTGCCCATCCATGCCGCCTATCGGTGCCCATCCGTGCCGCCTATTGGTGCCCATCCGTGCCGCCTCATCGGTGCCCATCAGTGCCACCTCATCGGTGCCCATCAGTGCCGCCTTATCAGTGACCATCAGTGCAGCCCCATCAGTGCCCATCAGTGAAGGAGAAAACTTACTTATTTACAAAGTTTTGTAACTGAAACAAAAAAAAAGTTTTTCTTTCAAAATGTTTGGTCATTTTTTTTTTTTTTTTGCAGAAAATAAAAATCGCAGAGGTGGTCAAATACCACCAAAAGAAAGCTCTATTTGTGGGAACAAAATGATAAAAATTTTGTTTGGGTACAGTGTAGCATGACTGCGCAATTGTCATTCAAAGTGCAACAGCGCAGAAAGCTGAAAATTGGTCTGGGCAGGAAGGTGTATAAGTGGCCAGTATGGAAGTGGTTAAATTCCATAGGAAATCCGATCGTGTGTACAGGGCCCTTTCACACATGCGGACCGTATGACCGTTTTTTGATCCATCCGTTGACGGATGAAAAAGGGACATACATGTATCCCTATGAGATAGCGGGTGTCAGCAGATGAACATCCGCTGACACCCGATCTCATCGGTCACCACTATGCTCCGTTTCTGCAGACAAAGGAAAATCCTATTTTTCCATCCGTCTGCAGAGCGGATCGGATGAACATTGACAGACGGTCCATGTTCATCTGATCCCCCCATAGGGGAGAGCGGAGATCTGACAGGGCGGTCCCTGCACAGTGTGCAGGGACCGCCCTGTCATCTGCCGGCTCAGCGGGGATCAACGGAGCGATCCCCGCTGAGCAAGCGGATATTTAAGGAACGGGTCATCACGGGATCCGCCCGTGTGAAAAGGCCCTTACAAAGAACGTATTTACTCCTTCTTCTTCTTCCTTCTTCTTTAAAATTCCATTGGAAGCTTTTTTTTTTACATTTGCTGAGTGCATGTTGTCAGTGTCAGAAATTCAGAGCTGTCCTGTGTTATCTCAAACAGCCCTCCTAGCACTTAACTTGAACTACAGAATGATTAGCCCTTATGTTGTAGATATCTTAGAAATAAGCCCTGTATACATGGGCGGGAATCCCGTTGGAAAAAAAAACAATGGTTTCCCAATGGGATTCCCGGCAAGCTTGCCTTGCACGCCGAGTGTACACATACCCATTCAAAAGAACCGGCGTTCTTTTGAATGGCAAGAACGCGGTGACGTCATCGACTACGACGAGCCAGCGCTCATCACATTCGATGCCGTCGCCGTCATCTTGCTACACCCCACACTAACCTTGTATGCTACCGCGCATGCGTCAAAGTCTTTTCGAGCATGCGCGGGTTTACCTTGGACAGGTAAGCATACAGACGACCGGTTTTCTCGGCAGGAAACACTCTGCCGAGAATTCCGACGAGAAAATAGAGAGCAGGTTCTCTATTTTTCTCACCGGGATTCCCGGCAGTTTTCCTGTCGGGAAAGCATACTGTACACACGCACGTTTTTCCCGGCAAGAAGCTCTCCCAGCAGTTTTCTTGCCGAGAAAACGGCGTGTGTACGAGGCTTGAGAGTGGTTGAGTAGCTTATCAAAAGATACTGGGAAGGGCTGACACCATAAAAATTGTGTGTGTTGTCATCCCTCTGTAGGGCTTAGAAGCTAAATGCATTTCTGACAGATCAAGAAGGTTTTTTTTTTTTTTGCCTTGACAAACACTTTAAAGCAAACCTGTTTATTTTCCCGTTTATTTGCATATGCCAAACAGGTTTTCGTTAAAAGCGTTTTTAGTGGCGCATATTTTCTTTTCACAGTCGCCAAGCTCTGTACCTGGTCTGTTTCTTGTCCACATCGCTGCTGTAACATCTTTGTTCTGTTGTAGGGAGTTTGCTGTCTCTTCTCTACCTATCACCCTATTACAAAACTAGTATGCAGTCTGTGAGTCCGAAGGTGGCAGCTTCCATCAGAGGTTTCTGAGACTGGTATTTAGCTTTGTCATAAATTCCCTTTAAGCCACTGAGAACATTTCAGCTTTTGACAAGTGAATTTGTATGGCAGCCTAACACAATGAAGGGATCCGTATTGTGACATGAAGTTGGCACAGCATGCGCTGACATTATTTTCAGCTGCCTTCCTCTGAGTAAGGAGCACGACAGGAATACTGAGAGTCATTCTAAATAATAAATCTTGTAAGCCCCTCCATAGTTCATCTGCCTGCAATGTGATGGTGATAATTGTACAGCCGGTGTGCAACAGATGAGTCCATCCATACTTATTGGAATCCGAGTGACATGTACATTTATCACATGACGAGTCCTTCCACTATACATGATGGCGGCTTTAATTTTTACATCACTAAAATCACACTAGCTTGCATTATTCGATAAAATCTTGCCTTTTCTGTGCTATTGTAATATTTGAATTCGATATAAATGATGCTAGTAATTTTTCTTCCTTACGCCTTGTCACATTCATCATTCCCAGCTTAACTATTGGGCTCATATATTAATTTCTTTTCTGTCACATTTTGGAAATGGTATAACTAAAATAGTATTTTGCCCTTGAGAGATGTCAATCAATCAGTCTCGTTCTCCGCAACAACAAGCCCAAGCTTCTCCGGGACCAAATAAGTTAAATTATTCACATCCAGAATAATAGGAATCCGTTCAAGTGAACCTGTCGGGCTTTTTAAACTTTATAAACTAAAAGTCATACCTAAGAGAGGTTTGTTCAAAAATAATAAAACCTAAAATAATGCAGCGAATGAGGGGATGTTTTTTGGCACAAGAACAGCCCCAGGATAGTTGTAAGGAGATTCCATAAACTATAACTTTCAGGAGCCATGCCTACCTCATTGCATATCTTAAAAACACCCAAAATATTGTAATTTTGACTGCTCCATGTCATCAGGAGCAGTGATCGCTGTCATATCAGTGGTAGCCCATCCCCCCACAGTTAGAATCACTCCCTAGGACATACTTAACCCCTTGATCACCCACTTGTGTTTAGCCCCTTCCCTGCCAGTGTCATTTACACAGTAATCAGTGCATTTTTATAGCACTGATCGCTGTAAAAATGACAATGGTCCCAAAATGGTGTCAAAAGTGTCCGATGTGTCCGCCATAATGTCGCAGTCCCAATAAAAATCGCAGATTGCCGCCATTACTAATAAAAAAATATATATTAATAAAAATGCCATAAATCTATCCCCTATTTTGTAGACACTATAACTTTTGCGCAAACCAATCAATATACGCTTATTGCGATTTTTTTTACCAAAAATATGTAGAGGAATACGTATCGGCCTAAACCGAGGAACATTTTTTTTTTTTTATATATTTTTTGGGGATAATTATTATAGCAAAAAGTAAAATATATAGTTTTTTTTCAAAATTGTCGCTCTTCTTTTGTTTATAGTGCAAAAAATAAAAATTGCAGAGGTGATCAAACACCACCAAAAGAAAGCTCTATTTGTGAGAAAAAAAGGACGTTAATTTTGTTTGGGTGCAACCTTGCACGGACGCCCAATTGTCAGTTAAAACAACGCAGTTCCGAATCACAAAAAGTGCTCTGGTCAGAAAGGGGGTAAATTCTTCCGGGGCTGAAGTGGTTAAAAACATTTTTATTTTGCTACAATATTCACCCTATGTCTGGTGCTGCCCTCTGCAAACTTACAGTACTGCTTTATGGTCCAGCATCGACCCTCAAAGCAATGGCTCTTCAAGGAAAAATACATGAGAGTACATACTGAATCTGAATGCACTAGAATGGTTTGGTTAGGACCAATAACCAATAATTTGCTAATTATTTCAAATTGTCATCAACCACAGCCAGTACAAACAACAGGGAAATTCATATTGCTCTGCAATGCTGGCAACATGCTAGTATACATTTAAGACAACATTAAAGTTTTGTGAGTGTTTATTAAATTTAGGCAATGCAAGCGTTTAGATGTGTATGCCTTTATAAAAAAATATGGCATCTTGCTAGAATCAGTTGGATTTCTTGGTAATTTAACTAACTGCAATTGACATGGTAAAAGGGGAGTTTTTATTCCCCTATTCTGATCATAAACTGTCATTTCCATCAGTGGGTTTTTTAGTTATCTGGTGGAGCAGCAGCAGGGTTGCCAACTTTCAGTAAATTTACAAACAGTTTGTAAAATCCATAATTGTTTCATCTGTCCATGAATGTCAGTTACGGACATGCAGCCTACATGTCCGCAATGGACATTCAAGGACAGATGCAAAAAGTACAGATTTTACAAACTGTTTGTATATTTACTGAAAGTTGGCAACCCTGAGCAGCAGTAAAATTTTAGAACTGTATTGGTATCAGAGTAGATAACACTTGATAGGCTTTAGTCTTTTTCAATCTTGCTATTTTACTGTTATTTCACATAGTGAAATAACATATTCTATTGGTATTTCACATGACTCATAGATGAGGCTTTTCTTCATGACTGTAATTGATAAAAAACATACCTGTGGCAGCATACAAAACCCTGCCCCTACTGTCAAATGCTGAGTACATTTTTTTGGCAGAGAACCAGATAGTCCTGGTCTGATAGTGCCATAGCCTGCCTTCCCCTTACTATCCCCTGCACATTCCTATTGACCAGTAAGGTAGCTCATCATAGTGATGGTTGATTAGAAATGGGGTTATTTAACTATTTGCTGACAGATTCTATTTAAAGGGGTTGTAAAGGTACACGTTTTTTTACCTTAATGCATTCGACAATACCGGCCCCCCCGTTTTACTTACCTGAGCCCGTTCACCTGTTGCGCTCGCCCAGACGTCCTCTTCGCCACTCAGCCTGGCCGTTGATTGGCTAGAGTTGATGGATTGAAAGCAGTGCAGCCATTGGCTCACGCTGCTTTCAATCACATCCAATGTCGCGGCGCGCCGGGGGCGGGGCCCGAGTGATACAGTGAGCGGCTATAGCCACCGGCTGTATCATGGGAGCGCGCCCGCAAGAACTAACCATCATGCGAGCTCGCTCGCATGAAGGTGGTTAATTCTTGCAGGGAGGTGCCGAGACAGCCGCCGAGGGACCCCAGAAGACCAGGTTCGGTGCCACTCTGTGCAAAACGAACTGTACAGTGGAGGATAGTATAACATGTTTGTTATTTAAAAAAAAAAAAAAAAATTGCCTTTAGTGTCACTTTAAGGGCTTGAGTTGACGGGCTTTTGACATCAGTTTGAGATCATCTAGAATCCTTTAAAAATACATGTAACCTGCATTTGCTCTGCTTCAGCTCTATTTGTATTCCCATAGACTTGTGTGGGCAAAGAAACTGTGCAAAACAAAAGCCCATCGACGCTGGCTCTAAAGCAGGGGTCGCAAACTGGCGATCTTCCAGCTGTTGTGAAACTACAAGTCCCATTGTGCCTCTGACTGTGGGAGTCATGCTTGTAACTGTCAGCCTCGCACTGCCTCATGGGACTTGTAGTTTTGCAACAGCTGGAAGGCTGCCAGTTTGAGAACCCTGTCTAAAGAATATATTCAGGAAGCTCTATTCATATTTAAACTGTTCTATGAACAAAATTCCATTGCAGGTTTAGAAAAACAACAACCCTCTCGAAGTGAAACCATTTACTGTCTCTGAGGTCCACATGGTTCTAACTGTCACTGAGATGTGGCTCCCCCTCCTCTTCATGTCAATGCTAGCAGGTCAAAGTCTTATAAAATTACATGAAACCCTTCCAGTGTTGACAGGCTGTGCATGTGCATTTACATATTCTGTTGACACAGGCAAAAACATAATGGGTGATTCCTATGTAATACAACATTCCCTGCATCACCTACCACATTTTTCCTGTGGCCTTGACCTACCCCTTCTCCTCTCCAATATAGGTTTTATGTGCTCACCAGTGAGTTTTTAAGTTATAAATATGCTACCAGCCGAAAGATTCATGGTACAGAGCCCCCAATAGGGGAAGAATGGGCAAAGATTAAATTATTGTATAGAATTCTGAATGGAATTTATTTTACTTTCTTTATATTTTGCAGGGGTTTTTGCAGTAGACACTCATTCCTGTAGGATCCAATTAAGGCCCAACACTAGCCGCAATTTTTTGTTTTAGGATCTGAAAAGAGTGGGGAAGGGGTATCTCTCAGGTTTTTATTGTTGTCTGTGTTTTCAAAATTTGCTTTAATTTTTGTGTCTGGCAGATATAAGAAATATAGAAAAATCTTTCCAATGGAGACACAAAGAGCTATACAACTATTTGACTGCTCTGATAAAGTGTTCGAACATCTGACAAGTTTTTATTGCTAAAGGTGTCTTCAATGTGGAGCCTTTATTTTCTGTTCCATTGACACCCCATGTGACAGGGTATCACAGGAAAAGAGAAAGAGGAATTCCCCCATGGGATACACAGACTAGAATAAAAAAGAGACTCATATTTGTACTCCTTCTCCATTCTTTTATTAGACTTGGAATACAGTTATATTTTTATCTGCTTTCAAATAGTCAGATGTTCCAACAACTTTTTTGACGTTTGACTCATTGTAACTTGGTTATCCATTATTTCCATCAGAAAGTTTGGGGAAGCACAAGAAAGTTTTAGAACTATGACACACGGCTTGGAATAAATAGAGAGATTTTACCTGTATCTATAGCTCAAATAAATGTAAGACAAGTATGGCCTATGATATTTCTTTCAACCTCGAATCATACCGGGAAACTTGCACAGTTTAAAGGAACAAAAATGATCCAAAAAGCTGTACAATAAGATAAATTATCATAAGGAAAAGCACAAATAAAACCCAGCATGAAACTAAGCCAGTATGTAACTATATTACTGTACACCCCAGTCAGAACTTTAAATGTAACCTAGAGATGCAGTCAGTATTTCATTTTTCATCCAGGCATTGCTGTAATAGAACCCGCCAACCTTCTTCTTTGTGTAGCACCCTGCCCCTAATGATTGGGGCGCTATTGTAAATTTAGGGGGTGTCTGAGCCAATAGTTGGGCTCAGACTTGTGTAATTATATTCAAATTATCTCTGTCCTGGCTATGGTGATGCCTGACAGTATTTTCCCCTGTTGCCTGAAGGTGGCGTTACCACCTCAGGCCCATGTTGGAACACAGGCAGACCATGGTGTATTGGGTGTCCCTTCTCGGCAGCGGTTCAGTGGGAGTGGTGCCCCACTGTGCATGCTGGGGAGGGATACTTAAGGGGCAGACGCCATTGTGCGGGGTTCTTCTTCGCCTCGCGGCCCTCCGGGCACGAGGTATGTGTGTGAGTTCTCAGCCCGGGGCCACGTTGGCCCGAGACTGCATATCTAGCGAGTAGGCCCAGTTATGATGACTGGGGCCAACAATTCTAAAGGGGATCCCTAGCTGTCCACAAAGAGGGAGGAAGCTACTTTAAAAGCCCAGCAGTTTGCCGGATGGGCTTAAAGGTTCTTTTACTGCACGGCTGGAAGTTCGGGACCGAAATCCTGTGGCAGAGGATTCCTGGCTATCCACATTTGTTCTCTAACGATCTGTGGCAGAGACTGTTCTCATACTGGTTCGTGCATCATCCCGGCTGCTAGGCCAGGTGAGAGGGGTCTATCCGGGTGAGCAATACCCACTCAAAAGTGAGAGTGGTGAATGACTTTAGACATTTTTGTGTGTTCTGCAACGGGTACCTGAACCTTCCCCTATCTTCTCATACCTTCTACTTTCTATACAAGTTACTGCAGCAAAAATAAAACCCAACAGTTGAAGGTTTTACATCTTGTGTGGATATTGCAGTTTCTACAGACTTTCTTCCCCTGACAACGAACCTAGAGGTAACGTGCAAAGCCCAAAATCTGAACCAGCGGCCCGCTACAGGGGTATTGCTACATTTGTAAGAAATCTGGTGATCTGAGAACACCTACTTATGATGCAGAAAAGCTATTCCAAACCACACCCACTGCAGTCTTTTTCATACAGAAGGCCTAATGTAAAAAAAAAAAAAAAGCCAACTCTAAAAAGTTTCTTAGCCACTAATTTAGATTTAAGCCTGCTTTAATTGTTATAATGGTGATACAGGAGGCAGAAAGAATAGAAGATGCCTAAGAAAAGCTTCAAGAAGTAGACTCCCAGTCCCAGTGACCCTTTGAAAACAGGTTTCATGGTATGCAGAGAGCAGTAACTTGTGTAGCGGCCTCACCCTCTCTCTCTTCTTTATCGGTTACTCTGGCTCTGGTCTAGGGGTACCTTGGAGGGGAGAGCGAGGTGCGCCACGGCCCATGTCCTCTAGATTACTGCGTGTAGAGGTGAAGGCCAGAATTAGATTACACCCAGGCTGTGTATACGCTCAGAGCCAGGTCTGTTCTGCTGATAACCGCCTTTGCTCCCAGTAATTGGAGTACCACACACTGAAAAGGTCCAACACTTATTTATTCCATAACGGCAAACAAATAGTCCTTTGCAAGCAGACAGTTTGAGACCCATAGAACAGTTCAGCATTGGTGGTGAGTAGGTCAAGGCACAATCCTCATAGAAAACTAAACCGTTGAGGTTTCACCAATGGTTGCTAAGCACAGTGGCTGTTAAATGGACTTTTTGGCTTCAGAGTCTCTTCCAGCGACTCTAGTGAACAGGAACTGGAGTTACCTTTGCTACGTTGCAGCCCCTGTCAGGGGGAAGACATCCCTCCAAGAGAGTTACCAGAGGCCCCGCCGTCACCGGATTAATGCTGTACCGGACTATCCGGAAGGGTTACACTCCCCGGCCTCCTCGCCTCAGATACGGGTCCTAACACCTTAGGGCCCCTCGGACTCCTCCACCCTCGCGGAACCCAGTCGAAGTTACTGGGCCCCAGGCCTATGCCATAGTACCTCACCCCAGGCTTAAGGTGCCTGGGATGGACTCCATCCTTCGCTCTGGTCAGGTCAAGGGCACCTGGGCCCGGATCTCCGGAACGCCAGCACCCAGGCTGAAGGTGCCTGGGTGCGGCCGCGTCCTCCAACTCTGAACCCCAAGGTCAGGGTGTCCGCCCCTTTTATCTCCTCTCCCTTTGCGTCACAGCGGGTTCCCCGCCCCGCTGTACCGGCGCCAGGAAAAGACAAAAAGGTACAGTCTTGCGGTGCAGGTTCAACTCCGACCCAGGGCGACAACGCCACCTGCAGGCCACAGGGAACCTTGCACCACCAGAGTCCTCCAAGAACCACAAAAGGGATTCTCAGATTCCCTAACAATTAGTACATCTGGGTTAAATAACCCAGATGCTCCCCCCACCCAAATTTAAATACCCGCTACACTTGCATGATCTTTTTGATAGATAGCATTAGTAGTTAACTGATTGCTTTCACTTGGTGCCTGTTATTATTCTTTAAGACTATCATATATAAAATAAACGATCCTTGTAAAGAGAGAACAGGGCGAACAACCTTGCGCATTAACCCTAATAAAGTTTATTAAGTACAATCACAAAGAGCCAGAAGTGAATGCATCTCTCAAGAGCCTGCAGAAGCGGTGAGTGAGCATTAAGTGGTGGTGTCCTTCTGGCTCCGAGCAAACGAAATGATCTTGCAAAAATTGGAGGCATCAGACCCCCAATCTGGCACTCTATGGTGTAGTCACTTGACTTGTGATCGGAAATGAAATCTTTGGCTAGTAGCATACTGATTTAAAGTTTATTGTAACATGTATAAGTTAATTTACTATGCATTTAAGGCATTTTCTTTTTAGAACACAAATAATTTAGCCATGTAAGGCACTACTGTTGGCCAGGTTAGGCTATATTTACACTTAATTAAATAACAGTAACCTTCATGGTTTGGAAGCAGTGTCAAATTTGGTGAAAGGATCACCACATCTGTCTATGTGTGTGGTTATTATACAATCATACTTTACCTTTTGCATGATAAAAAAATGTGTTCCCGTGCTCAAGGCTTGTCCTTATTTGGCTATAGATGTCTATGGCCAAATTTATTGAAGTGTGCAGATAGATAGTGTGACAGCAGGAAGGTAAAGTCACCTGGTTGCATCCAGGGGGGTAGATATATTTCTCCCAGATTCAGGCTTTATGCCGACTTATACAACTAGGGAGTTGATGAAGCCCAGCTGAGGCTAGTGGGCTCATGAATGACTCATACCTCTAGGGAGAGTGCTGGGCGTCGTGAGGCAGGGAGTTGATGAGACCAGCTGAAGCTTGTCAGCTCATTTAGGCCTCTATAAGAACTCCCAGCTTCATTAGATGTTAGCTCATGCCTGGAACCAGACCTGTGTGGACTGTCTAGGGAGAGTGAACCCCTGTGCGGTGAGGCAAAGCCTGTGTGGCTATTTGTTTGGACTTTTACTAAACCAGGGACTTAGGGACTAGGACAGCACCAGGCTGATCCCAGTTGTTAGTTTAGGAAACCTGCATGTTTAGTCAGAGGTCAAACTGACCAGGATTTATTTTGTTTATGTTTCTTTTTGGCTTTGCTGTGTTTTTGTCACTGTACATAGAGAAATAAACCGCACCTTTTGATTTTGAAAACCACAACCTCCGTCTGCTGGCCCTGTTTTTGTGTGGCGAGCCCAACCAGGGGGTCACACACACCCGCTACTGAGTTAACCCCCTCACAGTTGGTGGAGAACCAGTGGCAGTTTTTTTTAAGCCAGCATGGAGGAGATACTGAAACAGCTGGCTCTAGCAAATGCCAATCAACAGCAGACAAATGCAGGTTTGCAAAGGAGCCTTGCAGCCCAGCAGCAAGCTCATCAACAAGCCCAGCAGCAATCTGAGGCCCGCTTCATAGACCTGTTACAGAAGCAAGAGCAGAGACTACAACAAATGGAAGCAGTAATGCAGCAACGTCCGCAGACCAGTGAGGAAAGCCGTCCCACTAATACCGCGTCCTTTGGGGTGAGTCGTTTATTGACAAAAATGACTGGAGAGGATGATCCAGAGGTATTTTTGACCACATTTGAAAGGACTGCTGAAAGAGAAAAGTGGCCTGAGGAGCAGTGGGCTGGACTGGTGGCTCCTCTGTTAACTGGTGAATCGCAGAAGGCTTACTATGACCTAGAGCCTGACCAAGCAAAAGACTATGTGATGCTAAAAGCTGAAATATTGGCAAGGCTGGGTGTCACCCTGGCTGTCCGGGCTCAGCGTGTGCATAACTGGACTTTCCAGCTTGGAAAACCCCCCAGGTCTCAAATGTATGATCTCATTCACCTGAGCAGGAAGTGGCTACAGCCAGAGACTTTGTCCGCACCAGAGATTGTGGAACGTGTTGTAATGGATCGGTTTTTGAGAGCTCTTCCTACTGCCATCCAAAAGTGGGTAAGCCATGGAGACCCAGAGACGGCCGGTGGTCTTGTGGATCGTGTAGAGAAATACTTGGCTACAGAGAACCTGACGGCCTCTTCCAGAGACTCTCGGACTTTCCACCCTAAGACCAGACCATCCCCAGGGGCGGATAAGAGGATTCCAAGGGGTGAGGGTGGAGAGAGTGAGAGGGTGGGAGCTCTACCCAAAGTTTGGCGAGAACAGCCTGGGAAGTCAGGGGCTCAAGAGGCAGCCAAATGGATTGTTTGCTACCGCTGCTGGAAAGCGGGACATATTGCAGCAAATTGCCCGGTTGTGGAGGAACCCATGCAATGTGACTTTCTGATGGACAGACGTCAGTCGCTGTGTGCGACAGTCGCATGCACTGCCATTCGGGGAACTGAGAAACATTTATGCAAAATGTGTATTAATGGTAGAAATGTTGTGGTATTACTGGATTCAGGTAGCCTTGTGACCCTGATAAAGGCTGAATTAGTTAAAACAGAGGTCTCTGGGAATAGCAAGATAGCTGTTATTTGTGTGCATGGGGACACCCGAGAGTATCCAGTGACTACAGTGTGTTTCGAGACCCCCAAAGGTACCCTCTCTCATCCAGTGGGGTTAGTATCTCAATTACCGCATGATGCCATTGTGGGAAGGGATTTTCCGAAGTTCTGGGAACTGTGGGATGATCCTGAGCCCCCCACTGGTGCCCCTATGTACCAGGAATGTGATAGCCAGAACTCCTCTGAGAGTGGTGAGGACTCTCCAGAATTTCCCTTGTCAGTATTGGCAGGGGAGACTCAAGAAACCGGAGAGGAGCCCACCTCCTCAGACGAAAACCTACCGTCTGTGGAGTTTTCTGATCTGGAGGTTCACAGGGAAAATGTTGCCACAGAACAGTTAAAAGACCCCGCCCTAATAAAGGCACGGGAAAACGTAGTGGAAATAGATGGCGAGTTAGTGAACCCAGATAATACCTGCACTTACCCATACTTCAGCGTAGAGAAGGACCTACTGTATCGGGTGGCAAAAAGGGCAGAAGAAACCGTTGAGCAGCTTGTGGTGCCCAAACCTTACAGGAAGTTGGTGTTGGAGTTGGCCCATGGGCACATTCTTGGAGGTCATCTGGGGACAGAGAAAACCCGAGAGAGGGTATTACAGAGATTCTATTGGCCTGGGGTGATGAAGGACATAGAAAATTATTGTTCCTCCTGCCCTGTGTGTCAGAGGTCGGCCCCGATGCCACATTTCCGTAGCCCGCTGGTCCCTCTACCCATCATTGAGGTCCCGTTTGAGAGAATCGCAATGGATTTGGTAGGTCCTATAATCAAGTCCGCTAGGGGGCACCAGTACATATTGGTTATAATGGACTATGCCACCCGTTATCCAGAAGCGATCCCTCTCAGAAATACCTCGGCCAAAACCATAGCCAAAGAGCTATCTCTTGTTTTTAGCCGGGTGGGTATTTGTAAAGAACTGCTTACGGACCAAGGTACACCCTTTATGTCCCGGGTTATGAAAGAGCTGTGTAAATTGCTCAAAGTGACGCAATTGCGTACATCTGTGTATCACCCCCAAACCGATGGGCTGGTTGAAAGATTCAACAAAACCCTAAAACAAATGTTGAAGAAAGTGGTGGATAGAGATGGAAAGGATTGGGACTGTCTACTTCCTTATTTGATGTTTGCTATTAGGGAGGTGCCCCAATCCTCTACGGGATTCTCCCCCTTTGAGTTACTGTATGGGAGACACCCAAGAGGGCTGTTGGATATTGCCAAGGAAACTTGGGAAAGTGAGAGTTCTCCCCACAGGAGTGTGATTGAGCATGTCGCCCTGATGCAAGATCGAATTGCACAGGTAATGCCCATCGTGAAGGAACATTTGGCCCAAGCGCAGTTGGCACAGCAGAGAGTGTACAACCGTGGAGCAAAGACCCGTACCTTTTCCCCGGGGGATAGGATATTGGTACTTGTCCCTACGGTTGAAAGTAAATTCCTTGCCAAATGGCAAGGCCCCTACGAGATAATGGAAAAAGTGAGCGAAGTGAATTACAAGGTCAGACAACCAGGAAGGCGAAAGCCCGAACAGATATATCACGTTAATCTGTTGAAAGCCTGGAGGGATAGAGAGTCCCTAGTCGCAGAAACTTGGTCACCAGCTCAAACTGGTTGCGTGATTCCGGAGGTTGGAATAGCAGCCACCTTGTCACAACCCCAACAACAGGAGGTTAAGGAGTTTGTGCTTCGCAACAAGGAGGTGTTCTCTGAGCTGCCGGGACAAACATCTGGGGTAGAGCATGATATTATTACCCCGCCCGGTGAAAGGGTGAAGTTAAAACCCTATCGGATCCCAGAGGCCCGACGGGAGGCAATACGGGAGGAAGTACAGAAAATGCTGAACTTAGGGGTGATAGAGGAGTCCCAAAGTGATTGGTCTAGTCCCATTGTGTTGGTGCCTAAACCGGATGGGAGCTGGCGATTTTGTAACGATTTTCGTCAGTTGAACAAAGTTACAAAATTTGACACCTACCCCATGCCACGTATAGATGAGTTGATCGACCGGCTGGGAACAGCCCGATACATGACGACTCTTGACCTCACAAAAGGGTATTGGCAAATTCCCCTGGCCAAGTCGGCCAAAGAGAAAACCGCATTTGTAACCCCAGACGGGGCGTTCCAATATAAGAGAATGCCGTTCGGGTTACAGAATGCGCCGGCCACATTCCAGCGGAAAATGGACCAGATACTGAGGCCCCATCGGAAGTATGCTGCGGCTTACCTGGATGACGTAATTGTCCATAGCACAGATTGGGCCTCACATCTGCCAAAAGTGCAAGCAGTCCTAGACTCTATCCGGGAAGCGGGGTTTACGGCTAACCCCAAGAAGTGTACCATTGGGCAGGAGGAGGCCAAATATCTTGGGTACACCATTGGCAGGGGAGTAATAAAACCCCAACTCAACAAAGTCGAGGCCATCCAGAGTTGGCCACGTCCCAACAGCAAGAAGCAGGTACGAGCCTTTCTGGGAATCGCGGGTTATTATCGGCGCTTCATTCCCCACTTTGCTTCTAAGGCTGTGCCCCTAACCAACCTGACGAAAGGGAAAGGGTCGGTCATGATTAAATGGACCCCCGAGGCGGAGGCAGCATTCCAATTCTTGAAACAAGCCTTATGTAGCCAGCCAGTGTTGTACTCACCCGACTTCTCTAAAGACTTTGTCGTACAAAGTGATGCGTCAGATGTGGGGTTAGGAGCAGTATTGTCCCAGGTCTGGAACGGGGAAGAGCACCCAGTCATTTACCTCAGCAGGAAGTTGAAGTCCCATGAGGTAAATTACGCCACGGTTGAAAAGGAGTGTTTAGCGGTGAAGTGGGCTCTAGATTCCCTTCGGTACTATCTGCTAGGTAGGCACTTTGACATGGTTACGGATCACGCTCCGTTAAAGTGGATGGCTCAAAACAAGGAGACAAATAGAAGAGTGAATAGGTGGTTCCTGGCCCTACAGGAATTCAACTTCACAGTAAAGCATCGCCCTGGCGTTCAAATGGGGAATGTGGATGCTTTGTCTCGAGTACATGAATGCCTGATTGCTGGTGTTCCAACCCCAAGGTTAAAACAAGAGGGGGGGGTATGTGACAGCAGGAAGGTAAAGTCACCTGGTTGCATCCAGGGGGGTAGATATATTTCTCCCAGATTCAGGCTTTATGCCGACTTATACAACTAGGGAGTTGATGAAGCCCAGCTGAGGCTAGTGGGCTCATGAATGACTCATACCTCTAGGGAGAGTGCTGGGCGTCGTGAGGCAGGGAGTTGATGAGACCAGCTGAAGCTTGTCAGCTCATTTAGGCCTCTATAAGAACTCCCAGCTTCATTAGATGTTAGCTCATGCCTGGAACCAGACCTGTGTGGACTGTCTAGGGAGAGTGAACCCCTGTGCGGTGAGGCAAAGCCTGTGTGGCTATTTGTTTGGACTTTTACTAAACCAGGGACTTAGGGACTAGGACAGCACCAGGCTGATCCCAGTTGTTAGTTTAGGAAACCTGCATGTTTAGTCAGAGGTCAAACTGACCAGGATTTATTTTGTTTATGTTTCTTTTTGGCTTTGCTGTGTTTTTGTCACTGTACATAGAGAAATAAACCGCACCTTTTGATTTTGAAAACCACAACCTCCGTCTGCTGGCCCTGTTTTTGTGTGGGGAGCCCAACCAGGGGGTCACACACACCCGCTACTGAGTTAACCCCCTCACAATAGATACCGTAGATAGATAGATAGATAGATAGATAGATAGATAGATAGATAGATAGATAGATACTGTAGATACAGGTAATGTATGTCTGCACTGAGACAGTATGGCAATTGCTGCAATTAGTGCAGTAAAGATGTAATCAGAAGGGCTTTGCACATATCTCAGACCAGACTAGGGGAAAAGGTTGCTGTTTCAAAGGTAATTAAAAGATGATTTTGGTCAAGAGAGCAGTTAAATGCATTGTAAAATTGTTTTAGGGCCTCATTAGCTGCAAGACAAGTGAAAGCATGCAGCAGAGACAGTTATAAAGGGAGAAGAGATGCTTAGTCAAAAGACGCGAAGGTTACTGCAGCTTTTACACATTTCCTCGTTGCTAATACAGCACCATGCATCAATATTAGCATTGAGCACACTATACGAACAAGGCTCATCTTTTAATGGTGACATTGATGTATTTAAATCTGTTCAAACAAGGCACATTTACACATAAAAGCAGATGAAATAAATGCAGTTATATAATATGTTGTACTTTATTCCATTTTCCCAGAACAGTTTGATTCAACTTTATTAGAGGTCTACAAAGATTTAAACAGACATACGGCATATGCTAAGATACCAATACCAAAATTACTCCTAGGAGGCGTCTAGTTCCAGGACAATGATAAAACATTATCTTTCAGCACTGGGCCCTTAGTACCACGTCATTTCAGTGCAGCCTTGAGTCATTTCAATGTTGAAAATCCAATGCAGTGTACACCTGAAGTAGAGTCTTTCTCTATGCCCTCTGCACTCAGAGCTTCTAGCTAAAATGACACGGCACCAAAGCACCAAAGCATAATTTATCATAAAAAAAGGCCGTATTCAGTTTATGGAGGTTACGGCATGACTCCCAAAATAACAATCAGCACAGAGGCTAAAGCATGGCAGCTGCCTTCCAGGAAATTTGTTTCATGACAGTTTCCCTTTAAAGCTCAGTTATAGGCACATATATAAAACCACACTTAAAAATGGTAACCTAGCAAGTCTCTAGTGATATCAACAGAAACATTTTTCCAATACCTTTTGTAGTTCCAAGGATAACTGGTTTTAACTTTCCTGTGATATCAGGTTTTTCTGCTGTCTCTTTAAATGTTTAGCCCATGGGAGTATTTGTAAGGGCAGACAATTTAGCAATGTCCAATGCTTGACACTCCTGTTTCTTAAATTCTGATTACTCCTCCCAGCGTATGATAACGCCTACAAAATGATGTCAGCTGTGTGGTGGTAGTGTCCTCTGAAGATAAAGTACTAATAGGACTGAGGTTTGAGGGGGTGGGAAATTTAAGTTGCTCATACCCTGAGAGACCCTTTCTCACCCCTCTGGGATGCCTGTAATTGTGTGACCACCTGCAAGCCCGACGGATTGGGGTGGCTGCTGCCCTTCGGGCTGGGGAACGGGCGTCCCACCGGCATGGTCCAGAACCATATCTGGGGAGATCATACTGAACTACTTTTTAATGAAGTCTCTGGTAGAGCGAGCTCCATGTGGCAGAAAGGGTAGAAATGCAGAAAATGTAAAGTTGAATATATGCTATTATGATTTTTTGTAACAGAAATGCAATTACATTATATATGCACACTATGATTAATAGGATATAAGAACATGTAATTTTTTTATGTATTTTTAGAAATGTAAGAACCCCCTGTGAAAGACCCAAAATCATGTAGGTCGAAATGCATTGGGGCATTTTCATGCATCAGACAGTGCTAAAATCCTAACAGGGATTCACTGTTACATTTATATTTGTCTCTGAAACCATTGCTTGTCTCGCCTTTTGTACTTACCAGAGCTCATATTTTTAAACTTTTGTACATGTGTCATTTTCTTGTCTCCTTTTGTTAATAAAACCATTATATTTTACAAACGTCCAATTCTTATTCGCTGCTAAAAAAAAACCTCGGAATTTTTCCTTTCATACCCTGATAGATTTTCTTATTTAGCTTGCAGGTTGAACAAAAAACTAACGTGATTCCTCCATCCACGCTAAACAGCACAGGGTGGACAAATCTGCACTAGCAGTTATTGTAATGTGACAGCTGGAGTTCGCAGTTGTCAGAATACCCAAACAGTGGATGCAGCCGCTGTTCGGTCAATCATTTTCCACCCAGCTTTATCAAAATGTGTCTGAAATTGTATGGCCAACTTTAGGCAACTGAACAGAGTTGAAGCCAATGATCTGGATTAAATCTGGTTCAGCTCTGCTTTACTCCATACAGATGTGTGTGACACAAGTTTAGACCTGCATGAGGATGATATATATGATATTTAGGAAAAAACAATGTGGGATTTGTAAAACTGCAACCATGTTTCACTATGTTTAGCTTTACAAACAACCTAAATAGTATTTACTGTATATTAATATATTTGTGGCTCTAATACAAACTTAACAGAAGTTTGGAACATTACATATGTGTTTGTTTGTTTTTTAAGTTAGGGATTGATCGATGGAGCTGCCCTGTGTAAAACAAGTGTCTCGTCTATATGCACAACAAAAAGACAGTAGTACTTACTTTTTGTAACAACACCTTCGAGTCTGATGATATTTGGATGATCAAATTGTCCCATGATACTTGCTTCTCTGAGAAAATCTCTGCGCTGCCTGTCCATGTAACCTCCTTTTAAAGTTTTAATGGCCACTGGGATTTCCTTTTTTGCTGGAGTCTTCAATCTTCCGCTGCATACCTCTCCGAATTCCCCTAAAAAGATAGTTTGGTTTTAATATAAAGAGCACAAACATTGTGATGTGTCATGGGAGGTAGAAAGAGAAAAAGAAGGGAAGTAAACAAGGAAGAACTATGAAATTTCATAATGTCAAATCTTGCTATACCTCTACAATGTCTCTGTTTTGGTGGCAATGTGAAGATATTAAGATCCTCAAAATGGTGAAGCTCAGGAAAATCAGAAAGTGGCAGTTGCCCAAACAATTTAAAGCAAACCAGAGCGGTACATAATGCAGGGTCTTACTTGAAACCCACCAAAGAAAATGGGGATCAATGCCCATTCTCTAGAAAACATTACTAATAAAGCAATAACCAGGCTTCTACAGTATGTGGTCCCATGGAAAAACAGAAAAAAAAATGCATATTTAAGCCTTGTAATGATTAAACAGGCTGGGAAAAAATATTTTCTTTGAAAACATAAACTCTCATTTTATTCATTTTATTAAAATAATATATACCTGGCCCTATTATATCTTCCAATAATTGTTGGGTCCGGGTTATCTAAACTTGCTTTAATAAGTAATTGGAATAATCTAGCTAGTTTTTGTAATCATAGCGAATATTTCAAGTTAAAATAATAATAAAAGCATTAGAAAATGCTGTCATAGCAGTTTCAAACCAAAATGTTGAGTAATATGAGTTAAAGAATTTCCATTGTCCCTCAGCCTGATAAATCAAGTGTAATAGGACAAGAATTGAAATAATGTATTTTTCGGGAAGTTTTCTATTCTACAATACAAATCATAACCATAATACAAAATAGCAGCACTTTGTGCGTTGGCATAAAAGAATATTTAATACCTGTTGTAAATTGCTGGAAGCCTGTGAACATATTTACAGTAAAAGAATTTGCTGCAAAATGAGTAAAAATAAACCCAGATTTATTGCTATTTCTAGAATGAAATCAATAGATATCCGACAAGCAATTGTTGTAAGTACAATGATCTGTCAATAAAATCTGAAGTAATAGTATGTTGTCCTGCTTAGTTATTACAAGAAATTGTAGATCGCCTTTACTCGGTTATAAAGAGCTAATTTGAGATAGAAACAAAGAATGTGTCATATACAGTATAAGCTTTAAATTTTCATAAAAAATACAAATTGAGATGCAGACAATTGAAAGTAAAATTAGGAACAAATGTCTGTTATTAAAGTGGTTGTAAACCCTCTGATATTACTTGCACCTACAGGTAAGCCTACATTAAGGCTTACCTGTAGGTGCTTGCAATATCTCCTTAACCTACATGGTTAAGGAGATATTTGCAGAAAATCAGGCACCGATGTCTACAGCGCATGCACGCCGTACACAACGGCGCAGGCGCACTGAGCACGCCGGGTCTTGAATGGGAAATTACCGGAAACGTGCGCATGCGCGGGGATCGTGCCGGTACCGCGCGCATGCGTGGGAGTGACGTCATCGCCGCTCCGGCCAGCGATACCCGGAAGTCACTCCGGGTATTATGGCAGCGGCGGAGGAGAGGAACAAGGGTTGCTGCGGGGGCTTCGATCTAAGGTAAGTAATTCATAATGAGCTAGTATGCTAGTCATACTAGCTCATTATGCCTTTGTCTTGCATGTTTTTTTTTTATTTTTTTTAATTTTGGGTTTACAACCACTTTAAGAAAAATGAATGGTCTAGGGAAATGTGAAGCTTAATGTGAACCTGTTTGCACATTATGCGCATTAAAGTGTTTTCTTAACAAGCCATAAAATCACTTTAAAACAAGCACTTATCTACCTCTGTAGCTATAGGAATTGTGAAATTTATTTTCCAAGTTAACAACAAAGGAAGTGAAATAACAGCTCCTTTCCACATTTACATTTGGGTGTTGCTGTTTAGGTGATTTCAAGGCTTTTTTTGTAGAGTTTTGATGTTGCTACAAATGAAGTGCTGTACGAGAGCTTCTTTGGGGCAAGATTGCACATTTTTGGCTCCTTATGCACACGATCAGAATTTCCGATGAAAAAAGTCAGACGGAGTTTTTTCATCGGAAATTCCGACCGTCTGTGGGCCCCATCTGACTTTTTTCCGTTGAAGTTTAGAAATAGAACATGTTTTATTTTTTTCCCGATGGAAAAAAATCCTATGGGAAATTCCGATCATCTGTGTGGAACTCCGTCGGAGAAAAATCCACGCATGCTCAGAATCAAGTCGATGCATGCTCAGAAGCATTGAACTTCATTTTTCTCGGCTCGTCATAGTGTTGTACGTCACCGCGTTCTTGACGGTCGGAATTTTGTCTGACAGTGTGTATGCAAGACTGATGGAAGACAGCTTGAACGGAATTCCGACTGAAAATTCCATCGGATTATATCCCATCGGAAATTCCGACCGTGTGTACAGGGCATTAGACTTTGATTATGAAAAACAAATACAAATTGTGTTTTTTTCACATGCTCTCATCGAAGTCAATAGGGCCAAAAATGCCCCATTCTGCTTCAGTTTAGCTCAAGTACCTTTTGGAGCTTCAGAGGTTGAGCTACAGGTGGCTGAATGCTCAAAATTGAACAAGGACAATTTAAAAACATGGGATTTTGCTTGTTGAGCATTTTGGAACATTGACCTTTAAGCTGCAAACACTGAAGTGTTAATGGGGGCTTATTTTGTATGTAAAGCAGAATCATGGCATCTTGCTCAGCTTTTATAAAAAATTCTAAACATGTACTGTAAGATGTTAGAAACTGTTATAGGTATCATTTAGAAATGTTTGAATATGCCTAAGAATTACCCTGAAATGTAAAATTTTTGCCTTGAATTCCTACTGAAGACAGCAATGAACTTCCTGGTATGTGAGTGTGCCTAGGCTCTCCTGTGACTACAGCCTTATAGATGTATATCTACTGTGTGAGATCTAAGGCACTGAGGCCTCTGACTGCTAGTCTCAGGAGATTTGGATGGATATTTGATGATATCACTACTATGCTGCTCACTTTTGGAGGCTCTGATGTGATAAAGCAAAGCACTACATTGAGACACAGTGCAGAACAAGGCATTGTCAGTCAGTAATGGGGAAATATCAGCTGCATGGAGTACAGAGGCAATACTGGTGACTATTTTTTTGCCTTCTGCCTGTCTTTTTTGGTACATCTTGCAGATTTCAGTCCTTTTTTAACCCAGAGTTGCCCCTAACAGTACTCCTATTCTACCACAATGCTCTCAGTCTGCTGGGTTGAATGCTGTCCAGTGGAAAATCCTGGTTGACTGATCTTCTGAAAAATATTGGTCATGCAAGTTAGAAGACCTTTTTATTCTCTAATACCTTGCATCAATCTCTCCTCCCTGTTCTACAGAGAAACATATTTTCTCAGGCTACCTGAACATGAATGCTTATGTCAGAAAATGATCCTGATAGTCAGATCAAGTCAAGTCTGACTTTCCTCTAAGGTCCATGAGCAGTAAATAGAGGCTCAAACCTCTGGAAGCAGAAAAGGAAATTATATTAAAAAAAGGATGTAATATACATGTAATATACATAATGATGGTAAATAAGTAGGAGGGCAATTATGCTGGGATATGCTACCCATAAGGGCCCTGTCATTGTGTCACCCTCAGCAACAGTCACTCCTTAAAAATCCAGGTCTTCTATGACAGATGTTCTTCAAAGGTAACCTGTCATGAGAGAGTCATAGAGGCTGCCACTGTTGACCATTTCTTCTGAAAATGTTAGTTGCCTAGCTGTCATGCTGATGCATTGTTTTCGCTGTAACTGACATGGAACAAATATAGAAATAAAGAAAAGAAATTTCTGAAAAAAAAAAAATTTTACCAGAAGGAAAGCAATGGCATATCTTGGCTAGGTCACTTTAAGTTTCAAATTTCAAGTTTATTGCATTACCTTACCTGCATATGTCCTAAACTGTGACTTTAAAGAATCTTATGGGTTAAATAAATATTATTTTACCCAGTGCATTCTGAAAATATAATCTATAATATTGAGTAATGTAAAACAGAATATCTGAAATGCAACAAAATCTATTGGACAGGAAAAAAAAACTCATAGTGTTCACTTCTTCTAATATTTCATAATGACAAATATATTTCTTCGTACCGTTAAAATCAAGGTTAGTACCCTTTATATAAACTTCCAGGTTTAAGTTAATGTATATCTGTGTGTACATCCCCTGCAAACACTAGTCTAACCTTTTCCAGAATATTACATTGGTATTTGAAAAAATCTCCTGGGATACTTTTTTATTTCTACTGGGGAAATACTGATATATCTTTGCAATACTTATATTTGTACTTCATAGTTTACAACAGACCACAGCCGTTATAGCCTGAGAAAAGCAGGAACACATTACCCCAAGTGCAGAGGGACCATAGACCATGGGTGCACTCTGCAAGCCTTATTACGAAAAAAAATGTAAACCTACAAGGAGTCCTATTTATATTATGTCATGGTATGTGTAAAGCCTCAGCCCTTGCCAGCTCACTGGAAATATTGGTGCCCCCTACACTAAACTGAACTTATCCTTTAAATGTCTGTCTCTTGTTCCAAAAGCATGTAAGAGTGGGTTAGTGTCCTTTTTAGGATGGTCTCTACCTTGTCCCCATCCAGACTAAGTTGGACTTTCTCTTCCTGGCTAGGCTTTATAACATGGGGGAGGATCTGCTAGAGAGGTGAGTGCATTGGAAGAGATAGCTATGAAGCACTCATGGCTGTGGTGGTAAGACAGCCACACAGTTTCCCCTCTATGGGCCCCAGCTTGTGTCTGTGGAGTATACCTCAGGATGTCTGACTGTGAGAGCAGCCCTGCAGAGATACAGTAGTACTGGCAGCCAGCCCCTCTATGGCACTAGCTGGATTTTTTAGAAGAACACATGTTAAGTAAGGCATTTAGAAAAACATTCTGTTATTGGATGAGCTGGGATGTGTAATAAATCTAATCTATACAAGGGTTAGTACATCATGAAGAGCCTAAAGTATAACTTGGGCCAGAGACTATTATGAATTCCGGCCCTGTGGACATAATATGGTGAGGAGTTCTCCAGCAGGTAAGAAGGATCAGTAACCCAAACCTCTAATGTTCCACAGGTTTACAGGAGCCCCCCTGATGCAGGAAATAGTGCAGAGGCGGCTCTTTAATTAGGCAAATTAGGCGGTCGCCTAAGGCCTCGCACTCACAGGGGCCTCACGGCCGTCTAACTTCCCCGATGTATTACCCCAGTTTCGAGCAACAGGGGACCTTAACGCTGCTGTGCTCAGGCAGCGTTAAGAGCCCTGACTCAGGAGCGGGGCCGCCAGCGTCCCTAACAACCAGTGAATATTGGTGACACCACCCCTTGTGACGTCAATGACCCAGCATGCCCTCAGTCAATAACGTCACAAGGGGGCGGGTTCACCCAGTGACATCACCGGGTGCCCCCCTCCCCCTTAGTTATTAAAGAGCAATTATTTTTCCCATCATGGGCGTGAATGGGGCCCCATGTCAAGTTTTGCCTAAGGACTCACAAAGTCTAGAGCCGCCTCTGAATAGTGTAACAACTTTCTGCTAGGGGGGGCCTCTTACACGCATATGACCAACAGTTTGAGGGCATGTTAAAAATAGAATGTGTTTTTGTGAATGTGACTACAATAGGGAGTGATTTTGTGGGTATAGTCAAACGTGAGCATGGTCAGTAGGGTGTCCTCAGATTTTGATTTGAAAGACTGGTAACCTTTCAGTGATTGTAAAGGCAGAAGGTTTTTTATCTTAATGCACTCTATGCATTAGAATAAAAAGCCTTCTGTATGCAGTCAGCCAATGAGAAAAGAAAGGGGGCGGGACTGGGCCATGGCTCCGTGTCTAAATGGACACATGGATCTGTGGCTTGGCTCGGGTGCCCCCCATAGCAAGCTGCTTGCTGTGGGGGCACTCAACAGAAGGGAAGGGCCAGGAGTGCAGAAGAGGTACTCAAAAAGAGGAGGATCCAGGCTGATCTGTGCAAATTCATTGCACAGAGCAGGTAAGTGTAACGTGTTTGTGCTACCCTTTAGCATCCCTTTATTGTGGACACATGCTATCCAGTGGCAGGCTTTTCTCAGGCTTTAAACCTAAACATAGCATGATTATTTTTCCATAAGGGGATGGTGGGATCACAGGCTGCAGCTCTGGATCACTGATCTCCACTGCCTGAAGAAGTGATGGAAGGTGAGTAAAAAGTCATAAGAGGGTATTTTTTTGTGAACAGGTGGGAGAGGGTGGGGTGGGAAGGAGCACAATATTTGCCTGAAGGTGGGCTTAAAAGTGAATCTGTTGATATGCACTGCATGGGTAAAGCACAGGTTCACTTTAACCTCCCTGTTAATTCACATTAAAGTTGAACTCCAGGAATCATAATTTTAATATCTTTTGGCATACAGTAATATCATCTTTTTGCTTCTGCAATGTAGCCAACACCAGCACTGCAGCTATGATTGATGCCCAGTGCTGACCTCTTTCTCCACCCCTGTGTATGCTTGCCCATTCAGAAAACACAACCTGGGATGACAATGCAGCCATGCAGTGTGTCATCATAGTCACAACATCATAAGAGACTATGTTTTGTGAATTGCTAAAGCAGAATTTTTAAGCCGATTGAAGTAAAGAGAAAAAAAAATGCTACACAGGAAGAACCAAGAAGATAATACCAGATCTAAAGATATTAAAATCAAAGTGCCAGCTTTAGGTGTGCAGAACTGTTCAGTTACAAGGACTTGTGATCGTGGGACTGACACAAACAGATTTGCTTGAGAGGAGTATAACTGAAATATCATCCTGTCAGTACCTACACGTACATCAGACAGCATATTTTGTGGTATTATCTATGCAGGGAAGGTAGCAGATGATCTAGCACTACTAGACATAGCAAAAATATCCCCATCTAGTCTCAAAAACTGCCCAATACTTTGTTTATTTTTTATAAAGCTGATTTAGCTACACTACATTTCCACCATGAAACAGAAATACCTTCAACACAGCATTGTAACATTATATTTAGTTTTCTATTTACCCTAACAGATTAGAGGTTTTATACTTGGATCATTCGTTCCGCGTGATCACTGAGTTTACCTAAATTATAGTTGCGAATTATCATTAGTGCGGAAAAATGTTCGTAGTAAACATTTTTTTATGTTGGCCAGGCACATTCTAATAATATGTGAGACCTAATCAGGACTTCTGCTATAATGATGTAATAAGTGTACGTTTTTTTAAACATAGTACGGTCAGAAAGGGAGCCATGTGCATTAGTGCCTTGCATAGTAAAAGCCGTATTATGCAGATAATCAGTATTTGATGTGGATGGGGTATTGTGAATAAAAATTAAGTAATGCTTATAAAATTATCTAGCATCTAAAATACATTTTGCTTAATAGTTTTTTCAATGAGCTAACACATTAGTGTGGCCACTTCAGCACAGTCGTGGTGCTGGGGCGCTGATTCTGATTACTGTAACATTATTACGACATATTAAGATGAACCAAACATATTCTGCAGAGCAGGGGTGAGAAAACATTAACAGACACTCTTACATTGCTGAACTATTCAAAAGAGAAGGTAGAAGGCGGGACTTTATATGAGGCACACGGACACAAAGAAATACGTTTGATGGGGGGACAGCTTTTAATTGGTTCAAAATCGCAATACAATTTCATATTTAAATTTTATGCATTTTGCTATATATCAATACTTTTTTATATTTCATCTGAACCAAATATTACACAGTAATAAATATTCCATCAAGGATATTTCATATATTTACAGATACAACAGTACATGTCAATCAAACATTGCAGTCGCTACCTATGCAACTTGGTAAACCACTAAATTATTTTTTTAAAAATGAATGGTGGAGGGGGATTTTGTATATATTGGAAGGAACGTCCATAAAAGGTTGATGAGTATGTGCACTTATCGGTAGATATTAGCTCTATGCATTTCGGGCCTTTTAGGCCGCTCATCAGGAGCAAAAACCGAAGTGGTCATCTAGGGATGAAAAAGACAGATACATTTTAATGATCTAAAGGAATGCTAGAGAGCCAGTGGGCAAACATAGAATAGGAGAAAACTCCCCCACCCATACATTTAACCCACAGAACTTACGGATGCGTCTGCATAGGGGAGGTGTGTCCACGAAAGTCGCAGACCAGCCAGGGGGCGTCACAACCGGGAGCTGGGGAGGCATGGCAGGGCGACAGCCACCCACAGAGGCAACGCCCTGTGAGGGTGGAAAATATTGTGCGCTATGTGGGGTAACCCCAGTTGTGGGGACCTCTGTGAAAAAAAAGAGAAAATGAGAATAATAAAATAAAATAAAAAATGTATGTTGAAAAAATGTTGTAACACTAAAAAGTATGTGTATCTAGTATGTGAGAAAGTAGTGTGTGTGTGTGTGCGAGGGTGTGGGGAAGGATAGTGTGAAGTGAGGAGACATTGATTAGGCAAGGAAGGAGAAATTCCTATTGCTGAACTATGTTATCTTTGAAATATGGCATTGAGTGCTATTATAGTAAGATAGTAGCGTTGAATTAAAGATGGCCTCTCACTGGAATAATATAAGTTTCTTAAAACGTACTTGTCCTGAATATAAATTGGAGACTCTCATTTTTTACCTCCTTCACAAAGTCTAGTTGCCTGGCTGTCTCTGGTTTTAATATTTTCTCGTTACTGACCAAGAACAAGCATACAGATTAGTAAGATTGACGTTAGAACTTCTAATCTGCAACTTGATTCAGCTTTTTTAGAAGGCTAGTAATAGGTGCATGACAATTTCTTGAATGGTAGGTCTCCTGAGAATCCAACCCCTGAACAAGGTTTACCCACCAATCCATGCTGTCTCCTCAATTCAGGAATTCACCCAGGGCAAGCTTTGGTTTTAGATGGTGTTGGGGCTTGCGCCACTGACCCTTCTGTGGCTGTGAGTACTGCCATGGAGGTTACATGCTCCCCTATACTTGGATACCCTGCCCCATTAGAACAAGATAGCAAGGGATATGACATAGCAGAGAGACAGTTATGGAAAGCAGATAGGTGAGTATACACTACCTGCTGGGGAAATTAGGGGGTATCAGGAGCCACTGCTACTTTCCCCTAAATGGGCAGGTGATATTGTCACTTTAAAATTAACCTTTGGCAATTTAAATGTAAAAAAATAAATAAAAACAATTATACTAACACGTAAGTAAACCCAAAACCCAAAAATGTATACATTGTAGCTCATCCGTCTCTAGATGCAGTTAGGTCTCCAGAGAGTTAGTTTTTTCAAGAGATAGTGTTTTCAGATCTTATAAAGAAGAGAGAGAACTAGTAGACAAAATGAATAGCATTACAATTAACTTTTTCCTATGTTGTAGTGGTATTTCCAATTTGAATTATGTGGATGCACAACCATCCAAGCTGACCCTTCCAATCCAATTGAGAAAAGTGGAACGATATTGCTAGACCCATAGGGTTATTTTACTGGTATTGGTAATGTAAGATATTGATTTTGGTGTAAATGCTCTGGTTCTTGGGCAGACAGCTTCTACAACCCAAAGGATCTCCATAGTCTCCTTGGCTTGTAGCGTAATGTAATGAGATATGAGATTGAAGTGCCACACCACTGCTAAAAGGTCCAGATACAACTTAACCACTTGCTTACTGGGCACTTAAACCCCCTTCCTGCCCAGGCCAATTTTCAGCTTTCAGCACTGTCACGCTTTGAATGACAATTGCACGGCCGTGTGACGTAGCTCCCAAACAAAATTGGTGTCCTTTTTTCCCCACAAATAGAGCTTTCTTTTGGTAGTATTTGATCATCTCTGCGGTTTTTATTTTTTGCGCTATAAACAAAAAAAGAGCGAGGATTTTGAAAAAAAAAAACACAATATTTTTAACTTTTTGCTATAATAAATATCCCAATTTTTTTTTATTTTTTTTATCAGTTTAGATCGATACGTATTCTTCTACATATTTTTGGTCAAAAAAATCGCAATAAGCGTTTATTGATTGGTTTGCGCAAAAGCATATAGCGTCTACAAAATAGGGCATAGTTTTATAGCATTTTTATTAATATTTTTTTTTTTACTAATAATGGCGGCGATCAGCGATTTTTATTGTGACTGCGACATTATGGCGGACACATCGGACACTTTTGACACCATTTTGGGACCATTGTCATTTTTACAGCGATCAGTGCTATACAAATGCACTGGTTACTGTAAAAATGACACTGGCAGTGAAGGGGTTAACACTAGGGGCGAGGAAGGGGTTAAATGTGTGCCCTGGGAGTGATTACTACTGTGGGGGGAGAAGACTGACTGGGGGAGGTGACCGATCTGTGTCCCTATGTACAAGGGACACAGCATCGGTCTCCTCTCCCTGACAGGACGTGGATCTCTGTGTTTACACACAAAGATCCACGTCCTTGTCTGTGTAACGGCCGATTGCGGGTGACTGGCGGACATCGCGGCCGCCAGGCACGTGCATCGGCATGTCAGTGACGCGCCGGGCGCGCACGCGCCGCCGGCGGCGCTCGCGTGCCCCCCAGTGGCCGGAGGAGCCGAGGACGTCTATTGACGGCCTCCCGGATATCTAGAGCCACCTTGAGGCCGTCATTCGTCTATGGCCTGGGCTCCATCTAGTTAATATAAGTTGTATCTGGACCTCTTTTCAGTGAGGTGTGGCGCTTCAATTTCTTGTTACATTACCTTCCAACACAATGACTCAAAGTAGGTAAATAAACCACTTTCTAAGTGCAGTTATTTCATTATTTCATATTTCACCAAATAAAATGTGTTTTGTGGCTTTAAATTGCCACTATAATTAGTGTCTTGTAACTGCTGGTAATGCGTTCCACTTGGGAAAACATTCTTTATCAGCCACTAGGTGGAGTGGAGCGTTTGTGGCAATGATATTATCTAGGTGGATCACATGTAGCTACATGTGCCATTACATAGTTAAAGTGGTAATTTAAAGCCACAAAACAATGTTTTAATTGGTGAAATAAAGTAATTGGTAAAAAGTTTTACTAAAGCAGATGACTCATGCCTATCTAGTGTAGAGCGAACACACTGACCCTGCATAGAGACAGTTTTTTTATTACCTGTGCCCTAGAAGGCAGATCCACCTAGATGATATCATTGCCACAAACGCTACACTCCACCTAGTGGCTGATAAAGAATGTTTTGCGGCTGTGACCGCAGCCGCAAAACGCTTGTAAACTTTTTTTAAAAATTTTGCACACAGTATCACAGGGATATGAAAGTAAAAGAAAAGCCAACATTCTAGGTCATCACCACAGATGGAACAGAGGGGACATTTTCCAATG
The DNA here is from genome assembly GCA_029206835.1 of Rana muscosa. Lineage (NCBI taxonomy): Eukaryota > Metazoa > Chordata > Amphibia > Anura > Ranidae > Rana > Rana muscosa. Next base: position 133,354,590 of record CM055117.1, on the reverse strand, counting down.
GTGACACATCCCCCAAATTAAACGCAGATGGAAAAAAACAGGGTTTCACCATTTGCTACGCTGTCCAAAATGAAAACATTTTTTTGGGCTTTAGATATACTTTAAATGCTGACCACCCGCACTGCTTATACTATCCTCCACTTCTCTTCTTCTTTTACTTAAGAACTAAGAAAAGCCCTATCTAAGTTTGCGCTGCACAGTTTCCTCTTGCCCCCACTAGACAGCGATAGCGGCTGGTGCTTGGCCACCTAGGCATTCAGCTCTGATTTGTGGGAAGAAGTGGAGAGTCACATGATTCCAATAACTAGAAGTACTGGGTATTTATTTTTCCTCCATAAACTTTACAGAGGGCTAGGGATGATAACTATATAAAAGGCTTTGGGATGCCATTTAAGTGAGCTTAATTTCTTTATTAAAATGAATAAAGCACAGTGAATATTCTTTTATTATTATTATGATTTGGGGTCTTTTGTCATTTGTGCTCAAGGTGGCTCACATTATGCAGACAAAATTGTTTTAAATAAACAAAATTTTGGTGAAATGCAAGCAGTTACATGGAAGGCTTATCCAACTACAGTACTTACAGCAGAGAATTATGAGACGGTTGCCAAATCCAGTGTTTTATACAATGATAGATTTAAGTGGCAGCCGCTGAAACATTAACAATATCGAATTACATTATTTTGCCTTATTTCATGGCCAACTGACTATTTAATAACGTTAATTATGATAATTTGAATAAATGACTGGACTGAACTGATGAAAACACAATAGGAATAGAATTACGAGAAGCATTATTTTCTAAGGTTAAACCTGCCTGCAGATTGATTAATAGGCTAATACAGACATATACAAAATTACATTACTCCATTAGCGCCAATGGAAATGTGTTATGACATCTAATAAATCTAAACGTTATGCTTTGCCAGACCATGCATTAAGGATTGCTAAATGTACAATGAACATATACTTAAAGGAGATTTGTAGACTGAAAAAAAACGTATTACCCGATACAGGTTCATGTACCCATTTTGTAAGTTGCAGACATCCTTCACTAAAGAACAAGTTTACAGATCAGGACATCAGACTTTACTCTGAAGCCCCATACACACTATCAGTTTTCCTGCAGGTTTTTGTCTTCAGGTTTACCAAAACCATGTAGTGCAAGGGCCTGCCTGATTGCATATGAATTGAAACTCTTAAGGTTTGACCTCATATTAGATGGTTTTGGTAAACCTGAAGATAAAAACCTGCAAGAAAACTGATAGTGTGTATGGGGCTTTACTTTCTGATTTGCCTGTTCTGGGTCAGTTCCTCAGGAAGTATTGAAGACAAAGACAGCCAGGCGACTAACATTTTCTGAAGAAGGTCAGCACTGCCCACATATTTCTCTTAGTGTATGCTTCTTTTAAAGGAATCTTTTCATGAGAAAATCATAAAAGCTGATTTTGCTGGCCACTCTAAGCAGAAGCTACAAATGGAAGCCTCCAGGTTTGTGGCATGACAGATTTCCTTTAAAGTAACTATAGCGGGAGAAAAGTTGGATGTGTTGCAATGTTTCTTAACAGAAATCCTGCCTGTAATAACACTTCCTGAAGCTCTAGGCCAATGCCTCTCAATTAGCAGCCTAACATGTGTATTCCTTAAGTTGGCCCCTTTGGGCTACCTATTAAGTCTGCACATGCCTCCTGCATACCTGATGGGCAGCTTGCCATGATGCCAAACAAAAAAATGAAAATAGATTTTGGGTTTACATACAACTTAAAGTAAAAATTTGGGGTTAAAACCAAAAATACCTTTGCAGTGCCCACCCCCGCACTTGCTCCCGTGCTAGAACACTGCACCAGTATTTTTTCTGGTGCCAAGGTTAGGCTTTAAATAAGAACTACAGCAACCCCCCCCCATGTTTTATAGAGTAAGGGAGGGTTATAACCCCTGTCAGTTTTTTGCCATATGTGTCCCATTGGGGAGATTTCCTTTCACTTCATGTCCCATGGCCAAAACAAGAAGTGGGAGAAAATCCCTGCAATTTAAAGCATTTGTTACCCCAGCACTTCATACTCCTGATCTGTGCTTGCTGTGCCATGTACTTGTATGACAAAGTATCCTTTATGTGAGATCCCTGGTGTGCCTTCCTATTAAAACTGACCACACTAAGCAGGAGAGCAGTGTATCAGATTGGTGTAGTGTTAGCCAAGGTTCCTGAATGTGGAATGCACTATACCAGTCGGTGAGTTTTAGCTGCGGAATTTCTAAGGTGTCACCAAAGGAACGCAGGTCATGCGACTAAGAGGCAGAACAGGAACCTCCATTGATATTGAATCCCCCTGCAATGAAGGACCTGTAGGAGATGGTGTATGGCCCATCTATGTTGTAGGGTGATGTTTGAATGTGGTGTTATGGAACCTTTACGGGCCATGAAATTTGCAATGAGCTGAAAGTTTAAAACATGTCTTCATGCATCCCTGAAGTATGGTGAGTCTTTTTTAGATAGATCTCCTAATGCCTTGTACACACGGTCGAAATTTCCGATGAAAAAGTCAGACAAACTTTTTTCATCGGATATTCCGACAGTGTGTGCCCCATCGGACTTAATTCCGAGGAATTCTGTCGGAGTTTAGATAGCTATAACAAATCACCGTGTCTGGTGTGAAACATGTCAGTGGCAGTGCAGTTAGTCTGTACCAACGTTTGATGCCTTGATTTTAACTTCACAATAAAAGGTGAATATTTGGAGTGCGGCTATCCAGCTATTTCTTTTTCAAGCGGCAGACCAATGCTGCATCCACCTAGGTGAGTATAATTGTTTTGTTTTTTTTCACCAGCACCTCTCTTTTAACTTACAAGACTGAGATCGGGGTAGCCATGAGAGGAGTTCTGACGGGGCCCCTGTAACAAGTTGTTTTGAAATGACCCAATCCTTCAGGGAAGTGTAGCAGTTCCAATTGACTAATCATGACATATGTTATATGGTAATAAAGAAATTTGGGGAGCCCAGACAACCTTTTTTTTTGGAAGTTGTCAGTAAACAGTATTTTAGTCTTGGGGTACAATCCTGCCATAGATGCTTTGTACATAACGTCTGGATGGTCTTCAAAAATTAATGTGGAGGGATAATGGGTATTGTCTGCATCAGAATAAGTATTTGGGGCAGAACATTTATCTTAAAAAAAGTGAGTTTCCTGAACCAGGTTAAAGGTAAGTCCTTTCATGATAAGAGGTTAGGTTTTATTATTTGTAGAAGAGGTAAAACATTTACTTTAAATAAGTCCAAGTGGTTGGATGAGATAATATGTGACCATTCAAAGATTCATTGAACAGATTGTCTCTCCTTTATTTAAATATCTTTATTGGTCACTAGGATGTTAATTGTTCTGATACATGGTTGTAATGCTTGAATACATTTAAGGGAAGACGAGGGAGATCCTTACGGGGCACTGTACATTGCCCCATAAGGATCTCCCTCGTCTTCCCTTAAATGTATTCAAGCATTACAACCGTTAATAGTTATACAGGATTTATATAGCGTCAACAGTTTGCGCAGTGCTTTATAATATAGAGGGGGGGACAGTACAATTACAGTACAGTTCAATACAGAAGGGATGGGAGGGCCCTGCTCATGGAGCTTACAATCAAAAGGGAGGGGGAGGTGATACAAAAGGTAATAGCTGCAAGGGATGATATGATGAAGGTGTTTCGGGTACAGTTCTTAAGTGGGGGTGGGATAGGCTTTCCTGAATAAGTGAGTTTTCAGGGATTGCCTAAAGGTGGACAGGGTAGGGGCTGACCAGACATACTGGGAATAGGGAGTTCCAGAGGATGGGAGAGGCTCTGGAAAAGTCCTGGAGGCAAGCATGGGAGAAGGTAACATGGGAGCTAGAGAGCAGGAGCTCTGGGGAAGAGCGGAGAGGACCATTTGGCCGATATCTGCAGATGAGGTTGGTGATGTAGCTGGGTACAATGTTGTCAATGGCCTTGGATGTTGTGGTAAGCCAGTGAAGGGATTGGCAGAGAGGGGCAGCAGTCACGGCTATCTTTACTTCTGGTGCAATGTATAAAGATATTATGATTCATCTTGGAGATCTGAGATCTTTATCACACACAGTCTGTGGTCTCCAGAATGTATACAGCTGCTGCACTCCTCAGCAAATCTTAATAATCTTGTAAATTAAAGCAGGGGGTACATTATCCCATATATTTTTAATGAAGACAAAACATTCAGTTCTATTTATAGAGTCTTTGTAAGTTTAGTAATACAAGGTGAAAAGTTCACTTTAGCAATACAGCAATACTCCTCTCGTATGATACAAAAGTTATTTCAGTCTATATAGAATGAAAGTCATCCAAAGTTTAAGGCAGCTCACCCCCCGTGGCGTGCTTACACGTTACCTTCTGGAATATGTTAATAGACCATCAAGATACAGAGTCTGCTATTGGATGTGTCTTGCTATTTATTTATTTATTTACGTTTTTAATTAAAGCATACCAATCAAGAACTTATTTAAAGTAAATACCTCTCCAGTGTAAAATGATAATAAAACTCATATTTCTCTTTGATTATAAGCAAAGTGCATGGTGTTGGTTCTTAAATCTAAAGTGAATGACAGTTAAATGACATGTTTCATAAGTTGCGCATACAATCTGGAAGAATGAACAAAATTAATTCCTCTTGGATGGGGAACACAGGTCCTGTATGGTTTATTACATGGAAACATCAATTGCTCTTGTGTGCTTGGTAAAGTCAGCCTTTAATGAGTAGGTGCCTGATTGCTGAAATCATTATAATCTCATCTCAATCTACATCTTTGAATGCGTGGGCCTTGTAAACTGGACCTTCACTAGGTTTCTGCTCACGCACAGACACGAATAAAGAGTTAAGCACTTCACTTATGTCTGCATCTTCATCACTCCCGTAAAGATTCAAAAGACTGTCAAAGTGGAGCTAGACTCCTCAACAAATTTTAAGTTTTCATGTATGTGTTGTGAAGCCACATCAGCCATTACCACCTAGATGATACTCCATTTATGTCTACCTTGCATCACTATAGAAGCCAGGCTTTGCCATAGTAAAATACAAAAAAAAGGCCATCCTAAAGATATGGTAGAGCTCCAACCTTTTTGTAAAACCTTGCTCCATTTTTACTGTGCTGCTAGAATATTGCACCGAGACAACATACATGTGTGACCTGTTTAGGAACCTGAACTCCTACTGACAGAAGGTACTGTATGAATCTTGATACTTAAACCTTGAACCATGATATTGTGAAAGCTAATACTTCTGTAGCAAGGTCCCAGGCCTCCTTTGATCTAATGAGAACCTCCAGGGCCAGGGATAGCTGACATCCTTTTGTATGTAGTGGGTTGTGTGGCATGGTGGGTGCAGAGTAGGTAAAGTTATTGCGCGTCAGACACTTCTTGAATGCAATAGAAAGTTTATTTCTCTTAACAAACTTTTTTGGGGGAGAGAGGGTTAGGACCAAGATACCCTTAGGCAGTTGCAAGATTAATTGGTAGACCCAGAGACTTCAATAGGAGGACAGCCATGCAGGGAAAGGCATCCAGCAAGACGCCACATCTGCATGTGCAGGAATGCTTTCTCCTATGGCAACAGCCTTTAACAGTTCCTGACACAAACGTAACAGTTCTTTCACTTTCACTACAATTGCTCCTTGTAGTTCATCAACCCACTGAGCTCCTGGTCTCTCACTAGACCCACTGATTTACTGTATCCGTTGAGCTCCTCCAATCTTCACAGTGGTATCTTCCTCAAGCGTCACCCCCGCTTCTCTGCTGGGTCCCTAGCTTGGCACTCAAGATACCTCTCAAGCTTCACGCTACTGGCCTGCTCGGTCACTGGCATGAGACACACAAGGCTGCTCTGCAAGCGTCACCTCCACTGGCTGGGTCCCTGGCTTGATACCCACTGAACAGGGATGAGCCGAACACCCCCCTGTTCGGTTCGCACCAGAACCTGCGAACAGACAAAATGTTTGTGTAAACTTTAGAACCCTATTAAATACAATGGACTCGAACGTTCGAAATCTAAAGTGTTAATTATAAAGGCTAATATGCAAGTTATTGTCCTAAAAAGTGTTTGGGGACCCGGGTCCTGTCCCAGGGGACATGTATCAATGCAAAAAGAAGTTTTAAAAACGGCCGTTTTTTCGGGAGCAGTGATTTTAATAATGCTTAAAATGAAAAAATAAAAGTGAAATATTCCTTTAAATTTCGTACCTGGGGGGTGTGTATGATATGCATGTGAAGTGGCGCATGTTTCCCGTGCTTAGAACTGTCCCTGCAAAAAATGTCATTTTTGAAAGAAAAAAAATGCATTTAAAACTGACTCGCGGCTATTAATGAATTGTCGGCTCCCGGCAATACATACAAAAGTCATTGAGAAAAAAAAAAAAAAAAAGCGTGGGGGTTCCCCAGAATTCAATTACCAGGCCCTTCAGATCTGGCATGGATTTTAAGGGGAACTCCACCCCAAGTTTAAAAAAAAAATGGCGTGGAGTCCCCCTAAAAATCCATACCAGACCCCTTATCCGAGCACGCAACCTGGCCGGCCGCAGGGGAAAAGGGGGGGACGAGAGAGCGGCCCCCCCTCCCTCCTGAACCGTACCAAGCCACATGCCCTCAACATGGGGAGGATGTCCCCATGTTGATGGGGACAAGGGCCTCATCCCCACAACCCTTGCCCGGTGGTTGTGGGGGTCTGCGGGCGGGGGGCTTATCGGAATCTGGAAGACCCCTTTAACAAAGAGGACCCCCAGATCCCGGCCCCCCCCCTATGTGAATTGGTAAGGGGTACATTGTACCCCTACCATTTCACGAAGAAAGCGTAAAAAAAATGTTTAAAAAAACACACAAACACCTTGAAAAAGTCCTTTATTTAAAAAAATAAATAAATAAACATTCCAGCGGTGAAATCCAGTGTCCCGCGGCGATCCCGATGTCCAGCGCTGTCCTTCATTGGTTGTGCCTGAGCGGACCTGATGGGGAACTCCCTCTCAGTATTTTAAATGTATAGACCCGCCCCTTCTAAAGTTCCCCATCAGGTCCGCTCAGCGGACGAGATGCGGAACATGAGAAGGGGCGGGTCTATACATGTATTACCAAAGTGAGAGCAGTTCCCCATCAGGTCCGCCCCCTCGGTATGTCAGACCCGCCTACGTCATTGGCTTGAGCGGGGAACTTCCTTCACTGTGTAATTTAAATTTACATAGTGAAGGAAGTTCCCCGCTCAAGCCAATGACGTAGGCGGGTCTGACATACCGAGGGGGCGGACCTGATGGGGAACTGCTCTCACTTTGGTAATACATGTATAGACCCGCCCCTTCTCATGTTCCGCATCTGGTCCGCTGAGCGGACCTGATGGGGAACTTTAGAAGGGGCGGGTCTATACATTTAAAATACTGAGAGGGAGTTCCCCATCAGGTCCGCTCAGGCACAACCAATGACGGACAGCGCTGGACATCGGGATCGCCGCGGGACACTGGATTTCACCGCTGGAATGTTTTTTTTTTTTTTTTTTTTAAATAAAGGACTTTTTCAAGGTGTTTGTGTGTTTTTTTAAACATTTTTTTACGCTTTCTTCGTGAAATGGTAGGGGTACAATGTACCCCTTACCAATTCACATAGGGGGGGGCCGGGATCTGGGGGTCCCCTTTGTTAAAGGGGTCTTCCATATTCCGATAAGCCCCCCGCCCGCAGACCCCCACAACCACCGGGCAAGGGTTGTGGGGATGAGGCCCTTGTCCCCATCAACATGGGGACATCCTCCCCATGTTGAGGGCATGTGGCTTGGTACGGTTCAGGAGGGAGGGGGGGCCGCTCTCTCGTCCCCCCCTTTTCCCCTGCGGCCGGCCAGGTTGCATGCTCGGATAAGGGGTCTGGTATGGATTTTTAGGGGGACTCCACGCCATTTTTTTTTTAATTTGGGGTGGAGTTCCCCTTAAAATCCATGCCAGATCTGAAGGGCCTGGAATGGATATTTGGGGGAACCCCACGTCAATTTTTTTTTTATTTGCGGCGGGGTTCCCCTTAATATCCATTCCAGACCTGAAGGGCCTGGTAATTGAATTCTGGGGAACCCCCACGCTTTTTTTTTTTTTTTTATCAATGACTTTTGTATGTATTGCCGGGAGCCGACAATTCATTAATAGCCGCGAGTCAGTTTTAAATGCATTTTTTTCTTTCAAAAATGACACTTTTTGCAGGGACAGTTCTAAGCACGGGAAACATGCGCCACTTTACATGCATATCATACACACCCCCCAGGTACGAAATTTAAAGGAATATTTCACTTTTATTTTTTCATTTTAAGCATTATTAAAATCACTGCTCCCGAAAAAACGGCCGTTTTTAAAACTTCTTTTTGCATTGATACATGTCCCCTGGGGCAGGACCCGGGTCCCCAAACACTTTTTAGGACAATAACTTGCATATAAGCCTTTATAATTAGCACTTTAGATTTCTCCCATAGATTTTTCGAATTTGCCGCGAACACCCCAATTTGTTCGCTGTTCGGCGAACGGGCGAACAGGCAATGTTCGAGTCGAACATGAGTTCGACTCGAACTCGAAGCTCATCCCTACCACTGAAGTTTCCAGATTCTTCATCGTCCAGGTTGGTGAGAATGCTGCTCCGGTACTTTCTTCAGTTACTCACTGTGGTCCCTGGTAATCAGACTAATAGTCCCTTACTGGCGACAGCTTGCCTTCTACCTCTGACCACGACAGGTTCTTGGGCCCTTCTTTAAGGTGGTGCACATGTAGCTGTCTCTTTAATGCTGTTCACAAAAGATGGCTGCTGGGCTGTTAGAGAAGGATCTGTCTCTACTGTAATAATTGTGGGTGCTAAGGGTTTAAACTCTGTACCTCCACTCACCAATTCTGGCATGCAACAGGTCTAGTGTTGAGCGGACCCGAACTGTAAAGTTCGGGTCCGTACCGAATTTTGGCGTTTTCCCGACCCCGGACCCGGACCCGGATTTTGCGCTAAAGTCCGGGTTCGGGTCCGGATTCGGGAATTTAATGGCGCAGTTAGAAATGCTTCAGGGGCCAGCCAATCACCATTTGATTAGCTGGTGTGCCCTTAGAAGCCATCATAGCCATGCCTACTAATGGCATGGCTGTGATTGGTCAGTGCAACATGTGACCCAGCATGTGACCAGCTTCTATATAAGCAAGAGGCACACAGCACAGATCGTCACTCTGCTTTCAGACAGTGTAGGGAAAGGATCCTGGCTGCTGTTGCTGTGGGGGAGAGAATTATATGATAGGAGTTAGTCCTGATTCTGCAATCTACTGATAGAAAAGATAGAGAGACAGTGTAGTGTAGTGTAGGGGCAGGATCCTGTTTGTGCTTTCAGGGAGAAAGATTTAGATAGGAGTCCAGATTGAGAGATATAATAGCTCAGCGATCTGCATAGGTTTATCTGTTTGTGTTGCAAGCTCAGTGCACCAGCACTGCATTACGTTAAGTGATACACCTATTCCATACTGTGGCTGTATTGTGCTCTTGCTAAAAGACCCATTTCGGGCAGAAAAAAAAAAAAGGCACTTTATTGTGCTTTTGCTAAAAAGACCCATTTTTGGGCCCCCCAAAAAAAAAAAAAGGCACTTTATTGTGCTGTTGCAAAAAAAAAAAAAAGGCACTTTGTTGTGCGCAAAAAGACCTATTTTTGGGCAAAAAAAATATTTTGCAGTGTATATCTCTAGTTGTGTGAAATAACCAATTTCTATATATTTTTCTTGTACTATGCTATACTAAAAAAAAAAACAAAACTTTTTTTTGAATAGCATTCTCTGCAGCTGTGCGATTCAGCGGTTATATACTGTGGGTGTGTTGTGCTCTTCCAAAAAACGCCATTTAGGGCCACAGAAAATATTTTGCAGTGTGAAATACACATCTGGAGGTGTGTGAAAAAACAACATTATTTTTGAATAGCATTCTCTGGCCTCTGCAGCTGTGCGATTCAGCGGTTATATACTGTTGGGGTTGTTGTGCTCTTCAAAAAAACGCCATTTAGGGCCACAGAAAATAAATTGCAGTGTGAAATACACATGTGGAGGTGTGTAAAATAAACAATTTCTATATATTGTACAGTGCTATACTAAAAAAAACAATTTTTTTTTTGAATAGCATTCTCTGCACTTCTATAGCTGTGCGATTCAGTGGTTAAATACTGTGGTTGTGTTGTGCTCTTCCAAAAAACGCCATTTAGGGCCACAGAAAATATTTTGCAGTGTGAAATACACATCTGGAGGTGTGTGAAAAAACAACATTATTTTTAAAAAGCATTCTCTGGCCTCTGCAGCTGTGCGATTTAGCGGTTATATACTGTTGTTGTGCTCTTGCAAAAAACGCCATTTAGGGCCACAGAAAATATTTTGCAGTGTGAAATACACATCTGGAGGTGTGTGAAAAAACAACATTATTTTTGAATAGCATTCTCTGGCCTCTGCAGCTGTGCGATTCAGCGGTTATATACTGTTGGGGTTGTTGTGCTCTTCAAAAAAACGCCATTTAGGGCCACAGAAAATAAATTGCAGTGTGAAATACACATGTGGAGGTGTGTAAAATAAACAATTTCTATATATTGTACAGTGCTATACTAAAAAAAACAACATTTTTTTTGAATAGCATTCTCTGCACTTCTATAGCTGTGCGATTCAGTGGTTAAATACTGTGGTTGTGTTGTGCTCTTCCAAAAAACGCCATTTAGGGCCACAGAAAATATTTTGCAGTGTGAAATACACATCTGGAGGTGTGTGAAAAAACAACATTATTTTTAAAAAGCATTCTCTGGCCTCTGCAGCTGTGCGATTTAGCGGTTATATACTGTTGTTGTTGTTGTGCTCTTGCAAAAAACGCCATTTAGGGCCACAGAAAATATTTTGCAGTGTGAAATACACATCTGGAGGTGTGTGAAAAAACAACATTATTTTTGAATAGCATTCTCTGGCCTCTGCAGCTGTGCGATTCAGCGGTTATATACTGTTGGGGTTGTTGTGCTCTTCAAAAAAACGCCATTTAGGGCCACAGAAAATAAATTGCAGTGTGAAATACACATGTGGAGGTGTGTAAAATAAACAATTTCTATATATTGTACAGTGCTATACTAAAAAAAAAAACATTTTTTTTGAATAGCATTCTCTGCACTTCTATAGCTGTGCGATTCAGTGGTTAAATACTGTGGTTGTGTTGTGCTCTTCCAAAAAACGCCATTTAGGGCCACAGAAAATATTTTGCAGTGTGAAATACACATCTGGAGGTGTGTGAAAAAACAACATTATTTTTGAATAGCATTCTCTGGCCTCTGCAGCTGTGCGATTCAGCGGTTATATACTGTTGGGGTTGTTGTGCTCTTCCAAAAAACGCCATTTAGGGCCACAGAAAATAAATTGCAGTGTGAAATACACATGTGGAGGTGTGTAAAATAAACAATTTCTATATATTGTACAGTGCTATACTAAAAAAAACAACATTTTTTTTGAATAGCATTCTCTGCACTTCTATAGCTGTGCGATTCAGTGGTTAAATACTGTGGTTGTGTTGTGCTCTTCCAAAAAACGCCATTTAGGGCCACAGAAAATATTTTGCAGTGTGAAATACACATCTGGAGGTGTGTGAAAAAACAACATTATTTTTAAAAAGCATTCTCTGGCCTCTGCAGCTGTGCGATTCAGCGGTTATATACTGTTGGGGTTGTTGTGCTCTTGCAAAAAACGCCATTTAGGGCCACAGAAAATATTTTGCAGTGTGAAATACACATCTGGAGGTGTGTGAAAAAACAACATTATTTTTGAATAGCATTCTATGGCCTCTGCAGCTGTGCGATTCAGCGGTTATATACTGTTGGGGTTGTTGTGCTCTTGCAAAAAACGCCATTTAGGGCCACAGAAAATATTTTGCAGTGTGAAATACACATCTGGAGGTGTGTGAAAAAACAACATTATTTTTGAATAGCATTCTCTGGCCTCTGCAGCTGTGCGATTCAGCGGTTATATACTGTTGGGGTTGTTGTGCTCTTCCAAAAAACGCCATTTAGGGCCACAGAAAATAAATTGCAGTGTGAAATACACATGTGGAGGTGTGTAAAATAAACAATTTCTATATATTGTACAGTGCTATACTAAAAAAAACAACATTTTTTTTTAATAGCATTCTCTGCACTTCTATAGCTGTGCGATTCAGTGGTTAAATACTGTGGTTGTGTTGTGCTCTTCCAAAAAACGCCATTTAGGGCCACAGAAAATATTTTGCAGTGTGAAATACACATCTGGAGGTGTGTAAAATAAACAATTTCTATATATTCTTCTTGTACAGTGCTATACTAAAAAAAACAACCTTTTTTTTTGAATAGCATTTTCTGTAGCTGTGCGATTCAGCGGTTACGTGCTGTGGGTGTGTTGTGGTCTGGCAAAAAACGCCATTTAGGGCCACAGAAAATATTTTGCAGTGTGAAATACACATGTGGAGGTGTGTAAAATAAACAATTTCTATATATTGTACAGTGCTATACTAAAAAAAACAACATTTTTTTTAAATAGCATTCTCTGCACTTCTATAGCTGTGCGATTCAGTGGTTAAATACTGTGGTTGTGTTGTGCTCTTCCAAAAAACGCCATTTAGGGCCACAGAAAATATTTTGCAGTGTGAAATACACATGTGGAGGTGTGTAAAATAAACAATTTCTATATATTGTACAGTGCTATACTAAAAAAAAAACACATTTTTTTTTGAATAGCATTCTCTGCACGTCTATAGCTGTGCGATTCAGTGGTTAAATACTGTGGTTGTGTTGTGCTCTTCCAAAAAACGCCATTTAGGGCCACAGAAAATATTTTGCAGTGTGAAATACACATCTGGAGGTGTGTAAAATAAAAAATTTCTATATATTCTTCTTGTACAGTGCTATACTAAAAAAAACAACCTTTTTTTTTGAATAGCATTTTCTGTAGCTGTGCGATTCAGCGGTTACGTGCTGTGGGTGTGTTGTGGTCTGGCAAAAAACGCCATTTAGGGCCACAGAAAATATTTTGCAGTGTGAAATACACATGTGGAGGTGTGTAAAATAAACAATTTCTATATATTGTACAGTGCTATACTAAAAAAAACAAAAATTTTTTTGAATAGCATTCTCTGCACGTCTATAGCTGTGCGATTCAGTGGTTAAATACTGTGGTTGTGTTGTGCTCTTCCAAAAAACGCCATTTAGGGCCACAGAAAATATTTTGCAGTGTGAAATACACATCTGAAGGTGTGTGAAAAAACAACATTATTTTTAAAAAGCATTCTCTGGCCTCTGCAGCTGTGCGATTCAGCGGTTATATACTGTTGGGGTTGTTGTGCTCTTGTAAAAAACGCCATTTAGGGCCACAGAAAATATTTTGCAGTGTGAAATACACATCTGGAGGTGTGTAAAATAAACAATTTCTATATATTCTTCTTGTACAGTGCTATACTAAAAAAAACAACTTTTTTTTTGAATAGCATTTTCTGTAGCTGTGCGATTCAGCGGTTACGTGCTGTGGGTGTGTTGTGGTCTGGCAAAAAATGCCATTTAGGGCCACAGAAAATATTTTGCAGTGTGAAATACACATGTGGAGGTGTGTAAAATAAACAATTTCTATATATTGTACAGTGCTATACTAAAAAAAACAACATTTTTTTTGAATAGCATTCTCTGCACTTCTATAGCTGTGCGATTCAGTGGTTAAATACTGTGGTTGTGTTGTGCTCTTCCAAAAAACGCCATTTAGGGCCACAGAAAATATTTTGCAGTGTGAAATACACATGTGGAGGTGTGTAAAATAAACAATTTCTATATATTCTTCTTGTACAGTGCTATACTAAAAAAAACAACCTTTTTTTTTGAATAGCATTTTCTGTAGCTGTGCGATTCAGTGGTTAAATACTGTGGTTGTGTTGTGCTCTTCCAAAAAACGCCATTTAGGGCCACAGAAAATATTTTGCAGTGTGAAATACACATCTTGGAGGTGTGTAAAATAAACAATTTCTATATATTCTTCTTGTACAGTGCTATACTAAAAAAAAAAAACCTTTTTTTTTGAATAGCATTTTCTGTAGCTGTGCGATTCAGTGGTTACGTGCTGTGGGTGTGTTGTGGTCTGGCAAAAAACGCCATTTAGGGCCACAGAAAATATTTTGCAGTGTGAAATACACATGTGGAGGTGTGTAAAATAAACAATTTCTATATATTGTACAGTGCTATACTAAAAAAAAAAATCATTTTTTTTGAATAGCATTTTCTGCACTTCTATAGCTGTGCGATTCAGTGGTTAAATACTGTGGGTGTGTTGTGCTCTTCCAAAAAACGCCATTTAGGGCCACAGAAAATATTTTGCAGTGTGAAATACACATCTGGAGGTGTGTGAAATAAACAATTTCTATATATTTTCCTTGTACTGTGCTATACTAAAAAAAACAACCTTTTTTTTTTTTGAATAGCATTTTCTGCAGTTCTGTAGCTGTGCGTTTCAGCCATTACGTACTGTGGGTGTGTTGTGGTCTTCCAAAAAATGCCATTTAGGGCAAGATCCTAAATTTGGAAAATATGAGGGGAAAGTCAAAGGGACGTGGTGGCCCCGGTCGTGGTGCTGCTGGTGGAGCTCCTGTTGCAGGGAGAGGACGTGGTGGATCTGTGCCAGCTACACGCACAAGTGAAACACCTTCCTCAGGTGCGAGTAGGCGACCGAGCCTGCGGCGGTATTTTGTCGCGCCTAATGAGGCTGTACCAATGTTTAGGCCAGGACAAGTACAGGCGATAGTAGATTGGGTTGCTGACAGTGCCTCGGGTTCCTTCACATTGTCTCCCACCCACTCTTCTGATGAAAGATCAGAGTTGGCACCTGAAGCCCATGTCCATCAGTCTTTCACCTCACCCCCTTGCAAATCAGCCAAGCAGTCTGAGCCCCAAATCATGCAGCAGTCTCTTCTGCTTTTCGATGACTCTGTTAGCAGGGTTTCCCAGGGCCATCCACCTAGCCCTGCCCCAGAAGTGGAAGAGATTGAGTGCACCGATGCCCAACCACTTATGTTTCATGATGGGTACATGGGAGGACCATCGCAGCACGTCTCGGATGATGACGAAACACAGGTGCCAACTGCTGCTGCTTTCGCAATTGTGCAGACAGACATGGAGGGCAGGGGTGAAGACTGGGTGGAAGATGATGTGGAGGACGATGAGGTCCTCGACCCCACATGGAATCAACGTTATGCAGGTGACCAGTGTAGTTCGGAGGAAGAGGCGGTGGTCGCACAGAGCCACCAGCACAGCAGAAGAGGGAGCAGGGTGCAAAAACGGAGCATTCGTCCCCTAGACAGTACATCTGCTACTGCCCAACGCAGCAAGGGACCGAGCACACCAAAGCCAGGTCCAAGGACTTCCCTAGCATGGCAGTTCTTCACACAGTGTGTTGATGACAAGACACGAGTGGTTTGCAAGCTGTGCAATCAGAGCCTGAAGCGAGGCATAAACGTTCTCAACCTGAGCACAAGCTGCATGACCAGGCATCTAAGTGCAAAGCACGAGCTGCAGTGGAGTAGACACCTCAAAAACCAAGAAAGGTCTCTGGCTCCTCCTGCTTCCTCTTCTGCTGCAGTCTCGGCCTCTTCATCCACCTCTGTAGTGACAGTGGCACCTGTCACCCCGCAAACAGAGGATCTGCCAGCAACACTACCACCTGGGTCACCAACCATCTCCACAATGTCCCATGGAAGCGTTCAGCTCTCTATCTCCCAAACATTGGAGCGGAAGAGGAAGTACCCCCCTAGCCACCCGCGATCCCTGGCCCTGAATGCCAGCATTTCAAAATTCCTGGCCTTTGAAATGCTGTCATTCCGTCTGGTGGAGACGCAGAGTTTTAAAAGCCTGATGGCATTGGCTGTCCCGCAGTACGTCGTGCCCAGCCGCCACTACTTTTCCAGGCGAGCCATCCCTTCCCTGCACAACCAGGTGGGGGACAAAATCAGGTGTGCACTGCGCAACGCCATCTGTGGCAAGGTCCACCTAACTACGGATGCGTGGACCAGTAAGCACGGTCAGGGACGTTATATCTCCCTAACAGCACACTGGGTAAATGCAGTGGCGGCTGGGCCTGAGGCAGATAGCGGTTTGGCGCATGTCCTTCCACCACCGAGGATTGCAGGGCGCTTCAGTTTGCCTCCTGTTGCTAACTCCTCCTTCTCCGCTTCCTCATCCTCTACCGCCTCCTCATCCATTCAGCGTAACACCTTCACCACCAACTTTAGCACAGCCAGGGGTAAACGACAGCAGGCAGTTTTAAAACTTTCCTGTTTGGGGGAAAATCCCCACACCGCGCAGGAGTTGTGGAGGGACATGGAACAACAGACCGATGAGTGGTTGCTGTCAGTGAGCCTCAAGCCCGGCCTGGTGGTGTGCGATAATGGGCGAAATCTCGTAGCAGCTCTGGGTCTAGCCGGTTTGACGCACATCCCTTGCCTGGCGCATGTGCTGAACTTGGTGGTCCAGAGGTTCCTTAAAAATTACCCCAATATGCCAGAGCTGCTGCAGAAAGTGCGGGCTGTCTGTGCGCACTTTCGGCGTTCTCACCCTGCTGCTGCTCGCCTGTCAGCGCTGCAGCGTAACTTTGGCCTTCCCGCTCACCGCCTCATATGTGACGTGCCCACAAGGTGGAACTCCACCTTGCACATGCTGGCCAGACTGTGCGAGCAGCAGCAGGCAATAGTGGAGTTTCAGCTGCAGCAATCACGCGTGAGTCGCTCTGCGGAACAGCACCACTTCACCACCAATAACTGGGCCTCCATGCGAGACCTGTGTGCCTTGTTGCGCTGTTTCGAGTACTCCACCAACATGGCCAGTGCCAATGACGCCGTTCTCAGCGTTACTATCCCAGTTCTATGCCTCCTTGAAAAAACGCTTCGTGCGATGATGGAAGAGGATGTGGCACAGGAGGATGAGGAGGAGGAGGAGGAAGCGGGATCATTTCAAAGGCTTTCAGGGCAGTCTTTCACAAGTGGCTACGAGGGTGGGTTCCTGCACCAACAAACGCCAGGTACACAATTGTCCGGCAGAAAGGGCACAGTTCTGGAGGATGACGAGGTGGAGGAGGAGATGGAGGAGGAGGAGGAGGAGGAGGAGCCATGTTCACAGCAGGGTGGCACTCAGACCAGCTCGTGGCCATTACTGGTGCGTGGCTGGGGGGATACAGAGGACACAGACGATACACCTCCCACAGAGGACAGCTTTTCTTTGCCTCTGGGCAGCCTGGCACACATGATCGATTACATGCTGCAGTGTTTCCGCAACGACAGCCGAGTTGCCCACATTTTAACTGGTGCTGATTACTGGGTGGCCACCCTGCTGGATCCCCGTTACAAGGACAACGTACCGTCCTTAATTCCCTCACTGGAGCGGGATCGTAAGATGCGCGAGTACAAGCGCACGCTGGTAGACGCGCTGCTGGTGGCATTCCCACCTGACAGCGGGCGTACGGTGGAAGCACAAGGCGAAGGCAGAGGAGGAGGAAGAGGTCGCCAACGCAGCCGGGGCACCGTCAGCACCTCAGAAGGCAGGGTTAGCATGGCCGAAATGTGGAAAAGCTTTGTCAGCACGCCACAACAACCAGCACCACCAGCTGAGATGGAACGTCTTAGCAGGAGGCAGCATTTCACCAACATGGTTGAGCAGTATGTGTCCACAGGCCTACACGTACTGGATGACGGGTCTGCCCCCTTTAACTTCTGGGTCTCCAAATTGGGCACATGGCCTGAGCTTGCCGTTTATGCCTTGGAGGTGCTGGCCTGCCCTGCAGCCAGTGTATTATCTGAACGTGTATTTAGCACGGCAGGGGGCGTTATCACAGACAAGCGCAGCCGCCTGTCCAGAGCCAATGTGGACAAGCTCACGTTCATTAAAATGAACCAGGCATGGATCCCACAGGACTTGTCCGTACCTTGTGCAGAATAGACATGTATACCGGTGTTGTGACAAAAACTGTCCGGCCATCGGATTGTGCCCGGCCCGTACTGCGCAGGCGCAGCGCTTGCGCAGTACAGAGGACAAGGAGATTCACAAAATCTCCGAAGATGAACGGCGCCTGCGCTGTGAGTGCAGGTTCAAGCCCCACCATCCAAGAGGACATACGGTAGCACATAGTAACAGGGCCCCTCACGGGCTCGCTTCGATCGCGGCCTTGCTTGGCTCGGCTTGAACCACGGATGGTGTGGCCTTCACCTGAACTCAACACGCAGGCGCCGTTAGTCTTGGGAGATTTTTGAAATCCCCTTGTCCTACATACTCAGCAAGCGCAGTACAGGGCGGACACTATTCGACAGGGGACAGAATTCGACACATCACCGGCCTTACCCAGCCATTGTTGTATTTTTGAACCAGTGTTGGCTACCTCGTCCTCCTCCACCGCCGCTTCCACCTACACAGCCACATCCACCGCCACCTCAACCTCCTACTCCATATGGACCTCGTCCTGCTAGGCCAAGATTAAAATTTTTATTTTATTTTTTTGTAGCGCACAGATCCTTTCCCCCTTACCTGCCTTTATGTTGTTGGCTCTTCGCAGGAGGGAGAAAGGCACACCGCACTACCAGCCCGTATCCTCCTATATAAAGAGGTTAAGCGGTGTACTTGACGGGCCGTGTCCACAGCCGGAGTCAAAACTCCTCCAGAGGATGATTCTCCCCTCTACTGTAGGTAGAGGCAAGTCCTTTAATTGCCAGTAAAGTCAATGTCCACACCAGCTGAAACTCCAACTCTTATTCTCTCATGGCAAAATAAACTGTACTCAGATAGAAAAGGTTAGAGCAAAGAAACAGGACAGCTTAAGGTGTGGAGGAGGTCCAGGCACAAACGTAGCACATTCACTTCACTGCTTAGGTTTCTCAAACAGTTTTTGGCGCACGGTCTCTGCCACAGACATTGAGGTTGGTCTCTGCCACAGACCGGGTGTACAAGGCCCCTGCCACGGGCCTGGAGAACTTTGGTCTCAGCCACAGACCAGGGTGTATAAGGCCCCTGCCACGGGCCGGTTGAATAAGGCCTCTGATACAGTCAAGGTGACCTTGAGCTTCTCCTTCTACGAACCTAGCCCATATCAAGGGGAAGACATCTCTCCAGGGAGTCAACAGACCATTCTTTCACCGTGACTCCTGCATCGGTCCATCAGAATGATCCTCCCTTCCCTGGAACAGGGTCCCCTACACGAGGCGGCTCTGGACTCCAGGCTTTACTCCCGCCCCTAGGCCTCCATACCCAGGGCAGCAAGAACTCCAGGATAGTACCTCACCCCGGGCTAAAGGTGCCCGAGATGGAACAGGAACACATGCACCCAGGCCGAAGGCACCTGGGCGCGGACCCCACTGGACATCAGCCCCCAGGCCAAAGGTCTGCCCCTTTTATATGCTCTCCCGGCATGCACAGCAGGTTCCCCGCCCCGCTGTACTACTGCCAAGAGGGGACACAAAAGGCGCCACCTGTAGGCCGCAGGGAACTGCACACCAATACTGTCCCCCGAGGACAAAATGGTCCATGAATCCTACAGAATTAGGGTATTTGAGCCTATTTACCACTCAAACACTTTCCTTAAATTTAGCACCCCGCTACATTTTTATTTCAAAGTATTTTATTTTCCCACTAGCTTATCCATTAAATTAAATAATTTTTTCCAGAAAGGGCGTATTCTGGGGCATTCCCACCATATGTGTCGCATCGTGCCGTTGAGTTTCTGAGGTTCTTAATGACTTCCTGTACCTCTTCTGCTGAAAAGGGGGCCTCCAGCATATTTTTTTATTTTTTTATTTTTTTTATGTTCTTTTAAGTTATTTCCTATCCACATTTGTTTGCAGAGCACTTGCCATGTTCTTAACAACATTTTGCTGCCATTTGCAGCCCTCTAGCCCTTTCCATTACTTTTTTAGAGCCTTTTTAGTCGTCAGAAGTCCGGGTCCCCATTGACTTCAATGGGGTCCGGGTCCGGGTCCGGGTTCGGGTTAAAGTTCGGTCCCGAATCCGAACTTTTTTCCGAAGTTCGGCCGAACCCGCCGGACCCGAATATCCAGCTACCCGCTCAACTCTAAACAGGTCCCATATGCTTGGCGGTCAGTCAGACCAGCAGTCTCAGTCCTTACGATCGGCTCCTTAGGATTAGGTCCTCGTGATCAGGTCCTCTCGGAGGTGGGTGCACACAGCAACCAGTCTCCGCAACTCAGGTTCCAAAGGACAACAACACTCTGTGTGGCTCAGGCTCTCGCTCTGGCCCTCAGTGTAGGCAAGCACAGCACAGGTCCGCTCACACTGGTTTCCCCACACAGTCTGCCAGGTGCCCTGCGCAAACCCAGCAACAGGTCTGCACTCATTGGCTCCCAATGCTATTCTGCTCAGATCTCTGCACATTTAATCAGAAAAAATGTTCTCTCTCCTCTCCTCCTGTGAGCAAGGAATCCTGGGTATTAAAGCCCACAGCCCAATATCCTCCATTCACTTGTCTTGTGCAGTGATCCTTTAGGGACGACAGTTCTCATGATCCTAGGCATCTGCATAGCAAGTTCCTCCTTCCCCAACTGGCTCAAACACTGCTGCAAGGAGGGAGGGGTGTAGGAGCGAAGGGGGGATTTCTCACAAAGCTCCTCTGTGACAGTGTAGTACAGCGGCAGCAGGAAAGTGAGAGGAGAGAATCGGCTGAAGGGCACGCAGCACTGCTCTCACAAATCTAATACAGCAGGAGATGGGAACACACATACAGACCACAGCTGTGCTGCTCTCCCAATGTTTACTGCGGTGAGGGGGCGAGCAGGGATTTTGCACTAGACATGTGCATGACGAAAAAAATTAGTTTTGTTTAGTTTCGATTCGTTATTCTAGTTATTTTGTTTTGTTAAATTTGGTTGATTTGTTTAATTCATATTCGGGTTTCGTATTCAGAATGCGTTTTATGTATTTTTTAAATTTTCTTCAAGTTTACCGATTTTTTATTATTTAACCACTTAAGGACCGCCTCACGCCGATATACGTCAGCAGAATGGCACGGCTGGGCACATCAACGTACAGGTAGGTTGCCCTTTAAGAGCCCAGCTGTGGGTCGCGCGCGCCACCGGCGGCGCGCTCGCGACCCGGTCCTGAGCTCCGTGCCCGCGGGACCTGCGGACCCGATCGCCGCCGGTGTCCTGCGATCGGGTCACAGAGCTGAAGAACAGGGAGAGGTGAGTGTAAACAAACCTTTCCCCATTCTTCTCTGTGGTATGTCAGTGATCGTCTGTTCCCTGTCATCGGAACAGACGATCAGTGACATGTAACGTGTAGCCACGCCCCCCTACAGTAAGAATCACTTCTTAGGGTACACTTAATCCCTACAGCGCCACCTACAGGTTAACCCCTTCACTGCCAGTGTAATTTTCACAGTAACCAGTGCATTTTTATAGCACTGATCGTTGTGAAAATGACAATGGTTCCAAAAATGTGTCAAAAGTGTCCGATGTGTCCGCCATAATGTCGCAGTGACGAAAAAAATCACTGATCGCCGCCATTACTAGTAAAAAAATAAAATAATAGAAATGCCATAAAACTACCCCCTATTTTGTAAACGCTATAAATTTTGCGCAAACCAATCAATAAACGCCGATTGCGATTTTTTTTTACCAAAAATATGTAGAAGAATACGTATCGGCCTAAACTGAGGAAAAAATATTTTTTTTATATATTTTTGGGGGATATTATTATAGCAAAAAGTAAAAAATATTGAATTTTTATTTTTGTTTATAGCGCAAAAAATAAAAACCACAGAGGTGATCAAATACCACCAAAAGAAATCTCTATTTGTGGGAAAAAAAGGATGCCAATTTTGTTTGGGAGCCACGTCGCACGACCACGCAATTGCCAGTTAAAACGACGCAGTGCCGAATTGCAAAAAGGGGCCTGGCTCTTTAGCTGCATATTGGTCCGGGGCAGTGTTTTTCAACTCCAGTCCTCAAGGCGCCCCAACAGGTCATGTTTTCAGGCTCTCCATTATTTTTCACAGGTAATTTGATCAGTTTCACTGACTTAGTAATTACCACAGCTGTTTCATTTGATGGAATTCCTGAAAACATGACCTGTTGGGGCGCCTTGAGGACTGGAGTTGAGAAACACTGGTCCGGGGCTTAAGTGGTTAAAATGTTCTAATCGATACAAAGGGCATTTGAGAAAGTCACGTGATCAGTGACGATACGCGTGAGGGAGAGAGCTGGGTGACGTCACTTCCAGTCGCGGCCGAGACCGGAAGTCTCTGTATGTTCAGAACGCTGTCTGCTTGTCATCTGTTATGTAAGTTATTACGCTTTTTTCTTGAATACATTTTTGAAATACTACACTATAGAGCCCTCCCCTTTCTTTTCATGGAAATGAGCCTGGTCATTTGATGATTATCCTCCTATTGGGAACGTCCTGAGAATCGATCAATCAGTGCTGGAAATATCAGAGTTGCCCATTGATTAATATCTATGAGAAATGAGCCTGGTTATTGGATGATTGTCTCTCTATTGGGAACGCCTTGAGAACCGATCGTTCAGTATTGGAAATATCAGAGATGCTCATTGATTATCATCTATGAGGTTAGAGGCTGGGGGAAACGTTGTCACGCACAGTGGATGGTGGAGATTCTTTTGGATACTAGCACTCTGCACTTTATCCTTGATGAACTGCATTTGAATGCTGTGGATTCATTAAATTATTTGGACTATCTTTTTGCACTTTTCATGGGACTTTATTCTGATGAATTAGCAACCCTTTTAATTACAATAGATTATATATTTTTTTATGTGGACTTTTTGCACATTCCGTGGAATTCACTGATTGCTATTTGCACATTGGATATTGCTATTTTGCACATTGTTTATTAGTATTTGCACATTTTTTGCTATTTGCACATTGGATCATTTATTATTTGCATGAGTATATATTTTTATTAGTTATAATTATCGGATTATTATATTCACATTTGTATTTAGTAAGCGCCACATCACTTTGATTGACAATTTTATTTGGGTACAGCGTTGCACGCTCGCGCAATTGTCAGTTAAAGTAACGCAGTGCCGTATCGCAAAAAATGGCCTGGTCATTAAGGGGGTAAATCCTTCCAGGGCTGAAGTGGTTAAATCACCTTTGGCTTAACAAAAGCAGAATTATTTAGAAATAGTACTCTAATAGCACACACAGTCTTTGATTGCAGAATTATGTTTATAGTTAGAATTCGAATAGAGTTCGATGTAAAATTTGATTCAGATTTTCAATTTGAATTTCGGAAATTGGGACAAATTTAATTTAGTTATTCAGGGCATTCGGTAAAGTTTGTACAGTACTGCAATTTGGGTATTCGGATATTTCCGAATCTCCGAATAACGAAAAATTTGTCTGAATATTTATTCGGAACGAAATGAACTGCACATGTCTACTAGTTCCTGCTGACACTGGGTATAGCCAAATGTTATCTTGGTGAAGAAGGCTGAAAATCCCACTTTAGATACAGTGATTGGGTAGAAACAGAGGTACAGATAGACATAACAGGCGTTTCACGATGCCAGGAGGTGAGGTGAAAATGATTGAGCTGTTCAAATCACAGTAGAAGATATTTGTAGAAAATATAGAAATAAACTATCTTGCATTCTTACCAGAAAGCAGCACAGAGGGGAACCAGCTGGATCACCCCAATAAAGAGTTGTATAAGAAGGACCAACCACGGTATACTAATATAGAAAAGCTTTATTGAAAAATGTGTTTTTCAATAAAGCTTTTCTATATTTGTATACCGTGGTTGGTCCTCCTTATACAACTCTTTAATGGGGCAATCCAGCTGGTTCCCCTCTGTGCTGCTTTCTGGTAATATTGTTCAGTTGTGGAGGCACCCCGTCCGATGGATGAATCGGTAACTGGACTGCCAATTAAGAATATACCCAAATTATGGGTTTAGGCCCCTCTTTATTTTTATATACTATAATGATCTTGCAATATTACCTGCTCCAATTACTCTTTCAATTCGAATTCTGGATGGATCAATCTCTTTTGCAAATTCATGGACAGCTAAGGAAGGATCTTCATATGTGTCAGGATCAATGTATGTTTTTGTTCCCGGAATTCTCACTGTTGAAGATAAACAGTCATAAAACATCTATAAAAACACCTCTAAGCACATATACAGTATATTTCAATAACACACAGTTATTTCAGTTCTCTTTGTGGGTCAATTGCACATGCAAAATAATGACCAAAAATGACATTACTACACTACTACACTCATTAATTTCTACTAAATTGTCACTGATTTTAAAGATATGTTTCTGTAAGCCCACACAACATCACAACCATTTTATGATTTACATTGACTTTCCCTGGTCTTAAGTTTGTTGAAAATTACATGTTCTTCTAGGTCATTTATTATCTGTTGTTGTTCCAAGAATGACAGTTCATAAACGCCATTGCATCTTTTAAGTGACAATTCAGCATTTTGCAACAGCCACGACTTGCCATGACTGGGACTTGTGCAGATTTATTAAATGCCAGGGCTCTTTTTTTTGTAACATTTTATTGTGATTAGGAATCCTTCTCCACAATGACACCATAAAGGAGTTCTACAGTGATGCTCACCTAGATGAAGTTGTAGTACACTTAATGTATGTGAAAGTAATATAATTTACAAGCAACTATGAGATACACCCATGGTTTTGCACAGAGCAGCCTGAAACTTGCTCTTCTGGATTCCTCCGCCAGTGCTCTTGGCTCCTCCTTTTCTCTGTGTGCCACCATAGGAAGCCACTTCCTATGGTGGCACACCTGAGGGCTCAATCCTGAGGCAGGCTGTGCGCATCTATTGACACACACAGTGTGGCTTCACCCCACGCCTCCTATTCTATGTGTGGCAAGGTCCCAGGCCTCATTTGATCTGATGAGAACCTCCAGGGCCAGGGATAGCTGACATCCTTCTGTATATAGTGGGTGTAGAGTAGTTAAGTTCTTGGGCGCAAGACACTTCATAGATGCAAAAGAAAGTTTATTTCTCTTGACCTCCATGGCGGTATGATTCTTTCTGGAATTATGTACCAAAAGCGGTACAATTATTTTGCATGGAAATTTGGTGTTATGTATTATAGGCCTGCGATTCTTAGTAATTACTTACTTAAACCTGAGCAAACCAGTCTAGTAGACATCCCGGGTATGATAAAGTTTGAAACACAAAATTATAAATTATAATATAATAAATAACTATAAATAATTATAAAAAATAGTAATCTAATTATAATAAAAATTATTCAATAATGTAATCAAATCAAAAACACTGAAATTTGCTCAGTTGCAGAATTGTCGCTGTCATTAGATTTAGTGTTTGATGACGAATTGCCCCACAAGTCGCTATCGCTCAATTCTGCGAGTGATTCTAATTTATTATCGCTGTTTTCTAGCTGGTCTAAAACCACTTTTGACATGAAGGGACACTTTTTGGTTGCTATGGACAATCTCCAGTTTCCAGGCAGAAAGAATAGTTTTTATTATATAAAACTGCATGCAGGGCACTGGACAGACCACTAGGGACAAAGGGGGTGTGTAATTATTACATACAGTACTGTAATCAGTAAGATTACAGTATACTGTATGTATACTATGTGTTTACCTTTTTGAATTTGCCGCCCAGTTCCGCTCCCATGCGCCGCTGCGGCTCGCAGGGAACGGAACTAGGAAGTCAGATGGGGTCGAAAGTGCCGACACTCGCCGGAGATCTCGCTGGCAATCACAGCAGAGGACATCATCACTGGATCGCCAGGAGAAGGTATGGAAACTCTGCTGCGGGCTCTGCAATGTCTACCCCGAGCGTGACTCGGGGTTACCGATCCTAGCATAAAAAAACAACCCCGAGTCACGCTCGGGATTACCGCCAGGGAGGTTAATAAACCTTTTTGGTGGAGAGAGGGTTAGGGCCAGGACACCCTTAGGTAGTTGCAAGATTAATTGGCAGACTCCGAGACTTCAATAGGAGGACAGCCAAGCAGGGAAAGGCATCCAGCAAGATGCCCCATCTGCATGTGTAGGAATGCTGTCTCCTATGGCAACAGTCTTTAACAGTTCCAAAAACAAAGCTTAACAGTTACTTTACTTTCACTACAATCGCTCCTTGTAGTTTTTCAGCCCACTGAGCTCCCGGTCTCTCACTAGACCCACTGATTCATTGCCACTGAATCCCTTGAGTTCCTCCAATCTTAACGGTGGTATCTTCCTCAAGCGTCACCCCCGCTTCTCTGCTGGGTCCCCAGCTTGGCACTCTAGATATCTCTCAAGCTTCACCCTACTGGCCTGCTCGGTCCCTGGCTTGACACACAAGGCTGCTCTGCATGCGTCACCTCCACTGGGTGGGTCCTTGGCTTGATTCCCACTGAAGTTTCCTGATTCTTCACCACCCTCGGTTGGTGAGAATGCTGCTCTGGTACTTGCTTCAGTTACTCACTGTGGTCCCTAGTAATAAGGCGGATAGTCCCTTACTGGTAAAAGCTTCCCCTCTACCTCCGACCACGACTCAGGCCGACAGAACCGTCACTTCTGGTTAGACTGCAAGCCGCAATCCCAACCCTGCACTGCTCTCTTGCTTCTGGATAGGCCCTCAGACAGCCTTGCAGTCAGATGTGCCCGGGATAGGCCCAAACTCCGGCAGTACAACACACGTCCACCCAGATAGCCGTCCAGGTGGCACAGAACACAGATCACCTGACCTCACCCAAATATATAGGCTCTCCCAGCAGGCCAATGGATTCAAGAAAACCCCGGCCCATTGGCTGAGATAACCCATAATCTGACCTTGCGTTGCCCGTCTCGTATCTAGTACTACCAAGTACCCGGCCACCTAGTGGTAGAAGAGAAAAGTGCAACAAGGCCAATCTTAGGGAGAAATCAATAAATCTCTAGCAATCAACCAGGATAACTACTCCTGGCAAGCAAATGTGTGAGGAGCAACCCTGCCTAAACTCTAGGGTGCTACATCTGCACACAGGATTCGATTGACAGCCGCAGGAGCCAATGGTTCCCTCTGCTGCCTCTATGAGCAGAGAGAGAGGACAGAGCCACCGCAGATAGGCAAAGTGTTGAACTAAGATAGTTTTCAGCTAAGTATAAAGTGGGGGAGGGGGTGAGGGGAGATACAAACACTGGTAAATTGTTTACCTTAATGAAAGGAATGAATTAAGGTAAAAAATGTCCAGGCTTTAGAACCACTTTAAGTCATTAGAACATGATACATTGAGATGTTCACTAAGCCATGCCCAGAGCAAAAAATATATAAATCATCAGGTATTGGATTGAATTTTCCTAAAAAAAGGACAGCATAAATCTAACTGATTGCTTTACGCAACGCCTTAAATTGAACACAAAGAACCAAAGATATAACGCTCTTTTATTATAGTTCTGATTTTATTTTCCAAGTGAAAAAAACAACTGGTGCCCACTTTAACCAATCAAACGGTATGCTCTTTTATGAGTAGTTTGTTACAATGCTGTGAGTAGGTGTTTCATAACAGGGAGCCTGATGTATGAGAACCGATGCAAATGCAAAACAGTCATGTTTATCTGGCTTGATATTATTTGGTATTTTCCTGGTGCTTGTGATGCATCTGTAAAATCTTCATATTTACGATGCAGAGAAAATCCAAAACAAATGACAAAATGACAAAAATGAGACACAAGTGGCTTGGATATAATGACAGAGCGCAGTAAGCTACTGTCCTGAGGAGACTACACCTGGTGGTATAACAGGTGACTTCCATGCATCCAGGGCAGGCATTAACATGGATGGATCAGAAGGTCAAGCATTTCTCCAGTCAATTGTGCATGTAGCAATAATTTAAATAGAAGTTTCATAGAGGAGATTAATTTTCTGGACTTTACAATGAGATACTCTGAAGATTAGTCAAAAGTCTATTTGTGGAAACAAGAGATTATCCTGTTGACTACGGTAATTACTGCAGTGCTAACATCATAGGAACTGAGTTTATACTAGAGATGAGCTGCCAATGTGGTCCAAACCTAGGTTTGTATACAAATTTTGCTTGTTCAGGGGTTGGGCAATCGGCAAAACTATCTTGGTGTTCAGCCAAGTGGGAAGTTATTTATTTAGGGCTCAGCAATTACTGCTCAACTTTTCCAGCACATGAGTGACAAATGGGACTTGTAGTTCATTCATTCACAGATCTCTGGGATCTCTGAGAATCTCCTGCTCCCTGTAAGAGTGAGGATGGGGGAGACTGCTCCAAAGTAACATGTTACAGCCTAGATAGGGTATAAAATGTAACATGTTGCAAAAGGTGAACTTATCCTTTAAGGTAGCAAGATGTTAAGGTGGCAGGGGGGCACAGAATGGGGGTGAATGTGTAAGAGAGTGGTAGGTACTGGTGCTGTTTGTCTGCATCTAACATTTCTTGCTGCATCTATGCATGCCACTGCAGTGATGGAGCATTGAATTAGAGATCGTTCACAATGTGTACCTTCATACTATGTGAATGAACTCCTTGCACATACTAACTGCTCTCATACACTCCACAATCATCTCCTGAACATTCTAAGCACCATCATACACTCTGCAGTCTTCTTCTGAGCATTCTACCCACTGTCATACACTGTCCACTCCTCTCCTGCATATACTGGCCAACATTATACACTCCTCACTCCATACCTAACGCGGAGCTACAGTCATCATAATCATTTTTTTTTTCTAAAAGTAACCCCATGATTGGCACGGTTTTTCCACTATTTGGATATTGCCCCAACTGTAATCATGTGTGTTTTTTTTTTAATCTGTAAAAAATGATCTGAATTTAGAAGCAGGCAGGGACCATCGCGGTTCTGGGCATCTGAAGCCTGCTCGTGTCTATTTCCGAGATTAGGTGCAGCTGGCTACCCAGCATGCATCTCCTGATCTCGTGTCTGCACAGTAATAACACTCTGTGGTGCAGTTTGTTGATTGCAGGTTGCCATAACAATGACGGCGGTGGACATTCCCGCCCCGTTATTATGGCAACCTGTCATTCAGGCGATTCCCTTGGACTCCTGGAATAGATGACGCAGATATCCCAGCCAGGAGTCCAAGGGAATGACGACATTGCCTAGGAGGCCGGGAACGGAAATGGCGCAGACACATTTAAATTTAAAGCGGCGCTCCACCCAAAAGGGGAAGCTCCGTTTGTTTGCTTCCTTCCCCCCTCTGCTGCCACATTTGGCACCTTTCAGGGGGGAGCGGGTACCTGTTTTGACAGGTACTCATCCCCACTTCTGGAAGACTTTGCTGCGGCAAGGTCCCACTGGAAGTTCGGCCCCCCTCCTCCTTCCCCCGCTGCAGGGCCATTCACAGAGGGCAGTGCGCTTTGTGCATGCACAGTAGGGGACTGACTGTAAAGCCGCAAGGCTTCACTGCCGGTTTCCCTTACAAGGAATGGTGATGGCAGTACCCGAGAGTCAATTGAAAAATCGACTGGGGTGCCGACATCACGGAATTCCTGGAAAGGTAAGTGTCTGCTGAATTTTAATTTTTTGATGGGGGGGAGGCTGGAGCTCCACTTTAACCATTTGTCTACCGCCCACCGTCAAATGACGGCGGGCGGAAGACTCTCTCGTTCTAACAGGACGTCATATGACGTCCTGCCTTTAAATGGAGCTAGGGGGCACCCGCGATTGCCCAGTACCCGAGCAGGAAAGTTGATCTGTGTGTGTAAACACACAGATCCACGTCCTGTCAGGGAGAGGAGACGGATGGTGTGTCCCTTGTACATAGGGACAACCATCGGTCACCTCCCCCAGTCAGTCCCCTCCCCCCACAGTTAGAACACATCTAGGAAACACATTTAACCCCTTCCTTGCCTTCTAGTGTTAACCCCTTCCCTGCCAGTCACATTTATACAGTAATCAATGCATTTTTTTAGCAGGGATCGCTGTATAAATGTGAATGGTCCCAAAAATGTGTCAAAAGTGTCCGATCTGTCTGCCGCAATATCGCAGTCACAATAAAAATCACAGATCGCCGCCATTACTAGTAAAAAAAAAAAAATGCTATAAATCTATCCCCTATTTTGTAGACGCTATAACTTTTGCGCAAACCAATCAATATACGCTCATTGCGATTTTTTTTTTACCAAAAATATGTAGAAGAATACGTATCGGCCTAAACTGAGGAAAATTTTAATTTTTTTTTTTTAAAAATGGATATTTATTATAGCAAAAAGTAAAAAAATATTGTTTTTTTTTTCAAACTGGACGCTCTTCTTTTGTTTATAGCGCAAAAAATAAAAACCGCAGAGGTGATCAAATGCCACCAAAAAAAAGCTCTATTTGTGGGAAAAAAACAACGCAAATTTCGTTTGGGAGCCACGTCACATGACCGCGCAATTGTCATACAAAGTGTGACAGCGCTGAAAGCTGAAAAATGGCTTGGGCAGGAAGGGGGTTTTCGTGCCTGGTAGGGAAGTGGTTAAGGTATGCAGCCATAATAATAAAAAAAATAATAATATCCATTTAGGACTGCACTGCAGGTGGGAATGTGGATGAAAGCAATTTGCAAATATGGGTGGGACTTAAATGAATGCCTCTTACATAAATTACATAAATTACAATGGCTTGCTGAATGCATAGCTAAAAAAAGTGTCCCTGGAACTCTATTTGAAATGTTGGCAACTCTGCACTCTGTAAATAACTCACTCCTGATCACTGTACTCCTGGTATTTACCAATGCCCCTTCAAGACCCTTTCACTGTTAATGCAATTTGGTTACACCCACCATTTATTGCAAAAGGACAGGTAGAAAGAAGTGTTGCTGCATAGAAGTAGTAGGTGGCAATGATTACTGATATGACCTTTTTCTCCTACCCCCTTCCACATTCCCACATTCAGGGATCTGTTTTTTCATTATTTACCTACTTACAATGTATTAGATTTTTTATTTTTATTTTAAAGTGGAACTTTAGTCATAAAATGAAGTCCTGCTAGATCACATCAGGCTGGCCCCTTTTGCAGGTATAGATATGTAAACCGTAAAAATAAGTGCCTATACTGTTTAAAAACAAGTAATACAATGTCTCCCCCTGCTCTGCACATGCTCAGTTGGTCTCCATTTTTAGGTATTTTTAGGCACTGCCGAGTTTGTAGAGGCCAATCTGCTAACAGCCTTAGAGCAGAATTGAACCCTCCTATATTTTACAGCCATAGAAGCTGCTTCTGTTTGAACTGCAACTGCCATGGTGCTGCACATGTAATCAGTTATGACACCAGCCATTTGATGGTTTAACAGTTTGGTTGAGGACACAATCAAATCAAACAGTTTTTTGAAACTGGTAAATTGATGGGTTTAGTTACGCTTTATGATTTACAACTGAGGCTTTGGGCTTCAGCAAAATGTCAGCCTCCAGCAAGAAGAAACAGGAGCCATGCTGGAGGCAATGTACATCACACACTAATTTTGGTAGCATAATTATTCATGTAGAATGTATGTTCCTTGCTAAAGAACATTCTTTTTTATCAAGTTGTTAAGGGTAAAGTTGCACTTAAATTTTTCCTATAATTTCATATTTGGTGAAGGTAAGTGAACATAGAGAGGGATGGCCATTTGGAAATTGATTGTGCTCAGAAAAAAAAATGTCAGATGCTTTTATGTGGGTAAACACCAATGTAAAAAAGCAGGCTCTATGCGGCACACAAAGGGTTTCCAGGGGCAGAAAAGCGCTGAGAAATTTAGCCAGGCATCTAAAATACCTGTGTAAACCCCATGTACACTGTGTGTTCCCAGCACAAACACAGAGACCGAATTGTCAAAGACAGTACCTGGTCTGTGCTAATGATCATGTACCATCGGGACTGGCTCCTGAACATGTGACCACTGTGACAACCATTAAGCAGACTCAGATATCTCACTGAAGTGACACCCTATAATATTTATTTCTGCTCCTCCCTCGGCTGCTACATAAAAGGTTATGTAGGGAGGTGAGGTGAAGGATAGAGGAGATTGGCCAGCACATACAATAGTTAGACATTCCCAGAAGAGAAGAGGACTATGCTGTGCAAAGGAAGGAGTTGTGCTAGGGAACCTACAAAAATGATATCTGGGCATTGTGAGCTTTTATTTTATGATTTTTTTAACAGTTATATTTCATATGCTTTTACATATTTTCTTTTATACTGTCCCATGTATAGCACCCTCAAAGGTAGGTGCTAGGATAGTTAGGTAAGTATTCGTGTTTGCTTTTGATAGGTAAATTTAGTTGCCACACTGTAGACAGTGTGGCTGTAATGTTGGTTATGTAAAAGTATAGTTTGGCTCACTGTACTCGGTGAGCTGCAATTGATAAGTTATGCCTGATCTGTGTGCTCTGCTGCTGCTAGTCAGCTGGATAGCTACCCCTGTATCTTTGCAACTTGAGAAGTTTCTGGATAATAGGTGTGAAGCTATGCATATAGCAGCATGAATATTGTTACAGCCCTGGCCTATCCCAAAGTGGTAGGCTCTGAAGGCAGGCTAGGAGACAGTATTTATTCTCAGAGCACACAGAGCTTTGGGTCTTGTCCCAGAGTGGAGAAGTCCAGCTTGAGGGGGGCATGCTGACCTCTCAGCCACAGGCTGCCATGTGCATGCCTCAGGGAGGTGACCAAAGGGAGGAATGCAGAGACCTTGATGTTTAGAAGAAGCTGACTTAGGGAAGCTGTCTGCCATAGATCTGTCTAAGATCACTGGAGGGCATCACTTGGAAGATTGGAGGGAGGCATCCAGACATTGCTGGATATTGGGGGCCTTGTAGCTATCCTTCGGGTGCCTAGTTATAGTCAGATGTGGGTTTTTAAAAGGGGACACTGGCTAGTGTCTGTCCAGTGTCTGTCCAGACACTTTACTACTTAAAGTGACTTTGCTCTACTGGCTCTACTTTTACTACTTAAGCCAAAAGGATTAAGTCCTCTGTTGTACATAGTTCTTATTTTTGGAGTATTCAACTACTTCCCTCATCCCTATCCAAGTTCTCTAAAATTAAAAAACCGACAAAAAACATCTTCTAGACTGGGTTTTGGAGTAAGAGTGAATGAACCTGTTGTGTGCCTGGCTACGGGGCTAAAGTTGGGATGACTTGGACAGTAATTCCTGTGGCTCCTACAGGATTAACGCTACACATGATTTTTTTATAGCATTTTATATAGAACTTTGTACATGCTCCTTCTAGTGAACATTATTTTGAAAAATGTGATAGACTGGCCTGTTTAAAAACTACTGAAAAACTCACTTACCCTTATAAAGAGTCTACTGCTTTCATTCAAGTGCTACTGTAGACGATCTGTGAAACCAATGGTGTGGCTAGACCCCAGTGCCCAGGAAAAATGTCCCTGGTTTTCTAAATCATTAAAGTCCATCTCCAGGGAAAAGAAAAATGTTCCTTTGCAGTGAGGCAGTCCCTTCACTGCAAGGGTTAATTGTTTAACAAAATCAGAAACCGCTCAGGTGTAGACGTCCTCCAGGTGACTATCTCCTCCCAACAGCCAAGGGTGCAGGCAATGCAATTTCAGGCAA
Organism: Rana muscosa; assembly: GCA_029206835.1. Classification (NCBI taxonomy): domain Eukaryota; kingdom Metazoa; phylum Chordata; class Amphibia; order Anura; family Ranidae; genus Rana; species Rana muscosa. Next base: position 133,321,024 of record CM055117.1, on the reverse strand, counting down.
AACAAAAGATCAAGTCTTCTGGACAGCAGCACTCCAATAAAAAGCCTTTATTATGTAAAATCTTCAAAAATCCAAATACAGCACAGCAAGTCACAAAATTCTGGTTAGAGCTGACTAGTTTCACACTTTCTTAGTGTTTAATCACCAGCTATGATTAAACACTAAGAAAGTGTGAAACTAGTCAGCTCTAACCAGAATTTTGTGACTTGCTGTGCTGTATTTGGATTTTTGAAGATTTTACATAATAAAGGCTTTTTATTGGAGTGCTGCTGTCCAGAAGACTTGATCTTTTGTTTTGCCCAAGGATTAATTGTTTGTTTAGGTCTAAAGGGCCTTAAAAAAGCAGTTTATCTTACCTGATCCTCCACGCCCCTGTTAGCTGATGCTCTTGTCTACTCCCAATGCTCAAGCAGTGCACTGTTTTGTTAGCTGGTGTCCTTACATCCGATGCAACACTATGGGCTCTACAGGACCTGTGAATGCCGGAGCATAGGGAAGAACAGGCTGTGGGGATGAGTCTTACAGCCTTGAGGGAGTCTGCAGAAGCAGGGAATTGGATAGGCCTTCTATACCTAAATTAGCATTAACCCCTAGAAATGTGTGGTGTGCTAACTACAAGGGAGCAGTTTTGCTTTCCCTGGAGTTCAACTTTAAGTAAACAAGAGAATCTGGCATATTTTGCTGGGTTTCCTTATTTACCTGTACTTCCCAATTAATATTGCATTTCCACTTAAAAGATTACTACCCACTGATTAACAAACAGATATTACATTCTCTGCACAATGCACTTTTGGAACACTATTTAGCTTTTGAATTAATTTATCCCTTCTTTTTATCCAGTATGAAAAGCACAATCATTTATTTGATTTAGTAATTTAAGTCATTGTACTTATGATATTATCACGGCTATTTAAGGTAAACTATTTATTGACCGTGATCTGTATTTTACTAGTGAAATGCATTTACAATGATCAATTTATTTCTGTATGGCTGAATTGGGATTCTATTGTTACCCTATGCGTCCCCAGTGTGAAGATTTTCTGGAGCTTCCTGTCCTCACAACAGACACAACAGAAAATAAGTGTAAGAGTAGGTTAGTACTAAATACTATTAATTTAAAAGCTTAAAAGGGTGAAAAAAGGAAATGTACCATCTTTTTTTTTGTTTTTTAACCGATACATTTAAAAAGGTCAGCCCATTCTTAGTTTTGTAAATGTATTAATATTTAAAAAAACCCTGTTACTGTGTAAAGTTTGTAACTACATATGCACATGGGAGCAGCCAGATTTAGTCATTACATATGTCGGTTCTGACCAATTCCTGTTTTATGTCTTCAGTCCGTGAACACGTCTTCTAATATGTCCTCTGTATCTGATCATCTCCTATAACATGTTCGCAGTTTTGATCATCTCCTGTTGTATGTCCTTGGTCTAAGACCATCTCCAGTGATATGTCCTTGGTCTCTGACCCTGTTCTGTAGTATGTCTGCAGTCTCTGATTGTCTCTTGTAGTATACCCTCAGTAACTGACCATCTTCTGTTTTGTGTCTTCAGTCTCTGACCATTTCCTATAATACTGTATGTCTTCAGTCTCTGACTATCTCCTATAATAGGTCCTCTGTCTCTGACTATCTCTTATAGTATTTTGTCAGTCTCTGACCATCTCCTATAATATGCCTGCAGTCTCAAACCGTCTTCTGTAGTATGCCTGTAGCCTCTGACTATCTTCTGTTGTTATATAAAAAGACAGTGCAGCGCTAGTAACAAGTCCTTGTATCACAGGTCCACCGATATATGATGTCTTCAGTAGTGCTACAATATGGTAAGCATGCAGGTCACTTTGTGGGAAAAAAACTCCACCAATGGAAGAAATTGCCGCTCACCTCACAGAATGGAACCTTTATATTAACAGAGGGTCATATACGCTTTCCCTCATGGGGTATAATACTAATCAACCAAATCGGGCAAACAGATCCTTAAATAAGCGATACCAATTTCAATAAAAGTTTTAACCTTGCGGAGAGCGCTATATATGTTCTTTTTATTCGCATGATCTATGTGGCTCTGGAGTTGTGGTTCCCTACACCTGGTACATCGAAATTGGTATCGCTTATCTAAGAAGGGACGTTTTAGGATCTATTTGCCCAATTTGGTTGATTGCTATTATACCCCATGAGGGAAAGCGTATATGACCCTCTGTAATTAAAGGGTCCATTCTGTGAGGTGAGCGGCCGTTTCTTCCATTGGTGGAGGTTTTTCCCACAAAGTCACCTGCATGCTTACCATATTGTATCACCACTGAAGACATCACATATCGGTGGACCTTTGATATATGGACTTGTTACTAGCGCTGCACTGTCTTTTTATATTTACTGTTTTGGGATTTGAATGATTGACCCTTAGTGTTCAGCAGCTTCAGAAGGGGTTATTTTATTGCGCTGATTGTTTTTCTTTATATTTATATCTTCTGTTGTTGTCTCTAAACATTTCCCACAAAAGGTCCTCCGTCTCTGACCATTGATTATTGTATATGTGCAGTCTCTGACCAACTTCTTTATTATATCCTCAGTCTCTGACCATCTCCTGTAGTAGGTCTGCAATCTCTGACAGTCTCCTGTAGAATTACATATACGGAATATTATGTGTGGCTCATTGGTGATGTCAAGGTGCCTAAATCTTAATCTAGTAACTTCACCACTGCTGTAAAAAAACAAGGAATAATTAGGAATGACAAGTAGCATATATTCTCTGATAGGCTCACCTATATCACAATCACAAAGGAGAAGATCTTCAGATTGGCCTCCCAGATAGAAAGGAATCCTGCCTTGCCCCACTCCACCTAAAAATGAGAAATCCCTTGTTTCTTGTTCATACATCACGGGACACAGAGCGGCATAGTCATTACTATGTGGGTTATATAGAATTACCTTCAGGTGCTGGCACTGGCAACTTCCAAAACAGGAAGTACCCTCCCCTATATAAGCCCCTCCCATCCGGGAGCAACTCAGTTTTTTGCCAGTGTCTAAGGTGTTGGCCAAGGTTAACATGTATTCATCTGGGCTTGTGTACAGGTTCTCTGGGCCTTAGCAAGCTATTCCGGATCCGACCAAAAAAGCTTCATAGCTAAACGGTCGGTACCCGGGCCTTGCAGAGAAGAGCAGGGTTTTTCCTGTAATGCCTCTCTTAGGAGGGCTGGACCCTGGGATCCAGAGCTCTGGTCATACCCAAAACCAAGAGGCTATCTGTGCAGGGTGCTATACAGGTCCAGGGGAGTGGAATCCTTGGGAACCCGGTCCCTGAAGGTCTAGTACAATGCCTGCCGTGAGAGGTGAAGTTTGGGCTTCTGTGGACCAAACAAAGTCCTGCGGCGGGGAAAAGGTAAGTGGGGGCCCCTCAGGAACTTGGTTCTATTGAGGGGACCCCCAAGCCTAATATGTCTTTCTGCCTGTTACCTAAAAGGTATTCCCGCTAATAGCTGTATATGCCTAAGAAATCCTAGAAAATGTCTTTTCATAAAGGAAGTTTTAAAAACTGTAAACCTAGAAATGTTTTTCATAAAGGAGGTTTTAAAAAAAAAAAAAAAAAAAGACAAAAGTGCGGTACCTGTGTTTGTCCACTAGAGGCCGCTGTGGAACGTCTTTTTTTCTTGGGACTATTCCTTCCATGGTGAAAGTCCAGGCAGATGAGTGAGCTCTCTATCAGGGAAGCTGCATTCCTCTGTCATGCTGCCAAGTAGTTTCCTTCCATCCCCGAGTCCTGGTGAAACAGGGACCCTGGCCCCTCTCCCTACATGGCGCCAAGAGCGCACACGTGCACGCGTGCGCGCACACACGCTTTCTTTTTATAAGATTCAGCTTCAAAAAAGGGGGCGGAGCCTGGCGGATGACGCGCTCTGTGCGCCCAGCGCTTCTGCGCATGTGCGGGCGTCCCAGCAAGATAAAAGGACTCAGTCCACGCTGCTTGCTATGGACACAGAGCATGAAAAGGAGCTGGTAGCATGGTATAGGGGCTTACAGCGGGCGGTTGATACAGGCATCCCCAGAAAGACGCATTAGTAGACACCCACTGATGTACATAGCAGCAAATTGCATTAGACTATTTCAGTAAAGGGGTGTATTGCGGCTGGAATACCTCAGCTTTGAACTAAGGAATATGCCGCCTAAAAAACTCCGAGATATACCTCTCAGGAAGTGTAGGGGGTCTCCATCGGGCTCTGAGGATCTGGAGCAGTCATCTGCACCTTCCTCCCCTGGGAAATCAGAGGTTAATACCCATAAGGAACCCCCGGGAGTGCCAGGTACTGCGGCTGTCCTCAGTCCACCTGCTCCTGCATATATAACAGAGGAGGTTTTTGCCTCAACTCTGGAGGGATTGGAGCAGAGATTGGCAGCATTGATCGCTTCTTCTCTACAGGAAAGAAAGCGCGCCAGATCTCCATCCCCTCCATTAGAGTGCCTGTTGGCAGAGCAACAGTCCCAGGAAGGGACTGACCTTCCTGAAGGGGATCAGGAGGAGGTTAACTCTGTTTTTGAGGAATCGACAGTAGATGAACCATTTTCAGCATCACAGACTGAAAGATTGTGGGTCCAGACCCTAACTGACATGGTTCGATCTGCATTTAAAATGCCTCTTGTTGAACCATCAACTACTGCTGTCTCCTCGTTGGGGTCGCTAAAAGCTCCCCAGATTAATTGCTCCTTTCCAATTCATCCATTATTGGAAGGACTTATATACCAGGACTGGGAACATCCTGATAAACTATTTGTTCCACCTAAGAAATTTCAGGTGATCTATCCCATGGAGGAAAAATTCACCCAGAGATGGAATGTTCCTACGGTGGACGCAGCCATTTCTTCTTTGAACAAATCACTGACATGTCCAGTAGATAATGTTCAAATGTTCAAAGATCCAGTAGATAAAAAATTGGAATCTTTATTAAAATCTGCTTTTTCCACAGCAGGGGCTGTTACACAGCCAGCAGTGGCAGCTATTGGGGTCTGCCAAGCTTTAAAGGATCAAATGAAAATGGTCCTGAGGGATTTGCCAGACCAGCAGGCCCAGGCTCTGGCTGATCTGCCTAGAGCATTATGCTTTGTGGTTGACGCCATCAAGGATTCTATCCATCAGGCCTCCCGCCTCACGCTGTCTTTGGTACATATGCGTAGGCTTCTGTGGCTCAAGAACTGGTCTGCTGAGGCTCCCTGTAAGAAGCTCTTAGTTAGCTTCCCATTTCATGGAGAACGCCTTTTTGGCGAAGACCTGGATAAATATATCCAGAAGATTTCCAGTGGTAAAAGTACTCTCTTACCAATTAAAAAGAGGTCTAGGGGTCCGTCTTTTAAGAGGACTACCTCTCCTATCCCTGGGACGTCTGCTACTAAGCAGTTCCGACGGCCTCCTTGGTCAAACTCAGGAGGTAAAAATCAGGGACAGTCACAGGGTAATAAAAAGTCCTGGATCCGAAGAGGTACTAAACCAGCCTCCAAGTCAAGCCTATGAAGGGCTGCCCCCACTCAAACGGGTGGGGGGAAGACTTCAGTTGTTCACAGAGACCTGGCGGGAGACGATCAAAGACAGATGGGTGCTCTCCGCAGTAACTCGGGGATACAAGTTGGAGTTAAAAGAGTCTCCTCCTTCCCATTTTATGTGGTCAGGCATGCCAAAAGACCCTCTGAAAAGAAGGTGTCTCCTAGTGGCGTTAGAACAACTATTGCTCCAAGGAGTAATTATGGAGGTTCCTATGGAAGAGTGGGGGTTGAGTTTCTACTCAAACCTTTTCACAGTCCCAAAACCAAATGGGGACATAAGACCCATATTGGACCTAAAGAGTCTAAACAAATTTCTAAACGTCCGGTCCTTCCGGATGGAGTCGATCCGATCGGTCACCGCTGCCCTACTGGGGGAGGAATGGTTAGCCTCGATCGACATCAAAGATGCTTACTTGCATGTTCCCATCTTTCCAGGTCATCAAAAATTTCTACGCTTTGCAGTAGAAGGGCGCCATTTTCAGTTCAGAGCCTTACCATTCGGTCTGGCCACAGCACCACGAGTGTTCACAAAAATTCTGGCCCCACTGTTGGCCGATCTAAGAACACGAGTTGTAACGATAATGGCATACCTACACGACCTGTTGTTGATGGACCACTCAGTTGCCAAGCTGGAAGTGGTAATTGTCGATACAATCAAGTATCTAGAATCTCACGGTTGGGTCATCAACCTGGACAAGTCAGCCCTACAGCCAGTGAAAAACCTGGTATATCTAGGGCTACGGCTGGATTCAGACCAGAGGAAGATTTTCTTACCTCTAGACAAGGTATCCTCTTTGAGGGGCTTGGTCCGTCTGCTTTGTGCAAAAAGACAGCCGTCCATACGCCTGTGCATGAGGCTGCTAGGAAAGATGGTAGCATCATTCGAAGCTGTGCCATACGCCCAATTCCACTCAAGGAATTTACAGAGGGCCATATTGTCAGCCTGGAACGGAAAAATTCAGGCTCTAGACTTCCCGATGGCTTTGTCCCCTTCCGTTCGGAAGAGTCTCTGCTGGTGGTTGATCCCCCAGAATCTCCAGAAGGGAAAACCCTTCAGTCCGATATCCTGGAAGGTGGTCACTACAGATGCCAGCCTTATAGGCTGGGGGCAGTACTGGAGCAATGGTCTCTCCAGGGCAGATGGTCAAATGTAGTAAAAACCCTGCCCATCAATCTCTTAGAGATACGAGCAGCCCGGTATGCCCTAGTAGCCTGGGCATCCAGACTCCAAGGGTCCCCTGTCAGAATTCAAGCAGACAATGCCACAGCAGTGGCATATATCAATCATCAGGGAGGCACCAGGAGTCGTGCAGTCCAGAGGGAAGTAAGTCACATCCTGGAATGGGCAGAAAAGCATGTCCCATGTATGTCAGCTGTCTTCATTCCAGGGGTGGAGAATTGGAAGGCGGACTTTCTAAGTCGCCAACAGTTATGCCCAGGGGAATGGTCCCTTCATCCCGAGGTCTTCCGAGCAATATGTCAGCGGTGGGGAACACCGGATGTAGATCTGCTAGCATCCAGATTCAACGCAAAGGTGGACAGATTTGTCTCCCGGACAAGGGATCCCCTCGCTTGCGGCTCGGATGCTCTGGTGTTCCCTTGGAATCAGTTCAGACTGATATATGCATTCCCTCCGCTACAATTGTTGCCTCGACTCCTTCGCAGAGTCAGGTTGGAAAAGAAGCCGGTGATCTTGGTGGCTCCAGCGTGGCCCCGAAGGGCCTGGTACGCGGAGATCATCAAAATGTCTGTGGGGAGTCCTTGGACCCTTCCACGTCGTCCGGACCTGCTTTCGCAAGGGCCGATATACCACCCTTCCTTGCTAACTCTAAGTTTAACGGCCTGGCTATTGAATCCCACATCCTAAAGAAGAGAGGTCTCTCTAACTCTGTGGTATCAACTATAATCAATGCCAGGAAGCCTGTATCCAGGCAGATCTACTATAGAGTTTGGAAGGCGTACATCACTTGGTGCGAGGCCAGAAAGTGGCATCCACGTAAGTACGTTATAGGCAGAATTCTGGACTTCCTACAGTGGGCTGTAGACAGGAAGTTTGCCTTAAGTACTATCAGGGGTCAGGTTTCGGCCTTATCAATACTATTTCAAAGGCCCCTGGCTATGCATTCACTTGTCAAATCCTTTATGCAAGGGGTGACTCGTATTATTCCACCGATTAAAGCTCCCATATGTCCATGGGATCTAAATTTGGTTCTGTCGGTTCTGCAGAAGCAGACATTTGAACCTTTGCGGCACATTTCCTTGGTTCTACTCACCAGAAAATTGATATTTTTAGTAGCCATATGCTCGGCTAGAAGAGTGTCGGAAGTAGCCGCCATGTCCTGTAAAGAGCCATATCTGGTTATTCATGAGGACAGAGTAGTATTACGTCCTCACCCAGCCTTTCTTCCTAAGGTGGTATCGAGGTTTCACTTGAACCAGGATGTGGTTCTTCCTTCTTTTCCCCAAACCGAGCTCGGTAGAGGAAAAGTTATTGCATTCTTTGAATGTAGTAAGAGCAGTTAAAGCTTATCTAAAAGCCACTGCTCAGATTCGTAGAACGGATTCTTTGTTTGTTCTGCCGGAAGGCCCCAGAAAGGGTCAGGCAGCATCAAAATCTACTTTAGCCAAGTGGATTCGACAGGTCATAATACAAGCCTATGGCTTGAGAAGTAGACCACCTCCGTTCAAAGTTAGGGCGCACTCCACGAGAGCAGTTGGAACTTCATGGGTAGTGCATCACCAGGCCTCCCTGGCTCAAATTTGTAAGGCCACAACATGGTCTTCAGTACACACGTTTACTAGGTTCTACCAGGTGGACGTTAGAAGTCATGAGGATGTCGCCTTTGGGCGCAGTGTGTTGCAGGCCGCAAAAGATCCTCATGCCTGATGGCGCCCAGCTTATGTATGGTATATCCCCCCCCTCATTTGGCATTGCTTTGGGACGTCCCACATAGTAATGACTATGCCGCTCTGTGTCCCGTGATGTATGAACAAGAAAGTAGGATTTTTGGAACAGCTTACCTGTAAAATCCTTTTCTTGGAGTACATCACGGGACACAGAGCTCCCACCCCTCTTTTGGGGACACGTATTGCTTTGCTACAAAACTGAGGTGCTCCCGGATGGGAGGGGCTTATATAGGGGAGGGTACTTCCTGTTTTGGAAGTTGCCAGTGCCAGCACCTGAAGGTAATTCTATATAACCCACATAGTAATGACTATGCCGCTCTGTGTCCCGTGATGTACTCCAAGAAAAGGATTTTACAGGTAAGCTGTTCCAAAAATCCTACTTTTTTTAAGCCCCTCTGTATGCTTATCAGTAAAACTGTTTTCATGGGGCAACGTCTGCTAATATACTTTTCTCCTTACAATCTGCTTACATTCGCACAACAAACAAAAAAATAATTAAAAAAGCATGCTGAGGTAAGTAAAACATCACTCACAGTTCCCATTTTGCAGATTTGCACGCCTTTTTTCTTCAGATTTCATTTTTGCTTTAATATACCACTGGCACCTTGGGGAAAAAACACAGTTATAACTATAAGTTTGTTTACAAGGAAGCATTTCAGCAAAAACACCTTATCAATGTATCAGTTGGAAGAATTAATCCAGTTTCCCATGGCAATGGTTTAGATGATCCATACTGTACTAAGGCAAAGAGGTCTGATTGACTGTTGTAGGCAACAAGGAAGCCTAGTAGTAACTTTTCCAACAACATGACAAACATCCCTCTTGTGCCTATGCCATTATACGTATATCAATACAGGATTAACATAAGCAATAAAGATTCATAACACCCAGGCATGTGAAAGGCTCTATTAGTTATTTATTATTATTTATTAGTTTATACACAGAGTAAAGTGTAATGCCGCGTACACACGAGCCGAAATTCCGACAAGAAAAGTTCGATGTGAGCTTTTGGTCGGAAATTCCGACCGTGTGTATGCTCCATCTGACTTTTTCTGTCGGAATTTCCGACTACAAAAATTTGAGAGCTGGTTCTCAATTTTTCCTACAAGAAAAGTTCTTGTAGGAAATTCCTATCATCTGTATGCAATTCCGACGAACAAAAAAACATGCTCGGAATCAAGTCAACGCATGCTCGGAAGCATTGAACTTAATTTTTCTCGGCTCGTCGTAGTGTTATACGTCACCGCGTTCTTGACGTTCGCAATTTCAGACAACATTTGCGTGACCGTGTGTATGCAAGACAAGTTTGATGGAGATTCCGACGGAAAAAAATCCACTGGTTTTGTTGTCGGAAATTCTGATCGTGTGTACGCGGCATTCGAGTATTGCATTTCCATAGCTTAAATGACCACTATACAGTCACATAACTATGCCCCCTCTCACCCTATCCATGCTGTAGAAACCCTTGTCAACTTTCTTCAGATCAGACAATGATCTCCTCAGCTTTTAGTTTATAACAGCTCAAGTCCTCTTCACTCATAGCCAACAAGCCACCACATACTAGGCATAGATGTTAGTTCTTCCATGGGACCAATCGGAGCTATGGAGAAACTGCCACAGCCTGTCAGTTCGGTGATCAAGGCTAGAGGTGCCTGAGCCAATATAAGCCACACCTAATGGAGGAGGTCACCATCTGATCTGGGAATCTAGTAGAGGTATCTATGGAATGTGGAGGGTCAGGGAGGAGCTAGGACACATTTACGGTATGTAAAGGTACACCTGGTTTTACTGAACTTGGACTGAACACTAGTGTACTATTGATTTTCTGCCTCCTCTGGTTCTGAAGGCTCTAAATTGGAGCCTGCTTTAATGCAAACATATGTACTCATGCTCTGAGCACTACCATCTGTAGCACTCAGAAAGGTAGGTTGCATAGCACAGAATCATTTGACAAGAGGGGACACTACAGACCAGAAAACAGTGGAAGAATACAGAATCTGGCAGCAAGCTAACTGCGTTGTTTCCTGGTTAATGCTACCAGTTTACTTTTAGCATTGTTTCTACAAATGCCCTTAAATTCCAACTCAGACTGTCCCTTTATATTGAATTGGAAAAGTCTTAAGCAACAATTTATTGTAATCATAGAACTCATTTAATGGACTGTGACAAAGGAAGATTGGAGTTAAGCAATTTTTACATATAATTACCTAACCTTGCTGTTGCCAAAATCCTTTCAAATCTTGAAAATTTATCATTTTTGCATGGGCTACTAATAAGGGGAATTATAAGGGGAAAAAGTAAACCTATCATGTAAAAATGTATAAACAGAGGTTACCTTTAGTGAAAAGCATAAAACACATAAAAATGATCAGTTGATGGAGAAATAGTCTGTTAAAGTTATATGCAGTTTTTGACTTCTCCACTGAATGTCAATTTCCAACCAAATCTTTTTCACCTTTAAAGTATTTCTATTTTTTTAGTTATTCTTTTTTTTTTTTTTTTTTTTAAGTGATAGATATCTTTGCGAGGTGAGTAAAGCTGAATATATGGCAAATAACCTAACATATAGATGGCATTTTCTGCATGGAGTTCAGCTTTAGTGTGTATGTTTTCTTTTGTCCATGTAGGTCAGTGCAACAGATTCACTTAAATGCAGCCCTCACAGGCGCTTATACTTTGCTTCCCTGCCACTCCGTCCAATTGAGTTAAACAAAGTCTCGTCTAAACCATAAGTTTCTTGAGTCATAGCTTATGCAGGGCTATGGGGTTCAGTATGGCAGAGTTGATTGACTCAGGACTGTCATCTGCTCCTCCATTCTCAGATTATGAATAATCTCAGAAATATTGGGTATTTCCTATGGCTTCCAACACTAATTTGAAAAATGAGAGTACAATTTATCAAAAGCATACTCAGATACAATGTTGGATGTACCCAGTCAGATTAGCTCACCTGCCCCCACAAGCCTTTGGAAAGATTAGTTCTTAGCCTTGATGCTTATAAAAGCCATTAGGCCTCATTCACACAGCCATAAAAAGATCAGCTTTTTTACTTATGGATCTCAATGCAGCTGTATTGTTTTCAATGGAGACATTCACGCAGGTGCATAAATATGTACTGTATTCAGTCAGTAACACAAAATGTCTGAGGACATGCATATACATGTATACCATTGGAAAAAAGAACAGGACAATTTTACAAAAATTGATCTATTTATTGATCATTTATGCTGGAACTTTTGTTCCTTGCCTAATGATCAGTAACATTTTTACAGCTGTGTTACAGCTATGTGAATAAAGCCTAATAAAGGTGTTTTACTCTTGATACAAAATTCTTTATTTTAATACATTATTTTAAACGAAATAAATATTAAAGTACTAAACACTATTACTTTTTTTATGTGCCCTTTTCGCAACACCCAAAATTTGCTCCATGAATAAGTGTTTTGGAGTACCCCCCTCCCTCTCTTCTAGCTAGTTTTACAAGCAATACATTACAAAAAATCCTCCTAGACTGTTTATTGGAGCCAGAGGGACTGGACTGTATATTGGGTGGCTGGTGGCCTCTGTACTGCTTGGGGAAGAACAAGTTAAAATCAATGGCCCCTGTGGGGGTAGAACTTGTTTGGGGATCTCACTTAGTGCACGCTGCCGCTATCAATAGCAACTGACAGAGGATCAAGAGGTGGGATGCTGTGTGGACTGTCCGCTGCATAGATGTACAGGAAAGGGCTATTGGGATACTCAACTGCTGCAGACAAGGAGCTTTGTCTGGGAAAATGGCTGTCAGTGTGAGGGGCATTTCTAATTAGGCAGTAAAGATTTAACAGGTGCAGCATGAAAGGTGCGCTAAGTTAGGCTGTTGGCACCAGGAGGGAGGCAGAGTTACCATGGGTGTGCAGAAGGAGAAAGGTTTGGAGGCTGCACACGAGAAAAAGCCCTAAAATGCCACACATATGTTTTTTTTGGGTGCCTCTGAGTACAGAGCGCTAGAAGTGTGACACCGGGTCCGGGACGCATGGATCAGCTGGCTGAGGTTCAGGAGCTGATGACAGATACAGATGTGAGGCTGGTGCACCAAGGATGCTTTGCCTTGGGCATCATCTGGGGGGCCAAACACCTGTGTTTAGTCTATGGCAACTGTCAGAAACCTATAGCAGTAATAAAAGCCTGGGGTTACTGCACAATATTCCACCTGCCATGTTTCAAGTGAACTGGGAATCAGGACTGTGTACGGAGGGTGGGTGGGGCAAATTGACCTGCATGTGGAGGTTCCCTTTACTCGGGGGGGTGCTCATCAATGGAAAAGGGAAGTAGAGTGAACACCGCTCCAAGGCTGTCTGCAAATTAAAGATCTCTTGATACTACTGTGGCAACAAGACTGGGCGCCTGCTGAGGTCTGCAACATGGAAAATCCATGCAACAAAGAGAAAAAGCGGCACATCCAAAGATGAAGAAAAATTTGTTGCTTTATTGTACAGTCAAAGGTTAAAAAAACATGACACATGAGGGATCCACACTGTTCAGCAGACGCGTTTCACACAAAGTGCTCATCAATGCTCGGGACCAGGTGGGCACCATGTTCATGTGAAAATCAAGCAGTATGATGGGTCCCCGTCTTAGAGATGAGCTACACTGTGTGCAGCATCAAAAGTACAGAGCCTTTTTGAAAAGTGCTGTCCCATGTCACTACACACCTTAGCTGGATGCATGTTGCATTTAGGAGGGACACTGCTGTGCCTATGCCCTCTCCATCAGTCCAACAAACCTCTGCCACCTCACTCCCAGTAGTAGAATTGGGTCCCACTGTGCATCGATAAACTCCTTCTCTCCCATACCTTGCAGCTAGGCTTTGGGGAACCAACCATGGGGGAGGTAACCAGAACACTATTCCCCTCGCTACTGGAGGACCTGTCACCTCCACCAGGTACCACGCTTCATGACTGGCTGCAACGTATCTTGCACTAGTTCTGGTTACTCATAGCAACTGCATTCCCCTTCTGACTTATCTTGTCTATTAAACCTTTTGTAGTGGCTTTGCTTCATACCCCACATGTACTTTACTGATCCTGTTCTTCCATATGCTAGAAACCATCATGCACCCCTTTAAAAAACTTCAGACCAGGCTTTAAACAGTAGATACAACTTTACTGAACATGTGTGGCAAAGTCCATCAAGTACATTTCAGTGCAACATAACTCTAACTAAACTGGGCTGCCTAGGCATACCTCAACAAGGTGGTAGTCTATTAGTGGCATCCTCCAAGGCTTGGCAGTTCTTTGGTCTTTTGGTGTCTTCTGACAAACTGCTGGGTACAGCAATCCCTTTCAGTGTTCCATGTTGGTCATGGCATCTCCAGGAGCGTGCCCCAGAACCTGGCCTTCCCCATCTATTTATATCACAGGGTGAATAGGCAGAGCCCAAAAAGCCCAGGAACTGAGGTGCTGGCAGTTAACCCCGTCTCTCCCCTGGGCAAGCCAACTCCCTAACTAATATACTGTAGGCAACCTACCTACATTTTGCTAATTAACTGATGTCTAAATTGGTCTTTGTATGTGTTATTTATGTGAGCTAGGGACATTAGCTTGCCCTTGAGAGCAGGGACTGGTGGTAATGTAGAGCACTGCATAAATTGCTGGTGCTATTTAAATTCCTGTGCTAAAAATAAAAATAAGATGCAATGTGTGAAACCATGATGTAGTGGAGGGGGTGATGTTCATAAACACACTTTGTTGGGGTATCGTGTACTGGGCTGCTAGTTAGCTGTTTTCCCATTACAATAGAGAGACGGAAATGCATAGTTTCCTCATAGTCAATGATTTCAAAAGCTTATTATAACAATATTCCCCTTTTTTATTTGATCGAAATTCAGTATGTTAAATCTTCCTCCTGTGTCTCTGCTGGATAAAAGAAGCAGCTGGGTGAGTCAGTCTACCAGAGTCAGTTGCAGGTGAATGCAGACTATAAAGCATTTTCTAGATATTGATGTAACTTCATAAATGGATGAATATTACCTACTGTTTGCTGACTGATAACATTTGCTCAGAATTTCCACCCTGGATTATGAGACTCTATCCTCCTTATATTAATTATGCTGAGTAGTTTGCTAAGCTCCCAAACCAATACTGAACGTATAATAAACAGTCACAGCATTGCTAGAACTAAGCAAAAGCATATTAGGCAGATTTTCTCCCTCAAGTGTGCAATAACGCCTGTCAGGAGCACCATTGAGAATGTGACAAGCGTTTTATACTTTAATTACAGTGTTTCCAGGTAAATTACTGCACATCCTCACAAAGAATTTATTCTGCTAGACATTCATTTCTTAGCCACAGGAATTTTGAAGAAGGATTTTATGGACACACTTATATGAAATGGCATATCACAATATATAAACACAACTGTCTCTCCATATTGTGGTTTCCTGGTATAGGTAAAACCGGGTTATATGTCTACATGGGGCATACAGTATGGTATGGAATATGAGCTTTTCTTTTAGCCTCTGTACCAATACAAGGTGACCTTAACCTCCCTGGTGGTATGATTATGTCCGATTTTTGATGCTCAAATCGGTACAATTGTTTTGCATAGAAATTTGGCGTTTTATATTGTAGGCCTGTAATTCTTAGAAATAACTCACTTAAATCTGTCCAAACAAGAGTTTAGTAGACATCCCGGGTATGATAAAGTTTGAAACACAAAATCATAAATTATAATATAATAAATAACTATAAATAATTATAACAAATAATAATATAATAATAATAAAAATTATTTAATAATGTAATCAAATCAAAAACACTGAAATTTGCTCAGTTGCAGAATTGTCTCTGTCATTACTTTCAGTGTTTGATGATGAATTTCCCCACAAATCACTATCGCTCAATTCTGCAAGGGATTCTAATTTATTATCGCTGTTTTCTAGCTGGTCTAAAACCACTTTTGATGTAAAGGGACACTTTTTGGTTGCTATGGACAATCTCCAGTTTCCAGGCAGAAAAAACTGTATTTATAATATAATACTGCACTGGACAGACCACTAGGGACAAAGGGGGTGTGAAATAATTGTATACAGTACTGTAATCTGTAAGATTACAGTGTACTGTATGTATACTGTGTTTTTAATTTTTTTAATTTTTAGCGCCATGCTCTGTCCCCATGTGTCGCAACGCTCGCAGGGAACGGAGCTCGACACTCGGCACTGTGAATCGAGCGAGGAGACAGCTCGCACACACAGCGGGGAGACATCGCAGGATCCTGGGGACAAGGTAAGTAACTTTGCCTGTATCCTGCAATGCGATCCCGAATGTGGCTCGGGGCTACCTCTTTTGGTAGTGAAAATTCACCCCGAGCCACACTCGGGATTACCGCTAAGGAGGTTAAAGCATGCAATAGGGTTTATTTTTTTAAATGCAGATGGACTGTTTACTATGCAAGGAAATGTTCACTTTACACAGGAATTTTTACTTGTCTACATGTGGCATGCAATGTGTTATGGAATATGCACTTTTCTTGTAACATCTATAATAGGATAAGGTGAGCCTAAACCCCACAATAGGGTTGGTTTATTAAAAGGCAAATAGTTGTTTTTGAGACTTCCGTTCAGCGAGTGAGAGAGAGCAGACGTGCTGAGCTAGAGCTCCTCACCATCCGGCCGGATCTGGAGCCATTCTCGGCCAGAAATTACACGGCGATCCCCCTGCTGTGTGGAGAGGTGTGTGGGCTGCCTGGCCCACTTCTGCGCAGTGCTGCTGGGGCATCCAGCCTGCCGCTGTGTCCGACGCACGTGGAGGCCGGCATTGCAGGCCTCCGGCCGCCATTTTTTCGGCCGATACCGCTTCGGAGGACTGTCGGACCCGCCCGGAACGCATAGAGGGTCGGAAAGCCCTGCGGGGGGTTTGTGAGACCGGTTGCAACCCCGGAGGATGCGATCATCGACTTCTACAGTCATCAGTTGACCGCTACATCCAGAGTGGGTGAGTGCCTGGGGAGGTGGGGACTAGTAAGAGACACTGCTAGACGAATCCCCTGTCCACCTATTACTACACCTATTACCCCACCCTGCTATCATCTATCCCCATAGCACTCCCAGAAGACGGCAGAAGGCCCTAGATGGAGTCAGGAGAGCCAAATTAATCTACTACGCGGCCGGACACTGTTACTAGGAAAGTCTGCGGCTTCGGCCTACTCCCGGAGCGCGGCGGCCATCTTGCTACACCTATTGCACTCAGCCCTGCTGGCAATCACTAATACACCAGAATTTGGCTATTCCTCTCCTGCCTACTGATCAGAATTAGACTCACAGTCACCATCATCTGCTACTATACAATTTTTTGATCAGAAAGACTGTATGTCAGATATGGGCCTGAATAACCATATGTTCCATACTACGCTGTACACATGTTGTTAAGCGAATGAGACTGAGGGGCGCTCCACTTAGCATTCAGTTTTGAAGCTCCAACTATGCCAGCAAAGATACACAAAATCCGCTCTACAACTCCCAAGACACATAGTAAAGGAACGGCGACTAACCAAACCGCCTCTAGCTCTATACAGCGATTCCTGGTTGCCAGTGGAACCGGCCCTGGCGCATGTAGCAGTCAAGCTAGACGCACGAGACGCAACGCATCTCTCGCTTCATTAGCAACCTCTGTAAGAGAAAGTTTGCCTGCATCATCTTACTGCTCAGATCTCATGGAAGAACCTGAGTCTCCCACAGGCTCAGATATGGCGTCTCTGCTGAGCGGCATCAGAAAAGAGTTAGCCGGGATGTTCCATGGACTTGAAAAATCAATAAAAAAGGAAATAACAGGGGTAAGAACAGATATGGCGCATATTCTCGATAGGGTGGAGGGCATAGAACAGAGACAAGATACTCATGAAACAGCTATAAGAGAACTACAAAAGACTGTCACACAGCTAGCCCTTGCTCAACGTGCCTCACTATATAAGTTAGAGGACCTCGAGAATAGAAATCGCAGAAACAACCTGCGAATCAGAGGTCTGCCCGAAGCGACTGGAGATAAAGATTTGGAGTCGCAGATTAGAGGTATATTTAATTCAGTGTTGGGAAATGTACCCACTGATCCGCTGCGCTTTGATCGGGTTCATCGGGCTCTCAGGTCTCGTACCATTGCTCCTGAGCAACCCAGAGACGTAATATGCCATCTACATTACTTCACAGATAAGAACGCCATTATGGTCAAGTTGAGGAGCATTCCCAACATTGACTTTGACGGAGCGACTCTTAATATTTTCTCGGATCTATCTAAAGAAACCTTAGACCGCCGCAGAGCCCTTAAACCACTTTTGGAACATTTACGTTCTAATGAGATTACTTATAGATGGGGTTTTCCGGTGTGCCTTATTGCTACCAAAAATGGTCGCTCCCACACCCTCCGGTTCCCAGAGGAATTGTTACAATTTCTAAAGGACCTTAATCTGCCCTCAGTGGACCTCCCGGGCTGGCATGATCCGGTCCCTAAGTTCTCGCATATCCAGGACTCCCATTGGCAAAAATCTCCTACTACTAAAAAAGGGCGCTCTTCAGCGTCAGGTCCTGTATAATAACATAGACGAGTAAAGGGTGATTATGCCTATGTACTTTTCTTTTTTTTGGTTGAGTATGCCTGTAAGCTATTATATCTAATGAGATGTGACTTGGCCGCTAAAGTATATTTGTCTTAAAAAGGTTTATTGTTTACTGTTGGAGCAAAAAGTATTCCTCTGCACATTATCTGACGCAAGCTGAATGCGGGTGGAGCACAATGCTCCTATGTGTCTTTTATACGGCACGTTTCCCTCCCCTTCTTTCCTTTTGGGGTTGGGGAGAGCGGGTAGCCTTCGAGTTTTTTTATCCGTTCTCCTACGGGAGTTCTGCCCGTGCTCTCTCCCCCCATAGGGACCACCGCAGAAATCTGCGTGATAAATTAAGGTCTCCCACATGCGTCCAGATGGACGTTTTTGTTGTTTATGTAAATTTGTCTTCTTGTTTTTCTCAATACTTGCCCGTTTCTTTTTTATTTTATTTTCCCTATCAAGGCTGGCAGGCATGGCTAAGTAGGTTCAAGGGTTATGCTCTACTGTGATAAATGGCCACACTTAAAGTTACTTCTTATAGTGTTAGGGGTTTAAATGCTGCTGCAAAACGGCATCAGGTTACCCGTGAATTACGGAAACTTGCCTCTTCTATTGTGTTTCTTCAGGAAACACATTTAACCCATACTACGCAGGTCAAATTGACCTCGCTTTATTTTCCTCAGTGGTATTATAGCCTTTCAGATACGAATAAAGCTAAGGGTGTGGCCATTGGTTTTAGTAGTAGCGTACCCTTCCGTTTTTTAGATATGCAAGCGGATGACCATGGTCGTTTTCTTTTCTTAAAGGGCTTTTTAGGTACCACCCAATGTACTCTAGCAAACATATACTGCCCGAACCAAAATCAACCTACCTTTTTTTTCTCAAATTCTTACTGATTTATCACACTTTGCTGAGGGTCTAATCATACTGGCAGGAGACATAAATATGTCTCTAGATCCTGTTTTGGATACATCCCACGGTCGCTCTAACATCTCTTTTAAGCGCCTGTCCTTTGTTAAAAAGAGACTAATAGACCGACAATTGATAGACGTATGGCGTATTTTACATCCAAAAGAAAAAGATTTTTCCCATTTTTCGAAGACTCATCAGTCTTACTCCCGAATAGATAATATCTTTTTAGACCACTATCACCTCCCATTATTACAATCGGCGAATATAGGTACTGCGACACTGTCAGATCATGCACCTGTGTCGATGAGTATGACTATGCCCACTTTGACTCAGCGCTCCAATAATTGGAAACTCAACGATTCTCTTCTTTCTAACCCAACAGAAGTTTCTGTGTTTGCCTCTCATATATCGCAATATTTTAAAGACAATAAACCTTCTGAGACATCCCCTGCTATTGTATGGGAAGCTTACAAGGCAACTATGAGGGGCCGATTCATAGAACTTGGGGCAAGGAAAAAAAGAGAGCATGGTCAACAACTTGAACAGGTCCTGCACCAAATAACAGAACTTGATAAACAACACAAACTCACTTTGCACACATCCCAGCTAGAAGCTCTCACGTTGAAACGAGAGGAACTAAAAAATCTTCTTAATCTCGATACAGCTTGGAAATTCCAACGATATTCGCAAAAATTCTATGAGTGGGGGGACAAACCTAGCAGACAATTAGCAAGATCCCTTAAAGAAAAACAGACTAGATCGTTTATTCCTAAAATAAAGCTATGAAACGGAAATTTAGTCCACGTGACTCCTCACATTGCTAAAGCTTTCAGGGACTATTATGCAGATTTGTACAAAGTGCAGTGTGACTTCCCGTCTCTGACTGTGAAGGAGAGACGTAACCTTACATATCTAAAAGAAGCAAATTTGCCCAAACTTTCAAATTCGACTCTCAGGGAACTTGAATCTGAACTTTCGGTTGAGGAATTTCAGGCAGCTCTGAAATCTTCACCGACAGGTAAAGCCCCGGGACCGGACGGATATACTATCGGGTACTATAAAACATTCAGTGATGTTCTTCTGCCCCGTCTCACGGCTTATGCCAATTCAATCTCACAGACCTCGGGATTATGCCCGGAATCTCTTACAGCCCATATTTCAGTTATCCTTAAAGCAGATAAGGACTCTACCCAATGCAGTAGCTATAGGCCAATTTCCCTATTAAATGTCGATATCAAACTATATTCTAAGGTAATGGCCAACAGACTACTCCCTCTTATACCCAGTTGGGTTTCTACGGATCAGACAGGCTTTATGCCACACAGAGAAGCCAAGGATAATTCTCTCCGGGCGATATCTATTATACAATACGCTCAAAAGTCTTCCCAGTCCACCCTATTTGTATCTAAAGATGCTGAAAAAGCGTTCGATAGGGTGGACTGGGATTACCTAAAACTGACCCTGCGACATTTTGGGCTGGGACCCAAAATGTTCTACCGCATTACTTCCCTCTATTCTAACCCCACGGCACAAATCCGCATAAATGGCACTTTGAGTGACTCATTCCAACTATTTAATGGGACCAGACAGGGCTGCCCTCTTTCTCCCCTTTTATTTGCTCTTACCCTCAAACCCTTTTTGGCAACCATAAGATGTAATTTAAATATACATGGGATTCGAGTAGGTAATAAAACGCACAAATATGCGGCATATGCGGACGATATTTTATTTTTTATCCAGCAGCCGCGTATCTCGCTTCCTAATTTAATGTCAGCGTTTTCTACTTTTCAGACACTCTCTAACTTTAAAATTAACCTTTCTAAGTCTGAAATTCTAAATATTAATCTACCTGGAAGGGAGGTGGAAAATTTAAAACCCCTCTTCCCTTTTAGATGGGTTCAACGAAGCATGAAATATCTGGGAGTGAATCTTACGTCTCACATTCAGTCCCTCTTTAAATATAATTGCATCCCATTATTGAATAATATTAGAAGGGATCTACAAAAGTGGAGCATGCTGACAAACTCATGGTTGGGTAAAGTGAGTATAGTTAAAATTAACATTCTGCCTAGAGTTCTTTTTTTCTTTCAAATGATCCCATTGGGTGTGCCTATAGGATTTTTTTCCCTATTACAGACCATGGTCTCCCGCTTTATTTGGAGGAACAGTCACCCCAGAGTATCCAAGGAAGTATTATTTCGCTCCAAGGATGCTGGGGGACTGGCCCTTCCAAATTTTAAGGCCTATTATAATGCTGTGATTCTGTCTAGAATATCCGAATGGAAATATGCTGCTAATTCCAAACTCTGGGTGAGTTTGGAACATGCTCTTAGTAACACAGACCTAGCAACTACACCCTGGTTGACACGCTTACATAGACACCTTGCTCCAAGTACCTCCACTCTAACCACTTCCACCCTTGATGTATGGGATGCCTTACATAGGAAGTTCTCGTGGTCATATGCTTCTCCTCTGTTACCGCTTTTGGACCACGATTATTTATTACCTGGCCTATTAGACCCTGGCTATAGGACGTGGTTGCCAGAAGAACCTCTTTTACTACATCATGTTCTCCGAGCAAATGCGCTTAAGCCTCTTAAGGAAATTCTCGGCCTCAAGCCCATTACGTTTCTTGACAAATGGAGATATAATCAATTGCAAGGTTTCCTCAGAACTCTGCCTCAGCCGCTTAGAGGGATACAGGACTTAAACAGTATTGAGGACGTTTTTAATTCAACGGACCCACCTGAACATTGTATCTCGGTATTCTACAAATCACTCATCAAGCTCCAAGGTGATACTTATCCTCCCTTTCTCGCTAAGTGGGAGGCAGACTTGGAATCCTGCCTCTCAGACAGCCAAAAGGATAAAGTCCTACAGCTGACTCATATCTCTTCAATTGCATCAAAGATGGCTGAGGTCAATTACAAACTACTAACCAGATGGCACTATACCCCATCAAAGCTTCATCAGATGCTCCCCGACAACTCCCCGTTGTGTTGGAGGAATTGTGGGAACAGAGCAACCCACGCTCATATATGGTGGTCGTGCCCACTCATCCGCCCCTTCTGGTCTAGCATTATTCGAATCATCCAACAAATATTCAATATTAATTTCCCTGCTGATGCATGGACCATTCTTTTCCATGCTACCAAGGAACCTGTCAGAAAATACAAATGTTCTTTAGTTCCACATCTGCTTAATATGGCTAAAGCACTTATACCTACCCTTTGGGGTCAGCCTGAGACTCCATCTGTGAAAAAGTGGTTTCAAAAAATTTCAGAGGTCCATCTCATGGAAGATATCACTCATTGTAATAAGGACACTTTTCAACGACACACTTTAACTTGGACTCCGTGGATGGAGTTCAAGGACACCACAACCTATAGAGAGATACTTGCACAATTCCACTGAGACCCGTTTACATCTATTGAATAAGCTATCTATATCTTAAGGTTGATTCCCTGTGGTTATCCTTTGGCTTATCCCTCAAGAGACTAAAATGTACTGTGACATACATTTTACTGGATACCATGCATGCCGGCCTCCCCTTTCCTCCCCTTTCTTTCCTTCTTTACACCCCTATTTCTGTTCTTTTCCTTCTTTCGGAGAGAGTGAGAGAGGGGGATTAGACTTGTTCTTACCTGAGGCTTCCCCTCCTCCCCCCTCCCCTTTTTTTTTTTTTGGCACAGGTGACGATAACTTTACCTTTCACTTTTCTCTCTACATACATGTTTTGTCACTCCATCAGTACAGTCACTCGTAAATTCATCCCTTAGTCCTCTATACAGTCCACTTTTAGACTTTAACACTCGTTTTTTAGTTTGTAGTAGTTTTTGAAATCACTTTTTGTCACTTTTTATTATTTAATTTCACTTTAGAAGACACCAACACTAGAGTGATAGCACATAATATATCTGGGGGAGAGTATGGGGAAATGTATTCCCCCATCCCCCCCCCCTTCTAAAATCATCCCCACTCCCCCCTTTTTTTTTTTTTTTTTTTTCTCTCTTTCTCTCTCCCCCTCTCCTTTTTCCCATCTCTCTCTCTCCTTTCCTCCTTTTTTTTTTGTAATGGGAAATATTGAGACTGTATATGTGTTTTATGTATTGTAATGTGTGTTATATATGTTTTTGGAAAATTTCTAAAAAAGATATTGAATAAAAAAAAAATTAAAAGGCAAATAGTTATGAATGTGAATTTTTACTTAGCAAGAGAATTTTTACTTGGCTGGCTCAGTGAATGTGGTAAAAATTAACTTTGTAAAAAAACTGGCTGCACATGATTGGATGATTGAAGTCAACAGAGCTTCACTTCATTCTCTAAGCTAAGAGAAAAATCCATTGCAAAGTGAACACCTTTAGTAAATCAACCCCAACAAATAAATATATCTGGCACTTCATTCATCACAGGCAGACAATATACCCACAACTATCAGAAATAAAAACCTTGTTAATTAACCTCTCACAAATGTATTTGAGGCATTATCTCAACAAAGGTGCTGCCATGTAATCTATTTTAGTAAATTAGACATGTGCACACTGAAATATTTTGTTTCGGAATTTCGTTTTCGTTAGAAAAATAAATTTATTTAGTTACTCCCGAAATTCGTTTTTATTTATTTCGTTTTTTGTTAGAAATTGCATTCGTCCGAAAATCGGAATTAATTAAGGTTGAATCTGTCATTGAAGACTTATGGTGTCTGTCGAATGTTCAAAGAAGATTCGACGGAGCAGCAAAACTGTACGACACTGCAATCATACATTTGCGGTCGAATGTTCCGCCTACAAGCTAGCTATAGTAGAATTCTAATGTTGTATGACTAGTAATAATTATATTTATTAATTATTATTACTAGTCAACCAACATTAGAATTCTTCTATAACCTATGGGCCGAGCATTTGACCGGAAATGTACGATTGCAGCATTGTACAGTTTATCTGCTCCGTCGAATCTTCTTAGAACTTTCAACAGACACCATAAGCCTTCAATGACAGATTCGACGTTTGTATGTTTTTCGATGCTTTGTCGAATCTTCGTCATTCACGTTGAATTGTCAAGTTAGTTCTAGCTATTTTACTGCTCCTCCTCTTTGGTTACAATCAGCCAATAACATTCATCATCATCATTTTTTTATTTTACTTCCCCCACCCAATTCCAGCAGCAATCTTTTCTCTCTATGTCAAATCTTTTCTCTCTATAATGTCGAATCTTTTCTCTCTATAATGTCGAATCTTTTCTCTCTATGTCGAATCTTTTCTCTCTATAATGTCGAATCTTTTCTCTCTATGTAGAATAATCTTGGACTAATAGAGTTAAGGTTAGGCACATTCGACCACAGGTTCGATGGACACAGATTGTTATTGTTAGCCTCATGTCGAATCTCCTATCTATATCGAACTGTTGTTGCAACGAAAATGAAAATTAAGCATTTGTTTATGTCGGATCTTTCGGTTTTCGGATTCTGCATTTTCGTTTTCGTTTGTTAAAACGATAATGAAAATACCTGAAATTTGGACGAAAATGCATTCGGACGAAAACGAATGCACATGTCTAGTAAAGATATCCACTTCAGAGACTCGGCATCATACACAGGTTGACATACATTTATGTACAGTGTTTCCCCAAAAGCAAGACCTACCCCGAAAATAATACCTAGTGTTATTTTCTATGAGGGTTGCAATATAAGCCCTACCCCAAAAATAAGCCCTAGTTTAAAATGCTTGTAAAATCCTATAATCCACTCTATTACAATAGTATATAATGTACAATGTGTGTGTTTCTGTAATATAATTGCGGGGAACAGAGCTCCGGCGGGTCACAGAAGTGCAGAGCGGCGCTATAAGGAAGGTATTTGGCATAATTATATTACAGAAACACACACATTGTACATTATATACTACTGTAATAGAGTGGATTATAGGATTTTACAAGAATTTTAACTCAGTTCACACTGGAGATTCCTGTCAGGCAGGAAGAGAGTGGGGGAGAGAAGACAGCACATTACATGGTAAGACCTACCCCAAAAATAAGCCCTACTTTGTGTTTTGTTGCCAAAATAATATAAGACCCGGGCTTATTTTCGGGGAAACACGGTATAGAAAACTACTTGCTTTTAAACTCAAATTAAGTATAAAGAGTTTGCAATACATATACATGCATTGTCTCAATGTAATTGTTTCTAAATTGTAGCTGTGTTTCATTAAACAACAGACACTTCTTCAGGTATGTGAATGCAATGTACTAGGACAGAGTTTACATAAATAATTCAGCTTCCTCTATTGACCACAAGTGAATTTCGGAGCACTCAAAAAAGGCCCCCTACTAATCAGTGGTAATTTTGTTATGGGGCCCCATAAACTGTAGTTAGGCCCCTGGGTGGCACAATATATTAAGTGTTGAGATGGACTGCACATTTCCATTGCCATCAAAATAGGAAAAGTTATATCAAAATTCCACTTTTCCTTTATTCTGGTTTCACATGCAGTTTAGCATCAATGTGTCACACTAACCCTATTGCACAAAGAAAGGATGTAATGTATGTAATATGCAAAATACTACAGAAATTGTACCATCCAATGACTGCAAATGAATCTGTGACTGATATAACTAGGCCTTTGGATACTAATACATACTTTTACTGATGTGACAATTCTGACCCCTTCCAGTTGGAGCCAGCAATTAGCATCCTCTTTAGTGGTCTTCTATCGAAATTTAAGGCACAAACCACACAACGGGGTTCGCTTTCCTCAGAATAACTACAACCTATTTGGCATATCTTTGGCATTACACCTTTCAACATGTTATTTGCAACGGTTGTGAAATGAATTCTGTTTGCTTCTGGCGGATAATCGCTTGGCGGATAAAGCAGCAGGTGCTTATCTCGCCCTGCCTCTCCAGTACGAATAGACTCATCAGAAAACTTGTGATGCGACAGTTCATCAAATTGCTAATTCCAAACAGTTGAGCAAAACACATCTGTGAAGACCAATCCAAGCCCTTCAAAGTGAAATTTGTTTTAAATCCTGCCAGTAAATGGAGTATTTATTCACAATTTTCCTGCCTAGTGTTCATAGAATCATTTCCCATGAATGCCCCCTTATCACTGTTCTTAAATGATACTTCAGATTGAATTTATATCTCGCCTGGCACATGACTGAGCCTTTTATATTCAATGTGTCCCTAAGATACATCAGGACTGCTAATGTCCTATAATCACCCCACAAATAAGGGGCTAAGTCAGGACTTTAATATATCACATATAATATGTTTGCATCTATTATACTTATTGATTTACCAAGAACAATCAAGAAGAGGTAATGTATTGATTAGTATTGGAACTACAGGTAAATCAGAATAACAACAGTTTAATTTACTTCCTTTATTTGTTCATTATATGAAAATTTGGGAGCATATGTTTAATTTACAAACAAAGCATCATTTTGAAGAATGATTATTCTGCATTGAAAAAAACAGAGAACAGAAGATTTAAAGGTTTGCTAGCTCAGATGTTTTGTAGTGAATCTATTTCAGACTTTAGATCTCCAGTTCTCAGCCCTTGATATATGTACTCCATTGGCCCTTCCATGCATTGAATACATTTTTTCTGGTCAGTTAAGTTTTAGAAAATAATAGATAAAATGCACCACATAAATGTTTTTTGGCTACAAACATCCTCCTGCCTTCTTATGCAGAGTTATGCCTTGTAAACACGATCGGATTTCCGATGGAATAAAATCTGATGGACTTGTTTCGTCGGAAATTCCGATCGTGTGTGGGCCCCATCGGAAAAAAATCAGATGGGAAATTCCGATCGTCTGTGTGGATTTCCATCGGAGAAAAATCCACACATGTTCAGAATCAAGTCGACGCATGCTCGGAAGCATTGAACTTAATTTTTCTCGGCTCGTCGTAGTGTTTTATGTCACCGCGTTTTGGACGGTCAGAATTTAGTCTGACAGTGTGTATGCAAGACTGATGGAAGTCAGCTTCATCGGAATTCTGACGGAAAATTCCATCAGAAATCCGATCGTGTGTACAGGGCTTTAGACTTAGGTTGGCCATACACAGTTTGAATCTCAGGCGGTTCAGCAGGATTCGAACCGTTAATGGACAAGCTGAATTTACCAAATTGATCAATCAATCAACTTGGGTACAACCAGTCTGCCAGATTCTCTTGCGATTATCGCTAGCGACTGCTATAGTCGCTAGCAATAATCACTGTCTTCTCCCGGCGGGGGCGGACAGGGGAGCTGATTCCCCTGTCAGCACTGTTTGTGTTGATGGGGAAATCGTGCAAATTTCTTTCATGCAACCAAGAAATTTGCACCGTGTTTGGCAAGCCTTACTCCTCAATCTCCCCTATCTCAAAATAATTCTGATAATGGGACTACACCTTCTGATAGCAGACTAGCTGTATCTTTAGCCAGTCACGTGTTTCACATACCCATGACTAAGAGCCCATTCACACAGGGGCAACTTTGGATCCGACTTCAAGTCGCCCCAGGTCGCCCCTAGTCGCCTCAAGTCGCGCTGCATGAGAAAATCAATGTAAGTGAATGGAGCCGTCCTTATGCACACTACTGCAGTCGCTCCGACTTCAAAAAAGGTTCCTGTACTACTTTAATCCGACTTCTAGGCAACTGCTAGGCAACCTGTACCCATTGATTTCAATGGAAGTCGCTCAGAAGTCGGATCCCCTGTCTTAACAGAAGCAACTTTCCAGGAAGAGAACATACATTTCTCAGGCAAACCCCTCCCTCCCCCTCCCTCCCACAGAGCTGATTCTTGTTTGATTGGCCACTGGAATGTCTCCTGTCCTGGAGGCAACTTGAAGTTGCCTTGTAAGTTGCCTCATGTCGCGCTGTGATTCATACTCAAGTCGTGTCCAAGTTGCCTCCCAAAGTCGTGCTGGAAGTCGTGTTGCCCCTGTGTGAATGGAGTCTCAGGAGATGCTTTACAGCTTCCTGTGTCACCAGTCTGTTCATTGGACAGTACAGGCTTGTTCATACTGTACCATTGCAAAGCACTACAGTGCTTGTGCACAGTCATAATGTTTTAAATAAGAGACATCTCTGCACTGTTTTGCAGCGCAATTTGGAAAATACAATTTTTTTTATTTGTTCTATAGCACTGTGAGGTGTGTGAAGTAGTGCAATAGTGCATCATAACACATTACAACATGCATTGAACAAATGCAGCTGAATTGCACAAGCATGGGTGTGAATATGTCCTAAAGCAGCAGTTTGATGATACTGATTCATTATCCAATAAGATGACAATGAAAGCAGAAGTACTGAGCCTGGAAAATATAGTATTTACCTGTCTGTGTGTATTTTCGGTCAAAGTACTACACAATGCTACAAAACCTTTGATGCAGTTTGGCAGTTTTGTTTTTGTTTGTTTTTTGAAAAATTTTGATTGTTTTCTGTCTTACTGTGTACATTTTCCTCGCTCTTTACCAAATAATTTTTAATCTTTACTGCTCTACTGAATAATTGATTTTTCTTGGCCTGCCACCTGCAACTGAAATCTGATGTTGCAACCCAGCCATGAAAATATAAAGCTTCTCCATGAGAGCCACTAAATGTAAAATGTAAAACATAGAACTATGAACTCTAGAACTACTGATACTTATAGTGTGCTAGATGAGATAAACTGCTTTGTCTTACTGCATAAATGTACTGATTGAGAATAGGGATGAGCTTCGAGTTCGAGTCGAACTCATGTTCGACTCGAACATTGCCTGTTCGCCCGTTCGCCGAACAACGCACAATTTGGGGTGTTCGCGGCAAATTCGAAAAGTCTATGGGAGAAATCTAAAGTGCTAATTATAAAGGCTTATATGCAAGTTATTGTCCTAAAAAGTGTTTGGGGACCCGGGTTCTGCCCCAGGGGACATGTATCAATGCAAAAAAAAGTTTTAAAAACAGCCGTTTTTTTAGGAGCAGTGATTTTAATAATTCTTAAAGTGAAACAATAAAAGTGAAATATTCCTTTAAATTTCGTACCTGGGGGGTGTGTATGATATGCATGAAAAGTGGCGCATGTTTCCCGTGCTTAGAACTGTCCCTGCACAAAGTGTCATTTTTGAAGGAAAAAAAGTCATTTAAAACTCACTCGCGGCTATTAATGAATTGTCGGCTTTTATCAATACATAGAAAAGTCATTGATAAAAAAAAAAAAAAAGCGTGGGGGTTCCCCCAAATTCAATTACCAGGCCCTTTAGGTCTGGAATGGATATT
The DNA here is from genome assembly GCA_029206835.1 of Rana muscosa. Lineage (NCBI taxonomy): Eukaryota > Metazoa > Chordata > Amphibia > Anura > Ranidae > Rana > Rana muscosa. The sequence goes on along the minus strand of CM055117.1, from coordinate 133,291,858 downwards.
AAGGGGAACCCCGCCGCAAATTTAAAAAAAATTGCGTGGGGTTCCCCCTAAATATCCATGCCAGGCCCTTGAGATCTGGCATGGATTTTAAGGGGAACTCCACCCCAAATTTTAAAAAAAATGGCGTGGAGTCCCCCCAAAAATCCATACCAGACCCTTATCCGAGCACGCAACCTGGCCGGCCGCAGGGGAAGAGGGGGGACGTGAGAGCGGCCCCCCTCCCTCCTGAACCGTACCAGGCCACATGCCCTCAACATGGGGAGGATGTCCCCATGTTGATGGGGACAAGGGCCTCATCCCCACAACCCTTGCCCGGTGGTTGTGGGGGTCTGCGGGCTGGGGGCTTATTGGAATCTGGAAGACCCCTTTAACAAAGGGGACCCCCAGATCCCGCCCCCCCCATGTGAATTGGTAAGGGGTACATTGTACCCCTACCATTTCACGAAGAAAGTGTCAAAAAATGTAAATAAAAACACACACACCTTGGAAAAGTCCTTTATTAAAAAAAAAACAAAAAAAACATTCCAGCGATGAAATCCAGTGTCCCGCGGCGATCCCGATGTCCAGCGCTGTCCGTCATTGGTTGTGCCTGTGCGGACCTGATGGGGAACTTCCTCCGCTGTGTTTTAAATATATAGACCAGCCCCTTCTAAAGTTCCCCATCAGGTCCGCTCAGCGGACCAGATGCGGAACATGAGAAGGAGCGGGTCTATACATGTATTACACAGCAAATGAAGTTCCCCATCAGGTCCGCCCCTTCGGTATGTCCGACCCGCCTACGTCATTGGCCTGAGCGGGGAACTTCCTTCACTGTGTAATTTAAATTTACACAGTGAAGGAAGTTCCCCGCTCAGGCCAATGACGTAGGCGGGGTCGGACATACCGAGGGGGCGGACCTGATGGGGAACTTCATTCGCTGTGTAATACATGTATAGACCCGCCCCTTCTCATGTTCCGCATCTAGTCCGCTGAGCGGACCTGATGGGGAACTTTAGAAGGGGCGGGTCTATACATTTAAAACACAGCGGAGGAAGTTCCCCATCAGGTCCGCACAGGCACAACCAATGACGGACAGCGCTGGACATCGGGATCGCCGCGGGACACTGGATTTCATCGCTGGAATGTTTTTTATTTTTTATTATTTTTTTATTTTTTAATAAAGGACTTTTCCAAGGTGTGTGTGTTTTTATTTACATTTTTTGACACTTTCTTAGTGAAATGGTAGGGGTACAATGTACCCCTTACCAATTCACATAGGGGGGGCCGGGATCTGGGGGTCCCCTTTGTTAAAGGGGTCTTCCAGATTCCGATAAGCCCCCCGCCCGCAGACCCCCACAACCACCGGGCAAGGGTTGTGGGGATGAGGCCCTTGTCCCCATCAACATGGGGACATCCTCCCCATGTTGAGGGCATGTGGCCTGGTACGGTTCAGGAGGGAGGGGGGGCCGCTCTCTCGTCCCCCCCTTTTCCCCTGCGGCCGGCCAGGTTGCGTGCTCGGATAAGGGTCTGGTATGGATTTTTGGGGGGACTCCATGCCATTTTTTTTAATTTGCGGTGGGGTTCCCCTTAATATCCATTCCAGACCTAAAGGGCCTGGTAATTGAATTTGGGGGAACCCCCACGTTTTTTTTTTTGTTTTTTTTTATCAATGACTTTTCTATGTATTGATAAAAGCCGACAATTCATTAATAGCCGCGAGTGAGTTTTAAATGACTTTTTTTCCTTCAAAAATTACACTTTGTGCAAGGACAGTTCTAAGCACGGGAAACATGCGCGACTTTACATGCATATTATACACACCCCCCAGGTACGAAATTTAAAGGAAAATGTCACTTTTATTTTTTCATTTTAAGCATTATTAAAATCACCGCTCCCGTAAAAACGTCTATTTTTTAAACCTTTTTTTGCATTGATACATGTCCCCTGGGGCAGGACCCGGGTCCCCAAACACTTTTTAGGACAATAAATTGCATATTAGCCTTTATAATTAGCACTTTCAATTTCGAACGTTCGAGTCCATTGTATTTAATAGGGTTCTAAAGTTCACACGAACATTCTGTCTGTTCGCAGGTTCTGGTGCGAACCGAACAGGGGGGTGTTCGGCTCATCCCTGATTGAGAATACATTTTTGTCATCTACAAGGCTTCAGTATCTAACACAACACTATACAACAAGGGAATCACAGTGCTAACAAAACAAATGGCATTCATTTGCTATCAAATGGCAGTGCAAAGCTTTACAAAGCCTGTAGCATTGGCATGACATTCAGATGAGCAGACATCAGAATAAAAAAAGTACTGGTAAATTGGTAGAAACAAAACTAGAGGCATTACCCAAAGCAACTAATTATATCTGCTTACATTTTCTGCACTAGCAGAGTGACCAAAGTGTAAGAAATGGCCTTGCCAAGGAAAATATACTGTATATTTGTAAGGATTGTATTTCATTTATATTTATATTTATATGTGATTATTTTGAGTTATGGGCCAGAGTATGTGCATACGCCATGCACTGGATGGTCATTTACAAGACTTCCTGTCTCTCAGGAGACCTGGTCTTTTCTCTTGTGCCTTTGTTAGTTTGCTAAAGCCAAGTAATTTTGCTTTATTACATTTTGTAATTAAGAGTATCTTTTTGCCTTCAGGGAGGCAGGTAAATAAGTGGAATCCAGTTAACCAGGCTACTGTGTCTCAATGGATCACATGGCTTTGGTATGCTAAACTGGTCAATTGATGTCTAAGGCTGATTTCACACTAGTCCGATGCGAATTACAGCTCCGGTTTCCCTGCGAAGATAAAAATGATTCATTCAGCGGTTGTAGTTGCGGATCAGCTGACCAAGGAGATGGGGGTGGTGTAGTGAGGAGGGGGAAAGAATTACTGTTCACAACGGAACACATCTGCGAATCAGATGCGTTCCCATTGAAGATTATGTGCCAGCAATTCACACCGCACTGCCTAGAAAACACACACATTTTTTGTGCAATGCGGATTGCGGATGCAACGCACATATGTGAACCAGACCCATTGAAAATAACATATTTTCAAATGCTCTGTGAATTGGATGCGGTGTAAGCCGCATCCAATTCACATATGTGGGAACCCAGCCTAAAGGTCCAGATGTAATGGAAGATAAATAAGAATAATGAATGTATACTTGTAAGAAATGCCATGAATAGTAAGGAGAAATATTCATTATTATGGAAGAATCATCAAATAAATGAGGGCTTGAGTTTCATTCATTTACTTTCATGAGAATAATATAATTGTGCAAATTGGACCAATCAGAGTTTTCTCAATGATAGTGAAGAGAAGAAAATAGGATAAAAATGGCTGAAAAAGACTTGAATGAGGAGAGACCTAACTGGAAAGACGGACAGTAGACAGAGAGACACCTAGGGGGACACTCAGACAGACACATAGAAGGGTCCTGCGAGATCTGCTATTGTTTATCCCCTGGGATTGATAATTAGTGATGAGCCGAACACCCCCGGGTTCGGTTCGCACCAGAACCCGCGAACGGACCGAAAGTTCGTACGAACATTAGAACCCTATTAAATACAATGGATGCGAACGTTCGAATTCTAAAGTGCTAATTATAACGACTATTATGCATGTTATTGTCCTAAAAAGGGTTTGGGAACCCGGGTTCTGCACCAGGGGACATGTATCAATGCAAAAAGAAGTTTTAAAAACGGTCGTTTTTCGGGAGCAGTCATTTTAATGATGCATAAAGTGAAAAAAAAAAAGTCAAATATTCCTTTAAATATCGTACCTGGGGGGTGTCTAAAGTATGCCTGTGAAGTGCCACGTGTTTCCCGTGTTTAGAACTGTCCCTGCACAAAATGACACTTCTAAAGGAAAAAAAAGCCATTTAAAACTGCTTGCGGCTTTAATGTAATGTCTGGTCCCGGTAATATGGATGAAAATCTTTAAGAAAAATGGCATAGCTACCCCATGACCCCCCCCCCTACCCCAGCTCATTACCAGCCCCTTTGGGTCTTGTATGGATATTAAGGGGAACCCCGCACATAAAATAAAAAAGGCCCTATATACTCTGAACAGCCGTATACAGGCGGTGCATACAAGACAGGGACTGTAGGTTTGTTCTTATGTAGAATCTGTTTGTAATTTTGAACAGGTACATTGTTTAAGTGTAGCTCCAGCCCAAAAATCTATTTTTAAACTTTTTGGAAAACATAGGTAAGGGTTATCACCCCTGTAACATTTGTTTTGCTGTCTGTGCCCCTGTTCAGAACATTTCACATCACTTTCCGTCCCAATGACAACTGTTTTTGAAATGTGGTGTTTTTCTTGAAACAAGGATTGGTGATAAAGCATCAGTACAGAGGAGACACCTTTCTCCCATATTAATTCTTACAGGAGAGAATTTTCCTTCCTAGGGGTAGATTTCCTCTCACTTCCTGTTGTCTTCTTGCGTTTGCAAGTAGGAGTCGTTTGTAAGTTGGATGTTTGAAAGTAGGGACCTGCCGTATATACTCTGCAGAAATAGGCCCCTTAGTTGTTGGTGTTGGCACAACACTGTAAGCACTCACAGTTAGTCTTGGTTGGTGCTGGAACGCCCTGCTGTCAACTATTATATCAGGAATTGTAATTACATATAATTGTTGAACAGTGGTAGTAAAAATTGGGCCTTTGATGGTGGTGCTGGTGCCACAACACTGTAAGCCCTGACAGTTACTCTTGGTGGGTGCAGCAATGGGCCCTGCTGTGAATTATTAGATCAAGAATTGTAATTGCATGCCCCTTTTGAACAGGGGCTGAAAAATTGGGCCTTTCGTGGTGGTGGTGGTGGTGGCGTTGCCACAACACTGTAAGCCCTCAGAGTTACTCTTGGTGGGTGCAGCAATGGGCCCTGCTGTGAATTATTAGATCAAGAATTGTAATTGCATGCCCCTGTTGAACAGGGGCTGAAAAATTGGGCCTTTCGTGGTGGTGGTGGTGGTGGTGGTGTTGCCACAACACTGTAAGCCCTCAGAGTTACTCTTGGTGGGTGCAGGAATGGGCCCTGCTGTGAATTATTAGATCAAGAATTGTAATTACATGCCCCTTTTGAACAGGGGCTGAAAAATTGGGCCTTTCGTGGTGGTGGTGGTGGTGGCGTTGCCACAACACTGTAAGCCCTCAGAGTTACTCTTGGTGGGTGCAGCAATGGGCCCTGCTGTGAATTATTAGATCAAGAATTGTAATTACATGCCCCTGTTGAACAGGGGCTGAAAAATTGGGCCTTAGGCACTGGTGGCACAACACTGCAACCCCTCACAGATACTGTACTTGGAGCACAGCAATGAGCCCTGTTGCAAAGTATTGCTTCAAAAATTGTAATTACACGCCCCTGTTAAACAGGGGCTGACAAATTGAGCCTTAGGCACTGGTGGCACAACACTGCAACCCCTCACAGATACTGTACTTGGAGCACAGCAATGAGCCCTGTTGCAAAGTATTGCTTCAAAAATTGTAATTACACGCCCCTGTTAAACAGGGGCTGAAAAATTGGGCGTTGGGCACTGGTGGCGGCACCCATAAACAAAAATGATCTTCCAAGCTATCATCATCAATCGTATCATTGAGGACTCGGAGGAGGAGGATAGCCAGTCAACATAACAGCACAGGCACTCAGCATCAGCATCAGTCTTGAAGGGATGTGACATGCTAAAATCAATTAGTCTGTTATATCAGCATCAGGTGTGTGGTAGCTGGTGGTGATCCAAGACTGGTTCATCTTGATGAAAGTCAGTCGATCAACCGAGTCGGTGGACAGGCGCACCCTGTGATCCGTGACAAATCCTCCAGCAGCACTGAATGTGCGTTCCGAAAGAACGCTGGATGCAGGACAGGCCAGTAGCTCAATTGCATACTGTGCAAGCTCTGGCCAGTGATCCATCCTCAAGACCCAGTAAGCCAGAGGATTTTCGGTGGGGAAGGTGTCCAAGTCTGACCTTGCCCCTAGATATTCCTGCACCATGTTTATCAGACGCTGGCGATGGTTGCTGGAACCGATCATACTTTGGGGCTGCGGACTAAAGAATTGTCTGAACGCATCGGTCAGACGGCCACCTTCCCCACCGCTCCTTCTTTGACTGGCCGAAGCCTCAGCAACTCGTTGTCCAGGACCAGGAGTTTGTAACCTCCCAGTCTCTGGGAACGCGTTGCACAGACCTTTCTGCAAGGCCTCCCGGAGTTGTCTCATCCTCTGCTCCCTCTGCGACGGTAACATAAGGTCCGCAACCTTACCCTTGTACCGTGGATCAAGGAGAGTGGCCAGCCAGTAATGGTCCCGCTCCTTGATCCGAAGAATACGAGGATCCTTCCGCAGACTTTGCAGGATCAGGGAGGCCATGCAGCGTAGGTTAGCTGAGGCATTCGGTCCGGAGTCCTCTGGGTCACTAAGGACGACATGATCCGCAGCCACCTCCTCCCAGCCACGTACAAGTCCACGGGTTTCTTGGGACTGTAAATCATCCCTAAAAGACTGCTGCTGTTGATGCTGCTGAGTGCCAGGCTCCACCTCCATGCTGACACAATCCTCCTCCTCCTCCTCCTCGTCCTCTTCCTGTGCGATGGGTGGGACAGAAGGAACACTGTCTGGGTAAAGGGGGCCTTGAGAGGCAAGGAAGTCCTCCTCTTCCTGCCTCTGTTCTGCCTCAAGTGCCCTGTCCATTATTCCACGCAGCGTGTGCTCCAATTGGTGGACAAGACGTACAGTGTCACTGATGCATGCACTGTCACTGCTCACCATCCTCGTGGCCTCCTCAAATGGTGCCAGGACAGTGCATGCATCCCTGATCATGCCCCACTGGCGTGGAGAAAAAAAAACAAGCTCCCCTGACCCTGTCCTGGTGCCGTAGTCGCACAGGTACTCATTGATGGCCCTCTGCTGCGTGTGCAGCCGCTGCAGCATGGCCAACGTTGAGTTCCACCTGGTGGGCATGTCACATATAAGGCGGTTCTTGGGCAGGTTCAACTCCTTTTGCAGCTCAGCCAGGCGAGCACTGGCATTATAAGATCTGCAGAAATGCACACAGACTTTCCTGGCCTGCCTCAGGACATCCTGTAAGCCCGGGTACCTGCCCAAGAACCGCTGCACCACCAGGTTAAGGACGTGAGCCACACAGGGCACATGGGTCAGTTGTCCCTGTCGGAGGGCGGAGAGGAGGTTGGTGCCATTGTCGCAAACCACCATTCCTGGCTTAAGCTGGCGTGGCGTCAACCACCTCTCGGCCTGGCCCTGCAGAGCAGACAGGACCTCTGCCCCAGTGTGGCTTCTGTCCCCCAAACACACCAGCGCAAGCACGGCATGGCATCTTTTTGCCTGCATACTTGCAAAGCCCCTTGAACGCCTACGGAGCACCGCTGGTTCAGAGGACAAAGCACAGGAAGACGCCATGGAGGAAGAAGAAGAGGATGGGGTGGAGGAGAGAGGTGTGTCACAACCAGTAGTAGCATTTTGGAGGCGTGGCGGTGGAACAACCTCCAACACTACTGCACCTTGTCCTGCATCCTTCCCAGCTGCCAAAAGAGTGACCCAATGGGCCGTGAAAGAAAGGTAACGTCCCTGTCCATGCCTGCTGGACCATGAGTCAGCGGTAATATGCACCTTACCGCTGACCGCCCTGTCCAGCGAGGCCAAGACATTGCCTTCCACATGCCGGTAGAGAGCCAGAATAGCCTTCCGTGAGAAAAAGTGGCGTTTGGGAACCTGCCACTGAGGAACCGCACATTGCACAAACTCACGGAAGGGGGCCGAGTCTACCAACTGAAAAGGCAGCAGTTGAAGCGCTAGCAATTTAACCAAGCTAGCATTCAACCGCTGGGCATGTGGATGGCTGGGAGTGAACTTCTTTCGACGGTCCAGCAGCTGGGGCAGGGAAATTTGCCTGCTAGAATCGGACGTCGGTGTACTGCTAGCAGAGTGGCCGCAAGTACTTGGCTGTGACACACCTAATTCTACACCTTCATTCCTCTCAGTGCATGTTTCAGAGAGGACTGAAGTTATAGTGGGGTTGGAGATCCCAGCTGATGCGGTGCAAGGAGAGGTCCGCTTTGTTCTTTGGTGTGGGTCTTTGAGGTAGGCTTGCCAACGAGCTGCATGGCAGGTCAACATATGTCTGGTCAGGCATGTGGTACCCAAGCGGCTGATGTTTTGGCCACGCGATATATGCTTGAGACATATGTTGCAAACAGCAGCTGTGCGATCTGATGCACTAGCCTCAAAAAAGGCCCACACCAAAGAACTTTTTGAATGACGGGCAGAGGCAGCGCCCTGCACAGGCGGAGCTCTGCGGTGTGATTCCGTCGGTGTACTGCCCTTACGCTGGCCACCAAAGGGCATCCTGCCTCGTTGGAGATGTGCCTCCTCCTCATCCTCCTCCTCCTCCTCTCTCCTATTAGGCACCCACGTGGAGTCAGTGACCTCATCATCCCCTCCCTCCTCATCACTGGAGCCAATCTGGCAGTATGCTGCAGCTGCTGGAACATGACTGCCAGATTGGTGTCCTTCTTGAGCATCCCCTCTGTCTGCTCTCACGCTACTGCCTTCCTCTAACTGGGTTTCATCATCAGACCCTTCGAAACGCTGGGCATCCTCCTGGAGCATGTACCCAACACTGTGCTCAAACAGTTCGGGGGGCTCCTCAGGAGGAGGACATGGTGGGTCTAGGGAAGGAGTGACTGATGATGAGTCTGACATTGATACCAGGGAAGAGGACGCTTTGGCAGCTGCTTTGCCAGTACCCTGAGCCTGGGTGAGAGAGGATGAGGAGGAGGAGGAGGGCTTGGTCATCCACTCTACCAAGTCTTCGGCATGATGTGGCTCAACATGTCCAGCTGCCGAAAAGAAGGACAAGCGTGTCCCATGGCCATGTGCTGATGACAATGCACCGCGTCCACGACCAGCACTGTTGCCCCCAGACACAGAGCCTGCTTGCCCTCTTTTATTGCCTCCTGACTGTCTGCCTCTCCTTGTTTGCTTTCCAGACATTCTAATGGATGGCCTGCAGGGAGATGGGAAAAAAGCAATAAGGGCTACCTTCAGGTGTCCTTCTCTGTCCCTTTACTTAAGGATTTCTAAATATGGTTGAGGATGATTGCTTTCGCACAGAATAGCACAATGACAATTTCCCTGACTGTCCAAAAAACAAGGATTTCAAAGATGGTTGATGAGGAATGCTTTAGCACAGTATAGCACAATGATAATTTCCCTCACTGTCCTTCCCTGTCCCTACAAACAAGGTTTAGCACAGTAAAACACACTGACACTCTCCCTACCTATAGTTTTCTGTCCCTATAATTTTTTTTTTTTTAAAGATGGTTGATGAGGAATGCTTTAGCACAGTATAGCACAATGAGAATTTCCCTCACTGTCCTTCCCTGTCCCTACAAACAAGGTTTAGCACAGTAAAACACACTGACACTCTCCCTACCTATAGTTTTCTGTCCCTATAAAAAATGTTTTTTTAAAGATGGTTGATGAGGAATGCTTTAGCACAGTATAGCACAATGAGAATTTCCCTCACTGTCCTTCCCTGTCCCTACAAACAAGGTTTAGAACAGTAAAACACACTGACACTCTCCCTACCTATAGTTTTCTGTCCCTATAATTTTTTTTTTTTTAAAGATGGTTGATGAGGAATGCTTTAGCACAGTATAGCACAATGAGAATTTCCCTCACTGTCCTTCCCTGTCCCTACAAACAAGGTTTAGCACAGTAAAACACACTGACACTCTCCCTACCTATAGTTTTCTATCCCTATAAAAAATGTTTTTTTAAAGATGGTTGATGAGGAATGCTTTAGCACAGTATAGCACAATGAGAATTTCCCTCACTGTCCTTCCCTGTCCCTACAAACAAGGTTTAGCACAGTAAAACACACTGACACTCTCCCTACCTATAGTTTTCTGTCCCTATAATTTTTTTTTTTTTAAAGATGGTTGATGAGGAATGCTTTAGCACAGTATAGCACAATGAGAATTTCCCTCACTGTCCTTCCCTGTCCCTACAAACAAGGTTTAGCACAGTAAAACACACTGACACTCTCCCTACCTATAGTTTTCTGTCCCTATAAAAAATGTTTTTTTAAAGATGGTTGATGAGGAATGCTTTAGCACAGTATAGCACAATGAGAATTTCCCTCACTGTCCTTCCCTGTCCCTACAAACAAGGTTTAGCACAGTAAAACACACTGACACTCTCCCTACCTATAGTTTTCTGTCCCTATAAAAAAATTTTTTTTTTAAAGATGGTTGATGAGGAATGCTTTAGCACAGTATAGCACAATGAGAATTTCCCTCACTGTCCTTCCCTGTCCCTACAAACAAGGTTTAGCACAGTAAAACACACTGACGCTCTCCCTACCTATAGTTTTCTGTCCCTATAAAAAATGTTTTTTTAAAGATGGTTGATGAGGAATGCTTTAGCACAGTATAGCACAATAAGAATTTCCCTCACTGTCCTTCCCTGTCCCTACAAACAAGGTTTAGCACAGTAAAACACACTGACACTCTCCCTACCTATAGTTTTCTGTCCCTATAATTATTATTTTTTTAAAGATGGTTGATGAGGAATGCTTTAGCACAGTATAGCACAATGAGAATTTCCCTCACTGTCCTTCCCTGTCCCTACAAACAAGGTTTAGCACAGTAAAACACACTGACACTCTCCCTACCTATAGTTTTCTGTCCCTATAAAAAATGTTTTTTTAAAGATGGTTGATGAGGAATGCTTTAGCACAGTATAGCACAATGAGAATTTGCCTCACTGTCATTCCCTGTCCCTACAAACAAGGTTTAGCACAGTAAAACAGACTGACACTCTCCCTACCTATCCTTCTCTTTCCCTAAACTAAAGGAATCCAGGTTAAGCAAGAAAAAAAAAATGTCACTGTCCCTGCCTATGCTTCTCTTTCCCTGCTCCGGAACACACTACACTAGGCCGCCGTGCTGGCGGCCTTTTATAGTGTGGGGCGTGTACTAAACACCCTCAGCAATAATTGGCCACAGGCATCCTGCCTGTGGCCAATCATTGCTCTCCTCGCTGCCGGCGCTGTGATTGGCCAAGCATGCGGGGTCACAGTGCATGCTTGGCCAATCACAGCGCCTGGATGACACTGCGATGGCGTAGTGCATTGTGGGCCGTGAATTAGGCGCGAACGGCCCAAATCGTTCGTTGTTCGGCGAACGATCAAACAGCCGATGTTCGAGTCGAACGTATGTTCGACTCGAACACCGAGCTCATCCCTATTGATAATAATGGATAAGCTTGATGCTTAGTAGGCTACCCAGTTTATAATGGTTTGAACTTATTGTCTTTGGTTCTATAGGTATTTGTCTTCTATGGTGCAGGGGTTTTATTGTTTGCCTGTATCAGCATTGCTTTTAAAATCTGTGATTTTATGGATTGTTTCTATGTGTAATATTTCCTGATCGATAACTAAGAGGTTCATGTTTCTTTTTTACCTACATTTTGTGATGTGTGTTTCATTGCTGACCCACGCCTATTGAACGGTGAAAAGTGGCTATAGATGAATAATATTGAAATGGTTTAATAATGACCACATTATTACTTCCCACCCCCTTATTTTCTTACACAAGGACCCTTTCCCTAGTAGAGCAAAATGCATTAACATATGACAACCACTCAGAAACCAGCCTATGAATGAATGAATGAATGAATGACTTGTATAGCGCTACACATGCAAACTGAATCACCTCTAGGCGCTTTTTGCAGCCAGTGTCTGCTTGGCTGGTGCAGTCATTTTACCCCGTAGGATCTCGACACGCTTGGGACACACAGTCGTACACACATATATACATATATACTGGGCCAATTTGGACAAGATCCAATTAACCTACCAGCATGTCTTTGGAGCCTATGTTTAGTCCTTCTGTATTAGACTGCTGAAAGCTGCAGTTTTCCCCATGCTAGGATTTCTGCTAGATCTTCTCAGCTTTCTCTCTAATGCCACGTGCAGACGATCGGACATTACGATAAAACAAATCCGTGGATTTTTTTCCGACGGATGTTGGCTCAAACTTGTCTTGCACACACACGGTCACACAAATGTTGTCGGAAATTGCGAACGTCAAGAACGCGGTGACGTACAACACGTACGACGAGCTGAGAAAAATTAAGTTCAATAGCCAGTGCGGTTCTTCTGCTTGATTCCGAGCATGCGTGGAATTTTGTGCGTCGGAATTGTGTACCCACGCTCGGAATTTCCGACAAAAAGTTTTGTTGTAGGAAAATTTGAGAAGCAGCTCTCAAATTTTTGTTGTCCGGAAATTCCAACAGCAAATGTCCGATGGAGTCTACACACGGTCAGAATTTCCGACAACAAGCTCACATCGGACATTTGTCGGAAATTCCGACTGTGTGTACGCGGCATAAGAGTCATTATCCCTGTAATGGTTTACGATTAGTCTTTTGGCCAAATGTTGAGTGTCACCTGTTCTTATGCAATCATCTGGCAAATCCACTAAAGAGTAGGTGACACTGATGTTCTTTAGACTGCACCAGTTAGTAAATTCTCCTTTAATTTGGGAGAGGGGGTACTGATCTTCCTGTCCTACCCATCTCCTTCAAAATGAAAACCCACCTGGGAGTCTGAGTCCTGGTTTTATTATGGAGTTGTATGTTGTTAATGTGGAATATCTCTCACAAACAAATTGGTCAACTGTACAGGTCCTTCTCAAAAAATTAGCATATTGTGATAAAGTTCATTATTTTCTGTAATGTACTGATAAACATTAGACTTTCATATATTTTAGATTCATTACACACAACTGAAGTAGTTCAAGCCTTTTCTTGTTTTAATATTGATGATTTTGGCATACAGCTCATGACAACCCAAAAATCCTATCTCAAAAAATTAGCATATTTCATCCGACCAATAAAAGAAAAGTGTTTTTAATACAAAAAAAAGTCAACCTTCAAATAATTATGTTCATTTATGCACTCAATACTTGGTCGGGAATCCTTTTGCAGAAATGACTGCTTCAATGCGGCGTGGCATGGAGGCAACCAGCCTGTGGCACTGCTGAGGTGTTATGGAGGCCCAGGATGCTTCGATAGCGGCCTTAACCACTTAACGACCGCCCACCGCCGATTTACGTCGGCAGAATGGCACGGACAGGCAGAATCACGTAGATCTATGTGATCGCCTTTGTGCAGTTGGGGGGTCCATCCGGACCCCCCTTCACTGCAGTGAGCGGCCGTTAAGTGTTCGGGAGCGATCAGGCATGAGGGGGCGGCCGCTCGATTCCGCCCCCCCCCTCGCGATCGCTCCCGGCCAATGAAATTGCTTCCTCCGCCATGTGATGTAAACACAGGCTGGAGGAAGTGATGTCATCTCCCTCGCCGCGGTCTTTTCGTTCCCGGCGCCGAGGAGTGAAGACAGAGGTTAGTGCTCCAACAGTCCACTGACACGTAGGTACACATAGGCACACAAATCACCCCCCAGTCACCCCCAGATCACCCCCCAGGTCACCCCAAAGCCCCCAATCACAGTGTCACTGATTGCAGTGATCATTTATTTTACTGATCACTGCATTTAGTGTCATCTGTGATTGTAAAAAGTTGCAAGGCAGTTAGGATTAGGCCCCTTTAGGTCCAGGGTAGCCCCCTAACCCCCCCTAATAAAGGTTTAACCCCTTGATCACCCCCCAGGTAACCCTTTCACCCCCTAACTTCAGCGTCACTAAGCGATTGTTTTTCCGATCGCTGTATTCGTGTCGCTGGTGTTTTAGATAGGCAGTTATTTTTTTTTTAGGTTCGCCGCAGGTTTTTATTGGTGTCAGGTACCCCCATATTTAACCTAATAAAGGTTTTAACCCCCTGATTGCCCCTAGTTAACCCTTTCACCAGTGATCACCATATAAAGGTTACGGGTGACGCTGGTTGATTAGTTTGCTTTTTATAGCATCAGGGCACCCGCCGTATATAACCCAATAAAGGTTTAACCCCCCTGATCGCCCGGCGGGTGAGATCAATTAGGTTTTAGCGCCAGAGAGGGTCTGCGTCGCCCCAGGCAGTGTTAGGTTAGTGCCAGTAACGCTAACACCCACGCGCAAAGCATACACCCCCCTTAGTGGTATAGTATCTGATCAGATCTATACTAGCATCCCCAGCGGTTTAGGGTTCCCAAAAACGCAGTGTTAGCGGGATCAGCCCAGATACCTGCTAGTACCTGCGTTTAGCCCCTCCGCCCAGCCCAGCCCAGCCCACCCAAGTGCAGTATCGATCGATCACTGTCACTTACCAAACACAACACACATAACTGCAGCGTTCGCAGAGACAGGCCTGATCCCTGCGATCGCTAACAGTTTTTTTGTAGCGTTTGATATATTTGCTGACGACAGTCAGGTGCTTTTTTTCCTGTGAATCTTACTAGTGTACCCCTAAATTTAGAGCCCAAAATGGCAAGTCGAAGGTACACTAGTAAAGAGGCCTACGAGATTCTGAGCATGACAGATAGTGAAGAGGAGGTCACGTATCTGTCAGATTCAGGCTCAGAATATCTTCCCGTAGAAGACAGTGACGTCAGCGGCCCCACGTCAGATAGCTCTGACGACGAAGTTGAGGTCCCTGCTAAGGTCAGGCGTACCCGATCCCGATCTTCTGAGGTTGTTGAGGAGCAAGAACTGCAGGTCTCTCGTATCATGGAGCAGAGTAGTACTAGCGCCGCTATTCCTTCTGGTGAACTGGCAAGCACCAGCGGCCTAGTACAGCCTGGACGTACATCCAGCACTGCAGTAACACTTGGTGACGTGGCGAGTCCCATAAGTGCAGTTCAAGCTGGCGAGGTGGCAAGCACAAGTAGTGTCCCGCTGCCACCAAGAAGACAAAGGCAGGCCCGTCGTGCCCATACTGCCCTTCCTGCAGAATTCGCCTATCCTGATTGGGTCCCCACCACTTCCGCAGAACCCGTACTTCCCCCATTCACTGCCCAACCCGGTATTCAGGTGGAAACAGCTGATTTTATGCCAATCGATTTTTATTCGCTGTTTTTCACGGAAGATCTCTATAGATCTATTGTGGACCAGAGTAATTTATATGCTGGTCAATTTATCGCCGCTAACCCCCAGTTGCCTAAAATTGCCAGAAATTGGAAACCAATTACGGTTTCCGAATTTAAGACCTTTCTGGGCCTTTCCCTCAACATGGGCACACATAAATTTCCGTCATTGCGTGCTTATTGGTCCACGCACCCAATTGACCACATGCCCGTGTTCTCTGCCTCCATGTCCAGGGCACGATACGAGCAGATTTTGCGGTTCATGCACTTCAACGACAATGAACTTTGTCGTCCACGTGGGGACCCTGAATACGACCGGCTCTATAAAATTCGGCCCCTCATAAACCACTTCAACGAACGTTTTGCAGCCTTGTTTACTCCCGATCAAGTTGTCTGCGTTGATGAGTCCCTGATTAAATTTTCTGGCCGCTTGTCTTTCAAGCAGTACCTTCCCAGCAAGCGTGCCAGATACGGGGTCAAGCTCTACAAGTTCTGTGACAGGGCAACAGGCTATGTAGTGAACTTTACGGTTTATGAGGGAAAAGGCAGTCAGATTGAGTCGGTCAACTGCCCGGATTACATAGGGAGCGCTGGCAAGATAGTGTGGAACTTGGTGTCACCCTTATTCGGAAAGGGGTACCACTTGTATGTGGACAATTATTACACGAGCGTGCCACTGTTTGGTCACTTGTTTGATCATAAGATTGGAGCATGTGGCACCGTGCGACCTAATCGCCGGGGCTTTCCCCAGCGGCTTGTAGATGCCCGTCTTAGGCTGGGGGAGAGAGCCTGCTTGAAGTGTAATAACTTGCTCGCTATGAAGTGGAGGGACAATAAAAAAGTTTTCCTTCTTACCTCCCTTCATGCAGACACGACAGTCCAAATTCGTACGGCGACTGGTGTTGTGGAGAAACCCCTCTGTGTCCACGAATATAACCAAAATATGGGAGGGGGGGACCTCAACGACCAGTTGATGGCGCCGTATCTAATTGACCGTAAGGCGAGACGCTGGTACAAAAAAGTGTCTCTATCATTATTCCAATTGGCTTTGCTGAACGCTCATGTGCTATACAGAGCTTCAGGCGGGACGTTATCTCTTCTAAAATTCCAGAATGAGATAGTCACAGAACTCCTGTATCCAGGCGGTTCTGCACCTCACCATCCCCAACCAAATGCAGTAAGCCGGCTGCATGAGAGGCATTATTCGTATGTCCTCCCGAGTACCCCTACCCAAAGCCACCCCCAAAAAAGATGTCGTGTCTGTAGCAAGCGCGGATTTAGGCGTGACACCCGTAGTTTTTGTCCACTCTGTCCTGACAAGCCTGGTCTTTGCCAAGGTGAATGTTTTGAACGCTACCACTCAAAAGTGAAGTTTTAGCGTAGGGTACAGCATTTCACAGACTAGGACACACTTACACAGGGTCTCCCAAGATGCCATTACATTTTGAGAGACCCGAACCATTACAGTTGTAAAGTTACAAAAAAAAGTGTAAAAAAGAAAAAAAAAACATAAAAAACAAAACACAAAAAAAATATAAAATAAAAAAACCAAAAATAGTTGTCGTTTTATTGTTCTCTCTCTCTCTATTTTCTCTCTATTGTTCTGCTCTTTTTTTACTGTATTCTATTCTGCAATGTTTTATCATGCTTGCTTTTCAGGTATGTAATTTTTTGTTTTAAGGTGCGCCATTCAACTGCAGCGCGGAATTATTTATCTTGACAGCAACAGCGTTTGCTCCCACGATACATAAAGCCGTGACTCCAGTGCTGTAGGAGGTGATTTCACCACCACAGTTAAAAAAAAGAGCATATATGCCGAAGCATGGGGGCAGCAGGGGCGGAGGAGCGATTTTGCTCCTAATGCCGCGTACATACGGTCGAAATTCCGACCGTGTGTACGCGGCATAACTTTTTTGCGGGAGGATGCCCCCATGCTTCGGCATATATATATTTTAGGCACAGGTTGCGTTAAAACATTTTTTTATTTTTTACTAGGTTTTGTTTTGGTATTTGCTTTGCAGGTATGGCATGGTAAGGTCTTACTGTTGTACTGTAATGTTACTTTGTTTTAATGTTAACCACCATTTGCTTAGCAGGTACGTCATTCAGTTGCAGCGCGGATCTATTTATCTTGACAGCAACAGCGTTTGCTCCCACGATACATAAAGCCGTGACTCCAACGCTGTAGGAGGTGATTTCACCACCACAGTTAAAAAAAAGAGCATATATGCCGAAGCATGGGGGCAGCAGGGGCGGAGGAGCGATTTTGCTCCTAATGCCGCGTACATACGGTCGAAATTCCGACCGCGTGTACGCGGCATAACTTTTTTGCGGGAGGATGCCCCCATGCTTCGGCATATATATATTTTAGGCACAGGTTGCGTTAAAACATTTTTTTATTTTTTACTAGGTTTTGTTTTGGTATTTGCTTTGCAGGTATGGCATGGTAAGGTCTTACTGTTGTACTGTAATGTTACTTTGTTTTAATGTTAACCACCATTTGCTTAGCAGGTACGCCATTCAGTTGCAGCGCGGATCTATTTATCTTGACAGCAACAGCGTTTGCTCCCACGATACATAAAGCCGTGACTCCAACGCTGTAGGAGGTGATTTCACCACCACAGTTAAAAAAAAGAGCATATATGCCGAAGCATGGGGGCAGCAGGGGCGAAGGAGCGATTTTGCTCCTAATGCCGCGTATATACGGTCGAAATTCCAACGGAGGCTTATCCGTGAAAAGTCCGACCGTGTGTACGCGGCATAACCTTTTATGCCGCGTACATACGGTCGAAATTCCGACGAAGGCTTGACCGTGTGTACGCGGCATAACTTTTTTGCGGGAGGATGCCCCCATGCTTCGGCATATATGCCCATCATTAGAAGTGGGTGGATGAAGGGAGGTATTCTAATGGTGGGCATACCCACCAATCAATCTCTTTTTTTCGTTCAGCCAATAGGCTGTATGAAAAAAAATATTACAATACATGTCCAACAAGGACCAGCAACGTACTGGTATGTTGCTGGACTTTGAATGTTTATACCAGAATGATGCCTGTGGGTTTAGGTATCATCTTGGTATCATTCTTTTCAGCCAGCAGCCGGCTTTCATGTAAAAGCAATTCTAGCAGATAATTAGCCTCTAGACTGCTTTTACAAGCAGTGGGAGGGAATGTCCCCCCCCCGGATATAAAAAGCGCCATTGGGAAATTGGGAAAGCATTTTATCACACCGATCTTGGTGTGGTCAGATGCTTTGAGGGCAGAGGAAAGATCTAGGGTCTAACCCCCCAATTTTTTTCAAAAAAAGAGTACCTGTCACTACCTATTGCTATCATAGGGGATATTTACATTCCCTGAGATAACGATAAAAATGGTAAAAAAATAAAATATGGAAGGCACAGTTTAAAAATAAAATAAAAAAGCCAAATAAATAATAAAAAAAAAAAAAAAAAAAAAAAAAAAAGCACCGCTGTCCCCCCCTGCTATTGCGCAAAGGCGAACACACGCGTCGGTCTAGCGTCATATGTAAACAGCAATTGCATCATGCATGTGAGGTATCACCGCGAAGGTCAGATCGAGGGCAGTCATTTTAGCAGTAGACCTCCTCTGTAAATCTAACGTGGTAACCTGTAAAGGCTTTTAAATGCTTTTAAAAATGAATGTAGTTTTGTCGCCGCTGCGCGTTTGTGCGCAATTTTAAAGCATGTCGTGTTTGGTATCCATGTACTCGACCTATGATCATCTTTTTTATTTCATCAAACATTTGGGCAATATAGTGTTTTTTAGTGCATTAAAAATAAAAAAAGTGTGTTTTTCCCCCAAAAAATGCGTTTGAAAAATCGCTGCGCAAATACTGTGTGGAAAAAAAATGCAACACCCACTATTTTAATCTGTAGGGCCTTTGCTTTAAAAAAATATATAATGTTTGGGGGTTCAACATAATTTTCTTGCAAAAAAAAATTTTCTTTCATGTAAACAAAAAGTGTCAGAAAGGGCTTTGTCTTCAAGTGGTTAGAAGAGTGGATGATGTGTGACATAAGCTTCCTAATGTTGTGCATAAAATGCCAGGACAGTTCAAAACCCCCCCAAATGACCCCATTTTGTAAAGTAGACACCTCAAGCTATTTGCTGAGAGGCATGTTGAGCCCATTGAATATTTTTTTTTTTTTGTCCCAAGTGATTGAATAATGACCAAAAAAAAAAAATGTACAAAAAGTTGTCACTAAATTATATATTGCTCAAACATGCCATGGGCATATGTGGAATTACACACCAAAATACATTCTGTTGCTTCTCCTGAGTACGGGGATACCACATGTGTGGGACTTTTT
Organism: Rana muscosa; assembly: GCA_029206835.1. Lineage (NCBI taxonomy): Eukaryota > Metazoa > Chordata > Amphibia > Anura > Ranidae > Rana > Rana muscosa. The sequence continues at coordinate 133,272,497 of CM055117.1, read as the reverse complement.
GGGAGCCTAGTCGCGTACGGGACCCCAAAAACCAAGCACCGCCTTCAGGATTTCTATGGGTGTAAATTTTTGATTTCACTCCTCACTGCCTATCACAGTTTCGGAGGCCATGGAATGCCCAGATGGCACAAACCCCCCCCAAATGACCCCATTTTGGAAAGTAGACACCCCAAGCTATTTGCTGAGAGGTATGTTGAGTATTTTGCAGATCTCGCTTTTTGTCACAAAGTTTTGAAAATGTAAAAAAAGAAAAAAAAAAAGAAAAAAAAATGTCTTTCTTAATTTTCAAAAACAAATGAGAGCTGTAAAATACTCACCATGCCTCTCAGCAAATAGCTTGGGGTGTCTACTTTCCAAAATGGGGTCATTTGTGGGGGTTTTGGGCTATTTTGACATTTTATGGCCTTCAAAACTGTGATAGGTAGTGAGGAGTGAAATCAAAAATTTATGCCCTTAGAAACCTTGAAGGCGGTGCTTGGTTTTTGGGGTCCCGTACGCGGCTAGGCTCCCAAAAAGTCCCACACATGTGGTATCCCCGTACTCAGGAGAAGCAGCAGAATGTATTTTGGGGTGTAATTTCACATATAACCATGGCATGTGTGAGCAATAAATCATTTAGTGACAACTTTTTGTACATTTTTTTTTTCTTTTTGTCATTATTCAATCATTTGGGACAAAAAAACAAAATATTCAATGGGCTCAACATGCCTCTCAGCAAATAGCTTGGGGTGTCTACTTTCCAAAATGGGGTCATTTGGGGGGGTTTTGTGCCATCTTGGCATTTTATGGCCTTCAAAACTGTGATAGGTAGTGAGGAGCGAAATCAAAAATTTATGCCCTTAGAAACCTTGAAGGCGGTGCTTGGTTTTTGGGGTCCCGTACGCGGCTAGGCTCCCAAAAAGTCCCACACATGTGGTATCCCCATACTCAGGAGAAGCAGCAGAATGTATTTTGGGGTGTAATTTCACATATGCCCATGGCATGTGTGAGCAATATATCATTTAGTGACAACTTTGTGCAAAAAAAAAACAGTTTGTCATATTCCCGCAACCTGTGGCAAAATATAAAATATTCCATGGACTCAACATGCCTCTCAGCAAATAGCTTGGGGTGTCTACTTTCCAAAATGGGGTAATTTGGGGGGGTTTTGTGCTATTTTGGCATTTTATGGCCTTCAAAACTGTGATAGGTAGTGAGGAGTGAAATCAAAAATTTACGCCCTTAGAAATCCTGAAGGCGGTGCTTGGTTTTTGGGGCCCTGTACGCGGCTAGGCTCCCAAAAAGTCCCACACATGTGGTATCCCCGTACTCAGGAAAAGCAGCAGAATGTATTTTGGGGTGCAATTCCACATATAACCATGGCATGTGTGAGCAATATATCATTTAGTGACAACTTTTTGTACATTTTTTTTTTCTTTTTGTCATTATTCAATCATTTGGGACAAAAAAAAAATATTCAATGGGGTCAACATGCCTCTCAGCAAATAGCTTGGGGTGTCTACTTTCCAAAATGGGGTCATTTGGGGGGGTTTTGTGCCATCTTGGCATTTTATGGCCTTCAAAACTGTGATAGGTAGTGAGGAGTGAAATCAAAAATTTATGCCCTTAGAAACCTTGAAGGCGGTGCTTGGTTTTTGGGGTCCCGTACGCGGCTAGGCTCCCAAAAAGTCCCACACATGTGGTATCCCCGTACTCAGGAGAAGCAGCAGAATGTATTTTGGGGTGTAATTTCACATATGCCCATGGCATGTGTGAGCAATATATCATTTAGTGACAACTTTGTGAAAAAAAAAAAAAGTTTGTCATATTCCCGCAACTTGTGGCAAAATATAAAATATTCCATGGACTGAACATGCCTCTCAGTAAATAGCTTGGGGTGTCTACTTTCCAAAATGGGGTCATTTGGGGGGGGGTTTGTGCTATTTTGGCATTTTATGGCCTTCGAAACTGTGATAGGTAGTGAGGAGTGAAATCAAAAATTTGCGCCCTTAGAAATCCTGAAGGCGGTGCTTGGTTTCCGGGGTCCCGTACGTGGCTAGGCTCCTAAAAAGTCCCACACATGTGGTATCCCCGTACTCAGGAGAAGCAGCAGAATGTATTTTGGGGTGCAATTCCACATATAACCATGGCATGTGTGAGCAATATATCATTTAGTGACAACTTTTTGTAATTTTTTTTTTTTTTTTTTTTTTGTCATTATTCAATCACTTGGGACGAAAAAAAAAAATATTCAATGGGCTCAACATGCCTCTCAGCAATTTCCTTGGGGTGTCTACTTTCCAAAATGGGGTCATTTGGGGGGGTTTTGTACTGCCCTGCCATTTTAGCACCTCAAGAAATGAGATAGGCAGTCATAAATTTAAAGCTGTGTAAATTTCAGAAAATGTACCCTAGTTTGTAAACGCTATAACTTTTGCGCAAACCAATAAATATACGCTTATTGACATTTTTTTTACTAAAGACATGTGGCTGAATACATTTTAGCCTAAATGTATGACTAAAATTGAGTTTATTCGATTTTTCTTATAACAAAAAGTAGAAAATATCATTTTTTTTCAAAATTTTCGGTCTTTTTCTGTTTATATCGCAAAAAATAAAAATCGCAGAGGCAATCAAATACCATTAAAAGAAAGCTCTATTTGTGGGAAGAAAAGGACGCAAATTTCATTTGGGTACAACATTGCATGTCCGCACAATTTACAGTTAAAGCAGCGCAGTGCCGAATCCCAAAAACAGGCTTGGTCCTAATGGCCCGAAATGGTCCGGGGCTTAAGTGGTTAAGCTCATCCAGAGTGTTGGGTCTTGCGTCTCTCAACTTTCTCTTCCCAATATCCCACAGATTCTCTATGGGGTTCAGGTCAGGAGAGTTGGCAGGCCAATTGAGCACAGTAATACCATGGTCAGTAAACCATTTACCAGTGGTTTTGGCACTGTGAGCAGGTGCCAGGTCGTGCTGAAAAATGAAATCTTCATCTCCATAAAGCTTTTCAGCAGATGGAAGCATGAAGTGCTCCAAAATCTCCTGATAGCTAGCTGCATTGACCCTGCCCTTGATAAAACACAGTGGACCAACACCAGCAGCTGACATGGCACCCCAGACCATCACTGACTGTGGGTACTTGACACTGGACTTCAGGCATTTTGGCATTTCCCTCTCCCCAGTCTTCCTCCAGACTCTGGCACCTTGATTTCCGAATGACATGCAAAATTAGCTTTCATCCGAAAAAAGTACTTTGGACCACTGAGCAACAGTCCAGTGCTGCTTCTCTGTAGCCCAGGTCAGGCGCTTCTGCCGCTGTTTCTGGTTCAAAAGGCTTGACCTGGGGAATGCGGCACCAGTAGCCCATTTCCTGCACACGCCTGTTCACGGTGGCTCTGGATGTTTCTACTCCAGACTCAGTCCACTGCTTCCGCAGGTCCTCCAAGGTCTGGAATCGGTCCTTCTCCACAATCTTCTTCAGGGTCCGGTCACCTCTTCTCATTGTGCAGCGTTTTCTGCCACACTTTTTCCTTCCCACAGACTTCCCACTGAGGTGCCTTGATACAGCACTCTGGGAACAGCCTATTCGTTCAGAAATTTCTTTCTGTGTCTTACCCTCTTGCTTGAGGGTGTCAATGATGGCCTTCTGGACAGCAGTCAGGTCAGCAGTCTTACCCATGATTGCGGTTTTGAGTAATGAACCAGGCTGGGAGTTTTTAAAAGCCTCAGGAATCTTTTGCAGGTGTTTAGAGTTAATTAGTTGATTCAGATGATTAGGTTAATAGCTCGTTTAGAGAACCTTTTCATGATATGCTAATTTTTTTGAGATAGGAATTTTGGGTTGTCATGAGCTGTATGCCAAAATCATCAATATTAAAACAAGAAAAGCCTTGAACTACTTCAGTTGTGTGTAATGAATCTAAAATATATGAAAGTCTAATGTTTATCAGTACATTACAGAAAATAATGAACTTTATCACAATATGCTATTTTTTTGAGAAGGACCTGTATATGGAAGAGTATGTTAGGGAAAGCAGACTATGGGGGTTATTTACTAAAGGCAAATCCACTTCGCACTAAAGGTGAAAAATACAAGTGCAAAGGGGACTTGAAATTGCACTGAAAGTGCACTTGGAAGTGCAGTCGCTGTAGATCCGAGGGGGACATGCAAGGAAAATAAAAAACAGCATTTTAGCTTGCACATGATTGGATAATAAAATCAGCAGAGCTTCCCCTCATTTCAGATCTACCCCTGAACTTTACAGCGACTGCCCTTCCAAGTGCACTTTCAGTGCAATTTCAAGTGCACTTTGCACTTGTAGTTTGCACTTGTAGTGCAAAGTGGATTTGCCTTTAGTAAATAACCCCCTATAAGCTTCTTTAGGGCAGGGACTGATGTGAATTATTCAATTCTCATTGGTGAGAATGGAAGCACTATATAAAAAAAAAGTACATCCCAAATGGTACAATCTATTCACTAATCATATTCAGTAAGTAGAAAGAAAATAGTCTTCTTGTACCTTTGTGGTTAATTTTTGTTTGAGCATGGCTTCCCTCCAATGCTGTGCAATGAGCTGCAGCATTCTCTGATGATGTATGTTTTCCCCTCTCTGAGGAATGCAAGGCGGAATCACAAGTGTAAAGATGCCTAATGTACCCTCATCACATGTGATTAGCTTAGACATGCTACAGGTCCTTCAATCAGGGTGCGCATGAAAATGAAGACATAAGATTTCTTCCCAGCTCACTATAAATATTGAAGGAATTATAGCTAATTGGATTCAGACGAAATGGTAATGAAACACTGGATGTTATCTGCGCCATTAAAGGTGCATTGACTCCTGCAAACATCTGCTAACATCCACTTACTCACAAGTATCTTCAATTCATGATTATTTATCCAGTGCTTAAAAATCAGCATATTAAGTTATGAGCCTAGCCTTCTCTTCCAAGCTATGTGGCATCACATAGAGATGAAGGCAAAATGTGGGCTGAACCAGTACTGGAATAGAAATGTTGTAAAGCGTTACATATAGCCAGTAAGGTGTCTGGCCTCAGGTGATGCACAGAGATGAAACAAATCCTTCTACATAATTTGTTCCTGTATATCAGTAGTCTTCTCTTCTCTACATCCGTTCAAAGTCCAGAATTTATGAAGCTTGTCTGAGCTGCCAGAAAAAGGGGCGGAGAGCTGAAGTTACACTCCGTAGAGCTTAGTGAGGAGAGCTCTGACAGCTGATTGGAGGGAAGGGGCAGACCTCCTTCACACAGCACAAAGGAACTGACCTGACGCGGTCATTTAAGTAGGAGATCCCTTCCTCCTCACCTTTTTTCTCTTAGTGACAGGAAAACTTGTCAGAAATGATTCAGCTGATAGCTGAGGAACAAAGCAGCAGACAGAAATGACACTTGTTGCTCTAGATCAGGGGTCTCCAAACATTCTAAACAAAGGGCCAGTTTATTGTCCTTCAGACTCTTGGAGGGCCAGACTTTGGCCAGAGGGGGGGGGGGTGGAAATTTTCCTAGCATCAGTGGGACTAAACATATGGTATTAGGGGGAGAAATAGTCCCATATCGTTGGTATCATAGGGAGGAATAGTGCCCCATTAGTGGTGTCAGTAGGAGAAATGGTGCTCCATTGTCTGTGCCACAACAGTGTCTCGTATCAGTGGGAGGGATACTGCCCCAAGGGCCGGATAAAGGAAGGCAAAGGGCCGGAACCCGGCCCTCGGGCTGCAGTTTGGGAACCACTGCTCTAGATTGAGACAAGTACACAGTACAGAAGGATGTGCTTTGTTCATATTTCATGTCTGAGGTGTATAAACCACTTTATTGAGCCCACATTCGTGGGCAGGCCATGGCCAGGGGGTGGAAAAACTTGAACATAGGCAGAATGTGTCTTGTTCTGAAGTATCTTCAGCAGCATCCTACCGCGATTATCAGCAAACTGGCAGCCTTGCGAATCTGTAGTTATTGATAACATTGTTGAGGCACCAAAAGATCTTGTCAGATTTGAATCTAGCCATATTGAGGGAGAAGTTAAAGGAAAACTAGGGATGTTGTTTTAGGGAACAGACACATTAAGGTTCGTTCCACCAGATGCACTGTCATGCATTTTACAGTGCAAGCTATTTTTTTAAATTTCCCATGCATATATTTCGGTATTCGAAATAAACATGATTTTCATTTTTTCACTAAGCTAAATTGGCATTTCCCTCCTTTAAAAAATCTAACCTCTGAATCATTCTTCAGGGACAAGTATGCAGATAAAGACCTCTGACTTTAGGCCTGTTAACAGTGACAAGACAACAACGGTATTGCCGTGAGTTACAGTCAAAGTGAGCAGCAGTCAGTAAACAATGTTGCCCACCAGAGCGGAAAAGGTGAGCAGCCCAGCGGCAGTCATTGAGTAGCATGGCAAAATGAGCCGTTCCCAGTGGCCCAGGCTGCATGAACTGGACCATTGCCTAAAAAGAAAAGCAGCAGCCGTGAGCAATTTTTCCAACTAGTATATTTTCTATTGCCATTTGTGGTCATAGTAATATGCTATGTTAATTATACAGCACATATAGGTATATTAAAGCGGGGTTCCGGGCATAATTTTTTTTTTTGCAAGCTAAAGTTTATCACATTAAATAGTCCCTAAAACATATTAATAGCTCCCCAATCGTTACAGAAATCATTGCAAACACTTGTCTTATATCCTCCAACTTATGTTGTGGCCGTATCCAACATATGTGTGGGCATGTGAAGCCCAGTTCCTTTTTCTTCCTGGTTTTCAGGGAGAGGTGCATGCTGGGTGATTTTTAGGCACAGTAATGCCCAGAGACTCCTGGGAAATGATGACACTCATGAGGCAATGGGGTCTTAGGACAGGAAGTTGAACCACCTAGGACCAGGAACTAGGCAGATTCCGAAATCTGCCTAGTAACAGCCAGATAGAAGTGAGTAAAAAAAAAAAAAAAATGCATTTTTTTTTTTTTTATATTAAAGGCAAGCTGTTAATAGAAAGTTCATTTTTAGGGTGTAACTCCGCTTTAATTGCATTGCATTACTTGCCATTGTTTTATTGCACTCAGCCGTTTTCTTTTAAGTTAACTTATGTTTTGTTAATGCAGGGCAAAGCAACACATTTGTTTTAAGCCTCTTCCTCCCCTTCTTGCAGCAGTACATATTCACCTTTCCATCACTCCCAAGCACGGGCTCAATTTAGGTAACCGCCCTGCAAACTAAGAAATTATAAGCTATGTGGTTCTAATATTTTGATTAGTTAAAGACGGTGAAGGTGCTTCTAAGTGCAGTATTCCAACCTTCCTCCCATATAAGCCGCCTCCTCAGTCCTCAGGGCTTAGGACTGAAGAAGGAGCTTCTGAGCATGCTCCAAAACACATCACCTCTCCCTTCTGACGTCACATCCGGCATGTGCATTCCACGCCGACCTGGAAGTGGAGGTGGCCATCTTACCCTTGAGCTCCACCTTCTTCATGGCTGCTGGCCAGCTGTGCAGTTACGGAGACACTGGAGCTCATCGAGAGCTAAGATTTTATTAGCCTGATTCCCAATGACCGCTTGTAAGTTTTCTTAATCTTGTGTCCTAAATAAATTTTTGGAATACTGCACTTAGAAGCGCCTTCTCTGCCTTTCACTTCCCCTGCCAGAATCTCCTTCAACTCGTTGGAAGTGCTGCTCTAAGCGCACTCTTGAGTCCATTCTATCTCTTTCCTGGATGGTGACCAAGAACAGCAGTTTACATGAGGTCCCCTTCATGCAGAGGTGCCCTATGAACTTTTACTTTAAAATTTTGATTATCCGATGGTTTATGAAAATCAGCTCTGTTTTACCATGCTCAGCCACACCTATTAGGCAAAGCTCACATTTTAATAATCCACGTCTACTCAAGCTCCTCCATCCTATTCAATTTTCTATTAATTAAAACTTGACAATCCTAGCACAAACAAAGCATATTTCTAGGTTTCTGATTTAGAAATAAGGCAAATTACATAAAAGCTGCCCCCCCCCCACCTTTTGAAAAAGACAAATGGTTTTATTTGAAGATCTAACCTTCTCTGCCATTAGAAACCTCACATGTCACGAGCGGCATGCATATTATACATTTTTAAACACATTATTATGTTCAATACGTTTTTCTTGCCAATAGCTGTCATTTTGGTTAGTATTCAGTACATAGAGCGGTTCCATTTTTAATTGCGCTGACCGGAGAGAATGTATCACCAGACTAAAACTGCTTCTTTCCAAGTTTTAATGAGGCTTCTGCATGCAGCATACATTGCAAAGGGAAAAAATATCAATTATTAAGAATCATGAGAAGTCACAGCACAAAATTCAGGTTAATTAGCGTGATTAAAACCCGAAACGTCATCCTTTTCAACCTTAAAACTTATTGAATGGCCTTTAGCGAGAGAAAGTGTTGCGGCGGCAGCTCTTCTATGGTCCATTTACAGAGAATATGTTTTTCTCCCACAATCAATGGCTGACATTTCATAAAAAAGAAATACTACTTCTTGTAAATGAGTTCCTTGCTAATCATTTCAGGCACTTATTTTGGTAATTAGTATGCTAAGCAAGAAATAACAGTCTTCTAATTAAATCATCACAAAGACACTTCACCTTTGACAGAAGCAGAATGAATGAAACCACAAAAATATGGAAGGAGTGAAGGAAACACATGGGAAGAAAATAATGCTTTAAAAGTTTCATTTGGGGGCAAAATGAAAACATATAAATGGGTAATGTTGGGTGAACGGTTTGGCCCGAGCATGTGTTTGGGCCTAATATTGGCTGTGTGCCCCATTCGGGGAACACCCGCATTTGCAGGGTGTTCAGCAGGTGTTCGCCCCGCCGAACGCCCTGCAATGCACTGCGCGCTACACAGTGCATTCTGCTCCCTGATTGCAATCAGGGCACAGTAAAAGCTGGTTGTTAAGGAGTGGGGCCGGAAAGCCATTTACGGCATCCTTAACAACCGATGAGTCATCAGCTGTCAACAGGCTTCCCCGCTGACAGCTGAATAATAAAAAAAAACTGTAAAAATAGTAAAAAGAAAAATGGTGTTGGGGTCTGGTGTCCATACAGACCTGACTTGTGAGGGAAACCCATGCCAAAATGTAAAAAAACAAAAATGTTTGGGGTCCCCCACATAATCCATACCAGACCCTTATCCGAGCATGCAGCATGGCAGGTCAGGAAAGGGGGGGAAAGAGTGCCCCCCCCCGAACCATACTAAGCCACATGCCCTCCACATGGGGGGTGCTTTTGGGCAGGGGGGGGGGCAATGATTCTGTTGGAATCGGCAGTGGGACTATCTATAAGGTTACTATCACACTGTAGCAGTGAAGGCGTCGGCGGTAAAGCGCCGCTAGTTTTAGCCCTACCAGCTACCTACATCTTTATCCACCCTGTCAGTACACCTTTGCATCCTAAAACCCCTGCTAACCTCTTCACCCCAAACCTCCCCCATCCTCTGCACTCCACCCCTTTAACTCTACATGCCTTCTCTGCTCATCTTTGCACCCACTTTCCTTACCTCTATACATACCCTCCTTGCTCACCTGTGCACCCCAAACTGTAATTTCTTCTCTGCCTACCTCTGCACACTCCACTCTACCCCCCCCCCCCCACACCACCAATCTGCTTACCTTTGCAGAACAGGCTGATAATAAGCTTAATGACCACAGTTGTAGGCAGGACTTTCAAGCATGCCCCTTTACCTCCCCAGTGGGCAACATTCAGCAGAGGTGATGGTGGATATGACCTCGGGGGGGCATGATATACATATGAATGCCGCCTCTATTTACATATCAATGCAGCCGACTGTCGTTATTTACATATGAATGCCACCACTATTTACAAATCAATGCTGGTATTTACATGTAAACACAGGGTCTTCAGGTGAGTCATACATACACAACAATAGGACAGAGCTGGGCAGCATTAGTAGCAGCACTTCACACTGAGATATCAGGACACATCACAGGACTTAAACTTCAAGGGACGAGGGAATTTAAACCAGGATAGTTGGCAAGTATGAGGTAGCTGCTTTGGGCCCCACAACAATGACAGGGCACAGGGCAGCTGCCCATTTTGCCCCTCCTTAAAGATGGCCCTGGCCAGAGATAGCCAAGCAACTAACATTTTCAGAAGGTTATTACCAACAGGCTCTGTATCTATCTTAGTAAAGTTTTCCATTAAGGCATAGATTAGTTGCCACATAAATGAGGACATTATTTTGCTACAAATGCTCATTACTTGTGTCAGCCTAGTATATTTGTCTCCTGCAGGGGTATTGAATTAAAATTCAGGGAGGTCCGATTAGTAAAATTTTCTGCAGCAGTTTTCTGTGCAGCACCTTATTTTGTGAGCAGCTGCTTGTCCCCCTTCACATCTTCCCCACCACAGCACTGTCCCTCCTTCACAGATCATTCTTACAGAACTGCCTCTTTCACTTCCCTCACACAGCACTGTCCCCCTTTACATCACAACCCCCCCCCCACACAGCACTGTCCCCCTTTACATCACCCCCCCCCCCCACACACAGCACTTTCCCCCTTTACATCACCACCCCCCACACACAGCACTTTCCCCCTTTACATCACCACCCCCCACACACAGCACTGCCTCTTTCACTTCCCCCACACATCACTGCCTCCCTTTACATCACAACCCCCCACACACAGCACTGCCCCCCTTTACATCACCACCCCCCCACACACAGCACTGTCCCCCTTTACATCACCACCCCCCACACACAGCACTGTCTCCTTCACATATCACCCCCCTCCTTCACATAGCACTGCCCCTTTCACCCCCCCCCCACAGCACTATCTTCCTTCACACATCACCCCCCGCAGCACTGCCCCTTTCACATCCCCCCATAGCACTGTCCCCTTCATATATCAGCCTCAAAGTACTGCCCCTATCACATCTCCCCCACAGCACTCTCCCTTTAACATCCCCCCCGTAGCACTGTCCCCTTCACATCCCCCCCACAACACTGCCACCTTCACATCCCCCCGCAACACTGTCCCCTTTATATATCACCCCAAAGTACTGCCGCTTTCACATCCCCCCAAAGCACTGTCCCTTTCACATCTCCCCCACAGCACTGTCATTTTCACATCCCCCCACAGCACTGCCACCTTCACATCCCCCCGCAATACTGTCCCCTTCACATATCACCCCCAAAGTACTGTCCCTTTCACATCCCCTACAGCACTGTCCCCCTTTACATCACCCCCCACACTCACAGCACTGCCCCCCTGTACATGACCCCCACTTCCCATCCCTCACAAGTTCATAGCCATGTCCTTTCCTCCCTTCACTCTCCTACCTTACACAGAGCGGAGAGCAGGAGGTGGGACAACCCTGAACAGAAAGCAGAGGCACAGCATTACTGGATAGGACGTGGGTTAACGTTGTCGCCGGGTTAACTTTTCATATTAGCAAGCTGGTGATTGGTTGCTAGGACCGCCTCCTAGCAGCCAATTGCCTCCTGGTTAACGTGAAAAGTTAATTTAGGCAGCTGCCTCTCTCCATGCAGTGCTGGTCCCGCTCCCAGTCCAGAATTGTCCCCCCTCCCGCCATCCGCTCTGCTCTGCTAATGACAGTGGCAGAGGCTGGGGAGAAAAGCGGCAGCAAAATGGCTTGATTGCGGAGGTCCAGATAGAGCAGTAGCTGGGGCCGTATGCGGATCATGGTCCGCCATTTAGTGATGACCGGTCTATTGTATACACCAAATTAACACAATGTCAAGTTTTGCACAGATATGAGAACTTTTTGCTAAGTTATTTTGTAGGCTTAGTGGTCCTCTAAGGGGTAATAATTTACCTGCCAGTGATGAGGAAGAACAAAGTGAGTATAACCAGCAGAGTGAATCCTCCAACAGCTGCTGTGGCAATTACCAGAATTTGCCCTTGCTCTGCTGCCAGGTCAGATGCTGCAAAATAAGACACAGAAACAACTTTATATGAAAATCAAAATGCATGTAAAACTTGACTATGTATAAATATAAATACAGTAGTAAACTGGACTGTGAATATGTTATATTATACTAAAGACCACCCACCCTCTTCTCACTTTGGTGCCTGACCATCATCTATTCTATGCCACCATTCTTCTACATATACACAAAAAATCCTTTCAAAATGTAATTCTATAAAGCTGTGATTATGAAAAATACATCCAAGATCCTGCATTGATCCGTTACTTACCAATGTTGCTAAAATCTCAAAAAAATCTGACCATTTGTCACTAAATGTTAAACTCTTTGTTTGAATTTTATTGCATAGTTAGATTGGTCCAGCATGGTCCAATGTAAGTAAACATATCTCATAACCTACCAATCCATGTGGAAGCTGCAAATTACTGTAATAGTCAATTCTAGTGTGGTGACAGCAGCGATCTTCTGGGTTCTGTCCCTTTTACATAGTAACCACAGAGGGTTGCTCACTGTGCTATGTTTTTCAATGAATACAAGGCCTTCTATGATTGGATGAGGTGGAGATTGAGATGTCACCGCCCTACCTCTCTACCTTTTCATTTCAGATAGCGTTTTGTATTTATTAAAAATACAAGGTGTTCTATGAATATCAGAAGTGCTGCACAAGCAAACCCATGCAGAAGGGAAGCCATTGGGAAGAGGACCCAGAGGATAGCAGCGATCAATGTAAAATCCCCAGGGGCCCAGATGGCAACCCCCCTTTTTTTTTTATTTAATATATATATATTTTTTTTAATTTTTTATTTTTTTTTGTAAGGGGCCCAGCGGTCCCCAGAGGCCCCGGATGGCAACCCCCCTTTTTTTTTTTAATAATTTTTTTTTTTTTTAGAATTTATTTAATTATTTTTTGTAAGGGGCCCAGAGGTCCCCAGAGGCCCGGAGGTCCCCAGGGCCCCAGATGGCAACCCCCGTTTTTTTATTTTTAATAATTTTTATTTTTTTTAGAATTAATTTTTTTTTTTGTAAGGGGGCCAGAGGTCCCCAAAGGCCCGGAGGTCCCCAGGGCCCCAGATGGCAACCCCCGCCTTTTTTTTTTGTTCTTTTGTTTTTTTACTTGTTCGTCAGCACCCAAAACCCCCCCGACCTCAACAATTTGCGGCGGCAGCACCCCCCCGCTTCTCAATTCGTGTGGCACTCCCCCGCTTCTCAATTCGCGGCAGCCCCCACGCTTCTCAATTTGCGGCGGCAGCACCCCCCCTGGTTCTCCTCTGCTCCACCAGGGCCTCACCTGCCATGAACATAAAAAACAAAACAAAAAACTGTTGAGCTTTGAGGACCGTAGCTTGGCAACCTGTGGTCACAAATAAGGTAGCTGAATTCCTACCACACCACTGGTCAAAATTTGGGGCTCCTAGCACCTATGGTTCTAGAGATACAGGCCCCCTTGTGCAGCCTGTCAGAAACTACATACAGCGTGGCCAGCTTAAATGCAAGCTGGCACACGCTGTTTGCAGCAGACTGAGAGGATGAGCTCACAGTGCATCTCAATTCTTGTCAGAGGCACTGAGCTCAATAGACAGCTTGGAGCACAATTGGTCCAAGCTGTCCAATAAAAATGCTGCAGTGGATGCTCTCCTCTCAGTGCAGTGTCATAGAAGAGGGTATGTGTCTAAGGCTGGTTTTACACTGGTACGACATACGTTCCGACTTTGGGAGCACATGTCGCAAGACATGTGTATGTCCATGATTCCCTATGAGAGCCATCCTAACTGCTCTGACAAAAGTCAGTCCGACTTTGAAATAGGTTTCTGCACTACTTTGGTCCGGCTTTGGTCCTACTTCAGCCCATTAGATATCATTGAAGTCGGATCAAAGTCGGATCATCATCTATACTGATCCAACTTTGGCATGCGACTTGGGCTTTGAGGATCGTGAAGGGGAACCCCATGGCAAAATAAAAAAAAAACGACATGGGGCCCCTTCCAAAATCCATACTAGACTCTTATCTGAGCATGCAGCTGGCAGGTCAGGAAGGGGGGGTTTAGCGAGTGCCCCCCCCCCGGACCATACCAAGCCTCATACCCTAAACATGGGGGGTTTCTTTGGGGCAGGGGGGGCTCTGCGCCCTCCGCCCTTAAGCACCTTGTCTCCATGCTGATGGGGACAAGGGCCTCTTCCCAACAACCCTGGGCGATGGTTGTCGGGGTCTGCGGGCAGGGGGAACTTATCAAAATCTGGAAACCCCCTTATCAAGGGGCCTCCAGATCCTGGCCCCCCAACCTATGTGAATGAGTAAGAGGTACATTGTACCCCTACTCAGTCACCCAAAAAAGTGTCTTCTTCTCATGTTGAGGGCATGTGGCCTGGTATGGTCCAGGAGTGGGGGGGGGGCATTTGCTCGTCCTTCCCCCTTTCCTGACCTGCCAGGCTGCATGCTCACATAAGGGTCTGGTATGGATTTTGGGGGGGCCCACACCGTTTTTTTTTATTTTGGCGAAGGGTCTGGTATGTTCTTGGGGGGGGGGGCACGCAATTTTTTTTTACATTTTGCCGTGGGGTTTCCCCTGAAGATTCATACCAGACTCAAAGATCAAAGTCCGATCACGTTCATTGAAGTCGGATGGAAGTTAGACATGAAGTCGCAGGGCAAAGTTGGATCCACAGTCATACCACTGTCGTGTCGTACCGGTGTGAACCTGGCCTAAAAGACACATTCTCCCTTCCAGCCCAGCCCTCTTAACTGCAAGGAAAAAAACATGGGTTTATGGGTGTCCATGCCCCCCTAGAAATGTAATTGTGTGGGTAACTCTGTAATCATTCAGAAAGGATGCAATCATGTTACAAATCTTTGTAATATTCCCTATATTGCTGAACGTGCAGGATACATGATTGAAACCCCAATCTGTGTGGACAGACATTTCTCACGTTTTAAAAGAGAAGTTCATGGGCCCAGTGTGTGCTTCTTTCTTTTAATCAATAACAATGTTGTTATTTGGTGACAGGTTGAGGTTTAATACGTTTTACGATGTTTTTCTTTACAATGTTCTGTGTCCAATAAACTGATTCAATTTTGATACTGCATAAATGTCTGGGGTCACTTTATACCTGCTCCTCTGGGAAATTCTCCCATTAATAAATTATGGGTATAAGGTTTACCCATAATCCCATGTTTTTCTGACACAGTTAAAGGGGTTGTAAAGGTACAAGTTTTTTCACCTTAATGCATTCTATGCATTAAGGTGAAAAAACATCTGAGTATTTGCGCCCCTCCCCCGAGCCCCCGTTTATTCACCTGACCCCTCGAAAGTCCCGTGCCGTGAACGCGCAGGCTTCTCGCTCGGCTTCTCGGGTCATTCATTGGTTGATTGAAAGCAGCGCAGCCATTGACGCGGTGCGCCGGGGGGTGGGGCCAAGTGATACAGTGAGCGGCTATGGCCGCCGGCTGTATCACAGGAGCGCGCCCACAAGAACTCACCACCATGCGAGAGAGCTCACATGAAGGAGGAGCTGATACAGCCGCCTAGGGACCCCAGAAGACCAGGTTCGGGGCCACTCTGTGCAAAACGAGCTGCACAGTGGAGGTAAGTATAACATGTTTGTTATATATTAAAAAAAAAATTGTGCCTTTAGTGTTCCTTTAAGAGGGAAAATCTGCTGCTGCTGAAAAGGTATTTTTTTAATCAAGCTAAATAATATATTATTATGCTATATAGAACATAATAATTTATCTATTTACTGTGAAATTACTGGTTGGAAGTTATAACTTCAAACTTCAGTAATTTCACAGTAAATAGATACATTTACAAATTTTCAAAAACTGTACTCAAGCAGGTTAAGCCACCTGCTTGAGTACAGTTTTTGAAAATTTGGTAAAATACCTTAAAAACAATATATAATAATTATTTGTATATTACTTACCGTATATACTCGAGTATAAGCCGAGTTTTTAAGCACAATTTTTTGTGCTGAAAATGCCCCCCTAGGCTTATACTCGAGTCACCTTTTTGCGCCTGATCTCCCGGAATTTGGAGAGCCGGTACCGGCCGGTCGTAGGTCTTCTGGACCCCAAACTTGGCACACATATATCCCCACCATTTCTCTACAAGTGTGCAAAGATTCTTGTCCGGGAGACCTACGGCCGGGGAGCAACGATTTTTCAAAACCGGGCACCCCTTCCATAGACTCCAATGTTAAACGGTCATTTCTCTGGTGACTTTGGGGACCCGGTACCGACCGGTCGTAGGTCCTCTGGACCCCAAACATGGCACACATGTAGCCCCACTCTTCCTCTACAAGTTTGCAAAGTTTCTTGTCTGGGGGACTTACGGCCGGGGAGCACCGATTTTTCAAATCCGGGCACCCCCTCCATAGACTCCCATGTTAAACGTCAGACTAGTCATGGACACAGTGAGGCATGGACACAATGAGGCAAAGTGAGGCACACCCTAGGCTTATACTCGAGTCAATACGTTTTCCCAGTTTTTGTGGTAAAATTAGGTGCCTCGGCTTATATTCGGGTCAGCTTATACTCGAGTATATACGGTACTTACAGGCCAATTCTGACACTTAGATTTTTTCTTCTACATGTAAAAATCATATTTTTTTCTTGCTAGAAAATTACTCAGAACCCCCAAACATTATATATATAATATATTTTTTACCAGACACCCTAGGAAATAAAATGGTGGCCGTTGCAACTTTTTATGTCACATGGTATTTGCGCAGCAATTTTTCAAACGCGTTTTTTTTTTACGAAAAAAAATGTTTCATGAAAAAAAAAACAAAGCACTAAAGGTAGCCTGATTTGTTTTTTATAATGTGAAAGATGATGTTACGCCGAGTAAATAAATACCTAACTTTAAACACTAGACGACCAGCTGCCGTGTCACGACGACTGAGCCGTTGCACGTGCCTGGCAGCCGTGATGTTTGCCGGGCACTCGCGATTGCTCCTGAGAGACACAGAACGGAGGTCTGTCAGTGTAAACAGACAGATCTCTGAGCTGTCAGAGGTGAGGAGAGCGATCTGTTGTTCATACCAAGTATGAACAACAAATCGCTCTCCTCCTTCAGGCAGTCCCATCCCCCCACAGTTATAATCACTCCCTAGGACACACATTTATCCCCTTGATCGCCCCCTAGTGTTAACCCCTTCCCTGCCAGTGACATTTATACAGTAATCAGTGGCTATTTTTAGCACTGATCGCTGTATAAATGTCAATGGTCGGAAAAAAGTGTCAAAAGTGTCCGATGTGTCCGCCGCAATGTCACAGTCCCACTAAAAATCGCAGATCGCCACCATTACTAGTAAAAAAAAAGAATAATAATAAAAATGCCATAAATCTACCCCCTATATTGTAGACGTTATAACTTTTACGCAAACCAATCAATATATGCTTATTGCAATTTTTTTTACCAAAAATATGTGGAAGAATACATATCGGCCTAAACCGAGGAAGAATTTTTTTTTCTTTTTTTGGGGGGATATTTATTATAGCAAAAAGTAAAAAATATTTCTTTTTTTTTCAAAATTGTTGCTATTTTTTTGTTTATAGCGCAAAAAATAAAAACCACAGAGGTGATCAAATACGACCAAAAGAAAGCATTTTGTGGGGAAAAAAAAGGACGTCAATTTTGCTTGGGTACAAGTTCGCATGACCGCGCAATTGTCAGTTGAATCGATGCAGTGCCGAATTACAAAAAATTGTCTGGTCATTAAGGGGGCAAATCCTTCCAGGGCTGAAGTGGTTAAAATTGCGCACACTTGCGGAATGGCGCCAAACTTCAGTACTTAAAAATCTCCGGTGACACTTTAACATTTTTTACAGGTTACATGTTTAGAGTTACAGAGAAGGTCTAGTGCTAGAATTATTGCTCTTGCTCTAACGTTCGCGGCGATACCTCACATTCATTGTTTGAATGCTGTTCACAAATGCTAAAACAAGCCCTTATGTTGGTTAAATTGGTAAACTAATGAAGGTGCCATATATAATCTATATAATCAGAGAATGGTTCTGGTTCTTTTCTTTTATTATGTAGATTATATATGGCACTTTCATTAGTTCTCATAGTTTACTAATTTAACCAACATAAGGACTTGTTAAAATCAGGAATGTTGGTAGCAATATAGAACACAGTGTATTTTTTTTATTTTTTTATTTCTGAATTCTGTAACAGCCCTGTACTTGACCAGTGAAATCTTAGCATTTTTACCTCTCCCATTACCTCCCTCCCGAATCTTTATAAAGTAATTTCTGATTTTTCTAATATTTCAGGACTCAGGGTCAATTTTGCCAAGTCACAGGCACTAAATATTTCCCTCCCGTTACCCATAGTTTCCCTCATCAAACAGTCTTTCAAATTTGAATGGAATTCTTCTCATATTAAATATCTGGGAATCTTTCTGACTGCTCGAACAGAATCTCTTTACACAAGTAACTATCCTCCCCTATTCCATAAAATTATTACAGATCTTAAAAATTGGGACAAATTCGAACTATCTTGGTTGGGCAGGATTAATTCAGTGAAAATGACATTACTTCCTAGAATTTTATATCTATTTCGTTCCCTCCCCATTCCCATCAGGAAAGATCAGATAAATTCCTTACAAAGTAAAATTCTCACATTCGTATGGGGCAAATCTAGTTACAGAGTTCCCCAAAACACCCTATATTTAAATAGGAAGAAGGGAGGGGTGGGTTTGCCTAACTTATATAATTATTTTTTAGCTGCCAGACTAGCACAATTATCTATATTTTATTCCAAGAATGAAAAACCGGACTGGGTGCTGATAGAAGAACAAGCGGTACCACAATTATCCTTAGAGTACCTGCTTTGGTGCCCACAAAGACAGAGACCACCTATTTTATCCCCTTCCTTATCTCAATCATTTTCCCTTTGGGACAGACTCCGTCCTCTTCCCACTCTAGTGTCTGTAACACAACCACTAGCACACATTTTTAATAATCCAAAATTCTTTCCTGGTATGGATACAGAGGCCTTCAGTTGGTGGACAAACAAAGGTCTATATAGGATAGGACAATACTTTACAAATCGGGGTCCTATTACCATGCCCCATTGCCTAAATAAATTTGACCTCCCTGACTCTGAAAAATTTAGATTTGAACAGATTTCACAATTCTTGAATGATATTTGGACGGAGAAACCTCTTCCTCCCAAATTTACGGACTATGAGATCTGGTGCGGATCGGCCGTGGGACAAAGGGGGGGCATTTCTGTCATCTACTCTTCACTTACTTGTACAGCTACTAAAACCTCATACATGAAAGCATGGGAAGATGACCTCCAGCTAAATTGGGATCTAGGATCCTGGCAAAAGGCCAACTTTCGCTCATTCCAAAGTATTTTGAACACCTCCCTCATGGAAGCTAACTTAAAAGTTGTCATGAGATGGTATATGACTCCCATCAGGCTTGCATCCATCTACCCAGAATCGGATCCCAACTGCTTTAGAGGCTGCCATTTATTGGGCTCGATGGTGCATATCTGGTGGGAATGTCCTAGGATCAGGCCGATCTGGAAGAAAATTTTTAATCTCATATTTAAGGTCACTTCGTGTTCAATAACTAGGTCAGCTTCTGTTGCTCTTCTCAATGACAATATTCCCAACGTTTCTAAACCAACTAGAAAACTGATTCACTTTATACTTCTGGGGACTAAAATTATTATTGCTAGATCTTGGAGGAAGCCCAGGGTATCCATTAAGGCTATACACAATAAGATCTCTTGGATTATGGCTCAAGAGAAGATGGTTAGCATATCAACTAATTTAATCCCTAAATTTGAGGCAATATGGGAACCTTGGGCAGTTTTCTGTGGCGTTTCTTTGAAGGTCAGGCATGACCCTGACCGCTCTAATTCCTAAAGGGCCTCATGTTCGGCATGTGATTTCTTCTTATTTCTTTCTTCTTCTATTCTATCTTTTCTTGGTTCTTTTATCTTTTGTTTTATTTATTTTTATTTTATTTTTGTTTCGATGCTTAAACATGATTCAAAGATTTGATATCATTATTTACTGTGTTCTTATTGCGGTATTTCCAAGTCTTAAATTTGATGGGCGTTATTGTATATGAGTGTAGTACTGTTCTTCATTAAGATTCCGAGTTCCTTTTTATTGGTTTCATATGAGGATGGCGGGCTGGGGGGGGGGCCTGACCTGGGCGCAGGATGATCCCGTTAGGGGCGTCCAGGTGGGGTGTGACTTCCCTGAATGCCTATTTTTCATTTTTTTTTATTTTTTTTTTAATCTCTTGATGAGAACATTGTGACATAAACAATTGGAAATAACCCTTTGTCATGTTTAAACAACAATTTTTTAAGATTTTCTGTACATGTCTTGAATTGAAAAATAAAAATTTATTGAAATAGAAATCTTAGCATTTACATGGCTGTTACGAATGCAGAAATAAAAAATACAAATCTGCTGTCCAATAGATTCCTTTCACCAGACGCTTATTTGTCTAGGGGGATCTGATTGACTGCCTGCGTCTTAACGCGTGGGTTTTTAAGCGTAAGCCAATTGGCTGAAGATGAAGAGGACATTTTTCATTTCACAGCGCTTGGCTATGCTGTGGGGGTTTATATACTAAATGGTGATGTGGGGTCTATTCACTAAGTATTGTGGGGGTTTATTCACTAAGTAATGATGTGGGGTTTATTCACTAAATTAATATCAGGGTGCTCATTAATAATGAGAGTTGAATATGTAACTCGTGAATATGTAACCTGTGTGTATCTGACTCTGATACTAGCCAGTGTCTCACCAGCCACTGACCTCACCGCACGTTAGGGTGACCACATTTCCAAACTACCATTCAGGGACACCCTCCCTTCCCAAAAATCAGCTTGTGCTGTAACGAATCACAGCACAGTGATTGGACACAAGAGGCGGGATTTATGATTTCTCCAATCACAAGCAGGGGGCGGGATTGTGCTCCTCCAGGCATTCCCGGCCAGGATAAGTACTGTCAGTGAGTAAAGCAGTGATTTGGCGCCCTTTTTTGGGGGCATCAGATTGGCCCGGGGGGTGGCTGTGTCAGTTTCATTCCGAAACACTGTATTGTCCTGGAATGAATGTGCCCGGGACAGACCTGCAAAATGCGGGACTGTCCCGGGCAATCTGGGACATGTGGTCACCCTACCGCACGTCCATGGTCTTCAGAAACAGACAGCGCAGCTCGGCCTCGCACTCGCCTCCCCACTCTCTTCTCATAGGCTGTGATTGACAGCCGAAGGAGCCAATGGCTCCCATTGCTGTCTCAAAGCCAGTGAGGAGAGAGAGAGATCACAGCTCTGCTGCTCTTGGGTACAGCGCTGTACCAAGATCGGGCTCAGGTAACTATTTAGGGGATTGTAATGCACTGTATCACCCATTGAATAATAAATAAGTGCTGTTTGTAGCGTGAAACACATTTACCTGTCATTCCTCTACTGTAGCTGTACCACCTGTCATTTTGGTCTTAACATTTCAATAAAAGTGGATTGTTGGTGTGCAGCCATCTGGATTTTTCTTTTTTTATAACTATTTAGGGGGGCTGGAGGGAGCAAAACATGAAAGGTTTTTAACCACTTAAGGACCGCCGCACGACGATATATGTCGACAGAATGGCACGGACAGGCACAAGGGCATACAGGTACGTCCCCTTTAAGAACCCATCCGTGGGTCGCGCGCTCGCGACCCGTTCCGAAGCTCCATGACCGCGCCCGCGGGACCCGCAGACCCGATCGCCGCCGGTGTCCCACGTTCAGGCCACAGAGCTGAACAACGGGGAGAGGTAAGTGTAAACAAACCTTTCCCCGTTCTTCCTAGTGGCATGTCAGTGATCGTCTGTTCCCTGTCATAGGGAACTACGATTAGTGACGTCACACGCCAAGCCACGCCCCCCTACAGTAACAATCACTCATTAGGTCACACTTAACCCCTACAGCGCCTAGAGGTTAAACCCTTCACTGCCAGTGTAATTTTCACAGTAATCAGTGCATATTTATAGCACTGATCGCTGTAAAAATTACAATGGTCCCAAAAATGTGTCAAAAGTGTCCGATGTGTCTGCCATAATGTCGCAGTCCCGATAAAAATCACTGATCGCTGCCATTACTAGTAAAAAAAAAAAATAATTAATAAAAATGCCATAAAACTATCCCCTATTTTGTAGACGCGATAACTTTTGCGCAAACCAATCATTAAACGCTTATTGCGATTTTTTTTACCAAAAATATGTAGAATAATACGTATCGGCCTAAACTGAGGAAAAAAAGGTTTTTTTATATATTTTTTGGGGATATTTATTATAGCAAAATGTAAAAAATATGTAATTTTTTAAAAATTGACGCTCTATTTTTGTTTATAGCGCAAAAAATAAAAACCGCAGAGGTGGTCAAATACTAACAAAAGAAATCTCTATTTGTGGGAAAAAAAGGACATCAATATTGTTTGGGAGCCACGTCGCACGATCGCGCAATTGTTAGTTAAAGCGACGCAGTGCTGAATCGCAAAAAGGGGCCCGGTCCTTTAGCAACAAAATGGTCCGGGGCTTAAGTGGTTAACCTTAATGCAGAGAATGTATTAGGGCAAAAAAACCTTTTCACATGAGCGGACCGTATAGGTCTGTCTATCAGTTTTTTAGGCACATCTGAGCGGTCGCTTCATGCAGGTCTATGGAGCGACAGATGTCAGCTGTGACATGTCTGCTGACATCCGATCCGCTCCAATCCCCTGAATCCAGACAGATGGAAACCCTATTTTGATCGGATCAGATGAAAACGGACAGGCGGTCCATTTTCATCCGATCCCCCATAGAGGAGAGGGCAGCTCTGACAGGTCCATCTCAGCACAGTGAATGGAGATGGACCTGTCATCTGCCGGCTCAGCGGGGATCATCGGATCGATCCCCCGCTGAACAAGCAGAGTCCATACACGAACAGCCCCATGTGAAAGAGCCCTTAGACTTTACAACCACTTTAACCGCTTGCCTACCGCTGCACGAACGTATACGTCGACAGAATGGCACGGCTGGGCAAGTGGGCGTATATATATCTCCCCTTTAATTTACCGTTGTGTGGTCACGAGCTCTGTTAACGTGCCCACGGACCCGCGGACTCGATGTCCGCCAGTGTGCCGCGTTTGGGTCCCAGAGCTGAAGAATGGGGAGATGTCAGTGTAAACACAACATCTCCCCGTTCTTCCTAGTGACATGTCACTGATCGTCTGTTCCCTCTCATCGGGAACAGCCATCAGTGATGTGTCACTCGTTACCACGCTGCCTAACAGTAAGAATCACTCCCTAGGACATACTTAACCCCTTTAGTGCCCCCTACAGGTTAACCCCATTCACTGCCAGTGTCATTTTTACAGTAATCAGTGCATTTTTATAGCACTGATCGCTGTAAAAATGACAATGGTCCCAAAAATGTGTCAAAAGTGTCTGATATGTCCACCATAATGTCGCAGTCACGATAAAAATCGCTGATCGCCGCCATTACTAGTAAAAAAAATATTAATAAAAATTACATAAAACGATCCCCTATTTTGTAGACGCTATAACTTTTGCGCAAACAAATCAATAAACACTTATTGTGATTTTTTTTTTCAAAAATATGTAGAAGAATACATATCGGCCTAAACTGAGGAAAACATTTTTTTTATATATTTTTCTGGGGATATTTATTATAGCAAAAAGTTAAAAATATTGCATTTTTTTCAAAATTGTCGCTCTATTTTTGTTTATAGCGCAAAAAATAAAAACCCCAGAGGTGATCAAATACCACCAAAAGAAAGCACTATTTGTGGGGAAAAAAGGACGTCAATTTTGTTTGGGAGCAGCGTTGCACGACAGCGCAATTGTCAGTTAAAGCGACGCAGTGCAGAATCGCAAAAAGTGGCCTGGTCTTTGGCCAGCCAAATGGTCCGGGGCTTAAGTGGTTAAACTCCGCTTTTAATCTTGTACCTACAGGTAAGCCTTTAATAAGGCTTACCTGTAGGTACAGTGAATATCTCCTAAACATGCAACATTTAGGAGATATTTACATATGAAGCAGCCGTTGACGTCACCAGAACATGTGCACTGCACTCTCAATGGGCAGCAAGCTATCCATTGAGAGAGCTGTGCCGCGACCTGTGCTTAGGAGTTACATCATCGTGGCTCGGGCATTCAAATGGCTGGAGCACACAGACCGAGAAGGAAGACCAGGTAAAAATGGAATCCATGTCAGCGATGAAAGCACGCTGCTGGAGGGATCAATTTTTTATGAAAATCTGTTATTATGTGCTAGTATGAGCCTGCAGAGGGACCAGTTTGTGTTTATTACCACTGATAAAACATGGTGATTAGTGAATGTATTCCAGAAATGTACTACATTTTTATTATTATTACAGTATTATTAAACAGGATTTATATAGCGCCAACAGTTTTCGCAGCGCTTACTACATATAAATATACTTTTTTATTTTCTTTATTTTGCCTGGACATACACTTTATTCCAATTACAACCTATCCATAGCCTGAAACAAGTTATAAGCTATATTTACAGTCATAGCTTTAGAGTGGTTGTTAAGCCACTTTCACATCTTCATACCATCTCCTCTGTGTTTTAATCCTGTGTCCCCCTGTGTGAGTGATTTATAAAAAAAAACTGTGATACCTCATTTCACAGCTCTTCTCAGCGATCACATGATCAGCTGGCTGTCAAGAAAGGCAAGCCAGTATCCAAGATGGCGGCAGTGGCGCGTCGGCGTGCGCTGGTGCGCGCATGCACGGTAACGGCGCGCGGGCGGGTACGGGAGCGCGCAGTGACGGCTCTTGGTGCCAAACGGGGCTATTTAAAGGGACTGATGCCTGGGCTCCTTGCTGTTTGGTCTACAGCGTTCCTGAGACCCACCTGCTACCCGTTTAACCTGTTTGCCTATCCGTTCCTGAGACCCGGCTTGTTCCTGATTGTTCCTGACTTCTGCCTGCCTTTGACCTCGGCTTGTTTGACTACGCTTCCGCTTCACCCTCTGGCCTGACTGCTGCCAGCCTGTATCTGACCCGGCCTGAACCACGGCTCGGCTCTGCCTCTGTCCCCGAATCTGTATCTGATCCATCTGCCTGTGTGTGACCCGGCCTGTCTGGACTTGCTTGTGTCCTTCCCCGCTGTTGCGGCCTCCAGCACCTCTGCCTCCAGCTTGTCAGCTGTTCCGGTCATCACCTGTACCACTGACATCTCTCCAGAGTTTCCGGAAGTCCAGCTCAGCTCCAGCACCAGCGTTCCTGTCAGGCGCTTGTGCGACTCTGCACTCTTGAGCTCCTTGTCTGCACTACCAGGGGTTCCAGAGTCAGAGGAGTAAGAGTAGCCACTCCCTGCATATCGGGCTCTACCATCAGGTACGTGACACTGGCTTTCTCCTCTCCCCGTCTGACAGATCCAGCGAGTGGGGCTGAGATTCCCCCGCTGATGTCACTCGAGAAGAGTGGAGATAGAGAGAGAGAGAGAGAGAGAGACAGCTAAGGTATAGCAGTTTTTAATTTTTTTTTATAAATCACTTACACAGGGGGACTGTCAGGAAAGACGTTCTCACAACCATCCCAGCAATTTGGGTTTCAGAATATCTGTGCACGGGAGATCTGTTTGGCGCACGCACATGCGTGATAGCGGCGCACGTATGCGCGATAGTGCTGCACATGTGCGCGGTAGCGGCGCGCGCGTGCGCAATAGTTACACGCGGGCGCACCTAATGACGGCACTTGGCGCCAAGACAGCCTATTTAAAGAGAGCTGTCACTTTGCTTCCTTTTTGTCCGGTCTACAGCGTTCCCTGAGACCCCTGCTACCTGAACTACTGACTTGTGTTACTCTGATACCTGATCCAGCTCTCCTTGACTTCTCCTGCTTGCTGCCCGCCTTCGACCCCGGCTTGCCATGACTTCACTCCTGCCTGCTCCTTTAACCTGTTTGCTGCCCGCCTGATAAACTGACCCAGCCTGGACTTTAACTATTCTTGGATCCTGCTTGCACCTACCAGCCTGCTTTTTACCAGATTTTCATTCCATATTACCTACAGGCCCGGGTCAAAAAATACCAAGCCAGATGCGCTTTCCCAGATGTTTAGCGGAGCCGAAGCTCCCTCACCTCCAGACACCATCCTGACTCCTGGAAATTTCCTCTTGCTACAAGGAGACTTACTTTCCCAGATTAAGCAGGCTTCTACTAATGAGTCCTATCCACCGGATGTTACCCTACAGTTGAAAGACGACCTGCTATGGTTCAAGGACAAGATCTTTGTACCTCGGCAGTTACGGATTAACGTTCTCAAGTCTTGTCATGATCATGAACTGGCTGGCCACTTTGGTGTGCACAAGACATCCGAACTTCTCCAGCGCACATTTTGGTGGCCTCAACTGTCAAAGGACTGTAAAGACTATGTGGAATCATGCACTACGTGCATTCAAAGCAAGGGCAGCAAGACCAGAGCCTGGGGTCTGTTGAGACCATTACCCATTCCGGAAAGACCTTGGAGAATGATTTCCATGGACTTTATTGTTGAACTACCACCGTCAGAAAACTGCACTACCATCTTTGTGGTAGTGGACAGACTTTCCAAAATGGCCCACTTTCTGCCCATGAGATGTACACCTTCTGCCCCCGAGACCGCAAAACTGTTCATCAAGGAAATAGTAAGGCTGCACGGCATTCCTGTAAACATTGAATCTGAGTGGGGGTGCAGTTTACATCCAGATTCTGGAGGGCACTCTGCGAATCTTTAAAAATTTACCTTTCTTTCTCTTCAGCATATCATCCCCAGACCAATGGTCAGACGGAATGAACAAATCAGACCGTGGAGCAATATTTACGCTGTTTCTCTGGCTTCTCCCAAGATGACTGGGTACCATTACTACCCCTCGCCGAGTTAGCCTGCAACAACTCTGTCCACTCAGCTACCAAGCAATCACAGTTTTTTGCGAACTACGGCTTCCACCCTCTGTTCTTTTCCAATAACATTCCGGAGTGTGCGGTTCCAGCCGCCCAAGAAACCCTGAACTTCCCCAGTACTAACAGTAAGTTACTTCAGGAAACAATGGCAAGGACTCAGGAGCGTAATAAGGGGGCGTTCGACAAAAAGAGGAGGGGGAACTTAACCTAATACCCGGAGATCAGGTCTGGCTGTCCACAGTAAATCTAAAATTGGCATGGCCTTCTAGGAAACTGGGCCCTAAGTTTGTGGGTCCCTTCCCTGTGACAAGGAAAATTAATGACGTGGCATATGAGCTGAAACTACCGGAATCTTTTCGGATACATGCAATATTCCATGTGTCTCTACTCAAGCCTGCAGTTCCAGATCCCTTTCCTAACCGAGGTACCGGTCCTCCTGAGCCTATGCTCATTAATGGTGAGGAGGACTTTGAAATCGAGTCCATCCTGGATTGCAGGAAAAGACGCAACCAAATCCAATACCTGGTTAAATGGAAGGGTTATGGCCCTGAGGAAAACTCCTGGGAACCGGAAACCAACATCCATGCCAAAAGATTGATCATGGCCTTCAAGAGATCTCACCCAGGTAGGCTGGCCCAGTTAGGCATCCGGAGGCTGCCCATTGGAGGGGGGCAATGTCAGGAAAGACGTTCTCACAACCGTCCCAGCAATCTGGGTTTCAGAATACCTGTGCACGGGAGATCTGTTTGGCGCACGCGCATGCGCGATAGTGGCACACGTATGCGCGATAGCGTTGCACGTGTGCGTGATAGCGATGCGCGCACCTGTGTGCGATAGTGGAGCGCGGGCGTGCGCGGGCGCACCTAATGACGGCACTTGACGCCAAGACAGCCTATTTAAAGAGAGCTGTCACTTTGCTTCCTTGCTGTCCGGTCTACAGCGTTCCCTGAGACCCCTGCTACCTGAACTACTGACTTGTGTTACTCTGATACCTGATCCGGCTCTCCTTGACTTCTCCTGCTTGCTGCCCGCCTTCGACCTCGGCTTGCCCTGACTTCGCTCCTGCCTGCTCCTTTAACCTGTTTGCTGCCCGCCTGATAAACTGACCCGGCCTGGACTTTAAATATTCTTAGATCCTGCTTGCACCTATCAGCCTGCTTGTATTTGACCCGGCCTGTCCTCACCAGCCTTTCTCCTGATTCACAAGTCTTCTGCTGCGGACTATGGTACGCCTTCCACCAGCTGCCTCCTGCTGCGGACTGCTGCTTACCCTCCAGCTGCCACTACCATCATCTGCTCCAGCTTCCTGTCTGGAACTTGTGTCCCTTTGCCCTCTTGAGCCCCTGTCTGCTCTACCAGGGGTTCTCGAGCCAGAGGTTTACGAGAGGCCACTCCCTGCACGTTGGGCTCCCTTAACCAGGAACGTGACAGGGACACAGGATTGGAACACAGAAGGGATGGTATGAAGATGTGAAAGTTATTTGAGCAGCAGGAGTTGCGGGGCCGGGGACTGACACAAGCTGACAGTCAGGGAGGGGAGGGGGAGAGCACAGAGGAGACAGATAGCATGGCTGCGGATGACGGAGGCACGTAAACTGACCATGGTGTCAGGGCTCAGCAGCCATGATACACCATGGTCAGTTTACAAAGGGGAGGGTATAGCCAGGCAGGATCAGCCAGGCATTACAGGTGTTACAGGGGGCCAAATGACACAGCACAAGCACTGTGCTGTATAAAATTATTTAAAGGAACAGGATCTTTTTTTTAGGGTTAACAAATCCTTTAAGTTTAGATTATATGGCACCTTTTGCAATTTATATTATGGTGTGTCCTCCATAGGCAAACAAAAAACAAAAAAAACAAGTTTGTAATTTTTTTCTCTATCTCATGAAAATAAGAAAAGTGAACTAGTGCATATTCCACTTTGACATGGTGTAGATTTATGCTTCCTGGCCTCCCTATGCCTTGTTCCATGGCCTTATTACCCCAGTCTAGTTACTGAAAGAGACAGCTCATACATGCCAGTATACCTCGATCTGATGACTAAAAGAGCAGAATGATCTGTACTCTGATAGGAATTTGGTTCTTCTTCCCCAAACCTAGAGTGGGTGAACTGTAAGAACACAAAGTACTATCTACCAAAGTGCACACCCATTGCATTGGCAGTAACAAGGCCCACAAGCAGTGTTACCATTGGCAAAAAGATGTAGCAGTCATGCTGCCCAAAGCCTATGTTGGCTATACAAAAATTCAGCCCTACTGATGTTGCAAACCTATATTGTGGAATGATGCAATGGTACCATAATCATCTGCGGTGCTGCACCGATTTCAAAAAGTCGTTTCTGTACTACTTTTTGCGATTTCGGCCGCGATTTACATTGACATCTGTGTCAGATGTTTTTGTAGTCGCGGCTGAAATCGGGACTGCCAGCGAGAGTGAAATCGTGCGAGTTCAGCTGAACTCGCACGGCTTCACTCCCGCAGCCCAGTGTGAACCTGGGCTAAAATCTGGTTTCTATGTCGAGCTACACCAGATTTTGCATTGTCCAGTTTTAGTAAATCAACCCCAAAGTTTTTATGTAATAATCATGTAGCGGCCTCACTCTCTCTCTCTCTCTCTCTTGTATCGGTTGTTTGTGGTTGTTGTCTAGGGGTACTCTGGAGGAGAGAGTGCAGGACACTACGCCAAGCTCTCACTCTCCGTGTATGTGAGGTTTGAGCAAAGTCTTTTCTGAATTACCTTCGGGTCTGCATCCTGCATATGGAGCCTCTGCTTCTTCCGTGGAGGTGTATCTGCCAGTAATAGAGCCCCACACCATTAAAAGTTCAACACACCTTTATTTCTTCAATGCCAGAATGAACATAATCAGTTGAACTTCCATAACAGACAGACAGGGGTGTGGATATGAGTAGGCCCAGGCACAATTAACTCTCCTATCCCTTTCTCGTGCGGATAGGCCTGGCGCACGGTCTCTGCCACCGACCGTGAAGTTGGTAGCTGCCACCTACCGGGTGAACTGTTTGGAGCCCCTGTCACGGGCCTAAGTAACGGTCTCTGTCACGACCTTAGAGTAACGGTCTCTGCCACCGACCTCAGAACATGGACCACCTTCCGTGTGAATATGGCCCCTGTTTGGCGAGGACATCCATCCCGACAGTCTCCGGAGGCCCTGTCCCGGCACTGGCAATCTGCTGCACCAGATCTACGGGAAGGTCATCTGCACGGTCCCTTACGCCTGGATTCAGACACCCGATCCGTTGGGTGCCTTAGGATGGTTCCTCCCGGGCAGATCCCAGTGGAAGAAGCTGGGCCCCAGGCCTGAACGATGCACCTCACCTCAGACTGAGAGTGTCTGGGGTGACTCCCGAACTCCACGTGTCCAGGCCTAGGCCGCCTGGACACCGACCGCTGGACAGCAGCCCTCAGGCTAAAGGTGCCTGGGACTCGACCCTCGTGGCGAAGATGTCCGCCCCCTTTATAGCCTCTCCCAGCTAGCACAGGGGGTTCCCCGCCCCGCCGTACAACCATTGCGAGAGACCAAAAAGGGTACGGCACTCCAGCGATGGTTCAACCCCGGCCCAAAGTGACAGCGCCACCTGCTGGGCCGCAGGGAACTGGACATCACTGATGTCTCCACCCGAATCAACATACTGAAAAGTACCTACCCGCTACAATCACATTTGCAGCTGTTCACATTATGGTGATTTATATGTTTTATTGGGATGCTTTACAGCTGAATTTTAGTCTGTATTAAAAGATCACCAACTAATATTGTTATGTACACTTAAAATCATACATTAAAGTGTATTGCTGTCACAATGTAGAGTATAAGATTTCCTATCATTTGTGCCAGGTCTTGCCACAAAGAGTTAATCCAGCTCTGAGCAATCCTCTTTTATTGTTCAGTGTGATAAAACGGACAAACAGAGAAACACCTTTGTCTGTTCCGCCCCCTTGCTTTGAGTGACAGGTTATTTACATATCTTGTGCACTAAGCCTGAGACAGGCATTTATTTTTTAATTCCCCCCCCACTCCTTTTCTAAAGTCATGTGGTTACTTTTCTGGATTTTGACTGGACGTTAGTGATCATAGCAGAAGGAATACACAGGAGAAAATGCATGTTGACAAGGGGAGTGTAGAGGTGGGCAGGGAGTCTACTGACATCACGATTCCACCCACCGAGCTCCAGACAACAGATCCACCCACAGAATCTGCAGTTTTTCAGTTCTTATAACAGACAGAGGGGAGACATTTGACAGGTAAGGATACATGCAGGAGGCATCTATATCCTTATAGATCAGCACTATGGCAGTAGTTTAGAAAGGATGAGAGTGGGTTTACATCCACTTTAAGTTTACATACAAATAGAAAGTACCTGAACCCGTTGGGATACCTGCCTCTGTCAACACTTACACAGCAGCACAGGCAGAGGAAAGGATAGCACTAGGAGCCAATCAGGCTACGCTGCAGGCACATGTGCTAACAGTAAGCAAGCTAACAGGAGGAGAGTGAGCAGAGTTTGTAAATTGTCAATGTGTTTCTTCTCCTATCCAAGTAGCCTACTTTGGGTGGGAAGGTGACTCCACTAAAATCTCTACCTGTAAGTGGTGTCACCCTCCTGCCTATGTTCTCTGGCAAAGGTATTTGCATCGCAAAAGTGGCTGAACAGAATTGCAAACACTTTGGGATGACAGATAGCTCACATATGAATATTTCAACTGTGTGATTAACAGTTTTTCTGATGAAGATCAACTTTAAAGTGTCTCCTGCTGCTGTCAGTCAAATCTTGTGCGGAGGGAGCGGGGGACATTGGCCAAGCCATGCTGTGTGTTTCTATGGATGCACACAGCCCGGCTTGAGAGTGATTCCACACGGGTACCCCCTCAGCACATGAGGGGGGTACCCCACCAAAGCAGAGCGCACCGGCGTGGTGGTATTCCAGAAGAGAAGGTAGGAGACCACTCTGTGCAATAACATTGCACAGTGCGGGTACATATAAAATCTTTTTATTTTAATTTAAAAAAAGGGAGGATTTACAATAACTTTATTAACAGCACTCTAAAAATAAAAAGATAAACTGTCAAAATGTAGCATTTGACTAGGAAGAGTGAAAAAAATTCTCTTCAAGTATATATGAAAGGAAGCAGATCTATTGCAGGGAAATGTTAAGTCAACCTTACACTGTAACCTGTTCTCAGTCCAGAAAAAAGATAGTGTCAGATTTTCTGCTAGAAAGTGGGTTACAGAAGATTATCCAATTATATGCTCAGCTAGAAATAGTAATAATCCGTGCTTACTTGATGCAATGCAGTGAAGCTGTTATTTATGAGACCACGGCTGAACACTTCTTTAGCCCCTACAGGGCTATTAAGCATTTGCATATATGTATTTTCTAGCAGAATATAAAGTTTAGGGGAAAAAATAATAATGTATACATAGTGTGATTGATTTAGAATAACTCTGTGGTCATGCAGGGTCAGCCACTTCTGCATCTGCTTTGTAACTTTCTATTAATAATCACTTAAAAATGGAAATGGTTTCCATATCTGGCTGCCTCCAGTAATGATGCATTTGATTCTATTGTAAATTATCGAGGTGGCACAAATTGTGTTCTGGATAAAATAAAATAAAAAAATCCTTGAAGTAACCAGTTCACTCTGTTCATTTCTGCTGTAGTACTCCAATTTTAATGAGACCTATATTTTATATAGGCAGCGTGATATGCAACTCAGCAACCATTAACCGTAACAGATATTAATCCTTTAAATGCATATTTACTTTGAAGGGAAGATTCTATTGTAAGCGTAGACAATAAGCACTCTGAATTGGTTTCATTCAATCTCTTTCCTCTGTTAGAAAAATGACCGCTTTAAAACCCACTTCACGAACGGATATAAAATATGGGAAACAAAAACCATTCGGGAATTGTCACATTCCCAACAATAGCTAAATATACTGTAAAATATACACATTTGGAAGCATCTTATAAAAACAAAAATAGCATTATGTCACTGTAATATTCAGAAACCTACTTTACCTTTTTACACACCCCGGATTTCATTTACATTGTGCCGTAAAGACGATATTTATAGCTAAACTTCAGGAACACAGCTAAATGCACATAATACATAAAAGCTGATTCACTACAAATGGCAAAAAATCTAAATCCCCAGCAAGTGGCTGGGGATTCAGATTTTACGCCCCCCCCCCATCCCTTTCACACTGAGGCGCTGCAATAACGCGTTAAAAACTATTAGCGTTATTACCGCATTTTTACCACGTTTGCGTTATAACAAAGCGCTAACGCCTATGCTAACGCGGTAAAACCGCAGTAAAAACATGGTAAAAACACATAGGCATTAGCGCTATTTTTAAAAATAGCGCTAACGCCTATGCGTTTTTACCACGATTTTACATCGGTACTCATTCATTTCAATGGGGATAGGCGTTTTTACAGCGCTATTTTATGCGCCCCAAAGATGCTCCAAAAAGCTGTTTGCAGGATTTTTTCCAACGCACAGCCAGCACAACGCCTCAGTGTGAAAGCCCTCAGGGCTTTCACATTGAGAATGCTGGGGCAAGATTATTTCAGGCGTTTTTACAGCGCTATTTTTAGCGCTAAAACGCTTGAAAAACGCTTCAGTGTGAAAGGGGCCTTATGCTAGCGCTGGCCCTGTTAATGATTGCGGAGCTGCATTCATTTGTGTCTTTTATATCTGCCTAGAGCAATGGTTCTCAACCTTTCTAGTACCGTAACCCCTTGATAACATTTCCCAAGTTGTGGGGACCCCTAACAGTAAAATTATTTTCGGATCGTGGATTGTCAACACCCAAGTCAAGACAAGTAATTTGCGCCCTTAACCCATGGACATTTAGGGCTCCCTGAGTCCCTTCCACTCGTACAGTATTAAAACCCCTTATGGTACATTTTACGATGTACCACTCTTTCTCTTTGGTCTCCTTTCTTTCCCTTTTATCTCTCTCTATCCCAATTTCTTGTTTTTTCCCCCCATTCCTCTCTCTAGTCATCTTTCTTGTTCTTTCTCTTATTCTTTCTCTCCCTTTTCTTTGTTCCTCCCCCTCTTTTCCTCTCCCTTCCATGTATTCTCTATTTTTCTTCCTTCTCTTACTCCTTGGTGGTGGGCGGGATGGGATGAGTGGCAGTGCTGGTGGGGGGATCAGTGGCAGTGCTGGCAGGGAGTTCTGATCAGCCAACTTAGGTGCTCTTGATCAAGGTCATCTGCTGATCTGAGAACTGTAGTGGGGGATTTTAATGGCAACTATAATCACAGGTAGTGTTACTCACTGAGTCTCCGGCTTCACTGTGTCTCCGACTTTGTGGTGTCTCATAGCAGTGACACCTATGCCGAAATCAGGAGATAGGGTCTCCTTCAGCCCCTCCCACGTCACATTCCTCACCAGTCAGCTGACCTCTAGTCTCTGCCCCCCATCCATGCCGTGAACTGAATGGGCGGCTGCGAGGAAGCAGAGTGGGTGGCCCGCGGGCTCCAGGAACACAGCCCAGCTGGGCGGCCACAGGCTCCAGGGACAGCTCTGCTGGGCGGCCGCAAAAATGCTGGGAGAGAGGTGTAAGCTTCAGGAACAGCCCAGGATTTGGTGACTCCTGGCAAATCATCATTCGACTCCCGAGTGGGTCCAGACCCCAGGTTGAGAACCACTGGCCTAGAGTTTAGCTTTAGGCCCCTTTCACACTGAGGCGTTGCAATAACGCGCTAAAAACTATTAGCGTTTTTACCACATTTTACCGCGTAAGCATTAAAAATAGTGCTAACGCCTATGCGGTTTACCGCGTTAGCACTATTTTTAGCGCCCGTCGAAACGCTCGTTGTCGCGCTAAACGCTTGAATCGAGCGTTTCCATTACATTCTATGACTCCTAAAACGCCCAAATCTGCCCGATTCGCGCAGGGTCCGGAACTTGTTTGAGCTTCAGGCGTTCGGCTTCAGGCGTTTTGGAGTGGAGATGTGAACCATCTCCATAGAGAATAATGTTTTTTCCCCCCTCTAGCATTTTGTAGCTTCAGGCTTCAGGCTACAAAACGCTCAGGTGTGAATGCAGCCTAACTGTCGAAAAGGGCGACATTCTGGCTACCACTTTAAGGGGGCCTTCTTCTCACTGACCACCAATATAAAGGAATTTTTCCCACTTGCAACTAGGTTTAAAAGGTTATTCTAGGTTTTTCCTCCCTGTAAATGACCTATAAACTACCCGAATATGTCATTTCAAGTGTATTTCAGGGCAAAAAAAAACATATGCTGTATATGTTATGTCTGCCATGCATGCATATTTCCCCATGTTTTATCCCTGCAAGTAAAAAAAAGTACTGCTTGATTTGCCAGAAATGCTCTCAGCCCTTAATTGTGGGCTGACAAGACACAGCATTTGTTTGGATTAAATGGTGTCATCGCTGCCCAGTTTTCTCTTGCCAAACTACTCAGACTTACCTACTCTCCAATCTCCACAACTTAAAGGCTAACCATTTTGTAGTGCCAAGATAAAGACTGGGAGAGCTATTTATTATCCTTGGGATAACACAGGAAGTGAGCACTGGATAAGGGGTGCTCTACTAGGGACATCATTAAAGTGGTTGTAAAAAAAAATTCACACCCCCAAAAAAAAACCTGCAAGACAAAGTCATAATGAGCTAGTATGCATCGCATACTAGCTCATTTTGAAATACCTACCTTAAAACTAAGCTGGTGCAGCACACACCGCTGTCACGGCCGACATCTTACCTGGAGCTTCTCCCGGGTTCGCGGGCCCCAGAACTGTGATTGGCCAGAGGCGCGATGACATCACTCCTGCGCATCCATGCGGGAGCTGCCATTCATGGCATGGGTTTGGAAGGATTTGTGTGTTCAGAGCACATGCGCCAGTGTTGTCACTGGCTGCATGCACTGGAAATATCTCCTAAACTGTACAGGTTTAGGATTTTTTTTAATACCTATAGGTAAGCCTTATTATAGGCTTACCTATAGGTAAAAATTTTCAGGGGAAGTTTACTTCCTCTTTAAAATTCTTACTTGGTCAATAGGTATTTTTGCACCCATTAAACAGATATAATAAAAATGCTTTCAATGGTACACTCCACCGACTAAAAATAAGCAAATAAGAGAAGTTCATTGATAGGGTTTACATACACTTTAAGGCGGACTTTCAAGAGGACTGATAGGTACACAGGAGGCCGGCTGTGCCAATGCATTTAATTTACTCCAGGTAACTGTGTGCATCCTTCCTGCGCTAAGGCCTTGTTCACATGAGTGTATTCTAGAAAATGCAATGCGAGGGTCGTGTTTGCCTGCATGGGGAGGCAAAGGGTGTTCTGTGCATCTCTATTGCGGTAGTCCCATTAAAGTGGTTGTAAAATCCTTACAACACACTTTCACCTACAGGTAAGCCTAGATTAGGTTTACCTGTAGTTGCTGGAAATATCTCCTAAACCTACACGGTTTAGGAGATATCTACAATTCCTTGTACGAGGATTTCTTCTGCGCATGCGCCGGTGTATTTAGAGCATACGCACTTTAGAAAGGTCACGCCGTGCCGTTTCCAGTAAAGGTCGTGCCGTGACTGGTGGCTCCCTGCGCATGTCACACAACTCCGGCCAGTCACAGAGCCGAAGTCCGCGGCCCCGGAAGGAAGATGGACGCTTTCAGCCAGCGAGGAAATCGGTGACATCAAAGGCTTCGGTTTCAGGTAAGTGACACATAATGGGCTACTGTTCCATGTAGTAGACCATTATGCTTTACCTTTGCAGGGAAACAAAGAGGAAGTAAAACCCATCAGGGTTTACTTCCTCTTTAATTTCAGACAGTGTGCTTTCAGGCCTGTGCATCGACATGGCTGACAAATTTGAGGCTCATTCGCAATTTTGCCTAAGAACACAGCCATGAATAAAGAATGGTACAAAAACATCCTCCGAGAGCAACTTCTCCCAACCATCCAATAACAGTTTGGTGAAGAACAATGCCTTTTCCAGCATGATGGAACACCTTGCCATAAGACAAAAGTGATAACTAAGCAGGGACGGCCTGTCCATTAAGGGTGCAGGGCGCCGCCCCCCTATTATTGCCACCGCCCTCCTATTAATGCGTCCGTCCCCTTGCCGGGGGTGTTTTTTTGAAGCACCTGATTAGAGCCAGAGGCTCTAATAGGCTTCAAAATAAGGTGGTCTCCTGACGCGGAGCATTGCATCCAGAGCCCATCCAGGTGTGTTGCAATAGCTAATGAATATTCGCTATTTGTAACACTGATCCTCATCCCAGCCAATCAGGAAGCAGGTCTGAGACCCGTCACCTAATTGGCTGAAAGGACGGGTGATCCTATTGGACGCCTAGGAGGAGGGGAGGAGATGCATGGTGGAAGCCAGGAGGAGAAGACACAGGAGCACGATGCCCGCCACTGCCTGATGCGGGATGCCCACCGCTGCATGATGCCCGCCGATGCCTGCCATTGTCTGATGCTTAATGCCCGCCGATGCCTGATGCCGGATGCCCACCGCTACCCGATGCCTGCCACCTAGATGGGGTAAGTGCCAGAGGACTGACCGGCAGACAGCCAGTGGGGGTGGTGGTTGTTGTTTGCTGCCCCCCCCCAAAAAAAAAACACCAGCTGCCACTGTGACTAAGTGGCTTGGGGAACAAAACATCAATATTTGGGTCCATGGCCAGGTAACTCCCCAGACCCTAATCCCATTGAGAACTTGTGGTCAATCCTCAGGAGGCAGGTGAAAAAAAAAAAAACACAAATTCTGACAAACGTCAAGCATTGATTATGCAAGAATGGACTGCCATCAGTCAGGATATGGCCCAGAAGTGGATTGACAGCATGCCAGGGCGAATTGCAGAGGTCTTAAAAAAGAAAGGTCAACACTGTAAATATATACTCTTTGCATAAACTTAATGTAATTGTCAATAAAAGTCTTTGACAATTATGGAATGCTTGTAATTATACTTCAGTATACCCTAGTAACATCTGATAAAAAGATCTAAAAACACTAAGGCCCCTTTCACACGGAGGGTCCGTTCAGGTCCGCCTGTCAGTTTCTTAGGCGGACCTGCACGGACACTCCATGTAGCCCTATGGAGCCACGGATGTCAGCGGTGACATGTCCGCTGACATCCGCTCCGCCAAAGTGTGACGGAGGAAAACCCTATTTTTCCTTCCGTCGGCGGAGCGGATCGGATGACAACGGACTCTACGGTCCGTCGTCATCCGATCCCCCATAGGGGAGAGCGGCGCTCTGACAGGGCGGTCCCTGCACAGTATTCGGGGACCGCCCAGTCATCCGCCGGCTCAGCGGGGATCAACTGAGCGATCCCCGCGGAGCAAGCGGAGCTTCACGGGGCGGATTATGACTGATCCGCCCCATGTGAAAGAGCCCTAAAGCAGCAGAATTTGTGAAAATTAATATTTGTGTCATTCTCAAAACTTTTGTCCACGGCTGTATATTCCACATTAGGTCATATCCATAACAGATGAGTATTGATTTATGCGATTATGCGTTTCAAACTAGTTCCTGACACGTTTCTGCATCTATATCCACTTCTTCAGAGGAACATAACATATCTTATCATTGTCCCCAAAGTTAGTTGTTACAGATTAGAATGAAATTGGTCTGTTATGTGATTAAAGGAATGTTGGTAAAAAAAACTAAATTTATGGTTTATTGACAAAGCACTCCCTTCTGAATCAGAGTTTATTCCTCATCAGAAGTCATCAGAAGTCTCAGCCCTCCCACAATATGAAGATACATTAGAGATTACAGAACATTCAGCTTGGTGATACTTGTGATCATACTTGCTCACAATCCCTATTTTCCAAACTCAAGTCAAAAGTCTTATGAGAAATCGATATTTGTCAAAAACAAGGCCGTGGATGATGGGTGGGTCAGTTATCCATTAGATTCTTGAAAAAAAAAATGCATAACTATTATTGTCTGTATACTGATGGATATTTCAAATAAAGTTGTACCATGTAAAAAAATAAAATAAAAGATGACACATTTGCATTTTTAATAAGTGTAGAGTCACATAAAAGGCAACATGTTTAAATCTGATATTTCAAATACAACACACTCGGGTTAATTAAACTCACTTTCATCTCCAGTTTCAAATTCAAACTTATGACTGTAGCCGCTGTATCCTGCAGCGGTTCTGACTCGAATGTGAAATATATACTTGGTGGATGGCTTCAGGCCTGTGATTATAACGCTGGGCGCCTTGGATCTGGTGGAGGAATAGCTGAGCTGTTCATGTTCCTGGAGAAAGAAAGAAAAAGAAAAAGAAAAAGAAAAACAGATATAATTAAAACTAATAATAATCTTTTCATAATCCTTTTTTTTTATTTGTAATTCATTCAGTCACCCGAATTGAACCTTTGGTGAAAAGCACAATGTGCTTTTGTAACTGAGGCTGATATTTTCTCGATTTGTTATTATTTTTGGATTTGAAAGCTGAGACTTTGATTTACTGCATGAAACGACAAGTGCTATAGCGACAGTAAGCTTATCTTTGTGATATACTCAGTGCTAGGCTTACAATGGAAGCTCGCCTCATAGTTTCAAACAAAATTAAATATAACATTGCCTTTGTCAGTGGGGTGCACACCAACAACAATGAGTCAGGCTTAAGGAGAACTGTATTTTCATGGGTTCTATACTAATAATTCTATGCCAAAGAATGAATTGAAAACAGACCTGGAGTTCTTTATCTCCTTCTTTTTGACTAAAGTTCAAAAATATAAAAGCAATAGGATAAACATTGGGACATGTGTTTGATGCAGGACATGAAACTCAAAGAAAACTGATCAAAAATAGAGTAAAAGGATATATAAGCTCCAAAATGGAACATCTTTTACTTGGTCCCTTTTGGACTGTTAAAGCATTTCTAAACTCAAAAAACGAATATATTGCAATGTACCAATCCTTAATCCAAGTAGTTGCAAAGGCAGAAGGTTTTTTATCTTAGCATAGGGTGACCAGACATCCCCAGTTTACAGGGACAGTCCCCGTATTGAGGACACTGTCCCCGGACCAAGTCTGTCCCCGGTTTTGTCCTCGGATTGGATTTGAACAGGGGCTGGGGCAATTTCAAAGACAGTCAGAGCAGAATAAAAAAAAAATCTGAATTACACACCCCCGCTCTGCTGCTCCTACTGTATTTTGTTTTCATTATCTGTGCCCCTTTCTGATGATCATGTGCTGGTCGAAGTGGAATATTTCTTCAGTTTTGGGCGCATGCCCATTCTGCTCCACTCGCATGTTCTTCTACCTTGACTGAAGTCCCGGACCAGCCGCCTGCCTATCTCATTGCCTTCCCTGGTGGAGTGATCTTCCTCCACTCCCCACCCAGTAGTAGCCGGGGCCCGGAGAGCAAGACTTGACAGGCTGTGAGCCGGGCAGCGGCGGCGATGGGCAGAGAGTCGCTGATTGGCGCCATTACTAGTAAAAAAAAAATATGTCCCCGGATTTCATTTTAAAAATCTGGTCACCTTATCTTAGCAGCGATTGCTGCCCTGAAAAGAGAGAGAGGAACTAACGTCGTTCCTCTCTCTCTGTAACCCCGGAAACCAGGAGCGACGAGTAGTCCCTCACCTCCGGATCCGCCTCTTTGTTTACCTGGCTACTAGCGTCCAGGAAAGCAGCCAATCAGACCAATCTGCCTGCGTGGGAGGCTAGAGGAGAGGACCTGTCATGGCCCATGCTGTCACAAGGAATGTTGTTCATCCCTTGTGATAGCAATAAAGTTATGTAAACGGTGATCATAACACACGTGTGAGGTATTGTTGCAAACGTCAGCCCGATAGAAATAATTCTAGTACCAGACCTCCTTTGCAACTCTAAACAGGTAACCTGCAAAGACGTTTAAAGTGTCGCATATGGAGAATGCATTTTTATAGCACTGTTCGCTGTATAAATGTGAATGGTCCCAAAATAGTGTCAAAAGTGTCCGATGTGTCTGCCTCAATATCGCAGGCCTGACAAAAATCGCAGATCGCCGCCATTACTAGTAAAAAAAAAAAATATATAATAAAAATTTCATAATTCTATCCCCTATTTTGTAGGCGCTATAACTTTTGCGCAAACCAATCACTATACGCTTATTGCATTTTTTTTTACCAAAAATAAATAGAAGAATACGTATCGGCCTAAACTGAGAAAAAATAAAATATAAAAAAAAATAAAAATTGGGATATTATTATAACAAAAAGTAAAAAAATATTGAGTTTTTTTTAAAAGTTTTCTGTCTTTTTTGGTTTATAGCGCAAAAAATAAAAACCGCAGAGGTGATCAAATACCATCAAAAGAAAGCTCTATTTATGGGAAAAAAATTATAAAAATATCATTTGGGTACAGTGTTGTATGACCGCGCAATTGTCATTCAAAGTGCGTCAGTGCTGAAAGCTGAAAATTGGTCTGGGTACGAAGGGGGTTTAAATGCCCAGTAAGGAAGTGGTTAAAAACCTCTTCACAAATACCGTGTGACATAATAAATTGTAACACCCATAATTTTATTCTATAGGGCCTCTGCTAAATATATATATATATATATATATATATATATATATATATATATTGTGACAGCAGGAAGGTAAAGTCACCTGGTTGCATCCAGGGGGGTAGATATATTTCTCCCAGATTCAGGCTTTATGCCGACTTATACAACTAGGGAGTTGATGAAGCCCAGCTGAGGCTAGTGGGCTCATGAATGACTCATACCTCTAGGGAGAGTGCTGGGCGTCGTGAGGCAGGGAGTTGATGAGACCAGCTGAAGCCTGTCAGTTCGTTTAAGGCCTCTATAAAAACTCCCAGATTCATTAGGTGTTTGCTCATGCCTGGAACCAGACCTGTGTGGACTGTCTAGGGAGAGTGAACCCCTGTGCGGTGAGGCAAAGCCTGTGTGGCTATTTGTTTGGACTTTTACTAAACCAGGGACTTAGGGACTAGGACAGCACCAGGCTGATCCCAGTTGTTAGTTTAGGAAACCTGCATGTTTAGTCAGAGGTCAAACTGACCAGGATTTATTTTGTTTATGTTTCTTTTTGGCTTTGCTGTGTTTTTGTCACTGTACATAGAGAAATAAACCGCACCTTTTGATTTTGAAAACCACAACCTCCGTCTGCTGGCCCTGTT
Organism: Rana muscosa; assembly: GCA_029206835.1. NCBI lineage: Eukaryota > Metazoa > Chordata > Amphibia > Anura > Ranidae > Rana > Rana muscosa. The sequence goes on along the minus strand of CM055117.1, from coordinate 133,230,479 downwards.
TTTGTGTGGGGAGCCCAACCAGGGGGTCACACACACCCGCTACCGAGTTAACCCCCTCACAGTTGGTGGAGAACCAGTGGCAGTTTTTTTTAAGCCAGCATGGAGGAGATACTGAAACAGCTGGCTCTAGCAAATGCCAATCAACAGCAGACAAATGCAGGTTTGCAAAGGAGCCTTGCAGCCCAGCAGCAAGCTCATCAACAAGCCCAGCAGCAATCTGAGGCCCGCTTCATAGACCTGTTACAGAAGCAAGAGCAGAGACTACAACAAATGGAAGCAGTAATGCAGCAACGTCCGCAGACCAGTGAGGAAAGCCGTCCCACTAATACCGCGTCCTTTGGGGTGAGTCGTTTATTGACAAAAATGACTGGAGAGGATGATCCAGAGGTATTTTTGACCACATTTGAAAGGACTGCTGAAAGAGAAAAGTGGCCTGAGGAGCAGTGGGCTGGACTGGTGGCTCCTCTGTTAACTGGTGAATCGCAGAAGGCTTACTATGACCTAGAGCCTGACCAAGCAAAAGACTATGTGATGCTAAAAGCTGAAATATTGGCAAGGCTGGGTGTCACCCTGGCTGTCCGGGCTCAGCGTGTGCATAACTGGACTTTCCAGCTTGGAAAACCCCCCAGGTCTCAAATGTATGATCTCATTCACCTGAGCAGGAAGTGGCTACAGCCAGAGACTTTGTCCGCACCAGAGATTGTGGAACGTGTTGTAATGGATCGGTTTTTGAGAGCTCTTCCTACTGCCATCCAAAAGTGGGTAAGCCATGGAGACCCAGAGACGGCCGGTGGTCTTGTGGATCGTGTAGAGAAATACTTGGCTACAGAGAACCTGACGGCCTCTTCCAGAGACTCTCGGACTTTCCACCCTAAGACCAGACCATCCCCAGGGGCGGATAAGAGGATTCCAAGGGGTGAGGGTGGAGAGAGTGAGAGGGTGGGAGCTCTACCCAAAGTTTGGCGAGAACAGCCTGGGAAGTCAGGGGCTCAAGAGGCAGCCAAATGGATTGTTTGCTACCGCTGCCGGCAAGCGGGACATATTGCAGCAAATTGCCCGGTTGTGGAGGAACCCATGCAATGTGACTTTCTGATGGACAGACGTCAGTCGCTGTGTGCGACAGTCGCATGCACTGCCATTCGGGGAACTGAGAAACATTTATGCAAAATGTGTATTAATGGTAGAAATGTTGTGGTATTACTGGATTCAGGTAGCCTTGTGACCCTGATAAAGGTTGAATTAGTTAAAACAGAGGTCTCTGGGAATAGCAAGGTAGCTGTTATTTGTGTGCATGGGGACACCCGAGAGTATCCAGTGACTACAGTGTGTTTCGAGACCCCCAAAGGTACCCTCTCTCATCCAGTGGGGTTAGTATCTCAATTACCGCATGATGCCATTGTGGGAAGGGATTTTCCGAAGTTCTGGGAACTGTGGGATGATCCTGAGCCCCCCACTGGTGCCCCTATGTACCAGGAATGTGATAGCCAGAACTCCTCTGAGAGTGGTGAGGACTCTCCAGAATTTCCCTTGTCAGTATTTGCAGGGGAGACTCAAGAAACTGGAGAGGAGCCCACCTCCTCAGACGAAAACCTACCGTCTGTGGAGTTTTCTGATCTGGAGGTTCACAGGGAAAATTTTGCCACAGAACAGTTAAAAGACCCCGCCCTAATAAAGGCACGGGAAAACGTAGTGGAAATAGATGGCGAGTTAGTGAACCCAGATAATACCTGCACTTACCCATACTTCAGTGTAGAGAAGGACCTACTGTATCGGGTGGCAAAAAGGGCAGAAGAAACCGTTGAGCAGCTTGTGGTGCCCAAACCTTACAGGAAGTTGGTGTTGGAGTTGGCCCATGGGCACATTCTTGGAGGTCATCTGGGGACAGAGAAAACCCGAGAGAGGGTATTACAGAGATTCTATTGGCCTGGGGTGATGAAGGACATAGAAAATTATTGTTCCTCCTGCCCTGTGTGTCAGAGGTCGGCCCCGATGCCACATTTCCGTAGCCCGCTGGTCCCTCTACCCATCATTGAGGTCCCGTTTGAGAGAATCGCAATGGATTTGGTAGGTCCTATAATCAAGTCCGCTAGGGGGCACCAGTACATATTGGTTATAATGGACTATGCCACCCGTTATCCAGAAGCGATCCCTCTCAGAAATACCTCGGCCAAAACCATAGCCAAAGAGCTATCTCTTGTTTTTAGCCGGGTGGGTATTTGTAAAGAACTGCTTACGGACCAAGGTACACCCTTTATGTCCCGGGTTATGAAAGAGCTGTGTAAATTGCTCAAAGTGACGCAATTGCGTACATCTGTGTATCACCCCCAAACCGATGGGCTGGTTGAAAGATTCAACAAAACCCTAAAACAAATGTTGAAGAAAGTGGTGGATAGAGATGGAAAGGATTGGGACTGTCTACTTCCTTATTTGATGTTTGCTATTAGGGAGGTGCCCCAATCCTCTACGGGATTCTCCCCCTTTGAGTTACTGTATGGGAGACACCCAAGAGGGCTGTTGGATATTGCCAAGGAAACTTGGGAAAGTGAGAGTTCTCCCCACAGGAGTGTGATTGAGCATGTCGCCCTGATGCAAGATCGAATTGCACAGGTAATGCCCATCGTGAAGGAACATTTGGCCCAAGCGCAGTTGGCACAGCAGAGAGTGTACAACCGTGGAGCAAAGACCCGTACCTTTTCCCCGGGGGATAGGATATTGGTACTTGTCCCTACGGTTGAAAGTAAATTCCTTGCCAAATGGCAAGGCCCCTACGAGATAATGGAAAAAGTGAGCGAAGTGAATTACAAGGTCAGACAACCAGGAAGGCGAAAGCCCGAACAGATATATCACGTTAATCTGTTGAAAGCCTGGAGGGATAGAGAGTCCCTAGTCGCAGAAACTTGGTCACCAGCTCAAACTGGTTGCGTGATTCCGGAGGTTGGAATAGCAGCCACCTTGTCACAACCCCAACAACAGGAGGTTAAGGAGTTTGTGCTTCGCAACAAGGAGGTGTTCTCTGAGCTGCCGGGACAAACATCTGGGGTAGAGCATGATATTATTACCCCGCCCGGTGAAAGGGTGAAGTTAAAACCCTATCGGATCCCAGAGGCCCGACGGGAGGCAATACGGGAGGAAGTACAGAAAATGCTGAACTTAGGGGTGATAGAGGAGTCCCAAAGTGATTGGTCTAGTCCCATTGTGTTGGTGCCTAAACCGGATGGGAGCTGGCGATTTTGTAACGATTTTCGTCAGTTGAACAAAGTTACAAAATTTGACACCTACCCCATGCCACGTATAGATGAGTTGATCGACCGGCTGGGAACAGCCCGATACATGACGACTCTTGACCTCACAAAAGGGTATTGGCAAATTCCCCTGGCCAAGTCGGCCAAAGAGAAAACCGCATTTGTAACCCCAGACGGGGCGTTCCAATATAAGAGAATGCCGTTCGGGTTACAGAATGCGCCGGCCACATTCCAGCGGAAAATGGACCAGATACTGAGGCCCCATCGGAAGTATGCTGCGGCTTACCTGGATGACGTAATTGTCCATAGCACAGATTGGGCCTCACATCTGCCAAAAGTGCAAGCAGTCCTAGACTCTATCCGGGAAGCGGGGTTTACGGCTAACCCCAAGAAGTGTACCATTGGGCAGGAGGAGGCCAAATATCTTGGGTACACCATTGGCAGGGGAGTAATAAAACCCCAACTCAACAAAGTCGAGGCCATCCAGAGTTGGCCACGTCCCAACAGCAAGAAGCAGGTACGAGCCTTTCTGGGAATCGCGGGTTATTATCGGCGCTTCATTCCCCACTTTGCTTCTAAGGCTGTGCCCCTAACCAACCTGACGAAAGGGAAAGGGTCGGTCATGATTAAATGGACCCCCGAGGCTGAGGCAGCATTCCAATTCTTGAAACAAGCCTTATGTAGCCAGCCAGTGTTGTACTCACCCGACTTCTCTAAAGACTTTGTCGTACAAAGTGATGCGTCAGATGTGGGGTTAGGAGCAGTATTGTCCCAGGTCTGGAACGGGGAAGAGCACCCAGTCATTTACCTCAGCAGGAAGTTGAAGTCCCATGAGGTAAATTACGCCACGGTTGAAAAGGAGTGTTTAGCGGTGAAGTGGGCTCTAGATTCCCTTCGGTACTATCTGCTAGGTAGGCACTTTGACATGGTTACGGATCACGCTCCGTTAAAGTGGATGGCTCAAAACAAGGAGACAAATAGAAGAGTGAATAGGTGGTTCCTGGCCCTACAGGAATTCAACTTCACAGTAAAGCATCGCCCTGGCGTTCAAATGGGGAATGTGGATGCTTTGTCTCGAGTACATGAATGCCTGATTGCTGGTGTTCCAACCCCAAGGTTAAAACAAGAGGGGGGGGTATGTGACAGCAGGAAGGTTAAGTCACCTGGTTGCATCCAGGGGGGTAGATATATTTCTCCCAGATTCAGGCTTTATGCCGACTTATACAACTAGGGAGTTGATGAAGCCCAGCTGAGGCTAGTGGGCTCATGAATGACTCATACCTCTAGGGAGAGTGCTGGGCGTCGTGAGGCAGGGAGTTGATGAGACCAGCTGAAGCCTGTCAGTTCGTTTAAGGCCTCTATAAAAACTCCCAGATTCATTAGGTGTTTGCTCATGCCTGGAACCAGACCTGTGTGGACTGTCTAGGGAGAGTGAACCCCTGTGCGGTGAGGCAAAGCCTGTGTGGCTATTTGTTTGGACTTTTACTAAACCAGGGACTTAGGGACGAGGACAGCACCAGGCTGATCCCAGTTGTTAGTTTAGGAAACCTGCATGTTTAGTCAGAGGTCAAACTGACCTGGATTTATTTTGTTTATGTTTCTTTTTGGCTTTGCTGTGTTTTTGTCACTGTACATAGAGAAATAAACCGCACCTTTTGATTTTGAAAACCACAACCTCCGTCTGCTGGCCCTGTTTTTGTGTGGGGAGCCCAACCAGGGGGTCACACACACCCGCTACCGAGTTAACCCCCTCACAGTATATATATATATATATATATATACACATATATAATGTTTGGGAGTTCTAAGTAATTTTCTAGCAAACAAAGATATTTTTACATGTAGTAGCAAAGTGTCAGAATTGGCCCGGATGGGAGGTGGTTAAAAGACCAAACTGTCCAGCAAAAGAGACAGTTGAAGGGTTGAGACAAACCATTTGACACTGAAAGGGATGCTTACAATGGTTTATGTGAAACCTTTATCCCAAAATGAAAAAAAAAATAAAAAATAAAAAAATTGTTGCTGTAATTGTGTAAAGGCAGAACTAAACCCTCCAATCTTTCCCAGCCTAGAAAACTGCCATCTAAAGCCAGATACACACTATTAAGCTGGCCATACACCTATAGATTATCTGCAGGTTTTCTATGGTTAGATGGAAAAAGTGCAACAGATTTCTCTGTGTGGATGGAGGAATCTCCCACTGGGCCAAGCTTCAGTATCTTGTTAGTCGGCCCTGCTGGCTCTTAACCTAAACAATGCCTGCATCCAATCAGAATGTTCAGGTATTGTGAGAGCCAGCGGGCCGACTAGCAAGATATAGAAGCTTGGGCCAGTGGGAGATTCTTCCATCCACACAGTTCAGTGTAGATGGCGGAATCCGTTCCACTTTTTCCATCTGACCATAAAAAACCTGCAGATAATCTACAGGTGTATGGCCAGCTTTAGTCTTTTTTTGGTTGAACGAAAATAACTGTCAGCTCCAGTCGGAGCTGCTGTACTAAGCATGCGAGGTTAGTTCAGCGATCCCCCCCCCTGCTGAGCTGTTGTGTTCAGACAGGGGGACGCTCCCCCCCCGCCAGAACACTCTGATCAGCGCTCTCTGCCATTGGCTGAGAGCACTGATCAGGAGTTGGTCGGCTGCTGGTTTTCCAGTATGCTCATCCGACAGAAGCCGGCCTCTCGGACAGACCGACATATACACGGGCCGAATGTCGGCTGTTTTTTTTGTAACTCCCCGATGTCTCCCGACATTCTGCCCGTGTGTATGGGACTTTAGACTCAGTTTGATTTGCAATTGCCATGATGCTGCATTTGTACTCAGCTATGACTCCAGCCATTTGATGGCTTGACAGTTCAGTTCAAAGCTAAAATAAGCACACTAGTCCTTATAACAATTGTGATTCAAGCCACACCTTGAATATGTCTCTTTTGGGAAACATTTAAATTGATGGGTTCCTCTTTAAAAAATGTGAGCAGGAGTTCAGCTTTAATTTGTTTGTGAAGTCCATCTAAACCTGCTAGTTTGTCTAAAGTTGGCCATAAATGGATAGGATGTGGGGCAGAAAACCCTCAGAAGATTAGAATATTGTTTGAAAGATTTTATTTACTTTCAACATTTGATTTTGGAATGAATGGACTTTACCGAACGAAAACCATATACACTATTAGAAATGTGTTAGCTTAAGAAAAAATTTCCATCCTGATCTTTTGAATTTTCTATTCACTACAGTCAAAAACAAACGTCAATGTGACCCCACTAATATTTATGTAGCGGACCCCCAAAACTGGGGTCGCTATGCTTAAATTTAGGGGTCAGCTTGAGCAAGTAGTTAGGCTCAGGCTGCTGGATTTCTTTCATTAGGCCTCTGCTCTGTTGTGGTGTTGCCTGGCAGTACAGTTCCCAAAGGCCTGTGGGTGGCGCTGTCGCTCAGGTCTTGGGTTAAACCACAGGTAGCGTTGCAGCGCTATTGGGTGTCCTCTCTCAGCGGCCATGCAGTGGGCGTGGTCTGCCTGCTGTGCATGCCGGGAGAGGGTACATAAGGGGCAGACGCCATTATTCGGGGAGCAGTTTGTGCCCCTCCAGGCCAGGGGTGCGTGTGCGTGTGTTCGGTCCTGGGCACCTTTAGCCCGAGGCCGCATCGTTCCAGGTAGGCCCAGCACCTTTAGCTGAGGCCTACGCCAACAGAGGAGTCCCAGAGTGCCTGTGGGAGGGTGTCCCGCTCTGAAGGAGAGGAAACCAGGGAAGGACCTTTCTGCGATGATCGGTGAAGGATGTCGCCGTCTCGGGAGAGGCCTGGTTACCTGTCAGAGGGAAGGATTCCATGATCCGCCAAAAGCCTTGTGACAAACCCCATTGGCACCTAAAGTTCCTAAAGTGTCACAAGTGCTGGGAAGTAAGGGACTTAGAGGTTCATGTCCTGATCATATCCCAAGAAAAAGTTTAAATTGAATGTTTCGTGCTCCACACCGGCTGCTAGGACCGTGAGAGGGGACTATCCGGGTGAGCAAAGCCCACTCAGGCTTGAGTGGCGACGAGTGGTGAGTAAGTACCGTGTGCCTGAACCAACCTCCCTGTTCATCCTCTCTATCTCCAACCTTTCCTGTCAAGTTGCAAGCAAGTAAAATAAACTCATTTTATTGAGTTTAATATTGTTTGGACATTGGCCTTCCTAGAGAGAGAATAGACTTTTTCCCTACACTCTAGGGTCGAGAACTAATGGAAAGAGGTAACTCGCTGCAGGACCCAAATTAATGAACACCGCTCACCCTCTACAAGATGGAGGATACTGGGCATGTGGCATGGTGTGTCCCACTCTGCGAGTGGAGGTAAGCAGAGTGAAGGATCTGTGTGATACATTTAGAAAAATGAACAAACTTTCTTAGAACTTTCCTTTCCTAAGAATTTTTGTTCAAAATTCCACCCATCTATGATCAGCCTAAAGCCTCGTACACACGGTCGGACTTCCATCAGACTTTTCCGTGTTTTTTTTGTCCGAACGGAGTTGGTCGGGAACACCCATAGCATAAACACGCTCGGACTTTCCTGCAAACTTTCCTGCAAACTTTTTGCAACATCAAGTGGTTTTTCTGCTCTTTTCTGCTCTTTACCGCCACCCTTTGGTCAACTTCTGCTATTGTTGGTTGATTTTAACATTAGTTGTTTTGTCCATCGGACAAAAGTCTGATGGTTTTCTGTACACATGGTCAGACTTTGCTCTATCGGACTTTTGTTGGGCAAAAGTTTGTCCGTTTGCAGACCCAACTTTTGTCCGATGAAAACAAGAAAAAAGCAAAAAAAAATTGTCCGATGGAGCGTACACACAGTCGGATTGTTGGTTCAACTTGCTCAAAATTAAGTTTGTTGGCCAAAAGTCTGACCGTGTGTACGGGGCTTAACAATACCCTCCCCCCAGACTGAGAATGCTTTGATTCAAGGTTGGCTCTGTGGCTTCTCCATCCAGAGTAAAGTTACCCCAAGACAGGATATATATTAACCACTTAACGACCGCCCACTGTAAATATACGTCGGCAGAATGGCACCGACAGGCAGAATCACGTATATGTACGTGATTGCCTTTGTATAGTTGGGGGGTCCGATCGGACCCCCCTTCTTTACAGTGGGTGGTCGTTTTACCTTCGGGAGCGATCCGGCATGAGGGGACGGCCGTTCGATTCCTGCCACCCCCTCTCGATCGCTCCCGGCAAATGAGAGCTTCCCCTGCCTGTGTGCTTGTTTACACAGGCTGGAGGAAGTGATGTCATCTCTCCTGCGGCGCTCACATATACCGAGCGCCGTACAGGAGAAGATGCAGGTTAGTACACAAAACAGCACACTGACACCAGGACACATAGGCACATAAATCGCCCCCCCAGGCCCCCCCAGATCACCCCCCAGCCCCCCCCCCAGCCCCCAGTCACAGTGTCACTGATTGCAGTGACCATTTATTTAGTGATCACTGCAATCAGTGACATTTGTGACTGTAAAAGTGTCACTACATTTAGTTTTAGGTCCAGTGTAGCCCCCTAACCCCCCCTAATAAAGGTTTAACCCCCTGATCACCCCCCAGGTAACCCTTTCACCCCCTAGCACCGCCGTCGCTAAGCAATCATTTTTCTGATCGATGTCTTAGCGTCGGTGATGCTGATCGGTAGCCAGTAATTTTTTTTAGGTTCGCCGCAGGTTTTTATAGCGTCGGGTACCCCCATATATTACCTAATAAAGGTTTAACCCCCTTGATCGCCCCCCAGGTATCCCTTTCACCCCCTATCACCACTGTCACTAAGCGATAGTTTTTCTGATCGATGTCTTAGCGTCGGCGATGCTGATCGGTAGCCAGTAATTTTTTTTAGGTTCGCCGCAGGTTTTTATAGCGTCGGGTACCCCCATATATTACCTAATAAAGGTTTAACCCCCTTGATCACCCCCCAGGTAACCCTTTCACCCCCTAGCACCGCCGTCGCTATGCGATCATTTTTCTGATCGATGTCTTAGCGTCGGTGATGCTGATCGATAGCCAGTAATTTTTTTTAGGTTCGCCGCAGGTTTTTATAGCGTCGGGTACCCCCATATATTACCTAATAAAGGTTTAACCCCCTTGATCGCCCCCCAGGTAACCCTTTCACCCCCTATCACCACTGTCACTAAGCGATAATTTTTCTGATCGATGTCTTAGCGTCGGCGATGCTGATCGGTAGCCAGTAATTTTTTTTAGGTTCGCCGCAGGTTTTTATAGCGTCGGGTACCCCCATATATTACCTAATAAAGGTTTAACCCCTTTGATCACCCCCCAGGTAACCCTTTCACCCCCTAGCACCGCCGTCGCTATGCAATCATTTTTCTGATCGATGTCTTAGCGTCGGTGATGCTGATCGGTAGCCAGTAATTTTTTTTAGGTTCGCCGCAGGTTTTTATAGCGTCAGGTACCCCCATATATTATCTAATAAAGGTTTAACCCCCTGATCGCCCCCCAGGTAACCCTTTCACCCCCTATCACCACTGTCGCTAAGCGATCGTTTTTATGATCGTTGTCTTAGTGTCGGTGATGCCGATAGGTAGCCAGTAATTTTTTTTTAGGTTCGCCGTCAGGTTTTTATATAGCGTCAGGTACCCCCATATATTACCTAATAAAGGTTTTAACCCCCTAATTGCCCCTAGTTAACCCTTTCACCAGTGATCATCATATAAGTGTTACGGGTGACGCTGGTTAGTTAGTTTGCTTTTTATAGTGTCAGGGCACCTGCCGTATATAACCCAATAAAGGTTTAACCCCCTGATCTCCCGGCGGGTGATATCAATTAGGTTTTAGCGTCAGAGAGGGTCTGCGTCACACCCCAGGCAGCGTCAGGTTAGTGCCAGTAGCACTAACACCCACGCGTGAAGCATACACCCCCCTTAGTGGTATAGTATCTGAACAGATCAATATCTGATCTGATCAGATCTATACTAGCGTCCCCAGCAGTTTAGGGTTCCCAAAAACGCAGTGTTAGCGGGATCAGCCCAGATACCTGCTAGCACCTGCGTTTTGCCCCTCCGTCCAGCCCAGGCCACCCAAGTGCAGTATCGATCGATCACTGTCACTTGCAAAACACAACACACATAACTGCAGCGTTCGCAGAGACAGGCCTGATCCCTGCGACTCCAGTGCTGTAGGAGGTGATTTCACCACCACAGTTAAAAAAAAAAAGCATATATGCCAAAGCATTGGGGCAGCAGGAGCGGAGGAACGATTTTGCTCCTAATGCCGCGTACATACGGTCGAAATTCCGACGGAGGCTTGCCCGTGGAAAAGTCTGACCATGTGTACGCGGCATAACTTTTGCGAGAAGATGCCCCCATGCTTCGGCATATATAAATGGTGCATGTATGCCCATCATTAGAAGTGGGTGGATGAAGGGCGGTATTCTAATGGTGGGCATACCCACCGATCAATCTTTTTTTTTCGTTCAGCCAACAGGCTGCATGAAAAAAAAGATTACAATACATGTCCAACAAGGACCAGCAACGTACTGGTATGTTGCTGGACTTTGAATGTTTATACCAGAATGATGCCTGCGGGTTTAGGTATCATCTTGGTATCATTCTTTTCAGCCAGCGGCCGGCTTTCATGTAAAAGCAATCCTAGTGGCTAATTAGCCTCTGGACTGCTTTTACAAGCAGTGGGAGGGAATGTCCCCCCCCCGGATATAAAAAGCGCCATTGGGAAATTGGGAAAGCATTTTATCACACCGATCTTGGTGTGGTCAGATGCTTTGAGGGCAGAGGAAAGATCTAGGGTCCAATAGACCCCAGTTTTTTCAAAAAAGAGTACCTGTCATTACCTATTGCTATCATAGGGGATATTTACATTCCCTGAGATAACAATAAAAGTGATAAAAATAAATAAATATGGAAGCAACAGTTTAAAAATAAAATAAAAAAGCAAAATTAATAATAAAAAAAAAAAAGCACCCCTGTCCTGCCCTGCTCTTGCCCAATGGCGAACGCAAGCGTCGGTCTGGCGTCATATGTAAACAGCAATTGCACCATGCATGTGAGGTATCACCGCGAAGGTCAGATCGAGGGCAGTAATTTTAGCAGTAGACCTCCTCTGTAAATCTAACGGGGTAACCTGTAAATGCTTGTAGTTTGTCGCCAATGCGCGTTTGTGCGAAATTTTAAAGCATTTTGTGTTTGGTATCTATGTACTCGGTCTAAGATCATCTTTTTTATTTCATCAAACATTTGGGCAATATAGTGTGTTTTAGTGCATTAAAATTAAAAAAAAGTGTATTTTTTCCCCAAAAAATGCGTTTGAAAAATCGCTGCGCAAATACTGTGTAGAAAAAAAAAATGCAACACCCACCATTTTATTCTGTAGGGCCTTTGCTTTAAAAATATATATAATGTTTGGGGGTTCAACATAATTTTCTTGCAAAAAAAAATATGTTTTCATGTAAACAAAAAGTGTCAAAAAGGGCTTTGTCTTCAAGTGGTTAGAAGAGTGGATGTAAGCTTCCTAATATTGTGTATAAAATGCCAGAACAGTTCAAAACCCCCCCAAATGACCCCATTTTGGAAAGTAGACACCCCAAGCTATATACTGAGAGGCATGTCGAGTCCATGGAATATTTTATATGTTGACACAAGTTGCGGAAAAAATAAAAAAAAATTTTTTCTGCACAAAGTTGTCACTAAATGATATATTGCTCAAACATGCCATGGGCATATGTGGAATTACACCCCAAAATACATTCTGTTGCTTCTCCTGAGTACGGGGATACCACATGTGTGAGACTTTTTGGGAGCCTAGCCGCGTACGGGACCACAAAAACCAATCACCGCCTTCAGGCTTTCTAAGGGTGTCAATTTTTGATTTCACTTCTCACTGCCTATCACAGTTTCGGAGGCCATGGAATGCCCAGATGGCACAAACCCCCCCCCCCCCAAATGACCCCATTTTGGAAAGTAGACACCCCAAGCTATTTGCTGAGAGGTATTGTGAGTATTTTGCAGATCTTGCATTTTGTCACAAAGTTTTGAAAATTGAAAAAAAAAAAGAAAAAAAAACAAATGTTCTTTCTTCATTTTCAAAAACAAATGAGAGCTGTAAAATACTCACCATGCCTCTCAGCAAACAGCTTGGGGTGTCTACTTTCCAAAATGGGGTCATTTGGGGGGGTTTTGTGCTATTTTGGCATTTTATGGCCTTCAAAACTGTGATAGGTAGTGAGGAGTGAAATCAAAAATTTGCGCCCTTAGAAATCCTGAAGGCGGTGCTTGGTTTCCGGGGTCCCGTACGTGGCTAGGCTCCTAAAAAGTCCCACACATGTGGTATCCCCGTACTCAGGAGAAGCAGCAGAATGTATTTTGTGGTGCAATTCCACATATAACCATGGCATGTGTGAGCAATATATCATTTAGTGACAACTTTTTGTAATTTTTTTTTTTTTTTGTCATTATTCAATCACTTGGGACAAAAAAAAAATATTCAATGGGCTCAACATGCCTCTCAGCAATTTCCTTGGGGTGTCTACTTTCTAAAATGGGGTCATTTGGGGGGGTTTTGTACTGCCCTGTCATTTTAGCACCTCAAGAAATGAGATAGGCAGTCATAAATTAAAAGCTGTGTAAATTCCAGAAAATGTACCCTAGTTTGTAAACGCTATAACTTTTGCGCAAACCAATAAATATACGCTTATTGACATTTTTTTTACTAAAGACATGTGGCTGAATACATTTTGGCCTAAATGTATGACTAAAATTGAGTTTATTCGATTTTTCTTATAACAAAAAGTAGAAAATATCATTTTTTTTCAAAATTTTCGGTATTTTTCCGTTTATATCGCAAAAAATAAAAATCGCAGAGGCAATCAAATACCATTAAAAGAAAGCTCTATTTGTGGGAAGAAAAGGACGCAAATTTCGTTTGGGTACAACATTGCATGTCCGCACAATTTACAGTTAAAGCAGCGCAGTGCAAAATTCTGAATTCACCTCTGGTCCTTTAGCTACCAAATGGTCCGGGGCTTAAGTGGTTCAAAATAAAGTAAAAAAGCTTAATTTTTTTTTTATTAATACAGCAACCTCATCTAAAGATTGCTATTATGTTTTTTTGTTTTTCTTTAGATGTGCTTTAAACATATCATTGAAAGCTTTTGTTAAATCTGTTTTATAACTGTAAAAAAAATACATGTTGATCTTGCTGATAACTCAATGTGCTCAATGCCTGTTCTGCACGTTTATCAGTTACATTGTTCTCAGCTATCTCTGAGGAAAAAACAAACAAAAACTCCCCTCTATGTGATGGAAAAGAGAAGAACGGATGGTTTTTCAGGGTGGCAATGTTGTTTCTCCATAGTTACATTATATGGAGCGTTGTCACTCTGGGACAGGAAGTGTATTACTGGGAAGAGCACAAGGTGATAATGGATAAAAATAATAAAAAGCCTTTGTTTTTAGGTTTAGATATACTTTAGACCCAATGATGTCCATAAACTTGGCAATTTTGTTGGCAGTTTTGGAGCTTTATATTGGCTTTTCACTACAGCAATCTGCCACTTTCATTTGTTTCCCAGGTTCAATCAACTAGTCAAATGAAAATGAAGTGGAAATCAATCAAAACTACTAAAGTACCAGTCCAAAGATATTTTCGGTTTATTTCCACGCCAGTCAATCAATTGGTCACTTAGAACTCTGACACAATTGAAAGTGTGGGTGGCAGATTGCTCTGGTTAAAAGCTTACATAAAGTCAATGGGTCACTCAACAAGCACTGTATGCAAAGCTCAGGGCAATAGAACACAAACTACGTATGAAGTCAAATTTGTACACCCCTTCCCAGTTGCACTAAGCTCTATAAGACCACAAGATGGTCATATACTTTTGGAAGCTGTCCACTAGCTTTCAAATGAGAAAATCAATACATTGAACAGTCAACGGCAATCTACCTCCCACAATTTTCATTGTTTCCTGCCTTCCCGGACTAAACTGATGTATACCTTCCCAAATTACCAAGTTTATAGCTGGTATCACAGTTCATGTTTCCCTTTCTTACAGAAAGAAGCACATGTAGCCTAAATAGTAATATATTAACGGAAATTATATGTTTTTAAATCCCCATGATTGGCTGTTAAAAGTGAATACAGCTCGCCTGTATTTACCAAGGTAAGTGAAGACTATCTACTCCTTTAGTAAATGAGGCCTAATAAGTGGTATGTATAAAAATCATTACTCTCATGAATCCACAAAAATACAGAGACTTAAACATTTTACACAAGCTAAAAAAAATAAGGAATTTCCACATGATAATAAAAGTAGACCTTTGTCATGATTTGACTTTCAAAATAGGAAACAATGGGAAAGAATGCAATTGTGTAATATAAAATAATACTTCAGAAAATAACATACAGGTTTTTGCCCCTAATAACTATTAAAACATCCCTTGTGATAGCAAATAAAAGTACTTACAAATATATTAAAGCAACATTACAAATGTCAAATATATGCAGTTATAGATCACTAGGGAGTATTATTGAACTCTTAACCTAGTAATGGGAAAAAATATATCAAAATATAACATAACAATTTTGTTTGCCTGATGCTAATGAAACAAACAGCTATAGTTCCTGGGCTTGAAACAAATACAGTTTGATAGCCAAGAATTTCAAAAACAATTACAAATCATTTGCTTAATTTTCCACTAAGGCCCCTTTCACACTGGGGCGTTTTTCATGCGGTTTAGCGCTAATAATAGCGCTGTTATACCGCATGAAAAAATCCTGCCCTGTGCCTTCAATGTGAAAGCCCGAAGGCTTTCACACTAAAGCGGTGCGCTAGCAGGACCGCTCCAAAAGTCCTGCTAGCCGCTTCTTTACAGCGGTAAAGGAGCGGTGTGTTCACCGCTCCTTTACCGCGGCCTCCCATTGAAATCAATGGGACAGCGCGGTAATACCGCCCGCAAACCGCGGCAATAGCCGCGGTTTGCGGGCGGTATTAACCCTTTTTCGGCCGCTAGCGGGGGTTAAATTAACCCCCCTAGCGACCGCATACCGCGGTAAGAACGACAGTATAGCAGCGCTGAAAATCGCGCTGCTATACCGCCACCGCACCTGCCCGCCCCAGTGTGAAAGGGGCCTAAAGGCTTCTCTGGACTAAAGTATAAGTCACACAGGCTTCGGGCAGCAAAATTAAGGGGGTGGCAGACAGACCATTTGTTTCACCGTATTGCTTATCACATCTCATACTTATGTAATCCTGCAACAATCAAAGATTAACAGCTACTAATTCTATTAGCAGAACACATGGCTGGCCACAGATAATACAAGAGCACTCAGTTGGTGCATGTAAGCTTAGCTTGGCCTAGTAACCTCTATGGAGGGGAAGAAAAGGACACTGGCTCATTACTGGGGAAAGATATTGATGTAAAAAAAAAAAACTTAGAATGACATCCATCAAGACATCAGGAATTTACATACCCACGAGGAAAAAAAATCTCCAATCACAGAATCATAAATCAATTAGAAAACATCTATCAAGTATTAAAAGATAAAGGGTGATTAACGTTCACATAGTCTACAAATATTCTACAAAAACATAGAATACAGTGTATTATACACAACCAGTATACAGGTTGCCATAAATGTCAACGCCCATGTTCGTCAACAAGTTTTGCAGTCCAATGCTACTTCCTTGGGACTGGGCAATGGTATATGTTATATAGAAAGCTTTCACTTGATCTTAGATAAATATATAAAGAAATACAGAATATCATACTTTATATTGTATCAAAAAATTCATACACATGTCCTTTTTTACACATTACTTACATTTTAGGTGAATTAGACAAGCAGGTGAGCAATGCTTGTTTTTAAGAAAAAAAAAAACACAAAGCAATAAAACAGGATCAACCAATCAGCTGTGCAGTCTTATCACCTGTCCTAATGCTTTGTGTTTTTTCTTTAGTCGATGCTTGAGACTAGGGATGAGCCGAACACCCCCTGTTCGGTTTGCACCAGATCCTGCGAACAGACCTAAAGTTTGCTCGAACTTTAGAACCCTATTAAATACAATGGACTCGAATGTTCGAAATCAAAAGGCTAATCAGCAAGTTATTGTCCTAAAAAGGGTTTGGGGACCCGGGTCCTGCCCCAGGGGACATGTATCAATACAAAAAAAAGTTTTAAAAACTGACGTTTTTCCGGGAGCAGTGATTTTAATAATGCTTAAAGTGAAACAATAAAAGTGAAATATTCCTTTAAATTTCGTACCGGGGGGGGGGGGGGGGTATATTATGCCTGTAAAGCAGCGCTTGTTTCCCATGCTTAGAACTGTCCCTGCACAAAGTGTCATTTCTGAAGAAAAAATAAATAAATTTAAAAGCACTCGCGGCTATAATGAATTGTCGGCACCCGGTAATACAGAGAAAAGTAATTGATAAAAAAATTAATAAATGCGTGGGGGTCCCCCCAAATTCCATTGCCAGGCCCTTCAGGTCTGGTGTGGATATTGAGGGGAGCCCTGTGTCAAATAAAAATGGGGAACTTCTTCCGCAGTGTAATAAATGAATAGACCCGCCCCTTCTCACGTTCCCCATCAGGTCCGCTCAGCCTTACACCCAGTTAAGATGACCCATACACTGCGGAGGAAGATCCCCATCAGGTCCGCTCAGGTAGGCGGGGTCTGACGTACGAGGGGGCGGGGTCACCCATCAGATCATGCGGGGAATAGCCAATGACGTAGGCGGAATCCCTTCTCACGTTCCCCATCAGGTCCGCTTAGCCTTACACCCAGTTAAGATGACCCATACACTGCGGAGGAAGATCCCCATAAGGTCCGCTCAGGTAGGCGGGGTCTGACGTACGAGGGGGCGGGGTCACCCGTCAGATCATGCGGGGAATAGCCAATGACGTAGGCAGAATCCCGCCTACGTCATTGGCTATTCCCCGGCAAGCGGGGAAAGCTGGGGCTTACCCTATGATGTGACGGGTGACCCCGCCCCCTCGTACATCATGGGGGTTTCGTGTGGAGTGGAGACTGGAGAAGACTGCAGCGCTGGACATCGGATCACCGCGGGACACTGGATTACATCGCTGGAATGGGTTTTTTATTTTTTTATTTTTAATAAAGGACTTTCCCAACTGTGTCTGTGTGTTTTTTTACAACTTTTTACACTTTCTTTGTGAAATGGTAGGGGTACAATGTATCCCTTACCAATTCACATAGGGGGGGCGGGATCTGGGGGTCCCCTTTGTTAAAGGGGACTTCCAGATTCCGATAAGCCCCCCGCCCGCAGACCCCCACAACCACCGGGCAAGGGTTGTGGGGATGAGGCCCTTGTCCCCATCAACATGGGGACATGGTGCTTTGAGGGGTCACAGACCCCCAAGGCATCCTCCCCATGTTGAGGGCATGTGGCCTGGTATGGTTCAGGAGGGGGGGCGCTCTCTCGTCCCCCCTCTTTTCCTGCGGCCTGCAAGGCTGCGTACTCAGATAAAGGGTCTGGTATGGATTTTTGGGGGGAACTCCACGCCATTTTCTAAAAAAAATTGGCGTGGAGTTCCCCTTAAAATCCATACCAGACCTGAAGGTTTTTTTTTTATCAATGACTTTTCTCTGTATTGTCGGGAGCCGACAATTCATTATAGCCGCGAGTGCTTTTAAATTACTTTTTTCCTTCAGAAATTACACTTTGTGCAGGGACAGTTCTAAGCACGGGAAACAAGCGCTGCTTTACAGGCATACTATACACCCCCCCCGGTACGAAATTTAAAGGAATATTTCACTTTTATTGTTTCACTTTAAGCATTATTAAAAGCACTGCTCCCGAAAAAACGTCAGTTTTTAAAACTTTTTTTTACATTGATACATGTCCCCTGGGGCAGGACCGCAGGACCCGGGTCCCCAAACACTTTTTATGACAATAACTTGCATATATGCCTTTAAAATTAGCACTTTTCGAATTTGCCGCAAACTCGAAGCTCATCCCTACTTGAGAACATTGACTGGGTGCCTGGGACAGATATGACCACTGTTTTGGATCTGCTTGTCTAACTCACCTAATATGTAAATAATGTGTATAAAAGGACATGTGTATAAGTTTTTTGATAATTTATATAACACTGTATATAACATGACATATCTTAGTCCTAGGCAGGTCAAATGAACAAATTCTATATAATATATATCATCGCCCAGTCCTGAGGAAGTGGTGTTTAACCATGAAACATGCAGACAAATATAGGTGTTGACATTTATGGCAACCTGTATACTGGATGCTGTGGGCAATTACCTTCAAATGAAGAGTTTTCAGAAAGGTAATCCAGCCGTATGCAAGGTTAAAGGAGTTGTAAAGGTTTGGTTTTTTATTTTCTAAATAGGTTCCTTTAAGCTAGTGCATTGTTTGTTGACTTACCTTTTCCTTTGATTTCCCTTCTAAATGTTTTTTTTCTTTGTCTGAATTTCTCACTTCCTGTAAGCTTGCCCCCATCATCCGAGCCATTCTGGCTGGGGGTTAGTCAGCGTGCTCGCCCCCTCCCTTGGGACTACATCCCTGCGGGGAGACGCCGTGAACGTTCACAGCATCTCCCCGCAGGGATGTAGTGCCAAGGGAGGGGGCGAGCACACTAACTAACCCCCAGCCAGAACGGCTTGGATGATGGGGGCAAGCTTACTGAGGAGGAACAGGAAGTGAGAAATTCAGACAAAGAAAAAAAACATTTAGAAGGTAAATCGAAGGAAAAGGTAAGTGAACCAACAATGCACTAGCTTAACCACTTAAGCCCCGGACCAATACGCAGCATAATGACCAGGCCCCTTTTTGCGATTCGACACTGCGTCGCTTTAACTGACAATTGCGCGGTCGTGCGACGTGGCTCCCAAACAAAATTGGCGTCCTTTTTTTCCCACAAATAGAGCTTTCTTTTGGTGGTATTTGATCACCTCTGCGGCTTTTATTTTTTGCGCTATAAACAAAAATAGAGCGTCAATTTTGAAAAAAATGACATATTTTTTACTTTTTGCTATAATAAATATCCCCAAAAAATATATAAAAAAACTTTTTTTTCCTCAGTTTCGGCCGATACGTATTCTTCTACATATTTTTGGTTAAAAAAAATCACAATCGGCGTTTATTGATTGGTTTGCGCAAAAATTATAGCGTTTACAAAATAGGGGATAGTTTTAAGGCATTTTTATAAAAAAAATTTTTTTTACTAGTAATGGCGGCGATCAGCGATTTTTTTTGTGACTGCGACATTATGGCGGACACATCGGACACTTTTGACACATTTTTGGGACCATTGTCATTTTTACAGCAATTAGTGCAATAAAAATGCACTGGTTACTGTAAAAATGACACTGGCAGTGAAGGGGTTAACCACTAGGGGCGCTGGAGGGGTTAAGTGTGCCTAGGGGCGTGTTTCTAATTGAGTGGGGGCGTGGCTACGAGTGACATGTCACCGATCTCCGCTCTGATTACACAGAGCGGAGATCGCTGACAGTGTCAGTAGAGGAGTGGGGAGATGTTGTGTTTACACTAACATCTCCCCGCTCCATGCCTCCGTGAGACGATCGTGGGGATCCCCGCGGCGATCGAGTCCACGGGACCCACGGTCCGACTCACGGGGAAGGCAGGGGGGTCGCGAGTGCGCAGCTGGCGGCGCGCGCGACCCCGACAACGGCAGTTAAGGGCCACGTACAGGTACGTGATTGTGCCTGTGCGAGCCATTCTGCCGACGTATATATACAGTGAGGGGTCCTTAAGTGGTTAAAGGAACCTATTTAGAAAATAAAAAACAAACCTTTACAACCCCTTTAAGGGCTTCCTGTCCATGTTTATTTGGTCAGCAAATAAAGCAAACAGAAAGGCTTCCCGCACAAGGGTAGAAAAAATAGTTCACACTTTAATTAAATTTACATGATAGATCTGCTCTTTCTTCCACCTGTCTGGTTGGTATACATTATAGTTGACCTCTCAAACCTTTTCCAGTATTTCAGAGGATCCATGCTACTTAGCTAGGAACTTACTTTCCAGTGTGGGGACTAAAACAAGTACGCAATCTCCCGGATAGAAAGTTTGAATCTTTGCCGACCTATTGTACACTCGACTCTGTGCTTCCTGGGCTTTCTGCATGTGTTCTCGAACAAGGGGCATTACTGAGGAAATTCTATCCTGCATGGCTGAGATATGCTCTATGACACTCCGGTAGGGAGTAGTTTCAATCACCCAGGTTTCTTTAGCGATATCCAGCAACCCTCTGGGATGCCTGCCATACAAAAGTTCAAAGGGTGAGAACCTTGTGATAGACTGGGGGACCTCTCTAATTGAAAACAACAAATATAGCAGTAGACAATCCCAGTCTCTCCCATCTTTAACAACCACCTTCTTTAGCATACTCTTGAGGGTTTTGTTAAACCATTCTACTAAACCATCTGTCTGAGGGTGGTAAACCGAAATATGCAGATGCTTAATATTGAACAATTTGCACAACTCTTTCATTACCTTTGACATAAAGGGAGTCCCTTGGTCAGTCAGAACCTCCTTTGGGATCCCAGTATGGGTAAACCTGTGGAAACACCTCTTTGGCTATTGTCTTGGAGGAAGTGTTTCTTAAGGGAACAGCCTCAGAATATCGGGTGTCACAGTCCATGACCACTAGGATGTACTGAAAGCCTCTAGCAGACTTAAATACTGGTCCTATCAGGTCCATAGCAATTAGATCAAAAGGAACCTCAATCACGGGCAATGGCATCAGTGGGCTAAGGTAATGGGGCATAGGGGCTGCCTTTTGACACTCAGGGTATGACTCACAATAGTTTCTCACATAAGCATGTATGCCGGGGCAAAAGAAATGCAAAAAAATACATACTTTGGTCTTTTCATAGGCCAGGTGACCCCCCCCCAGGGGATGTGTATGGACCAGGTTTAACACTGTCCTCCTATAAGGGCCAGGCACCATGAGTTGTTCCACAACCTCAACCCAAATTTTTTCAACCCGATACAACATATCATGGTTAACCGCTATATGAGGAAACACATTATCCAACCCGGGGCTACTGGGGTCCCATGGTTTACCGTCTTATTTTTACCGGCTTGCACCAGAGAAGGATCCTGTAACTGGGCGGACCTGAAGTTGTCCTGAGAGACCTCTAGCTTCGGCACACCGGGCAATTCTAGGGACTCAGGGGTCACTTCTGGTTCACTTGCACAGACTGCTAGGGGAAAAGACACATTTTCATCAGAGGTCACCCCTACAGCATTTTTATCAACCTTTGGATCAAAGGGAAAGGGGTTCCTCCCTGCAGTCCCATTAGAAAGTCCAGGCTCAGGACTCTCATCCTTCTCACTGCAGAGTTCTTGGAACAGTGGAAAGTCTCTCCCCAGTATTACACTGTGCAAAAGGATAGGGGACACAGCTACTTCATGGCAAACCGATCCTGAGCTGGTTGCAAAGGTCACTAGCACTGTGGGGTACTTCTTACAGTCATCATGCACACATACCACTCCTACCCGACACTGGGTCAGCTGTTCGGGGTCCACAAGCCGGGTATGGACCAGGGTGACCAGGCTTCCAGAGTCCAGGAGGGCACGCAGACTTTTTCCTCTTAACTTTACAACAGAGCTTGGTTCAGGAAGAGGGGGTGGGGGCTCTCGCTCATCTCCTCCCTCTCCTGGCCTGCCAGGCTGCATGCTTGGATAAGGGTCTGGTATGCATTTTGGCGGGGACCCCACGCCAATTTTGTTTTATTTTTGCATGGAGTTCCCCTTAAAATCTATGCCGGACCAAAAGAGCCTGGTATGACTTTTGGGGGGGGGGACCCCGTGCTATTTAGAAAAAAAAATGGCCTGGAGTTCCCCTTAAAATCTATAATAGACCAGAAGGGCTTGGTATGGATTTTGGGGGGGACCCCACGCCATTTTTTTCTTTCATAGGGTTCCCTTTAACCACTTCAATACACTGCACTATATACCCTGCACTGTATTATATATACTACACTGACTGCACTATATATTCTCCACTGTTTTATATATACTACACTGACTGCACTATATACTCTGCAATGTATTATATATACTACACTGATGGCACTATATACTCTCCACTGTATTATATATATAACACTGA
The DNA here is from genome assembly GCA_029206835.1 of Rana muscosa. NCBI lineage: Eukaryota > Metazoa > Chordata > Amphibia > Anura > Ranidae > Rana > Rana muscosa. Next base: position 133,208,137 of record CM055117.1, on the reverse strand, counting down.
CTACACTTACTACATTAACCCTCCAAATTAACCCCTTATATGTGTAAGAAGCGGCAAATGCTGTCTAGGTCCCACACACACTAAAAATAAAATATTGCTGTGGTGGTGTGGAGCCCCTGGCATAAACGATCATATATTGATTGGTTTACACGAACGTTATAGTGTTTGCAAACTATGGTATATATTTATAGATTTTTTTTATTTATGTTTATTTTTTATACCAGTAATAGCGGCAATCAGTGACTTATAGCGGGGCTGCGATATTACAGCGGACAATTAGACACTGACACTTTTGACACCTTGCTTGAACCAGTAACACTAATACAGTGATCAGTGCTAAAAATATGCACTGTCACCGTACTAATGACACTGGTTGGGAAGGGGTTAAACATTTAGGGAGCTCAAAGGGTTAACTGTGTGCCTAGGCTGTGTTTATGTGTACTGTATGTGCTGCGTTTACTTTTAATCCTCATTAAAAATGTATACATATATGTATGATATAAGTATATAGATTACAAAACGTTGAGCCTAGTGGCCAAGCGTTTCACATAAATCCAGTGCTTCTTCAGGATCCAAAAGCTCCCTTTCTCAAATTTATGCTTACAATGTCTAAAACCACCAGCTTTACATCAATCAGCCCGTATGACGAACTTCATCCACGTTGTATATAGCAATGTGTAGATGTTTTTAATTAGAGGAACTCTGTATATAAGCAGTGTGGGGACCTAGGTTCACATGTGATCCGTTATAAGGTAATCCATACAATCTAAAAGGAACAAGAAAATCCATGGGAGAAACCACACCGCCAGGTATATAATGCCCAAAAGTGGATGGAAGAGACAGAGTATAATAATTCACTCTTGCTTGGGATACTAGTACATGCACACCGACCAGTGACCACACCAGGAATGCCAGAGAAGAGGCTTCAGGGGGACCAGTCACAAAGACTGATGGAGCCTGCCAGAGCAAGCAATAAGGTATTTATTACTGCTTATTCCTCTACCCCTAGACCTAACCAGCATTTCACCCTTCCAGCGCAGGAAGACCCATTGCAAGAGTAAACAAATCATTTGTTTCTGATGTGTGGTGTTAGACATTAATGTTTTAAATCATGTTTTAAAAAAAAAAAAAAAAACAGCTTTGCAAACTGCGGGAGCACAGAATTTCCCATAAGAAAAGTGTGAGACTAAGACCAAGGCCTGAATATTTTTCCATGCAAGGTAAGGCTGAAATCATATACAACCGACTTGTGCTTAGCAGGAAACACAATTTGCAGGAGCTGGAAATTTCAAGATGGAGTGTGGAACGCCTCACAGAGCATAAATTGTGAAGGTAATAAAAAGAGAAACTGCTCCCTGAGGACAGAATTCACAGTCCCTGAAAGCGTTAGTAAATTTTCACATGGTTAAAACAGCACTGTATTCCCGCTCTGCTGCCTAATAATCTTCCTTTCCATTGAGTAGTATATTCCCTTCTCTCTTGGACCGCATATTATTCAATGATGACGTCTGATAAGGAGCGCTGGAATGAACCAGCAAGACAGAGGGCTTACCACACTGCTCCATATACATACTACTGTACATTTTTAAAGGAAAACTCCAGTCAAACACAGCAATGTTGCAAAAAAGCTGCAGAAAGGATCATGTAACCAGAGGCTATATTCCTGACAAGAAACCGTGTGAAAAGTCTACCGAACCTAGCTGTAACAGATTACCGTATATAACTTAGATTAAAAAGTATGCATAGATATATATTTTTTAAGATGAACTTATATAGAATATCAAAGTGTGGTAAACAACCTTGTCAATATGTGATAATGCTCTTGTTTCTGTATATAATTTATACTCAGGCTCTGCTTCCTGCATTGCTGTGCTATACATTGGTTGTGCTTAACTGTCCTATCTCACAAAGCAGGTTTACAAGCCTCCCAACTGAGTGACAACAATAAACTCACTAAACTAAAAAGTGTCACTTACAGTAGTGTCCAATTTGCCTGCCGCAATCCCAATAAAAATCGCTGATCGTTGCCATTACTAGTAAAAAAATAAAAAAAAAAAAATGCCATTAAACTATCCCATGGTTTGTGGACGTGATAACTTTTGCGCAAACCAATCAATATATGCTTATTGCGATTTTTTACCAAAAATATGTAGAAGAATATATATCGGCCTAAACTGATGAAGAAATAATTTTTTTATTTTTTAAATTGGGGATATTTATTATAGCAAATGTTAAAAAATATATATATTTTTTTTAAATTGTCGCTTTATTTTGTTTATAGTTCAAAAAATTTAAAGTGCAGAGGTAATCAAATAACACCAAACAAAAGTTCTATTTGTGGGAAAAAAAAGGGTGTCAATTTTGTTTGGGTACCACATCGCACGATCGCACAATTGTCAGTTAAAGCGACACAGTGCCTTATCACAAAAAATGGCCTGGTCATTAAGGGGGTAAAACCTTCCCGGGGCTGAAGTGGTTAAGGAGGTAAAACCTTCCGGGCCTTAAGTGGTTAACGGTTCAAATCTCGTTGGTTCATGCTGAATCGGCCGAGAGTCGAACCTTCTATGGCCGGCCTAATCTCAGTGATTGTTAAGAAAAAGAAAGAGTACAGTAATTTCACCAAGCCACTGTGAACTCGTGGCTAATCTAGTTTATCCAAGCATATAAACACTGTGCTCCTTCATATTCTGCCCCGCTCCAAGCACAGTTCTTATTTCTGTTAAAAGTGCAGCCTAAGCAGATTAAGCATAGATGTCCCTGATATGGAAATGTGGTCTTTTTTGTAAGATAGCAACAGCAAAGTCTTTATTTCTATCACTAACTACCGTATATACTTGAGTATAAGCCGACCCGAATATAAGCCGAGGCACCTAATTTTACCACAAAATACTGGGAAAATGTATTGACTCGAGTATAAGCCTAGGGTGTCCATCTGCATGCCTCACTTTGCCTCACGTTGCCTCACTGTGCCCATGCCTCACTGTGCCCATGCCTCACTGTGTCCATGCCTCACTGTGCCCATGCCTCACTGTGTCCATGACTAGACTGACGTTTAACATGGGAGTCTATGGAAGGGGTGCCCAGGTTTGAAAAATCGGTGCTCCCCGGCCGTAGGTCCCACAGACGAAAAACTTTGCACATTTATAGAGGACAAATGGGGCTAAATGTGTGCCAAGGTGAGCTACTACTGGCCGGTAACGGGTCCCCAAAGTCACAGGAGAAATGACCGTTTAACATGGGAGTCTATGAAATGGGTGCCCGGGTTTGAAAAATCGGTGCTCCCTGGCCGTAGGTCCCCTGGACAACACACTTTGCACACTTATAGAGGAAGAGTGTGGCTGCATGTGTGCCAAGTATGGGGTCCAGGAGACCTATGGCTGGCCGGTACCGGGTCCCCAAATTCCGGGAGATCAGGCGCAAAAAGGTGACTCGAGTATAAGCCGAGGGGGGCATTTTCAGCACAAAAAAATTTGCCAAAAAACTTGGCTTATACTCAAGTATATATGGTACTCTCCTGACTTCTGACATATACAAACAGCAGTGACACATTACTGTCACAGACAGTGCTGAGGTGTCTATGTGGGTGACAGCCTGGCCTCACGTTCTCTATGTTGTACAAGGGACAAGATGATGGTCCCCAAAAAGGAACTACCTTGGGTCTTGAGGGGCAGACTTGAGCTTTTAGTTGACAGATTATGCACCAGTGAGTTCCACATAGGAAAGAGTTAACATGATGGAAATTACATTTATATGTTTTTAATGCTCCTAGAGTTCAGGTTTAAGCATACACCTTTTCATATCTTTTCTTTCATATTTAGGGTGTAATGGGGTAACATTTACTGACCAAACACCTCCAAACCGCTATTCCCCTCCCCACTTCCACTTACCTAAATCATGGAGATCGTCTTCCTGCAGGCTTCTGTATGACACACAGGCCCGTCATTCATTCAAAGATCCATTCTACACAAATTTGTGAATAGAAGACTACAGGTCCCATCTGCCACCACGGCAGAGGGACTCATAGATCTCAAGGAGCACAAGTGTGGTGACGTCACCGATTTTGTAACTATTTCATTATTTATCTCAAAACCATACAATAGAAGGTGCATACCTGTATGTGGACCCAGGGCTAACGAGGAGTCTGCAGGAGCCTGCGCATTGCACTCTCGATATACTAAATGCAGGTACAAAGCTCTGCAGATCTGAATGCACATAAATTAATACATGCATTTTTTTTTATATAGGTGCATTGCTTACTTTTTCTTTTTCAAAAGGTGGACTTTGGCTGAAACTTTTGACATGGGACTCATATTTTCATTTGCCTTCTTTTGTTTCAAGCACAGGTTGGGGTAGACATCCTGCTGTAGTAGTTACTTTAGTGTTAGGGCTTTGTTTGGGGGATAGTTTAGCACTAGGATTAGGGGTTAGGTGGGTTGAAGGTAAAGTGTCAAGGGCTCATTTTAAGAGTTATGCCGCGTACACATGGTCGGAATTTCCACCAACAAATGTTCCCTGTGAGCTTTTCATCGGAAATTCCGACCATGTGTATGCTCCATCGGACATTTGCTGTCGGAATTTCCGCCAACAAATGATTGAGAGCAGGTTCTCTATTTTTCCAACCGAAAAAGTTCTTATCGGAAATTCCGACCGTGTGTAGCCATTTCTGACACACAAAAACGCTGCGTATGCTCGAAATCAATACGACGCATGCTCGGAATCATTGTACTTCATTTTTTCGGCTTGCGTAGTGTTGTACGTCTCCGCGTTCTTGCCATCGGAATTTCCGAGCAACATTTGTGCGACCGTGTGTGTGCAAGACAAGTTTGAGCCAACATCCGACGGAAAAATTAACCACGGTTTTGTTGACGGAAATTCCTATCGTGTGTACGCGGCATTAGATTAAGTATTGAGGTTTGATTTTTTTGTACTGGGTCCTAAAGTGACATAGAGGAGGAAACACATCGCTCAGTGGGGTCAGGCTATCCAACACATCTGGATATGTGAATAGCAGTGGCATCCAGAGCTGAGCAAGAGAGTGAATATTTAACATATCGCAAACCAGAAAGGTGAGCGTTCATCTTCTTTTCCAATCTGCTATACATTGTACTGCATGGAGTCAGCAGCACGGTTGCTTTAAAACGTGAAAACACATGCATAAATATGCATAATGACCGGGCTCCAAGTCAAGTGTAAAAAGGTCCATACTGAGTAACCAACTTGTAATAAAAAAATTCAGACATCTCTGACTGATCGACTTCCAACAAATGATCAAACACAGTCTATTAAACATTCTCTTTTCATTTTGTACTGCAAAGCAAGGTGGGATTATTTACATTTTTACTCTGTTCAGGAAAACTTCTACCCTCTTTTAATAAACTCCTATAATAAACTAAAAAAGGAAAAAACTTTGTAACTAAGGACAACCTAAGCTAGCTCTAAAGAATGATTAGCCCTTAATTATTCCAGCCTGTCTGCTATTATAACTTTATTATATATCTCTGCCTAGCCCTAAAGCCTAAACAATCAGGCTTTTTCCTTTCTTTATTGCAATTTAATACACAATTAGCATAATAACTAGCTAAATGTAAAAAGTCATGGCTTGAGGGATGTCTAATTACCATGCACAAGCACGGAGAGCAACTTGTGGCATCACCGGTGTGGAATACGTTTATTTTAATCTTAGGAAAATTCTTTAGATACCATCCAATTATATATTAAAGTGCATAAAAATATAGATTTGTTAGTTATTCTTCTGGTGAAGTGAATTTCTGCTGTTCTCTATGGGGCTAATGCCTTCTTGTGTGAATTGATCGTTTTGTTTGCTGTCGGCTTTCTTTTAAGTTTAGGTCTTGATTGCTTCTGCCTGCCGTTGGGAAGTGTCCCTGGCAATAGTTTAAAAGGTCAACTGACTAGGCTTTTGAATATTTAAACCCTGTACACACGATCGGATTTCCTATGTATTCTAATCCGATGGATTTTTCCATCGGAAATCCGATGAAGCTGACTTCCATCAGTCTTGCCTACACACCATCAGTCAAAAATCCTAACGTCCCAAACGCCGTGACGTAAAACACTCCGATAAGCCTAGAAAAATTAGGTTCAATGCTTCTGAGCATGCGTGGGTTTTTTGTCCGATGGAGTTACACACAGACGATCGGAATTTGCTATAGTTTTTTTTCCCATCGGATAAATTTAAAACATGTTCTATTTTTTCTCACTAATGGAAAAAAGACCGATGGGGCCCATACACGATCGGATTATGCGATGAGAAAAGTCCATCGGGCTGTTTTCATCTGTAAAACCGATCGTGTGTACACGGCATAACAGTATGTCTCCCTGGTTAACCACTAGGAAGTTTACTGCCATTCTTACATGCTGGGGAAAGGTATAAATATTTGGGGGAACCTTCTAAAAGCCCTTTTGCCTCCCAGGCTTTGTCTGGGGCAGATATGTTTGCAGCTGTTCTCTAACCGCCTAGACCTGCTTCCTGAGAAGCACACATGTGCATGAAGCAGGAAGGCCCAAGTTTGGGGCCTTAAAGCTTTCACCTCCTGATTTTCCCGGGAGGTGTGAAGCTGAAATTCTCTGACAGAGAATGTTTTGAAGAGCAAAGGTAAATACGTGAACACTGCAGGAAGTCTAGTGGCTTATCCAGAGGGTTGATTTATCATAACTGCTTACAGTTGGAAGAATATACAGTGTTCTCTGGCTTAAGGGTCATGTTTTCTGTAGGGCTGTAAGTGAGGACGGAGTCTGCGTACTGTTCTTTTTGGGTATCCTGTGCCCTAATCCCTCCCTCCCAAGAAATGTTCCAAGCTAATAAAAATATTTTTCAAAAGTGAATGGCGCATAATTGTTCATGTCCCACTACAAGTCAAAAATCTAACCCTGAGGTAAAATATCAGCCCATAGAGCCAATACTGCCCCAAGGTCCCTTACTGCTTCAAAGGGGGGGGGGGGCACATATGTAACCTCTACTGAAATGTTGGTTTACAATAGGAAGCAAAGCATTCCACATACAGTTAAAATAACAATAAATATCTCCAGAGAGGACCCTTTGCGATAATCCTAGGACTTGAATCCAACACAAATCACACACACACAAAAAACAGCTAGCACATGTTTCGAAAAGACAAATTACACTAAATAACATAAAGTATGTGCAGCGCTAAATGACCCCCTTTAAAAATATAAAAAATTATTCTACCGATTTATACACACGTAGTGAAGTATATCCTGTGTGTAGTGTTGGGCAAACAGCTCGAAGCCTTTCGGCGAACATCCAACTTTGCGGGTAGCTCGTCAGGATGGTCGCCCACTGAGCGCCCCACAATGCACTGCATGCATTCTAGGGCCCTAATTGGATGAAGCCTTGCACCTGAGTCAGGTGCAAGGCTTCACCAATTAGCACTGTCAGAGCCCTTATTGTACAAAGTGATGATGACTTTCTCCAATCACGGCTCAGTGCTCATAGTCCCACACTATAAAACGTAACTTCTAATAGAAATCTTTTGTAGTGTCTTGGAGTGGAGATAGATAGAGCAGGGCTTAGTTTGCTACTAGCAGTTAGCGTGTTCGCTTATTGTAACTCTGAATGTAGAGTGTCTGGCACGTTCTCAATTTGGTGGTGCAGCGTTTCTTAAACAGTTACCCAGGTTTGCAAGATCTTCTAAAGCAGGTCAGAAGAGTCTGTAGCCATTTCAGGAGCTAAAAATGTATAATTAGTAAAAAGTTATTTGAATATTTTTAGGAGGGGTCATTTACCACTACATATACTTTATGTAAGGTCTCACACTACATATATTTTAATTTTATTTATTTTATTTTTTACATTTGAACCATAGTTTAGGGTAGGGGACAGTCCCCTCAGTGTCAAATGCTGAAGAGTCTGATGGAAGCCGAAGCACTGGAACATAGGGAAGGTAGGATACATGGGCCACCAGAAAACTAAGCATAATAACTATTTTATTGCAGGAGACTGCCATCCGGATTTTTTTTGGGTACTAAAAGTGTCACTTTAAAAAAAAAATACTGTTGCTGTATATTGTGACTTATGATTTATTTGTAAAATTGTCAATGCTTTAGTGTGCCCATATAAAGCAAGAATACTGTTTGTACGATCTTACATCCCATTGTAGCAAAAAAGCTGCCAAATGATATTCTTCTCTTAACCATTGTACTCTTTACAATTCAAATGTGCATTCGCCTAATGGTTAATTTTATTGCTTTGCATTTTATTTTACTATTGCCATATGTTATCTGGATCATCTCTTCTTCTCAAGAACAGATCTTGTTGCACTGTTTAATGCATGTAAATGTTTTTTTTGCCGGGTTGTTTGCATGCTGTTTTGCTTTTTTTTACCCTTTCGAATGTGTTTTATTGACCCATCAGTTGTGATTAGTTGATGAAAGAAACTGTGAACAAGAAAGCATGGCGTCTGAGACGAGCTTGTGTTTTCATTATCACCTCTTTTATCGTCCTTCTTATGCTTCACATATACATTCCCAACCCTTTACTGCTCTACAGGGCCGCAATAATCTCCTCTACACAAACTTTTATAACAATTACTTCTTGTGTTTGAGCAGGATTGGCACGGCAGTTTGAATTGATGAAAATGTTTCACCAGAAAACAGCGCACACACTGTTGCATCAACCAGACTTATTGGACATGTGCAGACTTTTGTAAATGATAATGGTGTAACATTACAGTTATATCTTGAACTGTGTTTTTTGGGCTTGTTAGAGAAAGAGAGACAATTGAGTTGCTTTAAAAAATACAAAACAATGAATTATGGTGAAGAATATTGCTTTAGAACTTGGTGATTTATTATTACACTCCCAATGTGATATGTTAGGTTCCTCTATCCAATATCGGGGGCACATTTGAGTGTAATGTGGAAAAACAAAGAGAAATTCAGACAATTTATAACCTGTCTGATTTCAAGCTCAGTTCAGATACTGGTTTGCCAAAATGTTCATTTGCACATATATGACTGACTATCTTACAGCTCAATCCCATGTAATACTGTATTTTACATTGTTAGATAAAGTGGGGTAGAGATAAAACCTGCCAATGTTTTACTACTGTGTGATACTACATCTACTGTAGAAGATTTTACCTTTAGTAATAGTAAACCCACTCTACCCAAGATGTTTGTAGCGACCTCACCCCTCTCACCCCTTCTTATCGGCTTGTTGTCTCGTCTAGGGGGAAGTATGGGGGATGGATGAGATACACCATGGCCCATGTCCTCTTTTATGTGTAGAGGTAAAGGCCAGAACCAATTTCACCATCGGGTCGTGTGCATAACCCAGAGTCCAGACTTTTCTCTTCGTGACCCCCTCTGCTCCCAGTAACCGGAGTTCCACACCACTGAAAAGGTCCAACTCGTATTTATTCTCTGACAGTGACAGCAATAAATAGTCATACAGCACAGACAGGTTGTGACCCAAAGAACAGTTCAGTATAGGGGGAGGAGTCGGTCGAGGCACAATTCTTAATTAGTACTAACCATTGTGGTGTCACCAACGGTTATGGCGCACATTCGCTGCCACCGACTGTGTAAAATAGACAGTGAATTACCTTCGCTAAGTGTAGCCCCTGTCAGAGGGAAGACATCCGTCCAAGAGAGTTACCAGAGGCTCCACCGTCACCAGCAATGCTGCACTGGACTGTTACGCTCCCTGGCCCCCTCGTCTCAGACTCGGGCACCCAAGGCTTTAGGGCCCCCTCGGATTCCTCCACCCTTGCGGGACCCAGTCGAAGGTACCAGGCCCCAGACCTTCTCAATAGTACCTCACCCCAGGCTAAAGGTGCCTGGGATGTACTCCATCTCCCGCTCCGGTCAGGTCAAGGGCACCTAACTCCGGAACGCCGGCACCCAGGCCGAAGGTGCCTGGCCTTGACTCTGACCTCCGACTCTGAACCCTGTGTTCAGGGCGTCCGCTCCTTTTATCTCCTCTCCCTTTGCATCACAGCAGGTTCCCCGCCCTGTTGTACAAGCGCCGGAAAAGGACAAAAAGGGATGCAGTCTTGCGGTGAGGGTTCAACTCCGGCCCATGGCAACAACGCCACCTGCAGGCCGCAGGGAACCTCACACCACCAGAGTCCTCCAAGAACCATAAAAGGGTCCCACATTCCCTAACAATCAGTGCATCTGGGTTACACTACCACCCAGATACCTCCCCTAAATTCAAATACCCGCTACATGTTATAGCAGGAATTAAGATTTACGAGACCCCTTGTCTACTCTCATCTGGTTATCTTATCACCCTGTGTTCTCCAGAGCAGAAATGTGCAATGTTTTTGCTCTAAATTGTATGGTTTACGATTAAGAGCAGCTTCTCAAAAGAAAAAAAAGATAGGTCATCTTGTGAAATGAGATATGTCAATGAATTTTATCTTTAAAGCCAGTTTCACACTTATGTGTGGTATGGCAATGCACAGAAATGCATGTACATTTACTCATTTTGAATTGCATCCACATGCACTAAAGCAATGCACCTAAGTTGCAGCGCACCATAAAGCATGGTAATGCACTACCATACATTGAGGCACACTGCAATGGCAAAATGCTGCACTTCTGATTTTAGGTCTGCTGTGGTGTGTTGGAGGATGATTTCAATGAATAGATTGTCCTAATGCAGCACATGTAGGTGTACCAACAATAGTATAAAGTGGATCAATGGTTTACAGACTGTTTTCGGGGACCAGGTCCTCAAGTTACACGCAGATTCCAGGACTGTCTTCATACAGTAATAGAAAGGAATGGCAAGAGATAATATAGCCATGTATTTCCTGTATTCTCTAATAACTACCTTCACTGGAAAGAGTAGTATGTGACAGTGTGGGTGGCAGATACAAAACCTTGCTCTAATGGCACCTAAGCCAAAAGGCTCCCAAGGTCTGAGTCTTTCTCATTGCATAACGTGTCATATTTTATGTCAAGTTTTAATATGATACCGTGTTTATGGAACCCTATGTTTAAAAAGATCATAGTAGAGCACTGTACTGGGTTGGCCATTGAATATTGCAAAAATTTTGGAGTTTAAGTGATTACTTAAGCTGAACTCCAAGAATGTGAAAAAAAAAAACACAAGGAGGCCCACTGCAAAGATTTTAATGCTCAATATGTCTAGGGTTGCATAGATAAAAATAAATACTTAAGTAAGTACCGTATATACTCGAGTATAAGCCGACCCGAATATAAGCCGAGGCACCTAATTTTACCACAAAAACTGGGAAAACTTATTGACTCGAGTATAAGCCTAGGGTGTGCCTCACTTTGCCTCACTGTGTCCATGCCTCACTGTGTCCATGCCTCACTGTGTCCATGACTAGACTGACGTTTAACATGGGAGTCTATGGAAGGGGTGCCCGGGTTTGAAAAATTGCTGCTCCCCGGCTGTAGGTCCTCCGGACAAGAAACTTTGCAAACATGTAGAGGAAGAGTGGGGCTATATGTGTGCCAAGTTTGGGGTCCAGAGGACCTACGACCGGCCGGTACCGGGTCCCCAAAGTCACCAGAGAAATTACCGTTTAACATGGGAGTCTATGGAAGGGGTGCCCGGTTTTGAAAAATCCGTGCTCCCCGGCCGTAGGTTCCACGGACAAGGGGACCTACGGCCGGCCGGTACCGGCTCCCCAAAGTCCGGGAGATCAGGTGCAAAAAGGTGACTCCAGTATAAGCCGAGGGGGCATTTTCAGCACAAAAAATTGTGCTTAAAAACTTGGCTTATACTCGAGTATATACGGTAAGTAAGTAAGGTTACTTCTGGCTTCAGCAGGCTCCATAAGACCATGCAACTGGTCCCTCACAACCACCTCTCAAGGGTGTTTCAGGCTGCAGTCACATGCTCGTACAATGCAGGGTTAAGAGCCCTCCATTGCTGGTGATGAAGTCAAGGCCCTGCCCCCAGCGATAAGTCAGGTAAGTAATAATGCCTGTCCATCTCCCCCAAGCATCAAACCCCTTGTGGTGCAGGGGGAGTGCAAGCTGTCAGAATTTTTCTGACTTCTTCAGGCTTTATACATTTCTGAAAATAGTTCTGAAACCCATGCAGTTATACGCAGAATTACAAGGAGGAACAAGGACATTTAAAAATATTTAAAACACAACAGTTTTATTTCTTTATACATGGTAAAGTCTGTTGTAAAGCATTAAACCAGCTGTAAAGGGTATTTTTTAAGTAAAATAATCATCATGTTATACTTACCTGCTCTGTGCATCATGTTATACTTACCTGCTCTGTACAATGGTATTGCACAGAGCAGCCTGGAACCTCCTCTTCTGGGGTCTCCCTCCGTCACTCTTGACTCCTACTTTTCTCTATGTGCCACCATAGAAAGCAGCCGAGCTAGGCTGTGTGCGTAAATTGATACAAAAACTAAAACCCGCGCTAAAGGAATGTGCAGTGATAAATGTGAAAAATAATATTGTGAAAAATAAATCCGCAGCTGCCACAACAAAAGGTCCTAACACCTCAACAAAATATAAAAAACAAATATTTGCAGCGCTGGCAAGGATATGTGAAAACAAACAATTAAAACATTAAGGAAGTGACTCATAAACACTTATATGAAATTAGCTTACAATCGTTATTGCCACATAACGTATTAATACACCTGGTTATCCATTAGTGTTGCCACTGTGCTCATTAAAGGAACACTACAGGTTCCCGTTTTTTTTTTTTTAAATAACAAACAGTCTATACTTACCTCCACTGTGCAGCTCGTTTTGCACACAGTGGCCCCGATCCTGGTCTTCTGGGGTCCCTCGGCGGCTGTCTTGGCTCCTCCCCGCAAAGACTCCACACCATAATGCGAGTGAGCTCGCATGGTGTGGAGTTATTGCGGGCGCGCTCCCGTGATACAGCGGCGGCCATAGCCGCCGACTGTATCACTCGGCCACGCCCCCCGGCGCGCCGCCTCATTGGATGTGATTGACAGCAGCGCCAGCCAATGGCTGCACTGCTTTCAATCCATCCAGTGTAGCCAATCGGCGGCCAGGCTGAAAACCGAAGAGGATGACGGGGACGAGCGCGGGACTTTCGAGGGGCCAGGTAAGTAAAACGGGGGCTCGGGGGGGGGCCGGTATTGTCGAATGTTTTTTCACCTTAATGCATAGGATGCATTAAGGTGAAAAAACATGTAACTTTACTACTCCTTTAATGAAAATTCGTCCTTGATGATGCCCTGGAGGAGGGGCGAAACGCGTTGACGCAATTTCCGGCCAACCCAGAACCAGTGACGCTACTTCCTGTTTCCGTGGAACGCACGCTGTGTACCCGGAACAACACTGACGCTCGTTTAACATTGCAGTCTCGTGAGTCTCTTTGCTAGCAGCGCCATGCTGGATGTTCATAAGCGGTACTTCACATGATGTTTTTTTCTTTTTTCCGTATGTTTACCAATGCCTCTGCCGATATTATGGAGTCTATGTGATGAACTTATTGAATCCAAGTTGGTGTGATCTTGCATGTTATTTCTCACCCCCTTTCTGCCTCTGCCGATATTATGGAGTCTATGTGATGAACTTATTGAATCCAAGTTGGTGTGATCTTGCATATTATTTCTCACCCCCTTTCTGGTGAGTGGGGCCACAAGATGGGAATTGTCTAAAGGAATTAACTATTTGGTCTCTGCTGTGGAAACACTCAGTTTTCTAAGATTGACACAGATGACATTTCTAATTTATAAATTTTTCACTTATTGTTTATTTTCATTAATGAGCACAGTGGCAACACTAATGGATAACCAGGTGTATTAATACGTTATGTGGCAATAACGATTGTAAGCTAATTTCATATAAGTGTTTATTAGTCACTTCCTTAATGTTTTAATTGTTTGTTTTCACATATCCTTGCCAGCGCTGCAAATATTTGTTTTTTATATTTTGTGTGCGTAAATTGACACACACACAGCCCGGCTCAGCCCCACCCTCTTCTCCCTCCTCACATGATTTGATTGATTGCTGGGTCTGCCTGTGAGGAGAGAAACAAAGACCAGCGCTGCTGCAGACAGGCACAGCACTGGATCAAGAGAGGGCTCAAGTAAGTGGTGAAGGGGCAATACAACTAGTAGGAGATTTTTTTACCTTAATGCAGGCAATGCATTAAGGTAAAAATGTATGTCCTTTAGAACCACTTTAAGCTGGCCACAGATGGATTTAAATTAGGCTGATTCAGCAGGGAAAGGCCAGATTTCCAACCATCTATGGCCATTTTCGCTCAACAGAAGTCAATCTTAAGATCGACTTCTGTTGAACAAGAATGTTGGAAAATATTAATTTGATCAGTGGCTGCAGCGCTAATCAGTGTATTCTGACAGGAGAGGAGTTATCCCTGTCAAAATACAAGCATAGCATAGCTGGGAGAATTCTCCCATCCACCTCCCTTTTGTTGATGGGGGAATCTGTTCATTTTTTTCGATCAGCCTGCTAGCTAATTGAAAACCAAAACAAAAATAAACCTGTCTATGGGCAGCCTTCGGCTATACAGATAGGGATCAATTTTGAAGTATTTTGGGGTAATTGACGCAAAGAGAAGAAACCAGGCATCACTATTGAAGTATGTCATGACCAATAGTTGTATTTCCTTACTTATCTAATGTTTGGACACTTCAAAAGGATGTGATATGTACCTGATGCTTTACATATAGCCCTGTTGTCTAACTGTTTTAGTTTAGTAGTATTATTTATCTAGCACTGACATCCAACCCCAATACCAAAATGCGGTTTTGCAGGACAATGCTAAATTACATACTGCATCTATGACAACAACATGGGCTTGTAGTAGAAAAGTCCAGGTGCTTAACTGGCCTGACTGCAGTCCATACCTTTAACCAATTGAAAATATTTGGCACATCTTGAAATAAAAAATATGACAAAGAAGACACAGGACTGTTGAGCAGTTAGAATCCTTTATCAGGCAAGAATGGGACAACATTCCTCTCCTAAAACTCCAACAACTAGTCTTTTCAGTTCCCAGATGTTTACAGAGTGTTGTTAAAAGAAGAGGGCATGCCACACCGTGGTAAACATGGCCCTGTCCCAACGTTTTTGAGACGTGTTGCTTCCATCAATTTAAAAATTACGTTTTTTTTCTTAAAATGGTTAATTTTCTTAGTTTAAAGTGGTTGTTAAGCCACTCTAACATTTATACATCATCAGCGTTGTCTCCTATTGCAGTGTCCCCCTCTGTGTGTGATTTATAAAAAAAAATGCTGTAAACACCTAATTTCAGAGCTGAGATCTGCAATCACATGACCAGCCAGCTCTCTCCTTTCCTCCTCTGACAGATGCAGTGGATGCATGGAGGGGCGGAGATTCCCCCGCTGATGTCAGTCAGGAGGGGATGAGGAAGGGAGGAGGAGAGAAGGAGAGAGCCGGCCGGTCATGTGATCGCGGATCGACACTCTTAAATGAGGTATTTACAGCATTTTTTTTATAAATCACACACAGAGGGGGACACTACAATAGGAGACAGCGCTTATTGTGCATACATGTTACAGTTATGCAAGCAGCAGGAAGGGAGGGTCGGCACTGTCACAAGCTGACAGGCAGGGAGGGGAGGAGGAGGAGGCCACAGAAACAGAGAGGAGACAAGTAGAAGGGCTGTGGATGGCGGGGGCACGTAAACTGACCACGGTGTCAGGGCTCAGCAGCCATGATACACCGTGGTCAGTTCACAGAGGGGAGAGCACAAACTGTCAGGATCAGCTAGGTTTTTTAGGTGCATGGTACCCAATCAGCTTCTAAATTCAGCTTGTTCAGTTAAGCTTTGGAAAAAAAAAACTGGACGCTGATTGGTTTCTATGCAGAGCTGCACCAGATTTTGGATTTTCCAGTTTTAGTAAATCAACCCCAGTACTCTCTATGCTTTCAGTGAAAAGAGAGCCAAAAATGTATATGATATGTATACAATGTTTTGGAATGCATTGCGGCATTTGGGAGTGTAAAATGAGCAGAGGGGAATGTAAAAAAAGCTTGCAAACGCCAATATGCAATACGCGGCTTAAATCACATTTTTTTCTGCTGTTTTTTCTCGCATGCAGATCTTCCGTTCAGATGGGCTTTTCCAAACGCCCAGTGTGCATGGGGCCTCACCCTCAGTTCCTATCAGGATAATAATTGGAAATCTCTGAGGAAACTGAAACAAAATACTCATTTTTCAGTAAAATTGTGACAACCAATCCCCTCATTTACTATTCTGCTGTCAGGATGGCAGGAAGTAAGGTGAAATATTCCAAACAGGGACATGGACCGCAATGACAACTGGACAGAAGTATTTTTTTCTTTCCAAGTCCTTCCAAAAGTAAAAAAATAAATAAAAATGAACTGTAGTTGGGCTTTATGTAGATACATACATGGCTTACACCTATAGCAAGGGTATTATTTAATTTAATAAGCTACACAGTTTGTTTTTATCTATAGGCGCCCCTTATCCTGTATAGGCAGTTTTTAGTTAATGTGAACCAACCCATTAACTACTTTAATACAAGGCCAATTCTGACACTTCTCACATACATGTATAATCAGCATTTTTTTGCTGGAAAATTACTTAGAAACCACAAACATTATATATATTATACACAGAGACCCTATAGAATAAAATGGTGGGTGTTGCAATTTTTTATGCCACATGTATTTGTATTTGTGCAGCAGTTTTTCAAACACTTTTTTTTTAAAATACTGTATATATTCGAGTATAAGCCGACCCGAGTATAAGCCGAGGTACCTAATCTTACCACAAAAAACTGGGAAAACGTATTGACTCGAGTATAAACTGAGGGTGAGAATGCAGCAGCTACTGTAAGCGGAAAAGAGGGTCAACAATGCCCATTTGCAGCTTCACTGTGCCCATTGCAACCTCACTGTACCATACCTCACTGTGCCCATTGCAGTCTCACTGAGCCATACCTCCCTGTGTCCATTGCAGTCTCACTGTGCCATACCTCACTGTGCCCATTGCAGTCTCACTCTGCCATACGGTACTCACCGTGCACATTGCAGTCTCACTGTGCCATACGGTACTTACTGTGCCCATTGCAGTCTCACTGTGCCATACGGTACTCACTGTGCCCATTGCAGTCTCACTGTGCCCGAGTACCTGCATTCTTGACAGGCGTCCATTTTAAAAGTCGCGGCTTTCTCCTGGCGTTCCGTTCCGTGATAGGCATTTGACACTGTGTTCCGCCTATCACAGAGGTCCGCTCATCCTCGGACTCAGTTTCCCAGCAGACACTGTGTTCAGTGTTCCACGGACATTCTTTCATCCTCGAACAAGAGGACGTCCGCGATTGGCGGAACACTGAACACAGTGTCTGCTGGGAAACTGTCCGGGGATGAGAGGTCCGTGATAGGCGGAACACAGTGTCAAATGCCTATCACGGAACGCCAGGGGGAAGCCGCAACTTTTAAAAAAAGGGACGCCTGGCAAGAATTCAGGTACTGACTCGAGTGTAAGCCGAGGGGGGGTATTTTCTGCCCTAAAAAAAGGGCTGAAAAACTCGAGTATACACTTTAATGACCTTTACTGTACAAAAACACAAAATAATACCCAATTCTTCGGTAGAATGTTACGCCGAGTAAATAGATACCTAACTTGTCATCCTTTAAAATTGCGTACGCCCGTGGAACCGCAGCAAACAATGGTACCCAAAAATCTCCATAGGCGACGATTTAGAAGCCTTTACAGGTTGCCAGTTTAGAGTCACATAGGATGTCTGGCACTAGAATTATTATTATTATTGTTATTTTATTTAAAAAAAAATTATACTGTACCTAAATAGTTATCACAAGGCATTAACAACATATCTTGTGATAGCATGGGCTGTGACAGATCCTCTTTATGGAGAGATCTGGGGAATATTAGACCCCCATATCACTCCACTAGCCTCCAAAGCATTTAATCAAACCGAGATCAGATAGTTGTAAAAGCCGGAGATGGCCTACAAACAAAATACTAAAACCGGAAGTTGTAAAATCCTTGTTGCTTCCGTTTCCTGATCTCACAGAGAAGGAACAATTTCAGTTCCTCTCTCTCTGTGCAGTGCACTACCAGCTCCGCACTTACCCCATCTAGGTCGCGGGCAGCGCTTCCTTCGGGCGGCATCTTCCCCTGCGTCCCCTCCTCCTCTGCATCACAGTGGCTTCTGCCGTGCGTCTCCTCCCTCATCCTCCTAGCCTCCTAGGTGGCCAATAGGATCGCTTCTCATCTCGGCCAATTGGGTGACAGGTCTCAAGACCTGCTTCCTGATTGGCCAGGAGGAGAATCAGGAAGACAATAGCGAATATTCAATTGCTTAAAAAAAGGGTGGGCTCGGGGCACAGAGCACTGCGCCTGGAGCCCACTCTTTTTTGAAGCCTATTAGAGCCTCTGGCTCTAATCACAAAAAACCCCATTGGAATCCATGCATCCGGTGCCCCGCATGTAGATTAGGGAGTCGGACACATGGATAGGCCCCTGTGCCCTGCATTATGGATCGCCACTGGATGCCACCGGTTGGAGCAGTCCCAAGCTCTCCAATCAGATGGAAGAGCTCGGGAAAGGTAGCCATGGGAGGGGGGCACTTTCTTTCCCCATCCATAGAAGTAATCAAGTGGCTGTATAGCCACTCAAATCACTTCTACATTACAGGGAATTGCCGGCTGCACATTTTAATACCAGGATGATGCCTGTAGTTGCAGGTGTCTTCATGGTATAATAGTAAAGAAAATCAGACAGCGCAAAACCAATCCTAACACAGTGCAGCTGGACACTGAAGGTCAATATAAAAAACCAGGGGGCTATGTGATGTCAGGACAGCCACCTACCTGGTTTTATATGTATGCTACATGACCTGAATCTGAGCACTGGGACACAGTGCCGCTCTTGTGAGTAGTAATCTTTTTTAATAAATTTGTGTTGTTTATACATTCGGAGAGCACTATGTATCTTCTTTGAATTTTTACATGAACATATGCATGTCCAAGAGTGAGTTCTGAGGCTATTGAATGACTGAGGAGACTGATTGAAGGACCATACATGAAGACAGCCCCCTCAACTTTACAATTACCCTTGTTAAGGGACTGCTTGAATGACCTTTCTGTTCATTCAGAGGTCTATTCTTTAAGGTGAGCGGCCTGTACCTCTGGTGGTGGAAACACTGAAATGGATGCACAGTGATTGTTTCAAGCACCCTGTTCACTGACAAAGGAGCCTTCCTCTTCTTTCTGTTGTTGTATTAACTGTCGACACCTCTTGGCTTCAGTATTCTACTGTACACCCTTGGACTTGTTCATGCGATTTTAGTTTATCTTGAGCGCTGCACTGCTTTTTATATACGTCTTCATGGTATAACCACTTAAACGCCAGGATGTCATTCAGGTTAATGTGTTTAAAGAGAAAAAAAAGATAAGGGCACGAAGGTAAACCATTGCCTTTCCCATAAAACGTTTTTGGAATTCCGGCTCAGCACAATAAAAAAATACCCAAATATTTACAATAGGCACAAATAAAATTTTCTATAATTTTCTATAATATCTTTGTAAACATGGGCGTCCGCAGGTAGGGGCAAGGGGGGTCAAGTCCCCCCCCCCCTGGAAGGGCTAGTGCTACCTATAGGCAAGTGTGCATATCAATGGGGGGCCTGGAGTCACATACACAACATGGAGTGTGTGTCAGGAGTGATGGTGTTTGCGGCCCCAGAGCTGGGGGGAGGCTCCTTTGTCAGTGAACAGGGTGCTTGAAACAATCACATAGCCCCTTCAGGTCTGGTATGGATTTTAAGGGGAACTCCGCGCCAAATTTAGAAAAAAAATGGCGTGGGGTTCCCCCCAAAAATCCATACCAGACCCTTATCCGAGCACGCAACCTGGCAGGCCGCAGGAAAAGAGGGGGGACGAGAGAGCGCCCACCCCTCCTGAACCGTACCAGGCCACATGCCCTCAACATGGGGCGGAGGTCCCCATGTTGATGGGGACAAGGGCCTCATCCCCACAACCCTTGCCCGGTGGTTGTGGGGGTCTGCAGGCGGGGGGCTTACCGGAATCTGGAAGACCCCTTTAACAAAGGGGACCCCCAGATCCCAGCCCCCCCTATGTGAATTGGTAAGGGGTACATTGTACCCCTACCATTTCACAATAAAATTGTAAAAAAACACACAGACACAGTTGGGATAAGTCCTTTATTAAAAATAAAAAATAAAAAATAAAAAAAAGATTGCAGCGGTGTAAATCCACTCTCGATCTCCACTCCAGCGATGGATGATCTCCAGGCTCCAGCGATGATGTCCAGCGAGGAACAGCACACGATCCTGTCTCCACCAGAGACACCCCTGGAATGACGTCGCGGAAGCCTGACAGGAAACCTGCGCTGCATCAGAGGAGGGCGGGGTCACCCATCACGTCACTGGGAAAGCCTGGGTTTCCCTTTGCGTCAGAGGGGGGCGGGGTCACGTGACGGGTGGCCCCGTCCTCGGCTACATAAGACTCGTGTGCTGATCGTGTGCTGTTCCTCGCTGGACATTATCGCTGGAGTCTGGAGATCATCCATCGCTGGAGTGGAGATAGAGAGTGGATTTACACCGCTGCAATCTTTTTTTTTTTTCTTTTTTTTCTTTTTAATAAAGGACTTATCCCAACTGTGTCTGTGTGTTTTTTTTACAATTTTTTACACTTTCTTTGTGAAATGGCAGGGGAACATAGGGGGGGCCGGGATTTGGGGGTCCCCTTTGTTAAAGGGGTCTTCCAGATTCTAATAAGCCCCCCGCCCGCAGACCCCCACAACCACCGGGCAAGGGTTGTGGGGATGAGGTGCTCTCTCGTCCCCCCTCTTTTCCTGCGGCCTGCCAGGTTGCGTGCCCGGATTAGGGTCTAGTATGGATATTTGGGGGGAACCGCACGCCATTTTTTTTTATTTGGTGCAGGGTTCCCCTAAATATCCATACCAGACCTGAAGGGCCTGGTAATTGAATTTGGGGGGACCCCCATTCATAAAAAAAATAAAATTGGTTCCCTGCGCAAAATGTCATTTTTGAAGGAAAAAAAGTCATTTAAAACTATATTCGTGGCTATTAATGAATTGTCGGTCCCGGCAATACAGATAAAAGTCATTGAAAAAAACAGCAGGGGTCCCCCTTAATATTCATACCCCGGCCATTTTTTTCAATGACTTTGATCTGTATTGCCGGGACCGACAATTCATTAATAGCTGCGATTATAGTTTTAAATGACTTTTTTTCCTTTAGAAATGATATTTTGTGCAGGGACAGTTCTAAACACGGGAAACATGCGCCACTTTACAGGCATATTATACACACCCCAGGTACGAAATTTAAAGGAATATTTCACTTTTAATGTTTCACTTTAAGCATTATTAAAATCACTGCTCCCGAAAAAACGGCAGTTTTTAAAACTTTTTTTGCATTCATACATGTCCCCTGGGGCAGGACCCGGGTCCCCAAACACTTTTTATGACAATAACTTGCATAGTAACCTTTAAAATGAGCACTTTTGATTTTTCATGTTCATGTCCAATAGACTTTAATGGTGTTCGAACAAATTTTTTGCCTGTTCGCATGTTCTTGTGCGAACCGAACCGGGGGGTGTTCGGCTCATCCCTATTGTTTGGAGAATAAAACCATATTCAGCTCTTGGTAAATATAATATACCATCAATGGTAACAATTATCAAGCACAATCATTGCAAACTACAGAGGTTGGAGGAAGCAGCTGCCACCACAATATACAAAGCTCAACAAAATCGGGAGTGCTTGTTCAGCACTGGATAAAAATACTGCGAAGAACAGAACTGAGAACATCTGAAAAGATTTTATGCAAAATGTCGCATTCCAGGAAAAAAGAAATTCAAAAATAAGCATGTTCCTTTAGCGGTGGGTAAACAGACTTGTTCCTGAAATAAAATATATGGGTTCGTTATCAGTATTGTCATGGAGATGAGCAAAGTTTGCACAAGGTCATCCCAAAACACAACCTGAAGCCTCGTCGTCACATTTCTGCCGCAGCCTAAATGCTTTTATGATCAGCAGGTGTATTCCCACTGAAGACACTAAAGGTATTAACAGCACAGTGTGGAGTTTACAATAATAGGTTGTTAACTCAGCCTTTCTGACAAGAGCTCCGGGTGAGGACACTGGGAAACCATTAATAATAAATTATGCAGATTTTGTAGACGGATACGAATAAGAAAAAAAAAAAAAAAAAACAAGAAAATGCTTTCTTTAGCAGATTTCTGCTCGTATCAATTTGCATTAAAAAGGCACACTTTTCATACAGTTATCCTTATTCACACAGTGCCTCCTGTACTGCAAAATGCACTTTATGGTGTCTGCTGGAAGTCAAACCCATACATCACATCACAGCATTTGGAAAAATATGTGGGTGGGGTTTGTAACAAACTTTTAGCCCTCGTTCACACTGAACGCGGGTTTCGAAATTGTGCGATTTCAGCTGAACTCTCACGATTTCAAACCCGCATGCGAGTTGGGGGACGATTTGAAAGACATCTGTGCGGGTTCATGCACAGATGTCTATTGAAATTGCCCCTAAAGTTGACAAAAGTGGTACAGGAACTACTTTTGGAAATCGGTGTGGCACCGCAAAGTCGGCGTCGCACCGGTTGGGGCAGTGCTATTCCCGGCAATAGGCTGCGATTTGGCATGTGATTTGACATGTGAACGGGGGCTTAGGGCCCATTTACACCAAATGTCTTGGCAGATTTTATTAACACACGACAATGCAAGGACATGTAAAAAGTAAGGTATCTAAATGGGAGCAGTTCCTGCTGGTGCGTTGTGCTGATATGGACTCGTTTTCAGTG
The DNA here is from genome assembly GCA_029206835.1 of Rana muscosa. Lineage (NCBI taxonomy): Eukaryota > Metazoa > Chordata > Amphibia > Anura > Ranidae > Rana > Rana muscosa. The sequence goes on along the minus strand of CM055117.1, from coordinate 133,185,316 downwards.
GAAAAAAATAAAACAAGTCCTACTTTTTTCAACCAAAGTATGTTAACCACTTGCCACCCACCCAACGTCAAATGACGGAGGGACGGTGTGGCTCACGTTCCGGGTGGATGACGGCGCACCCAAGCGGCTGCTCCCGCACCCCAAACAGCGCAGCTTACGCGGCTCTTTAACCATGTGATCGGCTGTGTCCAATCACAGCCGGTCACATGTAAATACAGGAAGTGTGGTGAGGAGAGGGCCTGATCAGCAGCATCTCCTCACAGGGATGGAAAAGAAAAAACGGTGCCACTTTTAGGAATTTGGACCGAAGCCTAATAGGAATTTTATGCTTATTTTAAATGCACATAATGAACTAGCAGGCTTTACACCAAATAGTCCAATGGTATTCAACAAATGTCCATAAATCCTTATAGCAGGGGAGCCACAGATATCACACCACAGTGACTACTCAAAGTAAACCGTGAGGTATCCACCACCAACAGAAGGGGAAGCAGCTTACCAGAGGGCAAGCGGTTTGGGACATTCGACTGTAACCCAGCCGCGGCCTTTAGTGTTGTAATCCTCCCTTCATGAGCCAGTACGTCCCGTTCGGATGAACCGTAAATCACAGTATCCAGATCATACACCCCTTATCCACAGGAGGTTTTTACAGGGATCATCAGTGCCCTGATTACAGTAAAGCGCCGGAAGTGACAGCAATCAGTGCCCATCAGTAACGTTTATCAGTGCTGCCCATCAATGCCCATCAGTGTTGCCAGGGCCGTTTGAAGGAATTTGGGGGCGACAAGCAAAATGGACAGGAAGTGAGCACTCAGTGTGCACTTCCTGTCAGTCCGGCTGGGAACAGGAAACTGAATCTCCTGTACCGCACGGTACTCGGCCGGACTGACAGGAGGAAGGAAGACGAGCTCGGCCACGCTACAGCCTGGGAAGGGGAAGTTGGGGGCCCCAGGCCAGCTCGGGGCCCCAAGCAATTGCTTGTTTTGCCTGTCCTGTAGCAACAGGCCTGAGTGTTGCCCATCAATGCCCGTCAGTGCTACAAATCAGTTCCACCCATTAATAACCATCAGTGCCCATCAGTGCCGCCTATCCGTACCGCCTATCAAATCACTCCAAATGCGAAATTAGGCTTATGGTGGGAATGGACCCATATGGAATGATATCCAGCAAAAGACTCACCCTCAATACATCAAGGTATCTCTGCTTCTGTGAAATACAGTTATGGCTTTCAGTCAACTAGTGCTCTAGCAATCAATTCAATTTTAGTTGACTAGAGTCAGATCAATAAAAGGTGGTTTGCTCTGATTTATTGCTTTTGTAGTGCCTTACTGAAAAAGCTTTTTAACCACTTGACCTCAGGAAAATTTACCCCCTTTCCTGACCAGGCCATTTTTTGCGATACGACACTGAATTACTTTAACTGACAATTGCGCGGTAGTGCGACGCAGTACCCAAATAAAATGTATGTTGTTTTTTCTCACAAATAGAGCTTTCTTTTGGTGGTACTTGATCACCTCTGCAGTTTTTATTATTTTGTGCTATAAACAAAAAAAGACCATCAATTTTGAAAAAATATATTTTAAATTTTTTGATATAAAACATACCCAATACAAAAATTTAAAACATTAAATTTCTTCATCAATTTAGGTCAATATGTATTCTGCTACATTATTTTGGTAAAAAAATTCCAATAAGGGAATGTTAATTGGTTTTCACAAAAGTTATAGCGTCTACAAATTATGGGATATTTATTTATTTTTTATTTTTATTTTTTTACTAGTAATGGCAGCGATCATTAAACTTCCTACCAGACCAAAAATAATTTCCATGCCTTTTTTTGTGTGTGTGATCCCCCTAGATAGCCACATCAGACCCTCATCAAACATAAGGAACTTTATTGTACTTTTAGAGGAAATCCAATGTTGTCTTTTTTTGGGGGGTCCCCCATTAACACCTGTACCATAAGGAGAAGGGTCTGGCAGCGATGAAGGAAATCTCTGGCTGTTTGTTTACAAACAGAAGTTTGTCATCTACCGGCAATTTAAATGGCCTTTTTTTCATTGTAAATATCAGTTTTGCTACAGTAGATTGTGTACAATGTACAGATACACCACTTCACATACAGATTAAGGGTATCCTCCAGGCAAGTTTAACAATTCACTTAAAGTGATACTAAAGTCTCTCTTTTTTTTTTATTTAAAAATAACAAACATGTTATACTTACCTGCTCTGTGCAGTGGTTTTGCACAGATCAGCCCAGATCCTTCCCTTCTGGGTCCCTTGCCAGCGCTCTTCGCCCCTCCCTTCTGGCGAGTGCCCCCCCCCCCACAGAAAGCAGCCTGCTATGGGGGCACCCAAGCCAAACTGCTGCTCAGTGTGTCCATTCAGACACAGAGCCACGGTTCGGCCCTGCCCCCTCTCCCTCCGCATTGGCTCACTGACTTTGATTAACAGCAGCGGGAGCCAATGGCGCCCCGCTGCTGTCTCAGCCAATGAGGAGAGAGTGTCGGACAGTCAAGTCTCTTGTGCAACATCGCTGGATCGGGATGGGTTCAGGTAAGTATTATGGGGGCTTAGGGGGGCTGCTGCACACATAGAATGCATTAAGATAAAAAAAACTTCCAACTTTACAACCACTTTAAAGCATTATTAAAATGCTCTCTCCCAAACAGATTAGAAAAAAAAAATTCTACTACATGTTCCCCAGGGCAGTACCTAGCCTCCAATGCAATTTGTTTGACATTTCCTTTCCCATTTGCCTAGAAAATGGCCATTACTGACGTTACTGGGGTTCAGATTTAGCAGCTCTGCATAGAAACCAATCAGCTTCCAGGTTTTATTGTCAAAGCCTAATTGAATAAGCTGATGTTAAAAGCTGATTGGACCCGATTCAGTTTTAGTAAATCCCCCCCATATGTGTTCTCTTTCATTAGCATGCTGCTTACAGAGCATAACACCTTATTAAGTCCATGAGCTACTTCTCCCTACCCAGTGTCGGGACAAGGTCATCTAGAGCCCAAGGCAAACATGTCAAACTGCGCCCCCGAGATGTATGAGCATTATGTGTCAGCAAACACCCCCCCCCCTCACTTTCTTACCCTCTAAGCATAAATTCCCCCTCCTCCTAGTACAAATCCACCTCCCCTGTTAAAATTCCCAGTCAAAGCGCAAATATTTGCCCCCCATCCCCCAAATCCCCACAATATCCCCCAAAAAATCACCCCTCCTAGTACAAATCCTCTATCTTTCAAATCCCTCAAATTTCCCCACTGAGTACACATCCTCTCCCCCTCACTCCAAATTCCCCCCCCCCCAATCCCCCCTCCTAGCACAAATACTCCCCTTTCAGCCCTAACAGCACAACCCCCCCCCACCCAAAAAAAATCTACTAGCACAATTCCCTTCCCCCCTTTACCGTAACTCTTTAAGTACAAACCCCCCAAACCCCCCTCCTAGCACCAATTATCTTCCCCTATACCCCCTCCAAACACAAATCCCCCTAAATCATCACTCCTAGCACCCCCCTCAAATTTCCCCTCTCAGAACAATTCTTACCCCCTACTGCCCCCCAAATTCCCCCATCTAACACAAATCCCCTTCCCCCAATCTCCTTGCAGTGCGCCTTCACCTTACATGATACCACAGTGCCCAGGCCCTGTACCCACCCCCTCCCCCGTGTTCTGCTCTATAGACTGTCCAGTATATTGCAAGAGATGGACACCAAGTCAATTTTATGTACTTATGCTGCTTGAATTACCCCAAAAATTAGGTCTATATTCATATTTACAGAGTTGCCTTATTTTATTTTTTTGTTTTATATCTTTTGGAGTTCAGTTTATCTTATACATGCCATGATTTTTTACAAGCCAATGTATTCATTGTTGGTCAGGCAATCGGAAGGGTACCTTACTGGCAACATAGAAAAACCTATTTGCTGTTTTTGGTGGTCGGTCCTTGTTAATAACAAGAGCTTGGTGTGATCTATCCAGTCTCCTATCTATGAACAGTCTTACCACATATTGAGCTTTGCCCTTTGCCTCATTAAATAATCCACAAAATATTACTTGTTCTATAAGCATTGAACAGGAAGAAATATGTAAAGCCTAGAGGTGATTATTGTGTCTCATTAGGGCAATTAAAACTTTCCTCTGACCAGAGCACAGCTGACAGTTCAGTTCCAGGACTGCCTGAAGTCCAATTACCACCAGAATGGGACCATTTGATGCTTTCCAAAGGTGTGTGTGAGGACATAAAGCTGCTATAGAGATCTTTTATGGCTCTTTAGTTATTAATTCTGCTGACTTGTGCCACAATGGATTCAGAGATTTGCATTGGATAATTAGCAGAAATATTAAAGTTTCAGTTTCATTATTATTTAGATTGGAACTTTCACTCCAATCCACTTTCAATCATAAACAAGCTCAATGAATCAAGGCAACACATTCACATCATTTTAAATATTTCATAGTTTTAGCGTAAACTGTTGGTGGTTGGCTGCCTAGAGTTGTCGTTTTTGAGAATGGAAGATGGTTGGAAGTAGTTTAAATTGTTTACAATAATTCCTAAAATATGTTAATTAACAAAATAGGGGTGCAACTACAAGTCATAGTACCCCACAGCAAAATTTTATTGGGGCCCCCAGCAACTTCTATCTGTTCCCCCGAAACAGGGCGGTAACTACAATTCATTGGGTTCCATAGCAGAATTAGAATGGGACCCCCTAGCAATTCTCTCTATTCCTGAAACGAAGGGGGGGGGGATAACTACAATTCATAAGGGTCTTATAGCAACATTTTATTGGGGGTCCCCCAGCAACTTCTCTCTGTTCCCCAAACAGGGGAGTAACTACAGTTCATAGGGTCCCATGGCACAATTTTAATGAGGTCACCCTAACAAATTCTCTCTATTCCCAAAATTGGGGGTTAACTTCAATTCACAAGATCCCATAGCAAAATTGTAATTTGGTCACCAAGCAACTTCTCTCTATTCCTGAAACAGGGGTGTAACTACAATTCATAGGCACCACAGCACCATTTTAATAGGGGTGCAACTACAATTCATAGTACCCCATAGAACATTTTTATTGGGGCCCCCCAAGCAATTTCTCTATGTGCCCCAAAACAGGGGGGTAACTACAATTCATAGCGTCCCATAGCAAAATTTGAATGGGGCCCTCTAGCAACTTCTCTCTATTCCTGAAACAGGGGGGGGGGGCAACTACAATTCATAGGGTCTGATAGCAAAAAAAAGTTGGGTTTCCACAGTGACTTCTCTCTGTTCCCCAAACAGGGGAGTAACTACAATTCATAGGGTCCCATTTATACATTTTAATGAAGTCACCTCCAGCAAATTCTCTCTATTCCCGAAATTTGGGGTTAACTTCAATTCACAAGGTCAAATAGTAAAATTCTAATTGGGTCACCAAGCAACGTCTCTCTATTCCCAAAACAGGGGCGTATCTGCAATTCATAGGCACCACAGCAAAATTTTTATAGGGGAGCAACTACAATTCATAGTACCCCATATAAAAAATGTATTGGGGCCCCCAGCAACTTCTCTCTGTTCCCCAAGACAGGGGGGTAGCTACAATTCATAGGGTCCCATAGCAAAATTTGAATGGGGCCCCCTAGCAATTTCTCTCTATTCCTGAAACAGGGGGGTCAACTACAATTCTAATTGGTTTCCTCCAGCAACTGCTCTCTGTTCCCCAAATAGGGGGGTAACTACAATTCATAGGGTCCCATGGCAAAATTTTAATGAGGTCGCCCCCAGCAAATTCTCTCTATTCCCGAAATTGGGGGTTAACTTCAATTCACAAGATCAAATAGCAAAACTGTAATTGGTTCACCAAACAACTTCTCTCTATTCCTGAAACAGTGGTGCAACTAGAATTCATAGGCACCACAGCAACATTTTAATAGGGCCCCTTAGCAACTTCTCTCTGTGATACCTGGCTGGCAGCGATCATCAAGAAAATAAGAGTCAATAATTAATTTCAACATAAATATATAGATACTGAATGTTGGGTTTTCACTAGCTGTAATCCATAATCATCAAAATTAAAAGATACACATGCTTGAAATATATAACTCTGTGGGTAACGCATCTACGGTATATCAAATTTAGATTCACTTTATGAATTGAATTGCTGAATACTGAAATAAATTAACTTTTTGATGATATTCTGAGATGCACCTGTATGTATAAGAAAGTGGCAAAGTTTAAGAGATTGAGGCTGGGTTCACACTAGTGCGACACGACATCTGTCCTACTTTGGATCCAACTTTTCCCTGCGACATGAAGCCGACATATGTCCGACTTTCAATGAACAGGGATCCGACTTGGATCCCCGCCAATATCAGGCACTGTGTTTGGTATGAATCTTGAGGGGGAACTCCAGGCCAAATTTTAAATAAAAAAAACGGCATGGGTTCCCCCTCCAGAGGCATACCAGGCCCTTGGGTCTGGTCTGGATTTGAACGGGCACCCCTACGCCGAAAAAAACGGCGTGGGGGTCCCCCCCAAAATCCAAACCAGACCCTTATCCGAGCACACAACCTGGCCGGCCGCAGGGGAAGAGGGGGGGGACAAGAGAGCGGCCCCCTCCCTCCTGAACCATACCAGGCCGCATGCCCTCAACATGGGGGGGTTTGGTGCTCTGGGGCAGGGGGGCGACCTGCGGCCCCCCGACCCCAGAGCACCCTGCCCCCATGTTGATGAGGACAGGGCCTCTTCCCGACAACCCTGGCCGTTGGTTGTCGGGGTCTGTGGGCGGGGGGCTTATTGGAATCCGGGAGCCCCCTTTAATAAAGGGGCCCCCGGATCCCGGCCCCCCCACCCTATGTGAATGAGTATGGGGTACATCGTACCCCTACCCATTCACCTGGTGGAAAAAAATTGCAATAAAAAAACACACAGCTTTTTAAAGTATTTTATTGCACAGCTCCAGGGGTCTTCTTCCAACTTCGGGGGTCTCCGGTGTCGTCGCCGCGCTCTCCGGTTCTTTCTTCTGCCGGGCCTCCGCTAACTTCTTTTTAGCTCTTTTGCTAGCGGAGGCCCGGTCTTCTCCGTCGTCTCGTCCGGCTCTCCGTTGTCCTTCTGCCGGCCCCTCCACTAACTTCTTTAGCTCTTTTGCTAGTGGAGGAGCCGGTCTTCCCGTCGTCGCCGTCGGCGTCTTCTTCCCTCTACTCCTTCTCGATGTTGACGCATCGCTTCCTCCCGCTGTAATACTGGCTCTCTGCTCTGCATTAATATAGGCTTCTCATGACGTCACATTCACATGTTCCGGGGCACATGGCCCCGGAGCATGTGACTGTGACGTCATGGGAACATGTGACTGTGACGTCATGAGAAGCCTATATTAATGCGGAGCGGAGAGCCAGTATTACAGCGGGAGGAAGCGACGCGTCAACATCGAGAAGGAGAAGAGGGAAGAAGACGCCGACGGCGACGACGGGAAGACAGGCTCCTCCACTAGCAAAAGAGCTAAAGAAGTTAGTGGAGGGGCCGGCAGAAGGACAACGGAGAGCCGGACGAGACGACGGAGAAGACCGGGCCTCCGTTAGCAAAAGAGCTAAAAAGAAGTTAGCGGAGGCCCGGCGGAAGAAAGAACCGGAGAGCGGGAGAAGAACCGGAGAGCGGGAGAAGAAGAAGGCGACGGAGAAGACCGGGCCCCGCTAGCAAAAGAGCTAAAAGAAGTTAGCAGAGGCCCGGCAGAAGAAAGAACCGGCAGAAGAAAGAACCGGAGAGCGCGGCGACGACAGCGGAGACCCCCGAAGTCGGAAGAAGACCCCCGGAGCTGTGCAATAAAATACTTTAAAAAGCTGTGTGGTTTTTTTATTGCAATTTTTTTCCACCAGGTGAATGGGTAGGGGTACGATGTACCCCATACTCATTCACATAGGGTGGGGGGCCGGGATCCGGGGGCCCCCTTATTGAAGGGGGCTCCCAGATTCCGATAAGCCCCCGCCCACAGACCCCGACAACCAACGGCCAGGGTTGTCGGGAAGAGGCCCTGTCCTCATCAACATGGGGGCAGGGTGCTCTGGGGTGGGGGGGCCGCAGGTGGCCCCCCTGCCCCAGAGCACCAAACCCCCCATGTTGAGGGCATGCGGCCTGGTACGGTTCAGGAGGGAGGGAGTGCCGCTCTCTCATCCCCCCCTCTTCCCCTGCGGCCTGCCAGGTTGCGTGCTCGGATAAGGGTCTGGTTTGGATTTTGAGGGGACTCCCACGCCGTTTTTTCGGCGTAGGGGCGCCCGTTCAAATCCAGACCAGACCCAATGGCCTGGTATGCCTCTGGAGGGGGAACCCATGCCGTTTTTTTATTTAAAATTTGGCCTGGAGTTCCCCCTCAAGATTCATACCAAACACACTGCCTGCTATTGGCGGGGATCCAAGTCGGATCCCCGTTCATTGAAAGTCGGACATATGTCGGCTTCATGTCGCAGGGCAAAGTCGGATCCAAAGTAGGACAGATGTCGTGTCGCACTAGTGTGAACCCAGCCTAACCCTCTTAATGGAAACAATGGGGGATTTCACGGTTTGAGCCTTTATATTGTAATGATTCCCCAAAATAAATTCAACAGCCACAGGAATAGATTTCTATACCTAGACAGGGTTTCTATAAGTATTTACAATTGCATCATGCAATAGAATTTCATGAGAAGATAAACACCTATGGTATACCTTAGGATTCCAGTAACAGAAGATGTGATGATGTCTGATCATACAAAGGGCATTATTTCCCTAACCTTGCATGACTTGCAAATAGTTATAAATAACCACCATCAGTGATTGCAAAGTCTCGTTTTTTTTTTCTCTAAAAATAACAAACGTTATACTTACCTGCTCTGTGTAGTGGTTTTGCACAGAGCAGCCCGAATCCTTCTCTTCTCGGGTCCCTCTTTGGCTCTCCTGGCCCCTCTCTCCTGTCGAGTGCCCCCACAGCAAGCAGCTTGCTATGGGGGCACCCGAGCCAAGTCACAGCTCTGCGTGTCCATTCAGACACAGAGCCCCAGTTCGGCCCCGCCCCCTCTCTGTCATGATTTGCCAACTGCCTTTGATTGTTTCTCAGCCAATCAGGAGGAGAGTCCTGGATAGCTGAGGAACTTGTGGACATCGCTGGAGAGAGATGGGGCTCAGGTAAGTATTAGGAGATGCTGGGGCGGCTGCTGCACGCAAAAGGTTTTTTATCTTAATGCATAGAATGCATTAAAAAACCTATAAAAAACCTTCTAAATTTACAATACCTTTAACCACTTGCCGACCGCGTCCTGTACATATACGTCAGCAGAATGGCACGGCTGCGCAAAGCAACGTATAGGTACGTTGCTTTGAGATTGCCCCTGCAGCGAGCTCCGTGACCGTGCCCACAGGACCTGCGGACTCGATGTCCGCCGGTGTCCCACGATCGCGTCACAGAGCGACAGAACGGGGAGATGCCAGTGTAAACAAGGCATCTCCCTGTTCTGCCTTGTGACAGGACCCTGTCATCGGGAGCAGTGATCAGCGTCGTGTCACTGGTAGCCCAGCCCCCACACAGTTAGAATCACTCCCTAGGACACACTTAACCCCTTCCTTGCCCCCTAGTGGTTAACCCCTTCCCTGCCAGGGTCATTTACACAGTAATCAGTGCATTTTTATAGCACTGATCGCTGTATAAATGACAATGGTCCCAAAATATCGTCAAAAGTGTCCGATGTGTTCCGCCATAATGTTGCAGTCACAATAAAAATCGCAAATCGCCATCATTACTAGTAAAAAAAAACATTATAATAAAAATGCCATGTTTTTGTTTATAGCGCAAATACCACCAAAAGAAAACTCTATTTGTGGGAAAATAAATGATCATATGGGTACAGTGTTGCATGACCGCGCAATTGTCATTCAAAATGTTACAGTGCTGAAAGCTGAAAATTGGCCTGGGCAGGAAGGGGGTGAAAATGCCCTGTATTGAAGTGGTTAAAGGGGAGTTCCAGCCTTTTTTATGTTTATTAAAAATCAGCAGCTACAAAAAGTGTAGCTGCTGGCTTTTAATAAACATACACTTACCTATTCCACTGCCCAGCGACGCGCGGCCCGGAGATCCGCTCCTCTCCCCCCCCTCTCCGCCGGCGCCTCCATTCATAGTGTGGACACTCGGCCGTGACATCTTTCGGCTTCACGGCCGGGCACTCACTGCGCATGCGCAAATGGGGCATACGATCTGACAAATCGCCTAAGCGGCCCCAGGGTGGAAGGAGGAAGTGGGATAGGAAGTCCCACTCCTACTGAAGCCCCCACTCCCCCCCCCAAAAAAAATGACATACCAAATGTGGCATGTAAGGGGGTGAGGAGTGGATTAAGCGGAAGTTCCAAATTTGGGTGGAACTCCGCTTTAAGTGACGTCATGTGTGAAGCAAACATACAGCAAGATCTTCTCCAACTGCTATATGAACACACATCCAAGCTTGATGTGGCCTACACTGACTGAAAAGCTGCTAAAGATCTAAAGCTCTGATATCTTGCTCAAGTTGTGAAAATGTGAACTATAAATTACATACAAATCCCATGCTTTGTTTACAACTCTGCATTTACCACAAGGAAATCAAGAGGATTCTTTTTATATTGAATCTATTTGCCTTGGGAGGGCTAAGCGACGGTCTGTTTACAGCTGGAGGTGCGCTGCAGGCACTCAGACAGCTCTGCCATTTAACTCCTGCTTCTAAAACTAGATTTTGCCACACATTATATAGCATTATGCTTCATCTTGTTATGTACTGCAAGCTCCAAATCAGTTAATCTCCAATCTTCGATGTAATTGCAGGCTTTCCTCATACTAAAATGTCAGAAAAGCTGCTCCCTCCTGCCCCAACTTTTTTTTTTTTTTTTTTTTTAGTACAACAAAAGGACGTGTTTGATTTTACCTCAAAGGATTATTCTGGCTCATTACTCAAGTCTTAATATCTGCGTCCTTTATCTTTTCCGCTACAAGCAATGTACTGTAATACATACATCTTTTTTTAGTAAAGATATTCAGAGACCCTGGAGTTACAGCTTGAAGCCTGTATGATGAAGCGCAGGAAAAAAAAAAAAAAATGTTCCCTTTGCGAATGGACGGACGTGCTGAGCCCCGAAGGGTCATACGCTAGTTTAAATCTTTGCCTATAATGAATGGCATGGAAACTCATTTTAAATAGAAAATTGTCAAACTACCCTGAAGCTTGCAGTGGGAGCCTTAAATTCTCCTCTTCCTCTGAGTTAAAACAGTATTCAGAACCAAAGCTAGGTTACGGGGCAAAATATTAAGTCAGCTACATGGGAATGTAATGTCAAAGACTTATGAGCCCATTTGTAATATATCTAGGTCTTAGCTGGAAAACACTGCCTGATAATACATCATTTTGCTATGTTTTTCAGTATCTCCTGTAGGCTTTTCTGCTGTACCGGCTTCTGTTCCTGGTATGTTGACCTCAGAAGGTAGATCGGTGCTTCTCATGTCAGCTGTAAAGCGGCTTTACAAAGGTGGAGGAGTGAAACATTCTAATACAATAACTAAACAAAAAGTGGCTCTCCAAACTTTGTCAAGTTTCTTTTAATCAAATTCTTGGCCATCGTGTTTTATACAGATGTAATGTTCATTTCTCAGTCAATTCACTTGTCACTGAATATGTTTGCAGCTTTATTTAATTCCCATTACATATAATGTTCTCAGTGTACTGTGCTAGACATAATGAACAAAAAAATAGGCCTGAAAAACTAGCATAATTTTCAGTAATGCAAGAGAAAATAATGTATTAATATATGCAGTGATTTCACGGGTAGAAATGTTACAAAAATTAATTTGTTATGGCCTACATTTAAAAAGTAGAACACAAAAGTTTAGCAGCAATAATGACTCACATGCAATGGTGAACTTAAAGTGGACCTTTCAGTAACTCTACAAATCTGCATGGATATGCACTATATTGCCAAAAGTATTGGAACGCCTGCCTTTACACGCACATGAACTTTAATGGCAAGTCTTAGTACGTATAACACCTTCAGCTCTTCTGGGAAGGCTGTCCACAAGGTTTAGGAGTGTGTCTATGGGAATGTTTGACCATTCTTCAAGAAGTGCATTTGTGAGGTCAGGCACTGATGTTGGATGAGAAGCCCTGGCTCGCAGTCTTCGCTCTAATTCATTCCAAAGGTATTCTACCGGGTTTGAGGTCAGGACTCTGTGTAGGCCAGTCAAGTTCCTCCACCCCAAACTCGCTCATTCATGTCTTTATGGACTTTGATTGTGCACTGGTGCGCAGGAATGTTGGTAATATAGTGTATTCTTGACATGTCATAATATATAGCAACGGTACAATTTAAAAAAAAAACTTTTTCCATTTATCAGTACTAATCGGTTTTGAGATCCAGTAAGATGATTGAGTTGAAATCTTCTCTTCTCTTGTAATCAGACAGCAACATTGTAGCAAGTTACAGGGTATGAGACAGCAGCAGGGAACTTTACGGTGTCAGGCAGCAAAAAATACACGACTATGACATTTCTAAGCTGACCTGCTGACCCTGGATGATGCCAGGGCCAAGATGGCACATCCTTCTGGATAAAAACCAGATGCCAGCATTGTCAAGTAGACTAGACAACTGTGATCTCTGAGAAGTAACACATATCTGAAAGTGTTACACTTAGGCCCCTTTCACACGGAGGTCCGTTCAGGTCCGCCTGTCAGTTTTTTAGGCGGACCTGAAACGGATCCTCCATGTACCCCTATGGAGGCACGGATGTCAGCGGAGACATGTCCGCTGACATCCGCTCCGCCAAAGTGTGACGGAGGAAAACCCTATTTTTCCTTCCGTCGGCGGAGCGGATCGGATGACAACGGACTCTACGGTCCGTGGTCATCCGATTCCCCATAGGGGAGAGCGGCGCTCTGACAGGGCGGTCCCTGCACAGTGTGCGGGGACCGCCCAGTCATCCGTCGGCTCAGCGGGGATCAACGGAGCGATCCCCACTGAGCAAGCGGAGCTTCACGGGGCGGATCATGACTGATCCGCCCCGTGTGAAAGGACCCTTACTGTACATATTACTCACTTATTTAACATGAAAAAATATATCCAATGTTAGGTCTACTGTAAAGTGTTTGTAAAGGTAAATTTTTTTTTTAATAACAAACATGTTATAAATACCTGCTCTGTGTAGTGGTTTTGCACAAAGCAGCCAGATCCTCCTCTTCTCGGGTCCCCCATCGGCACTCCTGCCCCCCCCCCTTGCTGAGTGCATCCTTAGCTGCCTCTGTGTGTCTACAGAGTGCTCCCCCGGTCGCTCCTCATTGGCTGTGATTGACGGCAGTCAATGGCTCCCTCCAATGGGAGAGTTTCTGCTCTTGTGCACGTTTCTGGATCGGGATCAGGTTCAGGTGAGTATAAGTGTGGGCTGTGGTGGGATGCTGCACACTGAAAGTTTTTTACCTTCATAAATAGAATGCATGAAGGTAAAAGAAAACCTTCAGCCTTTAGAACCATTTTAAAGTTGATCTATAGGCAAAACTTTTGACTTTGGATAGCGTAAGGGAGGGTTACAATCCCTGTCAGTTTTTTATTTTTGCCATCTGTGTTCCAGATATACCTTCACCTGTCTCATAGCCAAAACAGAAAGTCAGAGGAAATCCCTGAAAATTAAAGGAATACTTTGGGGCCTAGGGGGTCATTACCTAGGGGGTCATCAGAACTAGTAGAAGATTTCCCATCTATTACCCAAAATTTGAGATTTTTTTACTGCCACTTTCAATGATAATGGTATACAGGGCAAATAGAGAGGGTGACTCTCCCTAACGGGGGCAGAGGTAACAGAAAAAATCCATCTCCACTCCAAAATTGAAACAAAAGTTTTGCTTTTAGTTATACTTTAAAAGTGCAATACATCTCTGAATGAATAAAAAACAGCACCTTGGCACAGCTTTTTATTCTGTACTTTTTTGTTACAGAGCCTTTTTCTCCTTTATCAGAAAATCTGGTGCTGATATAATTTTCAGGAAGACACAGTGTCGTTGCAGTGCCAGATTACCAAATTGGCAGAGTAGGCAACTGTCTATGAGCCCCTCACCGCGACATTGGATCAAAATAATATTGATTGGTCTTAAAAACATTGAACTCTGTGTACAGGTGTAGCACCCTCCCCAATATTTGGAGGCGCTATGTGTAAATTTAAAGATAGTCTGAGCCAGTAGTTGGGCTCAGACCAATTGATTGTTCTAAATTTGCTTCTGCTCTGGGTGTGATACTGCCTGGCAGTAGTGTTCCCTGTTCGCCTGTAGGTGGCACTGTCATCACCGGCATAGGTTGAACTACAGGGGGTATCACAACACCTTGGGTGTCCTTTCTCGGCAGCCGTGCAGTGGGCATGGTTAACCCTCTGTGCATGCTGGGAGAGGGTACATAAGGGGCAGACGCCATTAATTGGGGTTCGTCTTGTGCACCTCGTGGCTCACGCTTGGGGAAGGAGACCAGGGGAGGATCTGCCCCAGAGGAGAATAGCGACGGTGCTGCTGTCTCGGGAGGAGGCCTGGAGCTCACCTATAAAGGGATCCATTATTACAAGCCCTGCAATACGCCAATCCGGCACAAAGGTTCTCTCATTATTGCTTGGCTGGGAGGTTCGGGACTTTTGATAATCCTGTGGCAGAGGATTCCTGACCGTATCCCTAGAAAGAGTGATTCGTGCTTCATTCCTAGGACCACTAAACGGGACTATCCGGGTGAGCAATACCCACTCAGGCTTGAGTGGCGACGATTGTGACTTTAGTGTTGCGTGCCTGAACCTTCTCCTGTGTTCTTCTCTCGTATCCTACTTTTCCTCTCAAGTTTCTCAGCAAAGTAAAATAAAGCCTAACTGTTTGGGTTTTACATTGTGTGGACATTGGCCTTTCTAAAGACTTTCCCATACCCTGACAATGGAAGCCATGGAGGTAGTTTACAGACCCAACAAAAACAAGCCGGTCCCTTAAATGGGGGTAAGTGCTATACAGTAAACAATAATCTGGCTGTTTCTTCTCCCTGCAAAGCACCTGCATGTTCACCAAAAGCAACATGGGTATAATTCCTGCCACGGACGCAAAGCATCAAAGGCTTGGCATGTATACACCACTGGCCGCTGCCTCTGCAGCTAAAGGGGGTATTTACTGGAGGGCTGTAAAAGCACAGCTCAACCACCTGATTTTACGCTGCCCTGCCTCTAACCTCGTGTGTAAGCAATCCCCTCACAGTCTCTTGTAGCCATTATCTGTATCTTGTCTGTGCATTTTCAGCTCAGTATTTGCTTTCACTCTGTGCTCTCAAGCACTCCAGGATTAATATTGGTCTGCCCTATGTTAATGCCCAGTCTATTCCTGTCATCAGAAAAATGTATATGAAGGGCTAAAACCTGCCATGCAGCAGTTCCACTCCATTCTCACCTTTAGAGATCTATGTGAAGACCAGGCGTGCCCATGCCTAGCTTTGTGCAGTGCACCATTTTACTACCCGTCTGTAATACAACATCCTACATTCTTCTGCCCTGTCCTCTCAGGGTCTCTTTATACTGCACCTTTGTCTTGGCTCTAAATGAACCTCTGACACCCAGTCCTGCTTTGACTACCATTTATGGTACATGACCCTCCCCTTATTTCTTTGATGTTGCCTAATGTTATCAGCCATTTTGCTTGTGCACAATTTCCTTTCTCTCCTAATGCCATGTACACACGATCGTATTTTCCGATGAAAAAAGTCAGACGCAGTCCGTTGGAGTTTTTTCATCGGAAATTCCGACCGCGAGTGGGCCCCATCGGAGAAATTCGGATGAATTTCATCGGAATTTTCAAATAGAACCTGTTCTATTTTTTTCCGATGAAATTCCGTCGGAATACCGATGGATCTTTGATCGTAAAAAGGTCCGATCGTGTGTACGGGGCATACGAGTTTCCAACTTCTTTAACCCTGACCAACAGTCTCCTGTTACAATGTCTCCTATAATGACATTACTGTGGCCAAATTGTTAATTCTAGAAGGCAAGTGTTGAATCAACCACCCTGGTCCTGTATGGCCAACTCTCAAATCTCAGCCTTTCTATGTGTGAAAGAGAGAAATGTCTTAGAAAAAAATATCCTAGTACATACTGAGTTGAGTATGCTTTATGCTTACTAAAATAAAGATTAAAACATACAGACTTTCTTAAACTTGCATGTGTTAATCTACACTTTTTTTTTTTGTTAATACCTGCTATATTTGGATAAAAGAAACAAAAAGTAACTAAGCCTGAGAACATTACGTTTTGCTGAGCCTTATCACCTATTGACTGCAGAAAATATCACAGCACACGCATATCAGAAAATTTCCATATAAAGGAGATCCAGGCTGAAGGCTGAACAATGCTCGACATACAAGACATTCATTTCCTGATACGTGCACATTCATTTTCTGCTATTTTGGAAGGAGTTAATCTTAATTAGATTTTTTTTCTCGCTCACTGGATATCAGGATAAAGTCTAAGGCCGGGTTCACACTATTGTGAATTGGATGTGGAAAACGCATCCAATTTGCAATAGCAGGAGATTGTGACCGGCTCTCTATGGAGTCAGTTCACATATCTCCGATGCGGCTCCGGTGCGAATTTGCACAGGAGCCCTGTGCGTCTTTTGGTCCATTTCAGGTCCGAATTCAGCCCAAAATTGGGGCTGAAAACAGACCTGAAACGATGAACCAGGACGCACCGGATCCCTGCTGGTGTGAACCGAGCCTTAAAGTGTATTAGCACCCTTGGTGCATCGACAATTATATTATAGTCTTCCCCTCCACTCTCTTACCAGTCTTATACTCACCTTTCCCAGCCTATTGTTAAAATTTTTAAAATGGGCCCATGCACAAGTTATGCACCTTACTATTCTGAAGTCGGTCTTGTAGATGCTGTGTCCCAGATAGCAAGCAATTGTGTTGCAAATTTTAAAATGACTTGCTAAGCTATTGTTTGACTTGTCAGGCTTCACAAGTTCGTTGCACAATTGCAGCAAGTCTGCACTGCATGACACCAGATCAACTTTCTTTGCAAACATTCTGCAAGTCTGCTGCAAGTTCTGGTTCAGGTATGTTGTGCAATAGTCATGCTGTAGACTTGCAGAGCTCTTGCTGTAGACTCACCACTGCAACTTTACTCTCGCTAGAGACTTGCCACGCAAATTTGCTACAAATTGGAAAAGTTGTAACTAGAACTTGTGCTTCAAGTGCTCTGCAAGTGTCCAACTTGCCAGTGAAAATGTGCAGCAAGTTAACAAGACTTACAATTCAAACCTGCCACAAATTTGTGGCAAGCTACCCTTGCTATTTGGGGTATTGATGGTTCTACAGGGCCTATGGGTCGTAACTATTCTTATAGTCAGATCTGTCATATAATTCTCCCATGTGGACCTACTGCATCATTGGGCTGGTGTGAGCTGGCCTGATCCCATTATCAGATTTCCTAATTGTAATTTTTTTATAGTTATCAATAAGGTGCTCTTCATTGGACTATTTACTATGTTGCTGATGGAGTCATGTTCATTGATACCCTCATTTATTACACACTATGTTCTCCTCCGAAATCAGACTGGGCTCACCGAACACTCCAGCCCCGACATTATGGTTTCTATGTGTACCTAGTATATTACATGTGCTGTTCTCTTTAAGAGATCGCTCTGTTGATATGTTTTGTTCTTTTACTTGGAATGAAAAATCGAATAAAAACTATTTAAACAGAAAAATGGGCCCATGCATGTGCTCTGCACTTTCCATACATTACTAAGGAGCTTCCAAATATGAGCTTATACACAACAGTTCCATAGGAACGAATGGTAGTGCACAGCTCATTCATGAACCTGGTCAGGATGGTTTCACAAAGCGTCTTTATGATCTATTCAGAGATGGCTCTTCAAATTGGGGACATGTAAGTACAATACTTTTAGGGGGTGTAGGAAGTGGGGACTATGATATAGCATTTGGTGCAGTTACACTTTAACACCTGCATTCCAGACAAACAGTTAAATATGAACTGAAACTGAACTAAATACATATACATGGACCTGCCAGAGGTTCTGTAATTGTGTTTAGCTAGGCTTGGGATCCAGGAATTCCTGCCAGAAGCACAACACTAATGAGGTCACCACTCTGCTCTCTGTTCCTATAGGTATGCTCAAATTGTTGATTTACAACACTAAACAAAGGAGTATGAACCCTTATTGACTTAAAATACTCTTCCCTTCTGAATCTGTGCAGCTGTGCATAGGATTACGAGAGGCTGATATCAGAACAGATTTGTTAAGGAAAATTAAATGTAAAGATACATGCAATGATTTTTTTTTAATTGATACATAATTGGGTGAAATTGCGTTCTTTTATATTTGCCTGGAGTGCAGATGCGCATTTACATTGTGCTTTTACTGTAGAGCTTATATGATTTTTTTTTTATTTATTTCTGTTTTAAAAGGTACTTCACAGACATATTTCTAAATTCTTTCTTGTTGCTGAATGTCAGACAAGTGCTGCCATTATATCCTTTATTCATAAAGCAGAAACATATTACTCAGTGCTCTGGAGGTGAAAACTGCAAACTCAAACCAATTCAGCTACAAAAATGTGACCCCAGGAGGAGAAGCGGGGCATGACTAAATATAAGCCATTTAGATCATTTTAAACAACTGCAAGGATAAGACTTGATAAAGAATGAAACACCTACTACAGGTTGTACCATTTGTAGTCACTAATGCCAGACTGGTTGGGTAGACTTGCAGGTAGGGATGAGATTTGAGTATGGTGCCACATTGAGTTCGAGGCAGATCTCACAATTTGTCAAAACTACAAATCTTTTGGACATAAATTGATGCATAACTCATAATGCACTGCATAACCCTTGTACCTGCTCAGAGGGGACACTGACAGCCAGGAAACGAAAAGAATAGGCAAGCCACCTCCCTCACTATAAAAGGAAAACTCCCAGAAGCCACAATTTAATGTTGTTGGAGCTGGTTGAGGAAAGCTAACAAATCTGTGCAGGGAGAGATATTTTTCTATACGGTGCTACGCAGTGCTATACGGTGTAATACAGTGCTATACATGCTATACTGTAAATTGCAGTGTGGTGAACTCTGTACTCTTATATACCCCCTTGTTTCACAGTTCCATGAACCCAACTGTTTTATGCATCTTTTTTGGGGGTATGGAGGAAATCCTGTCTTGCTAGATCCTTTTTTTAGGTTTTGGGCATGCAGCCTACTCTTGTTGCTGAACAGTTGTTGGAACTGCCCTTCAAATCCAGAATTCCACCACATTGCTGCGCGATAACTATGGTGTATCAAAAGCTCCATGCATTCACCTTCCTATCCCTATAGTTTCAGTAAATTCTAGGCATTCCATTCACCATCCCAAAAAAAAGAAAAAGAGAATGAGAGGCAGGTCTATATTGAGAGGTGGAGGTGGTGCACATGGCCGTAGTAGGGGTTAGCAGGTCCTGTAGGGCATTAAAACTGGAGGTGAGGCATGTGTGCCTTTTTTTCTAATACAGCCAGAACATACCCAGGTGATAGTTGACTGAACGTAACAACCTTCTACACCTACGTCCTTCTAGAGCAGAGCAGCCAGTTGTTTGCCAGCATTACTAAGGTGCCTTTTTCCTTCTCTCTGAGGCTGTTCCAAAACACAACATCTAGCTTTAAAGGATAAGTTTACCTTTGCAACATGTTATGTTTCACCTGTTTTTAGGGTGGAACATTTAACATGTTCCAGCATCTGCACCTCCTTCCCTCAATCCTCCTCTCATTGTGACAGCGGTTGGAGGTCTTCAATTGCGACTGACAGCTTGTAGTAGATAATGAACCACAAGGGTGCTGGTGAGCACTCTAGTAGTTACCTAATCTTTCTGCTCTCAAGTAACTGCCTTCTCGTATGGGAGATACAGACAGACAGCTATCCTGAGAGTCTGCAGGAGCTTGACATTGCACCTGCAATCTGCTGGTTGCCAGTGCAATGCTTTGCGGGCTCCTTAGAAAAGAAATAAATAAACACACATTTTTTTACCTGCAAAAAAATGTGCATTCTTTTTTTTTTTTTTTTCTTCAAAAGGTGAACTTGGCATTTAACACACCCCCCAAACCTGTAATGTACAGGATTTGTATATTTTCAATGTGCTGAAGCATGAAAAGACCCTCTCACTTCCGTAAGTTAATTTACTTTTTCAAATTTTGCCATTGGTACACGTGCCCCATGGCAGTTCCTGGCTTCCTATACCATTTTTTTTAACATAGCCAATTTGCACACACATACAGGGCCAATTTTTTATAGGAGCCAGCATGTCTTTGTAGTGTCGGAGGAAACCAATTCAAGCACAGGAAGATTGTGTAAATGCAGTTTCACCATCATCACCACTACTTTTTCTTTATACGGTCTTTTAAAAATAATAATACACACATTAATAACACGTTTGCTAGGAAATATTTATATCGATCTATACAGCAGATCAAACATAGGGACAGCTGAGGAGGAAAGATGGACATTTGTTTCCAAAAGAGGGACAGTCCCTCCAAACAATGGACACTTGGTGGAAGATATACCCGAGACTTCCTCTGCTATCAAAGGTGCTGAACATTGATCTGGTACAGGTTGAGCAGTGGAAATTGTTGTGGTTAGTACTGGCTTCTGTAAAATACAAACCACTATACTATAACTTTAGCTGTCCATTCAAATGATAGAAAAAGTTATTTTCAACTACAGTAAATAAGAAAACAACATCAATTAGAATTAATATTTTTGTAAGGAGGCAAATATAGAATGTCACACAAATCATTCATTGCTATAGTATTTGCATCTAATTGTTGCAGCATGTATTTAATGTGACAAAACTTCACTCTGAGAATTGCAGAACTGCAGCAAAGTAATGGTGTGATCTTTGCACCCATTAAGAGTTCAAAAAATCCAACTAGCCTAGAAAATACACTATTAGCATAAACATGATGTTAACTTATGTAAATGTTATCTTACATGCCCTAACAAAGCTCGGTCAATGGGAGTTTCCGTGCGTAACAGAATAAGTGGTCCTTAGTGAAATGCATTTGTGAAAAAAAGATAATAGAACAGAGTCCTTTTCTAAGCTCTAAAACGACAACCCAACCTCGGTCACCAAACACTGACAATCATTCTACAAAAAGAATAAATTGCTACAAGAGCACTGTTAACAAGGAAGCAAAGGGGACCTATATTTTCACATGCAGGTATAAACAGTATTTAATTATTTTCTGTAATAAAACTACAAGTGCTGAAAACAACACTTTATTTAAATAAAAGGCTGGTGCCACAGTCACATGACCAAACCCAGGGGCGGATCCAGAGTCTTTTCTCGGGAGGGGCACTGCCAAAAAATATGTTTTTTTTGTGGGAAATTTATCGGGGAAATGGCTGGTGTCGTCGCTTCAATCATCCTGGCACCAAGGTTGTTATAGTGTCAGGATGATTGAAGCGCATTATTTCTATTATTACATTGTAATATAAAATGAAATAGTTCAATGCAGAATCAGTGGGAGCCCCGAGTGTGTCACTTGCCACCGTCGCCTGCAATTAGTGGGAGCCCTGAACGTGTCACTTGCCACACGTTGCGGATTGTCACTTGCCACGTCACCTGCCGCATCTTGTGGATTGTCACTTGCCACATCACCTGCCACACCTTGCGGATTGTCACTTGCCACTCACCTGCCACACCTTGCTGATTGTCTGTCACTTGCCTGCCACCAGATGCAGATTGTCATTTGCCACGTCACCTGACACAATTTGCGGATTGTCACTAACTTGCCTGCTAAGGTGTAGTTTTGGTTGTCTCTTGCTGTGTCCCAGACTCCCAGAGTCAGGCAGCAGAGAGATAATGTAATCTCTCTGCTGCCTGCACAGTGAGGGCGGAAGTCACTGCAGGAATGCAGGGCAGGCACGGGCGGTGAGAGATGAGCCTGCTCTCTCACTCTCACCTGCGCTGCCAACACACTGAACAGCACGGTCTGCCCACAAACCATGCCGCCCGCCCACAAATCGCGCCGCAAGCGGAGCCGCCCGCTTTCTTACCCCTCTGTGGAGCCGCACGCTATCGCACCTGCCCGCAGAGCAGCCCGACGTGACTCACTGACGTCACTCGTTGCTAGGCGCCAAGCGGCCCAGGCGTTAGCAACGAGTGCAGGGAAGAGGCTCCACCCACCTCCTCCTCCGCTCCTGGTATCGTGTCAGTGTGCCGTGTAACTACATTAGACGAGTCTCTCTCTCTCTGCGCCGTTGATCGTTTGATGTGAGAAACAGAGAGAGACTCAAAAAGGCAGCGGCAGCCGCAGAACAAGTACTGTATATACTCGAGTATAAGCCAACCCGAATATAAGCCGACCCGAATATAAGCCGGGGCACCTAATTTTACCCCAGAAAACTGGGAAAACTTATTGACTCGAGTATGAGCCTAGGGTGTCCATCTGCATGCCTCACTGTGCCTCACTTTGCCTCACTGTGCCCATGCCTCACTGTGCCCATGCCTCACTGTGCCCATGACTAGACTGATGTTTAACATTGGAGTCTATGGAAGGAGTGCCCAGTTTTGAAAAATCAGTTCTCCCTGGCCGTAGGTCTCCCAGACAGCAAACTTTGCACACTTGTAGAAGAGACAAGGGGCTATATGTGTGCCAAGTCTGGGGTCCAGAGGACTTACGACCGGCCGGTACTGGGTCCACAAAGTCACCAGAGAAATTACCGTTTAACATTGGAGTCTATGGAAGGAGTGCCCGACTTTGAAAAATCGGTTCTCCCCGGCCGTAGGTCTTCCAGACACCAAACTTTGCACACTTGTAGAAGAGACATGGGGCTACATGTGTGCCAAGGGGACTAATGGTCGGCCGGTACCGGGTCCCCAAAAATCTGGGAGATCAGGCACAAAAAAAAACAGAGCAAGTGAGTGTGACATATGGTCTCGGGGGGGGGCAATTGCCCTTTTGCCCCCCCTGGATCCGCCCCTGACCAAACCCAAGGCCCTGATTATATAATCTATTCCAGCGGTCTGGTGTAAGAGACTCCTGCCTTAACAATGATCACAACTTAATAATGACCAAGACCATAGGCATTGGTTAAGTGAGATGGCAGTGGCCCAATCCTTGCTTCCCTTTTTTGCCTTATTGACATTTGTTGTGCTTTCAGTAACTCTTTTACTACATATAGGAGTTAAGTATTTATTGAAATAGGAATTAATTTTAGACTTCAAACAGAGGAGACACCAACTCAAAAAGAAAATAAATAAACAAATTACTCATGATACAGAATTGATATATAAATAGTTTTTTGGGGGACAAACTGGGCCTTCTTGTGATTCTAAGGTCCTCTGAGAATCTTTAAAATTTATTTGCAGTTTAAGGGGAAAAAATGTAAAAAATGTGAAAAAAATATATTTTTTATTTTGTTCAAGTTCGATCAGTAATACTTTAAACATATACTTTAAACACAAGTACCATTACTGTGGGGAAAACATACATTTTATTATGCTGCTTGTTCTATTTACTGCAACATTAAAATTACTAGACATGTGCAAGTCAAGTTAAAATTTATTTTGTTTATTCATTTTCTAATGAATTCCAACTTTTCAGAACAATTAGAATTTGGATGGTCGAAAAACGATCGACCAATCCGAATTCTGTGTGAAGAAATAGGTGGTTGTTATGTCATGATCTGTCAGCGAGCTTCCCTAACACAAACATGATGTATCTAGTAATGTCTCCAACAGAACACAAACCAATTTGAGTCCTGAGGATTTTGCAGCGATCAAATCCCTCAAGGACGATAGGAACATTATCATCAAACCCGCCGATAAAGGCGGGGGGTTGTTATCATGGACTACAGTGCCTATAGGGATGGTATGCTTTCCATGTTGGCTGATTCTACCAGCTATATGACATTAAAGAGGGACCCTTCAAAGGGCACTAAGAATGGTTTGTCTAACTTGATTGACATGGGGCGGTCAAATGGCTGGCTAACCGATGAGATTGCCA
The DNA here is from genome assembly GCA_029206835.1 of Rana muscosa. Lineage (NCBI taxonomy): Eukaryota > Metazoa > Chordata > Amphibia > Anura > Ranidae > Rana > Rana muscosa. The sequence continues at coordinate 133,161,290 of CM055117.1, read as the reverse complement.
ACTTCTTACACAATGACTATCCACGTATGCCGGTTATCTATGGATTACCGAAAGTCCACAAGGGCACTACACCGCTCAAGTTCCGACCTATAGTTTCGGGCACAGGTTCCATCACCCAACCCTTGGCCCAGGTGATAGATTTCTTTCTTGTTCATACATCACGGGACACAGAGCGGCATAGTCATTACTATTGCAGAGAAGAGCAGGGTTTTGCCTGTAATGCCTCTCTTAGGAGGGCTGGACCCTGGGATCCAGAGCTCTGGTCATACCCAAAACCAAGAGGCTATCTGTGCAGGGTGCTATACAGGTCCAGGGGAGTGGAATCCTTGGGAACCCGGTTCCTGAAGGTCTAGTACAATGCCTGCCGTGAGAGGTGAAGTTTGGGCTTCTGTGGACCAAACAAAGTCCTGCGGCGGGGAAAAGGTAAGTGGGGGCCCCTCAGGAACTTGGTTCTATTGAGGGGACCCCCAAGCCTAATATGTCTTTCTGCCTGTTACCTAAAGGTATTCCCGCTAATAGCTGTATATGCCTAAGAAATCCTAGAAATGTCTTTTCATAAAGGAAGTTTTAAAAACTGTAAACCTAGAAATGTTTTTCATAAAGGAGGTTTTAAAAAAAAAAAAAAAAAGACAAAAGTGCGGTACCTGTGTTTGTCCACTAGAGGCCGCTGTGGAACGTCTTTTTTTCTTGGGACTATTCCTTCCATGGTGAAAGTCCAGGCAGATGAGTGAGCTCTCTATCAGGGAAGCTGCATTCCTCTGTCATGCTGCCAAATAGTTTACTTCCATCCCCGAGTCCTGGTGAAACAGGGACCCTGGCTCCTCTCCCTACATGGCGCCAAGAGCGCACATGTGCATGCGCGCGCGCGCACACACGCTTTCTTTTTATAGATTTAGCTTCAAAAAAGGGGGCGGAGCCTGGCGCATGACGCGCTCTGTGCGCCCAGCGCTTCGGCGCATGTGCGGGCGTCCCAGCAAGATAAAAGGACTCAGTCCACGCTGCTTGCTATGGACACAGAGCATGAAAAGGAGCTGGTAGCATGGTATAGGGGCTTACAGCGGGCGGTTGATACAGGCATCCCCAGAAAGACGCATTAGTAGACACCCACTGATGTACATAGCAGCAAATTGCATTAGACTATTTCAGTAAAGGGGTGTATTGCGGCTGGAATACCTCAGCTTTGAACTAAGGAATATGCCGCCTAAAAAACTCTGAGATATACCTCTCAGGAAGTGTAGGGGGTCTCCATCGGGCTCTGAGGATCTGGAGCAGTCATCTGCACCTTCCTCCCCTGAGAAATCAGAGGTTAATACCCATAAGGAACCCCCGGGAGTGCCAGGTACTGCGGCTGTCCTCAGTCCACCTGCTCCTGCATATATAACAGAGGAGGTTTTTGCCTCAACTCTGGAGGGATTGGAGCAGAGATTGGCAGCATTGATCGCTTCTTCTCTACAGGAAAGAAAGCGCACCAGATCTCCATCCCCTCCATTAGAGTGCCTGTTGGCAGAGCAACAGTCCCAGGAAGGGACTGACCTACCTGAAGGGGATCAGGAGGAGGTTAACTCTGTTTTTGAGGAATCGACAGTAGATGAACCATTTTCAGCATCACAGACTGAAAGATTGTGGGTCCAGACCCTAACTGACATGGTTCGATCTGCATTTAAAATGCCTCTTGTTGAACCATCAACTACTGCTGTCTCCTCATTGGGGTCGCTAAAAGCTCCCCAGATTAATTGCTCCTTTCCAATTCATCCATTATTGGAAGGACTTATATACCAGGACTGGGAACATCCTGATAAACTATTTGTTCCGCCTAAGAAATTTCCGGTGATCTATCCCATGGAGGAAAGATTCACCCAGAGATGGAATGTTCCTACGGTGGACGCAGCCATTTCTTCTGTGAACAAATCACTGACATGTCCAGTAGATAATGTTCAAATGTTCAAAGATCCAGTAGATAAAAAATTGGAGTCTTTATTAAAATCTGCTTTTTCCACAGCAGGGGCTGTTACACAGCCAGCAGTGGCAGCTATTGGGGTCTGCCAAGCTTTAAAGGATCAAATGAAAATGGTCCTGAGGGATTTGCCAGACCAGCAGGCCCAGGCTCTGGCTGATCTGCCTAGAGCATTATGCTTTGCAGTTGACGCCATCAAGGATTCTATCCTCAGGCCTCCCGCCTCACGCTGTCTTTGGTACATATGCGTAGGCTTCTGTAGCTCAAGAACTGGTCTGCTGAGGCTCCCTGTAAGAAGCTCTTAGTTAGCTTCCCATTTCATGGAGAACGCCTTTTTGGCGAAGACCTGGATAAATATATCCAGAAGATTTCCAGTGGTAAAGTACTCTCTTACCAATTAAAAAGAGGTCTAGGGGTCCATCTTTTAAGAGGACTACCTCTCCTATCCCTGGGACGTCTGCTACTAAGCAGTTCCGACGGCCTCCTCGGTCAAACTCAGGAGGTAAAAATCAGGGACAGTCACAGGGTAATAAAAAACCCTGGATCCGAAGAGGTACTAAACCAGCCTCCAAGTTAAGCCTATGAAGGGCTGCCCCCACTCAAACGGGTGGGGGGAAGACTTCAGTTGTTCACAGAGACCTGGCGGGAGACGATCAAAGACAGATGGGTGCTCTCCGCAGTAACTCGGGGATACAAGTTGGAGTTAAAAGAGTCTTCTCCTTTCCATTTTATGTGGTCAGGCATGCCAAAAGACCCTCTGAAAAGAAGGTGTCTCCTAGTGGCGTTAGAACAACTATTGCTCCAAGGAGTAATTATGGAGGTTCCTATGGAAGAGTGGGGGTTGAGTTTCTACTCAAACCTTTTCACAGTCCCGAAACCAAACGGGGACATAAGACCTAATAGATAAATAAAGAGTCTAAACAAATTTCTAAACGTCCGGTCCTTCCGGATGGAGTCGATCCGATCGGTCACCGCTGCCCTACAGGGGGAGGAATGGTTAGCCTCGATCGACATCAAAGATGCTTACTTGCATGTTCCCATCTTTCCAGGTCATCAAAAATTTCTACGCTTTGCAGTAGAAGGGCGCCATTTTCAGTTCAGAGCCTTACCATTCGGTCTGGCCACAGCACCACGAGTGTTCACAAAAATTCTGGCCCCACTGTTGGCCGATCTAAGAACACGAGGTGTAACGATAATGGCATACCTAGACGACCTGTTGTTGATTGACCACTCAGTTGCCAAGCTAGAAGTGGTAATTGTCGATACAATCAAGTATCTAGAATCTCACGGTTGGGTCATCAACCTGGACAAGTCAGCCCTACAGCCAGTGAAAAACCTGGTATATCTAGGGCTACGGCTGGATTCAGACCAGAGGAGGATTTTCCTACCTCAAGACAAAGTATCCTCTTTGAGGGACTTGGTCCGCCTACTTTGTGCAAAAAAGACAGCCGTCCATATGCCTGTGCATGAGGCTGCTAGGAAAGATGGTAGCATCATTCGAAGCTGTGCCATACGCCCAATTCCACTCAAGGAATTTACAGAGGGCCATATTGTCAGCCTGGAACGGAAAAATTCAGGCTCTAGACTTCCCGATGGCTTTGTCCCCTTCCGTTCGGAAGAGTCTCTGCTGGTGGTTGATCCCCCAGAATCTCCAGAAGGGAAAACCCTTCAGTCCGATATCCTGGAAGGTGGTCACTACAGATGCCAGCCTTATAGGCTGGGGGGCAGAACTGGAGCAATGGTCTCTCCAGGGCAGATGGTCAAATGTAGTAAAAACCCTGCCCATCAATCTCTTACAGAAACGAGAAGCCCGGTATGCCCTAGTAGCCTGGGCATCCAGACTCCAAGGGTCCCCTGTCAGAATTCAATCAGACAATGCCACAGCAGTGGCATATATCAATCATCAGGGAGGCACCAGGAGTTGTGCAGCCCAGAGGGAAGTAAGTCACATCCTGGAATGGGCAGAAAAGCATGTCCCATGTATGTCAGCTGTCTTCATTCCAGGGGTGGAGAATTGGAAGGCAGACTTTCTAAGTCGCCAACAGTTATGCCCAGGGGAATGGTCCCTTCATCCCGAGGTCTTCCGAGCAATATGTCAGCGGTGGGGAACACCGGATGTAGATCTGCTAGCATCCAGATTCAACGCAAAGGTGGACAGATTTGTCTCCCGGACAAGGGATCCCCTCGCTTGCGGCTCGGATGCTCTGGTGTTCCCTTGGAATCAGTTCAGACTGATATATGCATTCCCTCCGCTACAATTGTTGCCTCGACTCCTTCGCAGAGTCAGGTTGGAAAAGAAGCCGGTGATCTTGGTGGCTCTAGCGTGGCCCCGAAGGGCCTGGTATGCGGAGATCATCAAAATGTCTGTGGGGAGTCCTTGGACCCTTCCACGTCGTCCGGACCTGCTTTCGCAAGGGCCGATATACCACCCTTCCTTACTAACTCTAAGTTTAACGGCCTGGCTATTGAATCCCACATCCTAAAGAAGAGAGGTCTCTCTAACTCTGTGGTATCAACTATAATCAATGCCAGGAAGCCTGTATCCAGGCAGATCTACTATAGAGTTTGGAAGGCGTACATCACTTGGTGCGAGGCCAGAAAGTGGCATCCACGTAAGTACGTTATAGGCAGAATTCTGGACTTCCTACAGTGGGCTGTAGACAGGAAGTTTGCCTTAAGTACTATCAGGGGTCAGGTTTCGGCCTTATCAATACTATTTCAAAGGCCCCTGGCTATGCATTCACTTGTCAAATCCTTTATGCAAGGGGTGACTCGTATTATTCCACCGATTAAAGCTCCCATATGTCCATGGGATCTAAATTTGGTTCTGTCGGTTCTGCAGAAGCAGCCATTTGAACCTTTGCGGCACATTTCCTTGGTTCTACTCACCAGAAAATTGATATTTTTAGTAGCCATATGCTCGGCTAGAAGAGTGTCGGAATTAGCCGCCATGTCCTGTAAAGAGCCATGTCTGGTTATTCATGAGGACAGAGTAGTATTACGTCCTCACCCAGCCTTTCTTCCTAAGGTGGTATCGAGGTTTCACTTGAACCAGGATGTGGTTCTTCCTTCTTTTTCCCCAAACCGAGCTCGGTAGAGGAAAAGTTATTGCATTCTTTGAATGTAGTAAGAGCAGTTAAAGCTTATCTAAAGGCCACTGCTCAGATTCGTAGAACGGATTCTTTGTTTGTTCTGCCGGAAGGCCCCAGAAAGGGTCAGGCAGCATCAAAATCTACTTTAGCCAAGTGGATTCAACAGGTCATAATACAAGCCTATGGCTTGAGAAGTAGACCGCCTCCGTTCAAAGTTAGGGCGCACTCCACGAGAGCAGTTGGAACTTCATGGGCAGTGCATCACCAGGCCTCCCTGGCTCAAATTTGTAAGGCCGCAACATGGTCTTCAGTACACACGTTTACTAGGTTCTACCAGGTGGACGTTAGAAGTCAGGAGGATGTCGCCTTTGGGCGCAGTGTGTTGCAGGCCGCAAAAGATCCTCATGCCTGATGGCGCCCAGCTTATGTATGGTGTATCCCCCCCCTCATTTGGCATTGCTTTGGGACGTCCCACATAGTAATGACTATGCCGCTCTGTGTCCCGTGATGTATGAACAAGAAAATAGGATTTTTAAAACAGCTTACCTGTAAAATCCTTTTCTTGGAGTACATCACGGGACACAGAGCTCCCACCCCTCTTTTGGGGACACGTATTGCTTTGCTACAAAACTGAGGTGCTCCCGGATGGGAGGGGCTTATATAGGGGAGGGTACTTCCTGTTTTGGAAGTTGCCAGTGCCAGCACCTGAAGGTAATTCTATATAACCCACATAGTAATGACTATGCCGCTCTGTGTCCCGTGATGTACTCCAAGAAAAGGATTTTACAGGTAAGCTGTTTTAAAAATCCTACTTTTTACAGCCATTGATTGGTGAAGGAGTTACCTGCTTATATTCGTGACACAAGTGACTTTCTTGAAAAACTGGGGCCCTCCTCGACATTTCACGATGAATGGAAACTTTCCACAATGGACATTTCCTCTTTGTATACTTGCATACCAAATAATGCTGGCTTGCTGGCCGTTGAACATTTCCTTGCCGAACAGGGTTCCGCTGTATTACCAAGTGGTTACATATTGAAATGTCTTGAGTTCATTCTTGTTAACAACCATTTTAGGTTTGAAGGGAGGACATACACGCAGATTCATGGGATGGCAATGGGGAGCTCAGCAGCACCCTCGTTTGCCAATCTATTTGTGGGCTATCTCGAAGAGATGTATATCTATCCATCCCCCCTGTTCAACAAATATGTAAAGAAATGGATGAGGTATATAGATGACATTTTTTTCATCTGGACTGGGAGTGAGGTTGATTTTGTTGAGTTCGTTGATTTTTTGAATAGTATATTCCCAGGGATAATATTTAATCCTGAGTTTTCACATGAACGTATTGCTTTTCTTGACAGATCTTTAGGACCCGCAATCAGGACCAGACCTATTATAGATAGAAATAAAGGGGGCGCTAATAAGTGCAAGTGAAAACCAATAATGTGATTAGTTAATATGCGTGTTACAATTTCCCAATTGATATATATACAATGACAAATACTAAAAATTTGTGTCCCAATAAATTAAAAAAACAAATGTCCAACAGAAAAAAATCTGAAATTTGCTGCTGAAAAAAATCCTCAAGTTTCATGTAGCTCCAATACTCAGTGCTGACAACCAAAGACTTGAAGTGATGTGGATTGTGCTCCTTCACCGAGGAAAAACATACACCCAAAATGCTGTAGTAAATCCTGCTTACCAGAACTAGTTGACCACTTAATGTCAAGACCAGAAATTTAAGATGGAAACATTCCATAGTGTAAAACCGTTTTTATTTAGTTAAAAGAACATAAAAAGAGCCAAAAGGCTACTCACATATAAAAGTGCCTTGTCCCGGCACTGGGGCTGCAGGCTCTCAGAGAAATTGGAAATGAGGAACCGCTACGGACGATCCACTTCCATGGACGGCGTGCGTTCCACCTCCCTCCTTCCGCTAACCACACAGGCTGGATGCAGGCGTACAAACACGTGACCAGATACCGTCTCGACGTACGTTTCGTAAGATGCTACGTCATCAGGAAGCGTATCTGGTCACTGAAGGTCACGTAATTTATATTGTGTTTACTGGAATACCCGGGAAAAAACAATTGAATTGTGCAGCCTCAGTCTCGGTTAGGACTGAACAAAACCAATAGTCGCATTAACATAAATACGTATACTTGGTGCATAGATTTGAAATTGCAATGTAACCAACCTAAACCAAACATTTAATGATGTGTATATAACAATGATTGGTAGTCTAAACATTACCCTCAGAGTATATTCAGGCTCATCATTAATTAACCAAGGGACACGGTGAGTGCTCTAGTGTCCCCTAGTGTTAGTATTACAAACTTCACCCAAAGAAGTATTTGTTAAAAAGTGTACTAACTTCATATAACCATATAAAAAAAAACATCCTTCCATATGGATATGGGCAATAGTGGATAGTCCAGATATTTGCTAACAGATACCAGGAATCTTAATGCCTTTTGTTGAGACACTAGAGGTTATCCCGCCTCTTCAAATTGGTGCCAGAACAATTCACCACAGAAAACTACATAAGAAAACGGGAAGGACTACGTCAGTCTCTTTAAAGAAGTATATATGTAATGGATTTTGGATCAAAGATATTGTAACCAAATGTCAAAACATATAAAAATTGCTAATCGTTGGAGAGGAAACAATTGAGATCTAGCTCTATGTTCATACCAAGCGGATGCATACACTTTAGTCTATAGAGCCACTTGGTCTCGTTTTTTGAGACCTCTCTGGTCATATGTGTGCCTCTCCAGTGTCTAGCAATTTTGTCGATCCCATAGAATTTGCACAACGAGGGGTCACTATTATGAAACATTTTAAAATGCCTAGAAACACTATGATTTGGATAGCCGTTTTTAATATTTTTAAGGTGTTCATTAATTCTGATTCTCAGATTTCTTGCAGTGCAGCCTACGTACTGGGGAGAACAAGGGCACTCCAGCACATATGTCACATGATCTGAATTGCACGTGATAAACGACTTGATGTTAAAATTTTCATTGGTAAATTTGGACTGAAAATTTCAAATTTTCTTGGGGGCCCCTGCTTTTCTAGTCGTTTTACAGGCTTTGCACCTAGTGCAATAGTGGAAGCCTACACTATCAAGGAAAGTGAAGGTTTTTTTTTGGAGGATCAGGTACATTCTTCGCAATTTTTATTCTGAGCCCTGGGGCTCTTCTATAAATAAATTTGGGTTTTGCAGGAACAGTGGGTTTCAGATCAGGGTCCTTAAGCAAAATTGGCCAATGTTTTTTAATAATAGCTTCGACCTGCTTGTACTGTCTGTTAAATCCTGAAACAAAAGCTACTTCCCCTTTAAAATCTGATTTTACCTTAGTTTCTAGGAGGGATTTTCTATCCATGGCGGACACTTGTGTTAATACCTGGGTGAGTGCCCCCATAGGGTATCCCTTCTCTAAGAACTTTTCTTTAAGTATTTTGGCTTGTTCGTGAAAATCAACATCATTGGCACAATTACGCCTGAGTCTCATGAACTGTCCCTTGGGCACTGCCCCTATCCATTGTGGATGGTGGCAGCTGCGAGTTGGGACAAACCCGTTTCTATCCGTGGCCTTGAAGTACGTTTTTGTCTCATAGATCCCATGGTTCTTTGTTATAGTCACGTCAAGATAGTTCACACTAATAAGATTAGATTCCACCGTGAACTTCAGACCATACTCATTTGCATTCATTTTTTCTATGAATGATGTCAAGCTTGACATAGGTCCATCCCATAGCAAGATGACATCATCAATATATCTTTTATAAAAGATCAATGATCTATTCTGGTCCTTAAAGATGGTCTCAAGTTCCCACTTATTGAGAATTACATTTGCCACACTAGGGGCGTACCGTGCCCCCATGGCCACGCCTCCAGTCTGGTTGTAGAAGTTATCCCTAGCCCAGAAAAAAATGTTGCCCATAGCTAACTCTAGGCCCCTAACCAGATAGTTTATCTGGGCCTTTTTGAGTTTAGATTCTCTAAAGAGAGCCCATTTAATAGCTACCTGGGCATCCTTGTGTTTGATATTAGTATATAATGATTCAATATCTATTGTAACCATAATAGTATTTTCTGTGGCTTTAATTTCATTCAGAAGAACCATGAGGTCTTTACTATCTTTCAAGTAAGAAGGGCTTTGTGACACTAGGGGTTTAAAAAACCCATCCAAGTACTCACCCAACCTAGAGAACAAGGAGTCCAGCCCACTGATGATGGGTCGGCCTGGTGGAAACTCCTTGTTCTTATGTACTTTAGGCACTATATATAGTACCGGGACCTTGGGTACGTGTATTTTAATATAATTAGCTTCCTTTGGGTTTAACAAGGACTTAGATATTCCCTCCTCTACCCAAAGATTCAATTCTTCTTTTAATCTGATTGTGGGGTCTCCTTTTAGTTTTTTATATGTAGCTGTGTCGTTAAGTAGTCTTTCAATTTCTTGGTAATAGTATTCACGAGTTAATATCACCAAACCTCCCCCCTTATCTGCTGGTCTCACCACTATTTGTTTATTTTCTTCTAATAGTTTAATTCCTTCCCAAATATTTTTATTAGATCCATGTTTTTGAATTGCTAGTTCCCTAGCTTCATCTTGCACCATAGTCCTAAAAACTTCTATATGATGATTTTTGCCTTTACCAGGATTGAACACTGAATTATTTTTTTAACCCACTATGCACATACTGCTGGTCAGTAATGTCCCCTCCTGTCACAGATCTTTGATTTGCATAATGTTTTTTAATATTCAATTTGCGGACATATTTTTCGATGTCTATGAACAACTCGAATTTGTCCACATTTTTATCGGGTGCAAATTTTAGCCCTTGATTTAGCACTTCCCATTCTTGATCAGTGAAAGCTACCCCCGCTAGATTGTAAATTCCTCCGTTTATCTGTTCCTTTTTCTTTTCTTTTCTCTTTCCTCCTCATCGCCCTCTTTGTCTATGGGGTCTTTGGGGGCCTGTGGAGTGCTGGATGGGATACGGTAAGGTTGCTTCCAGTCTCTCCATTCCCCCCCTGGTAGGGATTCTGATAGGGACCTGGTCTTCCTCTAAAGTTACCTCTAAAGGATCCACGTGGGGGTCTTGGTGGATAGTAATTTCTATTCTGTTCATAATATCCATAATCCGGCCCCCTATTTTCCAGTAGTGCGAACCTATTGTAGGTATGCACTGGATGAGCTGTTGGATAAGGATATGAACTGGGCTGTGTATAATAGGAATTCTTTGGCATATGGTTAGGTGTTTTAATGATCTTTTTAGGGGTACTCGAGGTTCTTGGTTTGTTTTTTGGAACTGCCGCCGTGGGGGCCTCAGCTTCCCTTTCTATTGATAATTCCGATGCAGGGGCGGAAGCAATAGTATCCTGCCATTTATAAACTTTATTATCCTCAAAGTCCTTTATATCTCTCTGATATTTTTTCAATTTTTTGTTTTTGATTTCCCCGTCATATTTAATTAGATGGTTTTGTAAACTTTTTGCTTTCTCTTCATATTCATTGTTTTTTTTTAAATGGTTCCATTCTTTCTTTGAGGTCTGCTATTTTAGCCTCTAGAATTACATTTTAATTTTTTCGTCTTCCAATCATGAGTTGCATGAGTTTTTGCTCACATGCATTAAAAAACTGGTACCATTCGTCCAACAATTGAAGGTCTTCAATCCCATCATTGGGACTGACATCCCACCTTAACCTTCTGGGAGTAAGATTTTTTTCCAATATACATTTCAAAAGAGGCTATGTCCCACCATAGCCTGATTTGTTTTTCCATGTCAAATTGTAATTGTTTAAAACCCCTTTCGAGATCTATATTGGGACTAGGAGTTTGTTGAAAAATATCCTCTATGTTAATATGTCTTTCTTTCATATAATTGAACACATCCATGTCTGCGTGAGTGGTAAGATATCAAACCCCTGGGCAGGATACTCCAATGTGAAATTTTAAGGTGAACTCCGCGACAAATTTTTTTTTAAATATATAAACCAGGTCGACTGACACACGACCTCAAAAAGATCCTACTTAGGAAAGATCCTACTTAGGAAACTAAACTAAAGCTGCTCCCCTGAGAAGTGAATGGCTCCCAGTGATAGATAGAAATAAAGGGGCGCTAATAAGTGCAAGTGAAAAATAATGTGATTAGTTAATATGCGTGTTACAATTTCCCAATTGATATATATACAATGACAAATACTAAAAATTTGTGTCCCAATAAATTAAAAAAACAAATGTCCAACAGAAAAAAATCTGAAATTTGCTGCTGAAAAAAATCCTCAAGTTTCATGTAGCTCCAATACTCAGTGCTGACAACCAAAGACTTGAAGTGATGTGGATTGTGCTCCTTCACCAAGGAAAAACATACACCCAAAGTGCTGTAGTAAATCCTGCTTACCAGAACTAGTTGACCACTTTAACTAAAAAGTAAGTCAAAGATCGCTTGTACAGGGTAGTGCCTGTTCACATGGATTGGACCTGGGAAAAATCCTTCCTCCTCATAATGTCAAGACCGGAAATTTAAGATGGAAACATTCCATAGTGTAAAACCGTTTTTATTTAGTTAAAAGAACATAAAAAGAGCCAAAAGGCTACTCACATATAAAAGTGCCTTGTCCCGGCACTGGGGCTGCAGGCTCTCAGAGAAATTGGAAATGGGAAATGAGGAACCGCTACGGTCGATCCACTTCCATGGACGGCGTGCGTTCCACCTCCCTCCTTCCGCTAACCACACAGGCCGGATGCAGGCGTACAAACACGTGACCAGATACCGCCTCGACGTACGTTTCGTAAGATGCTACGTCATCAGGAAGCGTATCTGGTCACTGGAGGTCACGTAATTTATATTGTGTTTACTGGAATACCCGGGAAAAACCAATTGAATTGCGCAGCCTCAGTCTCAGTTAGGACTGAACAAAACCAATAGTCGCATTAACATAAATACGTATACTTGGTGCATAGATTTGAAATTGCAATGTAACCAACCTAAACCAAACATTTAATGATGTGTATATAACAATGATTGGTAGTCTAAACATTACCCTCAGAGTATATTCAGGCTCATCATTAATTAACCAAGGGACACGGTAAGTGCTCTAGTGTCCCCTAGTGTTAGTATTACAAACTTCACCCAAAGAAGTATATGTATTTATGTTAATGCGATTTCCGGTCTTGACATTATGAGGAGGAAGGATTTTTCCCAGGTCCAATCCATGTGAACAGGCACTACCCTGTACAAGCGATCTTTGACTTACTTTTTAGTTAAAGTGGTCAACTAGTTCTGGTAAGCAGGATTTACTATAGCACTTTGGGTGTATGTTTTTCCTTGGTGAAGGAGCACAATCCACATCACTTCAAGTCTTTGGTTGTCAGCACTGAGTATTGGAGCTACATGAAACTTGAGGATTTTTTTCAGCAGCAAATTTCAGATTTTTTTCTGTTGGACATTTGTTTTTTTAATTTATTGGGACACAAATTTTTATTATTTTTCATTGTATATATATCAATTGGGAAATTGTAACACGCATATTAACTAATCACATTATTGGTTTTCACTTGCACTTATTAGCGCCCCCTTTATTTCTATCTATCACTGGGAGCCATTCACTTCTCAGGGGAGCAGCTTTAGTTTAGTTTCCTAAATAGGATCTTTCCTAAGTAGGATCGTTTTGAGGTTGTGTGTCAGTCAACCTGGTTTATATATTTTTAAAAAAAATTGTCGCGGAGTTGGGCTTGAATTTCTTTTTTCCTCTCATGTTTTCTTTATTTTATTTATTATTATATTATTATTTTATTATTTTTTATTATTATTATTTTTCTGATTACTATTATTTAGATTTTCGTTTTTTTGTTTGTTTTTTGTTTGTGTTTTTGTTTCATTATTATTTTGATTTAATATTTTTTTCACTTTTTCATTTCATTTTGATTTTGATTTATTTTTATATTTGTATATTATTTTTATGTTTATTTTTATTTTATTATTTTTATTTATATTTATTTATATATATATATATATTTTCCATTTATATTTTATTTCTGCTTCTCTTCTTTTTTTCTTATTTATTTTCTCTTTCTTCCCCTTTTCTTTTTCTCTCCCTTTCTTTTCCATTTTTTCTTATTTTCTTCCTCCTCACTCCCTTTTTTGCTTTGCACTGTATTTTCCGTTCTTACTTATCTTCTATGAATGCTGTTTGCTTCTCAAGCCTCGCTCCCACACTCTTGCACGTCTATTGGGTGGCCTTGTGCGGCTTGGTTTCCATGACAGCGGCGGCCCCGCAGTTTGGTGTCCTCCTTGGTCTCCATTGCGTCCTATACGCATGTGCGGTACACGCGGCACGCCGCTATTGGCTGTCGGCGCACCGGATCTGTTATTGACTTACTGTTCTGTGACAACACGAAGAATTTACTGCACGTAGCGGGCCAATGCAATGTGCACAGCGCCCGTACCTTGAGGATGAATGTGCGGTCTGATTATGGATTCCTTCTACTACAGTAATTAGTCTTACGTAAGCTTTTTATATTACCTGACTTCTATTGTACTAGTGTGTCTTTTTTAATTGTTCTGGCGGGATTTTGGCGCCATAATGACGTCATGGGAGGGGGTGTTAACCTTTTTTCACATGTTTTGATTGGTGACTGTTATATATATAAATATATATTGTGTTGATGCACTGGTACACTTTATCACTTGTCTGACGAAGGGGTCCTACGCGGCTCCGAAACGTTACACTTTTGTGAGGTTTTTTAAACAATAAAAACGTTTTGGACGTAATTGGAACAATCCTTGGTGTGCTGGCGAATATGGTCGATTGTGATGTTTCCAGGACCCATCTGGTAATCACTGCAGCACCCATTATCCTATAAAGAGCCGCTTTTCCAGGAACGTGTGCGAGTGGAATATTGGGTAGACCCTTAACAACCATGGGTCATGATCTGTCAGCGAGCTTCCCTACTGGCAGATGAATGTTACGAAAAGAATGCCGGCATTGCCCGGCGATAGAAAAATGTAAAAAAAAATGGCGTAAGGTTCCCCCACACCAGTCCATATCAGGCCCTTCGGGTCTGGTATGGATTTTAAGGAGAATCCCACACCAAAATAAGAAAAAAATGGCGTAGGACCCACCCCCCAAAATCCATAACAAACTCTTATGCAAGCATGCAGCCCGACAGGTCAGAAAAGGGGGGGTTAAGAGAGTGCCCCCCCTCCTGAACCATACCAGGCCACATGCCCTCAACATGGGGGGTGGGTGCTTTGGGGCAGGAGGGTTCCCACTTTAAGTGAAACAATAAAAATGAAAAATTCCTTTAAATATATTGCCTGGGGGGGGGGGGGGGGTATCCTTAGTCTGCCTGTAAAGTGGCAAAGTGTAGTATGTATAAAATATGCTGCAGCAAAAATGACATTTGTAAAGAAAAAAATGCATGAAATTACATTTAAATTTCCGGCAATACAATACCATTTCTGGCAATAGAGGAATGTTAAAAAAATGGCATGGGGCCCCCCCAGTCCATACTGGGCCCTTCGGGCCTGGTATGGATTTTGGGGGGACCCCAAGCCGTTTTTATTTCTACATTTTTCTATTGCGGGGCAATGCCGGAATTCTTTTCTTTACATTAATTTGTCAGTGGGGATGCCCACTGAGAGATTATGACTCATGCTTGTTAAGGATGCGGGCAGCCGGCTTCTCGACCCGCTGCTTAACAACCAGCTATTTCTTCACACAAAATTCGGATTGGTCGATTGTTTTACGACTGATCCAAATTCAAATCGAAAAGTTGGAATTCGTTAAAAAATTTATAAATTAAATGACCTTTAACCGCTTCAGCCCCGGACCATTTTGGTGGTCAAAGACCAGGCCACTTTTTGCGATTCGGCACTGCGTCGCTTTAACTGACAATTGCGCGGTCATGCGACGTGGCTCCCAATCAAAATTGGTGTCCTTTTTTTCCCACGAATAGACCTTTCTTTTGGTGGTATTTGATCACCTCTGCGTTTTTTATTTTTTGCGCTATAACCCAAAAAAAAAAAACAATTTTGAAATAAATTCAATATTTTTAACTTTTTGCTATAATAAATATCCCCAACAAATATATAAAAAAAACATTTTTTTTCCACAGTTTAGTCCAATACGTATTCTTCTACATATTTTTGGTAAAAAAAAATGGCAATAAGCGTTTATTGATTGGTTTGCGCAAAAGTTATAGCTTCTACAAAATAGGGGACTGTTTTATGGAACTTTTATTAATAATTATTTTTTTTTACTAGTTATGGCGGCGATCAGCGATTTTTATTGTGACTGTGACATTATGACGGACACATCGGACACTTTTGACATCATTTTGGGACCATTGTCATTTTTAAAGCGAACAGTGCTATAAATATGCACTGATTACTGTAAAAATTACACTGGCAGTGAAGGGGTTAACCACTAGGTGGCACTGCAGGGGTTAAGTCAGTACTAGGGAGTGATTCTTACTGTTAGGGGGCATGGCTACACGGGACACGTCACTGATGACCGTTCCTGATCACGGGGAATGGTCATCAGTGACAGTGTCACTAGGCAGAATAGGGGAATGCCTTGTTTACAAAGACATTCCCCTGTTCTGCCCTTGCCGACCGCAATCGCGGGCCGCCCGGGAACATCGAGTTCCCGGGACCCGCGGCCGCACTTGCGAGGCACGCAGGAAATTTAAAGGGACGTACCTGTACGCCAATGTGCCTGCCTGTGCCATTCTGCCGACGTACATCCTGGTGCGCGGTCGGCAAGGGGTTAATGAAAACGAAACAAAACAAAACAAATGCTGAAATCAAACTAAACGAATTCCATAACAAAACAAAATTGGTAACATAACGAATCTATCTGAAAAAAATAAATAAAAAAAAAATTCCATTCTGCACATGTCTAAAAATTTTATTTTTGGTACAAAGCATGTTAAATTATTTACAAATGAAATACTTTTTTTTGCATATAGCATAATTATTTACTTTTAACACACACAGGTTTATAACACGCACCTTCATTTTAAGAGGGAAGTTTCAGGATATTTTTTTTTTTTTAAATAAACAACTTTGAAGCAAAATAAGGGTCAGTGCCCATTAATGCAGCCTGATTAGTGCCCATCTGCAGCCTCAATGCAGCCTGTTCAATACCCATCTGCAGCCTCAATGCAGCCTGATCAATGCCCATCTGCAGCCCATCTCCCATCAATGCAGCCTGATTAGTGCCAATCTGCAGCCTCAATGCAGCCTGTTCAATACCCATCTGCAGCCTCAATGCATTCTGATCAATGCCCATCTGCAGCCCATCTCCCATCAATGCAGCCTGAGTAATGGCCATCTGCAGCCTCAATTCAGCCTGATCAATGCCCATCTGCAGCCCATCTACCATCACTGCAGCCTGGTTAATGCCCATTTTCAGCCTCGATTCCCATCTGCAGCCTCACCATCTCTCATCAATGCAGCCTAAACAGTGCAGGAAATCACTGAGCCGTCATCTCCTGTTTACTCGGCTCTCAGTTGGCAGTCACACAGTCCCGCCTCCACCATCAGTATTGGACCAGCTCCTGTAATAGACAGAACACATGTCCAATGCCAAGGACTGAGGCGGGACTGTGTGTGTGAGGTGAGAGCCGAGTAAACAGGAGATGACGGTTTGGTGAATTCCGGCGGCGCTCCTCCTCCTCCATCCCCTCTGAGGTACACTATCGGCTTATAACACACACCCGTGATTTGCCCCCTGTTTTCAGGGGGAAAAAAGTGTGTGTTATACGCCGATAAATACGGTATTTCATTTTTCTCATAATGCATTAGTACTTTAAAGTTCTTACTGATTTAAAAGAAAACAGATATACCCTAAACCACGTATTTTATTACAATAAACCCTTAAATATAGCAATACATATATGTGCTTTATAATTTTTTTTAAATAGTGCTTATACAGGATGATCTACTGAAATGAATGGGTTAAGTAGTAAAATAAAGGCATGCCCTAGTTAGTTAAGAGTTAACGAATACCCTGTGCACACAATAAACATTCTTCTGTGTTAGCTGCAGCTCTCTCACTCAGGCTGCTTTAACACTGGGGCGGCGGGTCCGTTAGCGGTAAAGCGCTGCTAGTGTTAGCTTTTTAAGCGGCGCTGTTCGCCCGCTAGCGGGGCACTTTTATCCTCCAAGAGGGGGTTAAGAAGGGGTTAAAATCACCCATGTTGCAGCCTGAAAAGTGTGTCGGAAGCACTGCCCGTTCATTCCAATGGGCAGGGGTGGTGTAAAAGCACTAAAACGCCTCACAGATGCTATCTGTCAGGGAACTGAGGAAATAAGACAGCTAGTGTGTTACTTTTGTTATTGTTTACAAATGTTACATTTAAGGATCACTGTGATTAGCTGACTGGCTCCCAATCATAGGATTGGGAGCTCATCTTTCTACAGACACCAGGTCTCACAGGTTTTTGCATGGGAGGGAGCAGGGGAGAGGAGAAACTACAGGCAGTCACCTGGACATACCTGGAGATGCCTTGTGTACAGATGAGGAGACTTTATGGATGTGTGTAACACACTGAAGGTAAGCAACTGGTTAAAGGAATAGGTTTGCTTGAAAGCAATTTTGTTGCTTGAAAATAAATTGTTAAAACAATTGCTTGATCTTGATACTTACAAAAAGAAAAATGCATAGGAAGTCACCATTTAAGTGTAGATGTTTATTAAAACAACGAGTTAAAAGAAAATCATGCAATCACATATGGCTCTGTAATGATAGGCACATCCACAGGATGGTACATTGGTATACCCCCACTGGGTGAACCCAGAAACATAGGCATAGTACACTAGTAGTTGCAGAACAGCATCTGGAAGAGGCTGCGGGGGATGCAGAGTAATGCTGAGAAAGTGACTGTAGATGTGTAGAAGACAGCAAAACCAGTGTGGAGCACACAACAAGGCAGTTCTTGGAGGCTGGTGATGTCACATGTAGAGGGCATGGCTATGCATTTCAGGGCCGGATGTCAGATATTGGGGGAAATAACACAGAGGTATATGTGGACAATGATGTGGGTGGGCTGAGCCAAAGCGATTCTTAAAGTGACCCAGGGATGAAAATAAATGGGTAATAAGATAAGTAAATAAAAACAGCATGTGACATAACAGAACAGGGAAAAGAAATGAAGCACAAATGGATTCAATGCAGCTCTAATACAAGCAAATAAAATTTTACAAGAAAAATAAATACAAGAATACAATAAAAATAAAAATTCAATAAAAAATAATTACAAATAAAAATACAATTCATGCAAATTACTGTGTTTGTTTATAATTCTTCATTGAGACCATTAGGACACAAAGTATTCAGGGAGAAAATCCGAAATGCCTCCTGCTCACAAAGCTGGAACGCTAGAAATCTTATGGAAACTTTGCACAATTACTCATGAGATCCCTCCTCTTGTTGGTGGTCCCCGGATGTGAGTTGCCTATTTAATTCCATGCTTCATCATATAGGACTTCTTGTCGTAGAACACTTCATATTCACACAATCAGAGTTAAATTACAAACAAGCCAGATTTATTCTGGAAGCAGCCCGCTTTTGTCTGGAACAAAAATACTTTGCTTTTGATAATGCTTTCTATCTCCAGACTAGAGGCACAGCTATGGGGGAAGATGTTGCCCCCAGCTATGCTAATTTGACCATGGGTCTATGGGAGGCTAATTACATCTAAAGCCATAGCGCCTTTGCTTAGCATATGTTTTTTTGTGGCAGGTATGACAATGTCCTCTATTACATAGTTTGTTTACCAAAGACAGGGGGAAATTGAAGAGATTATTCCAAAAGAAATTCTTAAAAGAAGAACAGCTGGGTGAGACTAAATATGTTTATTAAATATCCACATATAACAAACTAGATAATTAATTAATTAGATACACCCTCCTCCACCACATTTAGTAAAATTAGACGTTTGTCTAAATTAGGAGACGGGTGGCCACCACAACCAGCCATACACATCACATATCCCTCCTGAAGGAGTACTCCTCTTATTACAGTCTCATTACATATAGATATATAAATTGGAGATGATAAATCTTCAATAGGTCTTTTGGTAGAAATGATCACTGAATTGAAAGTTCGTGCTGAGGTTCCAGTAAGGTAAGATGCAAATAGTTACAAACTATCCACCCGGAGAGGGGAAAACATGAAGTTACGTACTGCTAGCATAATCAAGGAGATAGGGCACACACTTGCTAGTTCGGAAGATTCTTGACCCAGGACAATTGGATACCGTGATGACAATTTAAGGAAACAAACGGATAGACATGGGTATACGTCC
Source organism: Rana muscosa (assembly GCA_029206835.1). NCBI lineage: Eukaryota > Metazoa > Chordata > Amphibia > Anura > Ranidae > Rana > Rana muscosa. Next base: position 133,141,910 of record CM055117.1, on the reverse strand, counting down.
CCTCAATATAGTAAATACAGCTCACCGTTTGAGGTCTTGTTTTGTCAATTTTCTCCAAGTATAAGTTCATAGATGTTTTGGCGGATATTCAGATAAATACCAAGTCCGTACCGTTCATCGTGATGGGGTATTAGTCTTCACTAGCAGAGACATGAAGTGTGCCGATCTGTGTCTATTTCAATGTAGCAATGTCCAGGCAGTTAGACACTCCATATGGATTATGCAACGTGGAGTGCGGCGTCTTCCCAGCATTGTCCGGGGATGGAGCAAAGGGAAATTTCAGGAGGGTAGGGATGGTTAGCTGCGTGGATGGGACATCCGTGCTCTCACCACAGCAAGCGTGATGGTGTGATTATTACGCGTTTCGCTTGAGACCAAGCTTCTTCAGTGCAATAGTTTGTTTACCATTGCAATCAGAATCAGTATGGTTTGTATTTTTAGTCATGTAGTTGGCACTACCTCCCTGTTTTTGGGGACATGGAATTAGGTTTTTCAGAATCTAGGATTTTGTCTAAAAATCACCTTAAAGCTACTGTTGGTTATTCTTACATTTATCCCAATAGTTGTTAGCATCCTAAATGGAAAAAAAATACCCTGAAAAGACAATTCCATCGATTACACAGAAATTGCACCTTTGACACTGAATATTTAGATCAGGGTAATACACTTCAACAAACATTTCATTAAAAAAGATATTCAACACACACTATTGTGGAATGTTTTACTACATACTTAGACCCAGTTAAAGTAGAGACCACTAGTGATAGCACCAACCAGGCCCCTATCAGATTTATTATCCAATTTCATGAAAAATTCTAAAGAGTGGATTTTCATTAAACATTGGGGGATTCTATTATAAGACGCACAGTTGTGACCGGCACTCACTCCCAAGCCTAAATTTACGTACTATTGGGCTGGCAACATAAAACGTCAGTTAGCCTCTACCAATCTCAAAAGAAAGGTAAAAATGTGCCCATGCCCATGCAACCTATTTGAAAATCTGATTGTATGTTTCAGTGACATAAGAGAAAATGCATCATTTCATTCCACATGAAAGAAAGTCCTTCCTTGCCAATGGCAAAACCCACCCTATCCCCACATTCTACAACTGCTCCACAGAATGTGTCATCTATACCTTGACCAGGTGACCTGCTATATATGGGCAGGACCAGTAGTGTATTTAGGTTTTGTGCTGCCCTAGGCCTGACTAAACTCGTGCACCCCCTAATTTAAATATGATCCACCCCTTCCTGTCACGGCCACACCCCTTTCTGTTTAAGACCCGCCCTGAATTTTTTGAGTGAGGACACTAGTTCTTAGGGCCTGGGGGGGGGGGGGGCATTGGATTACCTTAATTTGCATAGATTTCCTCTCACTTCCTGTTTGGCTATGGAGGTAGGAAGTGATGGGAAATCTCTGCAATGGGACAGGTATGGTAAAAAAAAAAAAAACTGACATGGGGCTATAACCCTCCCTTGCTCTATCCAAAACTAAAACAAAAGTGTTGCCTATAGTTCTACTTTAAGCACAAATTTCTGATAATTTTATGGAGAGGACCAAGAAGATATAACCATATCAATGGTGCAACAGAAAACATATAGCACAGTGAGGAAGGTTTGTGGTCCAGGATGATAGGACAGTCAAAATTAGAAGCAGCTTTTGTTACACTAACAGTGTGGCACAAGCCAGCGGGGACTCTTTCCGTGCTGCCTCCCTGCAAAGTGCTGCCCTAGGCCTGGGCCTTGTTGGCCTAGGCCAGGATACAGCATTGGGCAGGACCATTAGGACATTGAGAGCGAGATTTGGGGAACATCGGCGTGCCCTTGAGCAGGGGAGTGACAAGTACAGTGTACCCAGACATTTGAAAGAAATGCATGGGCAATCTACAATAGGACTACAAGTGTGGATGCTAGATCGTATCCCCAACGCCTGCTCCGAAGCTGAATGGTTTCAGAAGATTTGTGAGCAGGAGACATTTTGGATGTTTTCTCTGAATACTTTGTCTCCTAATGGTCTCTACGAAGAAATAGAATATTTTTGTCTAGCACTTGATTTCAGAGCCTCCTATTAAAGCCATCTTGCTACTAACTGATCATTTCAATTGGACTCTTTAAAGAGCCCCCCTGGTTTTATGGTTGACCTCAGTGTTTTGTGCCATAGCACATTGTGTCTTTTTCTTGTTACTTACAACTCTGGTGGGCAGCGAGTCCCTACTTCGCTCTCTTTAATCACTTGCCGTCTGCCTCACGCAAATATACGTCGGCAGAATGGAACAGGCAGGCAAAGCAACGTACAGGTACGTTGCTTTGAATGTGCCGCCTAGCGGTCGCAATGTCGCATTCACGATAAAAATAGCTGATCGTCGACATTACTAGTAAAAAAAATAATAATAAAAATGCCATAAAACTATCCCCTATTTTGTAGACGCTATAACTTTTGCGCAAATCAATAAATATACGTGTAGCGACCTCACCCCTCTCACCCCTTCTCATTCTCGGCTGGTCTGTCTCTGTCTAGGGGTGTCAGTACCGGGGGGAGGGATGAGATACTCCATGGCCCATGTCCTCCATAGTGAAGAGTGAAGGCCAGAAAGATCGGGCTTTGTGTAGGTGTCCTAGGGTCAAATCCTTTCCTCGGATTCACTCCCCTTTGCTCCTAGTAACCAGAGTTCCACACACTGAATAGGTCCAACACAGTTTTATTCTTCTCAGCGAATAAACATACAGCACAGTCAAGTTGGGACCTTTGCAACAGTTCAGTATTAATGGGAGTAGGTCGAGGCACAATCCTTCACGGTATGGCTAACCACTGTAGTGTCACCAATGGCGACTAGTCACTGCCACTAACTATATGAGATAGGACATGAATTACCTTCGCTAGCACGGCCTCTGTCAGGGGAAGGATATCCGTCCAAGGGAGTCACCGGAGGCCTCTCTGTCACCAGCAATGCTGCGCCGGACTCTCCAGAGAAGTTCTGCTCACCAGTCCTCACGAACTCAGACACGGGCACCCAAAAAGTTAGGGCCCCCTTGGATTCCTCCACCCTCGCGGAACTCAGTCGAAGGTACTGAGCCCCAGGCATCCACCATAGTACCTCACCCCAGGCTAAAGGTGCCTGAGATGGACTCCATCTCTCGCTCCGGCCAGGTCAAGGGCACCTGGGCCCGGAACTCCGGGACGCCAGCACCCAAGCTGAATGGGCCTGGGTGCGGCCACGTCCTCCGACTCTGAACCCCAAGGTCAGGGTGTCCGCCCCTTTTATCTCTTCTCCTTTTGCGTCCCAGCAGGTTCCCCACCCCGCTGTACCAGCGCCAAGACAGGACAAAAAGGCACAGTCTTGCGGTGTGAGTTCAACTCCGGCCAGGGCGACAACGCCACCTGCAGGCCGCAGGGAACCCCACACCACCAGAGTCCTCCAAGAACCACAAAAAGGGTCTCGGATTCCCTAGCAATCAGTGCATCTGGGCTACACCACCACCCAGATGCTTCCCCCAAATTCAAATACCCGCTACATACGCTTATTGCGATTTTTTACCAAAAATATGTAGAATACATATCAGCCTAAACTGAGGAAATTGTTATATATATATATATATATATATATATATTTTTTTTTTTTTTTTGGGGGGGGGGGATATTTATTATAGCAAAAAGTAAAAAATAGATATTTTTTTTCAAAATTGTCGCTTTTTTTGGTTTATAGTGCAAAAAATAAAAACCACAGAGGTAATCAAATACCACCAAAAGAAAGCTCTAATTGTGGGGAAAAAAGGGCGTCAATTTTGTTTGGGTGCAACGTTGCACGACCGCGAAATTGTCAGTTAAAGCGACGCAGTGCCGAATCGCAAAAAAATGGCCCGGTCATTGGGCTGAGGCAATTTCAAAGACAGTCAGTGCAGAAAAAAAATAAAAACTCTGAATTGCACACCCCGTTCCGCCGCTCTTAATAGCTTAGTGGGGTGTATTTTTTCCATTATCTGTGCCCCTTTCTAATGATCATGTGCTGGTCGAAGCGGAGGGAATATTTCTTCAGTTTCGGGTGCATGCCCATTCAGCTCCGCTTGCATGTTCTTCTGCCTTGGCTCAAGTCCCGGCCAGCCGCCTGCCTGCTTATCTCCTTGCCTTCCCTGGCGGAGTGATTTTCTTCCATTCCCCACCCAGTAGTAGGAGTAAGACTTGACAGGCTGTAAGACGGGCGGCGGCGGCGACGGGCAGAGAGTCGCTGATTGCCGCCATTACTAGTAAAAAAAAAATATGTCCCCGGATTTAATTGAAAAAATCTGGTTACCTTACCCTATGTTACTATTCTGTCCTGTAGTGACGTAGAGGGCAGCAGGGGACCAGGCATCTAGTAAGTGTTGAACGCTAAGGTTCTGCTGAAGTGAGAAATGAGCACTCGCCCCCGTAGGTACCCAAGTGCCCTCTTTTGCAAGCAACCCTTATTGGAATTTGTTTTCAAATGACAAAGTCAAACAATGAATATCATATAGACATTGTTTTAACAGTAAGACATATTGAAATCTTTAAAGGGAAAAATCAGGTGTGAACAAACTTCTGTACATTATCTGCTTGCCGACCGCCGCACGCAGATATACGTCTGCAGCATGGCACGGACAGGCAAAAGGGCATATATATACGTCCCCTTTAAGAAGCAGCATTGTGGATGCGCGCGCGCCGCGAGCTCCGTGACTCCGACCGCGGGTACCGCAGACACATACCGTCGATCGTGTCACGGTGAGGAAGAAGGGGGAAATGCTTATGTATGCAAGTATTTCCCCAGTCTTCCTTGTGACAGGACAGTGACCACAGCTTCCTGTAATTGGAAGCGGTGATCACTGTCGTGTCACACACAGCCCATCCCCCCCTACAGTTAGAAGCACTCCCTAGGGCACACTTAACCCCTTCGGCGACACCTAGTGGTTAACCCCTTCACTGCCTGTGTCATTTTCACAGTAATCAGTGCATTTTTATAGCACTGATCGCTGTAAAAATGACAATGGTCCCAAAAATGTCCGATATGTCCGAAAATAAAGTCACAGTCATGATAAAAATCGCAGCTCACCGCCATTACTAGTAAAAATAATGTATAATAAAAATGCCATAATTCTATCCCCTATTTTGTAGACACTATAACTTTTGCGCAAACCAATCAATATACGCTTATTGCGATTTTTTTTACCAAAAATATGTAGAAGAATACGTATCTGCCTAAACTGAGGAAAACATATTTTTTTATATATTTTTTGGGGATATTTATTATAGCAAAAAATTTAAAATATTGCATTTTTTTCTATAATGTCGCTTTATTTCTCTTTATAGCGCAAAAAATAAAAACCGCAGAGGTGATCAAATACCACCAAAAGAAAGCTCTATTTGTGGGAAAAAAAGGACGTCAATTTTGTTTGGGAGCCACGTTGCACGACCGCGCAATTGTCAGTTAAAGCGACGCAGTGCCGAATCACAAAAAATGGCCTGGTCTTTGGCCAGCAAAATGGTCCGGGATTTAAGTGTTTAAGCAAAACAGGGGTAAACAAACTTCATGTCAACAGAGCTTATTCCCTGAAATATTTTTTCATACTCTGTAATGAATCAATTTTTATTGTCTTTCCAGTCACCCAGCCCATACCAGCTCTTACTTCATGCTGGTCCTTGTATATTTACATGCATACTAAATACTGCAGGAAGTTCACCTGTATTTGCAGGGTCCTTCTGATATACATATATACTCTTTTACTATTTTTTGCAGATAATTATCATGGACAAGGTGAGACCTCTAGGGACACTTGCACTCGCACCTACTAAAGCCATGTCGGTGCTCCGGCTGTTCCCCCATTGGTGTTACCTTTTGCTCCGCCTCCTCAGTTCCCGTGCTGGATGTTTGTTGCTGCCGCCGCCTGTGGAATCAGTAACTGATGACCTGGCTCAGCCCATGGGTGAGTATGGGGTCCTATACTCTGACCCCGATGATTACTCACCTCCCTGCCAATCTTATGCAACATACATTACATTCATTTGATTTACTACTTGTATTACAGATATAGTAAAGCATTTACCCCTGAAGAGCGAGCGCGGTCTTGCGAAACGTCGTCGGGTACTACTGATGCTTGCACATTTTTCTGATGTTTGTATATTGGTTATATACTGTTTACCATGTAAGTGGATTGTCTTCTTTTCACATTGTATGCATATTTTATCGGCCTGCATTCATTTCTGTTGTGTTTTGTATGCGCAACAAATTGTAATAAATCTACTTTTTATACAATCATGATATGTTTTTTGGCTATTCATACTCACCTCACTCAAAGTCCCAGGGCGAACCCTATGTATATATGTACTGAATTGGGGATGGGGGTGATGTTGGGGTAACACCAGATCTTTAATTATGTCTCTATTCCTCGTAACAGAAGACATGCTGAGGAGTAGTGACCACACAAGTCACGATTTGTTTCTTTCATGTGAGGATTGTAGGACTCATAATAGTCAGAAAAAAACAAAATGGTACCCATAAGCATGTGCTGACAGTTGCCTGATATGGCTTTATTTGTGGGTGGCACCAGTTAATTTTTGTTCAGAGGTTCTGTTTACAGTACCACTGGCCAATCCCAATGCCTGAAGAAGATTGTATGTACATGCCTAAATGTCCACACAGGTCTAAGTGCATCATAGTGTTTTCTACAGAATCTATTTGTTTTTGCAACTGTAATGGCAATATAGCATGGAAGAAGCTTAGATGTAGATAATGTACTGTATAACTGGAGTGTATCAAAAAAGATTACCCAAATTAAATGATCATTTACATAATCTAATTGCCATGTTCTAATGCTTAACTTTGCTATTCTGTATCTGACCTTTTAATGACTGATAAATGTGTACATATACAGTATACAATTATTTATATATACACACACTTGTATATATATATATATATATATATATATATATATATATATATATAAAGTATCTCACAAAAGTCAGTACACCCCTCACATTTTTGTAAATATTTTATTATATCTTTTCATGTGACAACACTGAAGAAATGACACTTTGCTACAATGTAAAGTAGTGAGTGTACAGCTTGTATAACAGTGTAAATTTGCTGTCCCCTTAAAATAACTCAACATACAGCCATTCATGTCTAAACTGCTGGCAACAAAAGTGAGTACACCCCTAAGTGAAATTGTCCAAATTGGGCACAAAGTGTCAATATTTTGTGTGGCCACCATTATTTTCCAGCACTGCCTTAACCCTCTTGGCCTTAACCCTGCTTGGCCAGTGCATCACCTTTACCCTCAGCTTCTTTAGCAAGGCAGTGGTCATCTTGGAGGTGTGTTTGGGGTTGTTATATTGTTGAAATACTGCCCTACAGCCCAGTCTCCGAAGGGAAGGGCTCATGCTCTGCTTAGTATGTCACAGTACCTGTTGGCATTCATGGTTCCCTCAATCAACTGTAGCTCCCCAGTACCGGCAGCACACATGCAGCCCCAGACCATGACACTCCCACTACCATGCTTGACTGTAGGCAAGACACACTTGTCTTTGCACCCCATACCTGGTTGCCGCCACACACGCGTGACACCATCTGAACCAAATACGTTTATCTTGGTCTCATCAGATCACATGACATGGTTCCAGTAATCCATGTCCTTAGTCTTCTTGTCTTCAGCAAACTGTTTGCGGGCTTTCTTGTGCGTCATCTTTAGAAGAGGCTTCCTTCTGGGACGACAGCCATGCAGTCCAATGTGATGCAGTGTGCAGCGTATGGTCTGAGCACTGACAGGCTGACCCCCCCAGTTCTTCAACCTCTGCAGCAATGCTGGCAGCACTCATAAGTCTATTTCCCAAGACAACCTCTTGGTATGACGCTGAGCACGTGCCCTCAACTTCTTTGGTCGACCATGGCGAGGCCTGTTCTGAGTGGAACCTGTCCTGTTAAACTACTGTATGGTCTTGGCCACTGTGCTGTAGCTTAGTTTCAGGGTCTTGGCAATCTTCTTATAGCCAAGGCCATCTTTATGTAGAGCAACAATTATTTTTTTCAGATCCTCAGAGAGTTCTTTGCCATAAGGTACCATGTTAAACTTCCAGGGATCAGTATGAGAGAGTGAGAGCGATAACACCAAATTTAACACACCTGCTCCCCATACACACCTGAGACCTTGTAACACTTACGAGTCACATGACACCGGGGAGGGAAAATGGCTAATTGGGCACAATTTGGAAATTTTTACTTAGGGGTGTACTCACTTTTGTTGCCAGCAGTTTAGACATTAATGGCTGTGTGTTGAGTTATTTTGAGGGGACAGCAAATCAACACTGTTATACAAGCTGTACACCCACTACTTTACATTCTAGAAAAGTGTAATTTCTTCAGTGTTGTCACATATTATATATTTTAGGGGAGAGAGGCAGCCACCATACATTTTAACAAGGGTGGCAGCCCGGGGGCAGTCCAGATAAAGTATGCACAAAAATAATATATTAATAGGTGCACTCCACAGTGTAGTTTATTCACAATAACTTGAAAAAACGAAAATTGTATATGAATATAAAACATAAAAACTTGATTCTTTGGTGTTACTTTTCAAAAATGAAATATAAATAAAGTAGAACAGAATTTACTCCTAGGGGAGATTACATGGCAACTGTTGCAACCGTAAAATGAATTATAACATTTGTTAGGAAGCTGAAATTACAGCAAGCTCAGCCATTTTAGAGTACTGCTGTGTTCATTGACTTAGTACTTAATCCTTTGTGTTTTACCTGTGTTTAATGAAATTGCCAGAACACAAACATTTTTCCAGCCTGAACACAGACCTGGGTTCAAGCTGAGAAATGCATTCAACATACAGTAAACTGTTTGAAAATGTAGAGAGAGAACTACATTCCAAGTCAACTGTTCTACTACATTTGCTTGATCTATCTATCTATCTATCTATCTATCTATCTATCTATCTATCTATCTATCTATCTATCTATCTATATATCTATTTATCTATATATCTATCCATCCATGCAGGGCCGTCGGAACAGGACAGGCAAACCAAGCAGCTGATTGGTGCCCCGACTTGTCCTGGGGCCCCAGCAGAGGGCAGCACAGCCAGAGGACTCGAGGAGGCAGCACGGGTGGAGGAGGTAAGACATTTCCCCCCCACATTTCCACTGTACTACTATGCGATCGCCCCCCCCCTCCCGCGATCGGGTCCCCCCCCTCGGCCCTGCATCCATGCACATACAGATATATAGATGATGATAGATGTTCTGGCTTTGTTTAAAAACAGACAGATTAACCACTTGAGATCCGCGCTATAGCCGAAAGACGGCTGCAGCGCGGCTCTCAAGTGCCGAGTGGACGTCCCCAGGACGTCCTTCTCTGTTTACATCCCACCGCGCGCCCTCGGTGGCGCGCGGCGGGAACAGCTGTGCGCTCCGCATCACGTGATGGCCGCGATGTCCGCCAGGTACAAGCGATCGGCTGTGACAGAGGCAGGACGTGGATTTCTGTGTTACACACAGAGATCCATGTCCTGTCAGGGAGAGAGGAGACCAATGCTGTGTCCCATGTACATAGGGACACAGATCGGTCTCCTTCTCCAGTCAGTACCCTCCCCCCCCCACAGTAAGAAACACTAATAGGGAACATATTTAACCCTTTGATCGCCCCCTAGTGTTAACCCCTTCACTGCCAGTCACATTTATACAGTAATCAATGCATTTTTATAGCACCGATCGCTGTATAAATGTGAATGGTCCCAAAATAGTGTAAAAAATGTCCGATGTGTCCACCGCAATATCGCAGGCCTGACAAAAATCGCAGATCGCCGCCATTACTAGTAAAAAAAAAAAAAATAGAATAAAAATGTCATAATTCTATCCCCTATTTTGTAGGCGCTATAACTTTTGCGCAAACCAATCACTATACGCTTATTGCAAATTTTTTTACCAAAAATAAATAAAAGAATACGTATCGGCCTAAACTGAGAAAAAAAATTTTTTTTTTTTTTAAATTGGGATATTATTATAACAAAAAGTAAAAAAATATTGTGTTTTTTTTCAACATTTTCTGTCTTTTTTTGTTTATAGCGCAAAAAATAAAAACCGCAGAGGTGATCAAATACCACCAAAAGAAAGCTCTATTTGTGGGAAAAAAATGATAAAAATATCATTTGGGTACAGCGTTGTATGACCGCGCAATTGTCATTCAAAGTGTGTCAGCGCTGAAAGCTGAAAATTAATCTGGGTACGAAGGGGGTTTAAGTGCCCAGTAAGGAAGTGGTTAAACACAAATGCATGCCAATAATAACTGTATATGTGTCTGTGTGAAAACCAAATATATAAAATAAACATATATTAAATATTTCTAATGCCCTGTACACACGATCGGATTTCCGATGGAATAAAATCCGATAGAATTTTCCGTCAGAATTCCGATGAAGCTGACTTCCATCAGTCTTGCATACACACCATCAGACAAAATTCCGACCGTCCAAAACGCCGTGACGTAAAACACTCAGACGAGCCGAGAGAAATGAAGTTCAATGCTTCTGAGCATGCGTCGACTTGATTCTGAGCATGCGTGGGTTTTTTCTCCGTTGGAGTTCCACACAGATGATCGGAATTTCCTATCGTTTTTTTTTCCATCGGAAAAAATTTAAAACATGTTCTTTTTTTTTACACCGATGGAAAAAAGTCCGATGGGGCCCAGACACGATCGTTTTTTTCCGATGAAAAAAACGATTGTGTGTACAGGGCATAAGTCATCGACCTACTATTTTATCTGTTGCCCCGTGCCATTTCAGTGGTAAGTTTTTTCATAATGGGATTTCTGGACTGAAATTAATCTCAGAGGGTTTATCCTCTTGAGTTGCATATTTGTATTTTGTATTATCCTGCCTAGCACTGCAATGCCCACTTTTTGTTCTATTTTGCTTTACTATAAATAAATAAATACATTTAAAGTAAAATTAAATATTTCTAAATAATTGTTTTGCTATTAGTTATTGCCATCAATTATTTTTTCAATGCCAGTATACAGGCTGGAACCCAATGGCTAGTGGGTTGTGGGTGTGAAAGGGTTCAGTTCAGCTGGTAGCCCATATGCTCTGCAAGAGGACAAGGTAATTTCTTCATGGATGGTGGGGGGGGGGGGGGAGAGAATTACATTCACTTTCTCTTTGCAAACAGAACCCAGTGCGGGCACGCCACCATGATGAGCCTGAGAACCGTATGGCCTTATGAGGAGATATATGTAATGGACCAAAATGCCTTCTATCATAAGAATGAATGGAATTGGTCTGTGGTTTTCTAGTTACTACTGCAAATTCCAGTGCTATTCAGTTATTCTGCATTTCCAGAATACAAATAGCGGTTCTGTGCTTCCTAAAAACTTGTAACCTTGACATGGTTGCCTACAAAACAGAACATCCAGGAAAGGACAACGCAAAAAGACCAATTTGAATTAGTTTTACCTTTTTTTTATATGCAGTGGAGCAGGAGGTGGGGCTGTTTCAAAATCAACATTCATATTCTTTGCATATGTTTTTCACTTTTACTGAGCTTGGGCGAATGGTAGAGGGGACTAGAAGGCCCCTTTAAAGGTGGGGACATGGCAACTTATAGATCAACCATTTGGATATTTATGAACCAATTGGATATTTATGAATATTCACTGACCACAAATTATTAAATCATCCTCAAACTTGAATCTAAAGGTTTATTTAACTTTTTGGTTAGTTATTTAATTATTAGGCTTTTTATAATTGGCAGTTTTAAAATATAATTTGCTGCTTAATTGTTTTCATCGTTCGTTGAATAAGACAACAGGATTGATTTACTAAAGGCAAATAGACTTTTCAAGTGCAGTTGCACTCATTTTCCCCAGAGCTTAGTGAATGTGGTAAAACTAAGCTGACTTTCATCATCCAATCATGTGCAAGTAAAAATGCATTTTTTTTTTTCTTGCACCTGTTCAGGTATTCTTTACAAAGTGAAGCTCCACCACACTCACTAAGCTCTGGGGAAACTGAGTGCACCTGTACTTGCAAAGTGAACTGTCTATTTGCCTTTAGTAAATCAATCCAAAATGTGTCACGTTGCATTGTAAACCCCATCCCTTTTCTCCAAAACTATGTCACTTTCCCTGCAATGCTGCAGTGCGAGTGGATATCTTGCCAATGTGTATATATAAGGCAAAGCCTTGATCTTTCACTTGAAAAAAGGTTGAAGCTATATGCAATACCGGTTTGCTAAATTTTTTGCAAATATTCATACAAATGATAGATAGATTGCAGTAAGAATGCATAAATGCATAAAGAATTTTACTGCAAATACATATAAATACAGCAGCATAGAACAAAAAGTCATATTTTACCTTTTATAAAGAGTGAATGTGAAAATAAGGCACAGAAAGAATAACATTTTGTAACATAGTCAGAAAGAAAGCACTACTTGCATCTTAAGCGTTTTTCCAGGAATGCTGAGCAAGACCTACTTTCTCATAGTATTTGATCTCGTAGTCCAGAATGACCCCATTAGGATAGTCTGGTTCTTGCCACGAGAGAGCAATGCTGCTTTGAGATGCCCAGTCTTTCCTCACCATGCCAATTAGTGAAGGAGCTGAGGAGGGAAAAAAGAAAACAATAGTGTAAATGTTGGTATAACGTAATTCAGACACTTTTTAATGTTTGGTTCACTTGTTAGCAGTCATTAAAGTAAAACTTAATTTTCAACCCAATGTCCTTCCTACGCTTTCTAAAATCACTTTCCTCCTTTCCCATGTGGATCCTGATGCTTGAAGCCATGACATCATATCATGCTTAATGAAGGAGAGAGAGAAGTTTTTCAGTTTCATACATTATAAAAGTTTGATATTTTTCCCTAAAAAGCAGTGACTGCTGAGGAAGCAAGGAATAAGGTAAGTGTATCACCTTATTCATCATCCCTTATGCAACATGAGCAGTTAACCCTTGCAGGGGGAACCATTGCATGGGTAAAAAAATTATGCCAGCTTTAAGATGTCAGCTTTAAGATCATTTTAGCTTTGTACCTGCCAGACACAGGGGCAAGAAGTGACATAGACTTAAAGCAAACCTGTCCTCTGCTTATTCAAAGCAAAGTAACAGGTTTGCTTATCCCCCAGCCACCCTTACCATACACTTAAAGTGGTTGTAAGAGCAGAAGTTTTTTCACTGTAGCGCTACACTCAAAGGAGCCGCTGGTTAAGATGGGTCCTCTGTCCAGGTTAATAGAGGAAAAGAGCAAGCAACATAAAGAAATTCCTTAACACTCACTACTAAGGCTATCTTGAGTAAGGCACCGAGGCATGGGTAAAAGTAAACTTGTATATTATTTAGAAAGGTGGCTGATAAGGCAAATGTAAACCAACAATGGTTATACAATCCAGCACACTGAGTAGTTAACAAAAGAGAGAGAGGGTGGGGCATAAATGGCATAATGCCCCCAAATTAACATAAACATTAGCAGTGCCACATAAAGTGCCCAACAGGCAGTGAACAGATCTTATTTACCAACATCGGAGCTATACTGCCTGTGTAACCTAATGATGGCTGTGCTAGGTCTAGACTGTTTGGGTGAACATGATCAGCGTTAAAGAGCATAAATAATATAAAGAAAAAAATATCATTAAACTTAGTAAAAGAGTCTCTAAGATGGATCTTCTACCAGTTAACATTGGGGCCCTTAGATGACTGTTGGTGCACTAGACGTAGTCCTAATATTCTGCAGGCAGTGAGAGACAAGGCAAGGCAGAATATTTGTGAGCCAAATGGTGCATGGCAAAGCTGCAGTATAACTGCACCCTAAGATTGCAATAATGTGATGTAAACTCAATCGGCCAGAATACCAACTGGCAGCATCTGAATATCAAGTGAATGCTAACGGTTTCCTTCCCTCACTGGACTGTCTGTTTCTAGTTACACAGACGGGACGGTGGTCCGCTCAACAACTTATGATTGAATCATTAAAAGTCTTGTGGTGGAAGGGGCTCCCTCTTGAGTTGATCCGTATATGGCCCTGACTTGACTGACAGCTAGGGATGAGCTTCGTGTTCGAGTCGAACATACGTTCGACTCGAACATCGGCTGTTCGATCGTTCGACGAAGATCGAACGATTTGGGCCGTTCGCGCCAAATTCGAGTGACGCGAACGGCCCACAATGCACTACGCCATCGCAGTGTCATCCAGGCGCTGTGATTGGCCAAGCATGCACTGTGACCCCGCATGCTTGGCCAATCACAGCGCCGGCAGCGAGGAGAGCAATGATTGGCCACAGGCAGGATGCCTGTGGCCAATTATTGCTGAGGGTGTTTAGTACACGCCCCACACTATAAAAGGCCGCCAGCACGGCGGCCTAGTGTAGTGTGTTCCGGAGCAGGGATAGAGCAGCATAGGCAGGGACAGTGACTGTTATTTCTTTCTTGCTTAACCTGGATTCCTTTAGTTTAGGGAAAGAGAAGGATAGGTAGGGAGAGTGTCAGTGTGTTTTGTGCTTGTGCTATAGTGTGCTTAAAAAAAACATTTATTCTAGGGACAGAAAACTGTAGGTAGGGACAGTGTCAGTTTCTTTCACTCTGCAAGTCCTTGTTTCCAGGGACCTGGAAGGACAGTGAGTGAATTGTCCTTGTGCTATATTGTGCTTAAAAAAACATTTATTCTAGGGACAGAAAACTGTAGGTAGGGAGAGTGTCAGTTTCTTTCACTCTGCAAGTCCTTGTTTCCAGGGACCTGTAAGGACAGTGAGTGAATTGTCCTTGTGCTATATTTTGCTTAAAAAAAACATTTATTCTAGGGACAGAAAACTGTAGGTAGGGAGAGTGTCAGTTTATTTCACTCTGCAAGTCCTTGTTTCCAGGGACCTGGAAGGACAGTGAGTGAATTCTCCTTGTGCTATATTGTGCTTAAAAAAAACATTTATTCTAGGGACAGAAAACTGTAGGTAGGGACAGTGTCAGTTTCTTTCACTCTGCAAGTCCTTGTTTCCAGGGACCTGTAAGGACAGTGAGTGAATTGTCCTTGTGCTATATTGTGATTAAAAAAAACATTTTTTCTAGGGACAGAAAACTGTAGGTAGGGAGAGTGTTTTTTTTCTTTCACTCTGCAAGTCCTTGTTTCCAGGGACCTGTAAGGACAGTGAGTGAATTGTCCTTGTGCTATATTGTGCTTAAAAAAAAACATTTATTCTAGGGACAGAAAACTGTAGGTAGGGAGAGTGTCAGTTTATTTCACTCTGCAAGTCCTTGTTTCCAGGGACCTGGAAGGACAGTGAGTGAATTGTCCTTGTGCTATATTGTGATTAAAAAAAACATTTATTCTAGGGACAGAAAACTGTAGGTAGGGAGAGTGTCAGTTTATTTCACTCTGCAAGTCCTTGTTTCCAGGGACCTGGAAGGACAGTGAGTGAATTGTCCTTGTGCTATATTGTGATTAAAAAAAACATTTTTTCTAGGGACAGAAAACTGTAGGTAGGGAGAGTGTTTTTTTTCTTTCACTCTGCAAGTCCTTGTGTCCAGGGACCTGTAAGGACAGTGAGTGAATTGTCCTTATGCTATATTGTGCTTAAAAAAAACATTTATTCTAGGGACAGAAAACTGTAGGTAGGGAGAGTGTCAGTTTATTTCACTCTGCAAGTCCTTGTTTCCAGGGACCTGGAAGGACAGTGAGTGAATTGTCCTTGTACTATATTGTGATTAAAAAAAACATTTTTTCTAGGGACAGAAAACTGTAGGTAGGGAGAGTGTTTTTTTTCTTTCACTCTGCAAGTCCTTGTTTCCAGGGACCTGGAAGGACAGTGAGTGAATTCTCCTTGTGCTATATTGTGCTTAAAAAAAACATTTATTCTAGGGACAGAAAACTGTAGGTAGGGAGAGTGTCAGTTTATTTCACTCTGCAAGTCCTTGTTTCCAGGGACCTGTAAGGACAGTGAGTGAATTGTCCTTGTGCTATATTGTGATTAAAAAAAACATTTTTTCTAGGGACAGAAAACTGTAGGTAGGGAGAGTGTTTTTTTTCTTTCACTCTGCAAGTCCTTGTTTCCAGGGACCTGTAAGGACAGTGAGTGAATTGTCCTTGTGCTATATTGTGATTAAAAAAAACATTTTTTCTAGGGACAGAAAACTGTAGGTAGGGAGAGTGTTTTTTTTCTTTCACTCTGCAAGTCCTTGTTTCCAGGGACCTGTAAGGACAGTGAGTGAATTGTCCTTGTGCTATATTGTGCTTAAAAAAAACATTTATTCTAGGGACAGAAAACTGTAGGTAGGGAGAGTGTCAGTTTATTTCACTCTGCAAGTCCTTGTTTACAGGGACCTGTAAGGACAGTGAGTGAATTGTCCTTGTGCTATATTGTGATTAAAAAAACATTTTTTCTAGGGACAGAAAACTGTAGGTAGGGAGAGTGTCAGTTTATTTCACTCTGCAAGTCCTTGTTTCCAGGGACCTGGAAGGACAGTGAGTGAATTGTCCTTGTGTTATATTGTGATTAAAAAAAACATTTTTTCTAGGGACAGAAAACTGTAGGTAGGGAGAGTGTTTTTTTTCTTTCACTCTGCAAGTCCTTGTTTCCAGGGACCTGGAAGGACAGTGAGTGAATTCTCCTTGTGCTATATTGTGCTTAAAAAAAACATTTATTCTAGGGACAGAAAACTGTAGGTAGGGAGAGTGTCAGTTTATTTCACTCTGCAAGTCCTTGTTTCCAGGGACCTGGAAGGACAGTGAGTGAATTGTCCTTGTGCTATATTGTGATTAAAAAAAAACATTTTTTCTAGGGACAGAAAACTGTAGGTAGGGAGAGTGTTTTTTTTCTTTCACTCTGCAAGTCCTTGTTTCCAGGGACCTGTAAGGACAGTGAGTGAATTGTCCTTATGCTATATTGTGCTTAAAAAAAACATTTATTCTAGGGACAGAAAACTGTAGGTAGGGAGAGTGTCAGTTTATTTCACTCTGCAAGTCCTTGTTTCCAGGGACCTGGAAGGACAGTGAGTGAATTGTCCTTGTACTATATTGTGATTAAAAAAAACATTTTTTCTAGGGACAGAAAACTGTAGGTAGGGAGAGTGTTTTTTTTCTTTCACTCTGCAAGTCCTTGTTTCCAGGGACCTGGAAGGACAGTGAGTGAATTCTCCTTGTGCTATATTGTGCTTAAAAAAAACATTTATTCTAGGGACAGAAAACTGTAGGTAGGGAGAGTGTCAGTTTATTTCACTCTGCAAGTCCTTGTTTCCAGGGACCTGTAAGGACAGTGAGTGAATTGTCCTTGTGCTATATTGTGATTAAAAAAAACATTTTTTCTAGGGACAGAAAACTGTAGGTAGGGAGAGTGTTTTTTTTCTTTCACTCTGCAAGTCCTTGTTTCCAGGGACCTGTAAGGACAGTGAGTGAATTGTCCTTGTGCTATATTGTGATTAAAAAAAACATTTTTTCTAGGGACAGAAAACTGTAGGTAGGGAGAGTGTTTTTTTTCTTTCACTCTGCAAGTCCTTGTTTCCAGGGACCTGTAAGGACAGTGAGTGAATTGTCCTTGTGCTATATTGTGCTTAAAAAAAACATTTATTCTAGGGACAGAAAACTGTAGGTAGGGAGAGTGTCAGTTTATTTCACTCTGCAAGTCCTTGTTTCCAGGGACCTGTAAGGACAGTGAGTGAATTGTCCTTGTGCTATATTGTGCTTAAAAAAAACATTTATTCTAGGGACAGAAAACTGTAGGTAGGGAGAGTGTCAGTTTATTTCACTCTGCAAGTCCTTGTTTCCAGGGACCTGGAAGGACAGTGAGTGAATTGTCCTTGTGTTATATTGTGATTAAAAAAAACATTTTTTCTAGGGACAGAAAACTGTAGGTAGGGAGAGTGTTTTTTTTCTTTCACTCTGCAAGTCCTTGTTTCCAGGGACCTGGAAGGACAGTGAGTGAATTCTCCTTGTGCTATATTGTGCTTAAAAAAAACATTTATTCTAGGGACAGAAAACTGTAGGTAGGGAGAGTGTCAGTTTATTTCACTCTGCAAGTCCTTGTTTCCAGGGACCTGGAAGGACAGTGAGTGAATTGTCCTTGTGCTATATTGTGATTAAAAAAAACATTTTTTCTAGGGACAGAAAACTGTAGGTAGGGAGAGTGTTTTTTTTCTTTCACTCTGCAAGTCCTTGTTTCCAGGGACCTGGAAGGACAGTGAGTGAATTCTCCTTGTGCTATATTGTGATTAAAAAAAACATTTTTTCTAGGGACAGAAAACTGTAGGTAGGGAGAGTGTTTTTTTTCTTTCACTCTGCAAGTCCTTGTTTCCAGGGACCTGTAAGGACAGTGAGTGAATTGTCCTTGTGCTATATTGTGATTAAAAAAAACATTTTTTCTAGGGACAGAAAACTGTAGGTAGGGAGAGTGTCAGTTTCTTTCACTGTGAAAGTCCTTGTTTCAAGGGACAGAGAAGGACACCTGAAGGTAGCCCTTATTGCTTTTTTCCCATCTCCCTGCAGGCCATCTATTAGAATGTCTGGAAGGCAAACAAGGAGAGGCAGACAGTCAGGAGGCAATAAAAGAGGGCAAGCAGGCTCTGTGTCTGGGGGCAACAGTGCTGGTCGTGGACGCGGTGCATTGTCATCAGCACATGGCCATGGGACACGCTTGTCCTTCTTTTCGGCAGCTGGACATGTTGAGCCACATCATGCCGAAGACTTGGTAGAGTGGATGACCAAGCCCTCCTCCTCCTCCTCATCCTCTCTCACCCAGGCTCAGGGTACTGGAAAAGCAGCTGCCAAAGCGTCGTCTTCCCTGGTATCAATGTCAGACAAATCATCAGTCACTCCTTCCCTAGACCCACCATGTCCTCCTCCTGAGGAGTCCCCCGAACTGTTTCAGCACAGTGTTGGGTACATGCTCCAGGAGGATGCCCAGCGTTTCGAAGGGTCTGATGATGAAACCCAGCTAGAGGAAGGCAGTAGCGTGAGAGCAGACAGAGGGGATGCTCAAGAAGGACACCAATCTGGCAGTCATGTTCCAGCAGCTGCAGCATACTGCCAGATTGGCTCCAGTGAAGAGGAGGGAGGGGATGATGAGGTCACTGACTCCACGTGGGTGCCTAATAGGAGAGAGGAGGAGGAGGAGGATGAGGAGGAGGCACATCTCCAACGAGGCAGGATGCCCTTTGGTGGCCAGCGTAAGGGCAGTACACCGACGGAATCACACCGCAGAGCTCCGCCTGTGCAGGGCGCTGCCTCTGCCCGTCATTCAAAAAGTTCTTTGGTGTGGGCCTTTTTTGAGGCTAGTGCATCAGATCGCACAGCTGCTGTTTGCAACATATGTCTCAAGCGTATATCGCGTGGCCAAAACATCAGCCGCTTGGGTACCACATGCCTGACCAGACATATGTTGACCTGCCATGCAGCTCGTTGGCAAGCCTACCTCAAAGACCCACACCAAAGAACAAAGCGGACCTCTCCTTGCACCGCATCAGCTGGGATCTCCAACCCCACTATAACTTCAGTCCTCTCTGAAACATGCACTGAGAGGAATGAAGGTGTAGAATTAGGTGTGTCACAGCCAAGTACTTGCGCCCACTCTGCTAGCAGTACACCGACGTCCGATTCTAGCAGGCAAATTTCCCTGCCCCAGCTGCTGGACCGTCGAAAGAAGTTCACTCCCAGCCATCCACATGCCCAGCGGTTGAATGCTAGCTTGGCTAAATTGCTAGCGCTTCAACTGCTGCCTTTTCAGTTGGTAGACTCGGCCCCCTTCCGTGAGTTTGTGCAATGTGCAGTTCCTCAGTGGCAGGTTCCCAAACGCCACTTTTTCTCACGGAAGGCTATTCCGGCTCTCTACCGGCATGTGGAAGGCAATGTCTTGGCCTCGCTGGACAGGGCGGTCAGCGGTAAGGTGCATATTACCGCTGACTCATGGTCCAGCAGGCATGGACAGGGACGTTACCTTTCTTTCACGGCCCATTGGGTCACTCTTTTGGCAGCTGGGAAGGATTCAGGACAAGGTGCAGTAGTGTTGGAGGTTGTCCCACCGCCACGCCTCCAAAATGCTACTACTGGTTGTGACACACCTCTCTCCTCCACCCCCTCCTCTTCTTCTTCCTCCATGGCCTCTTCCTGTGGTTTGTCCTATGAACCAGCGGTGCTCCGTAGCCGTTCACGGGGCTACGCAAGTACGCAGGCAAAAAGATGCCATGCCGTGCTTGCGCTGGTGTGTTTGGGGGACAGAAGCCACACTGGGGCAGAGGTCCTGTCTGCTCTGCAGGGCCAGGCCGAGAGGTGGTTGACGCCACGCCAGCTAAAGCCAGGAATGGTGGTTTGCGACAATGGCACCAACCTCCTCTCCGCCCTCCGACAGGGACAACTGACCCATGTGCCCTGTGTGGCTCACGTCCTTAACCTGGTGGTGCAGCGCTTCTTGGGCAGGTACCCGGGCTTACAGGATGTCCTGAGGCAGGCCAGGAAAGTCTGTGTGCATTTCCGCAGATCTTATAATGCCAGTGCTCGCCTGGCTGAGCTGCAAAAGGAGTTGAACCTGCCCAAGAACCGCCTTATATGTGACATGCCCACCAGGTGGAACTCAACGTTGGCCATGCTGCAGCGGCTGCACACGCAGCAGAGGGCCATCAATGAGTACCTGTGCGACTACGGCACCAGGACAGGGTCAGGGGAGCTTGGTTTTTTTTCTCCACGCCAGTGGGGCATGATCAGGGATGCATGCACTGTCCTGGCACCATTTGAGGAGGCCACGAGGATGGTGAGCAGTGACAGTGCATGCATCAGTGACACTGTACCTCTTGTCCACCTGTTGGAGCACACGCTGCGTGGAATAATGGACAGGGCACTTGAGGCAGAACAGAGGCAGGAAGAGGAGGACTTCCTTGCCTCTCAAGGCCCCCTTTACCCAGACAGTGTTCCTTCTGTCCCACCCATCGCACAGGAAGAGGAGGAGGAGGAGGAGGAGGAGGAGGAGGAGGAGGATTGTGTCAGCATGGAGGTGGAGGCTGGCACTCAGCATCATCAGCAGCAGTCTTTTAGGGATGATTTACAGTCCCAAGAAACCAGTGGACTTGTACGTGGCTGGGAGGAGGTGGCTGCGGATCATGTCGTCCTTAGTGACCCAGAGGACTCCGGAGCGAATGCCTCAGCAAACCTACGCTGCATGGCCTCCCTGATCCTGCAAAGTCTGCGGAAGGATCCTCGTATTCTTCGGATCAAGGAGAGGGACCATTACTGGCTGGCCACTCTCCTTGATCCACGGTACAAGGGTAAGGTTGCGGACCTTATGTTACCGTCGCAGAGGGAGCAGAGGATGAGACAACTCCGGGAGGCCTTGCAGAAAGGTCTGTGCAACGCGTTCCCAGAGACTGGGAGGTTGCAAACTCCTGGTCCTGGACAACGAGTTGCTGAGGCTTCGGCCAGTCAAAGAAGGAGCGGTGGGGAAGGTGGCCGTCTGACCGATGCGTTCAGACAATTCTTTAGTCCGCAGCCCCAAAGTATGATCGGTTCCAGCAACCATCGCCAGCGTCTGATAAACATGGTGCAGGAATATCTAGGGGCAAGGTCAGACTTGGACACCTTCCCCACCGAAAATCCTCTGGCTTACTGGGTCTTGAGGATGGATCACTGGCCAGAGCTTGCACAGTATGCAATTGAGCTACTGGCCTGTCCTGCATCCAGCGTTCTTTCGGAACGCACATTCAGTGCTGCTGGAGGATTTGTCACGGATCACAGGGTGCGCCTGTCCACCGACTCGGTTGATCGACTGACTTTCATCAAGATGAACCAGTCTTGGATCACCACCAGCTACCACACACCTGATGCTGATATAACAGACTAATTGATTTTAACATGTCACATCCCTTCAAGACTGATGCTGATGCTGAGTGCCTGTGCTGTTATGTTGACTGGCTATCCTCCTCCTCCGAGTCCTCAATGATACGATTGATGATGATAGCTTGTAAGATCATTTTTGTTTATGGGTGCCGCCACCAGTGCCTAACGCCCAATTTTTCAGCCCCTGTTTAACAGGGGCGTGTAATTACAATTTTTGAAGCAATACTTTGCAACAGGGCTCATTGCTGTGCTCCAAGTACAGTATCTGTGAGGAGTTGCAGTGTTGTGCCACCAGTGCCTAAGGCCCAATTTTTCAGCCCCTGTTTAACAGGGGCGTGTCATTACAATTTTTGAAGCAATACTTTGCAACAGGGCTCATTGGTGTGCTCCAAGTACAGTATCTGTGAGGAGTTGCAGTGTTGTGCCACCAGTGCCTAAGGCCCAATTTTTCAGCCCCTGTTTAACAGGGGCGTGTCATTACAATTTTTGAAGCAATACTTTGCAACAGGGCTCATTGCTGTGCTCCAAGTACAGTATCTGTGAGGGGTTGCAGTGTTGTGCCACCAGTGCCTAAGGCCCAATTTTTCAGCCCCTGTTCAACAGGGGCATGTAATTACAATTCTTGATCTAATAATTCACAGCAGGGCCCATTGCTGCACCCACCAAGAGTAACTGTCAGGGCTTACAGTGTTGTGGCACCAGCACCACCATCAAAGGCCCAATTTTTACTACCACTGTTCAACAATTATATGTAATTAAAATTCCTGATATAATAGTTGACAGCAGGGCGTTCCAGCACCAACCAAGAGTAACTGTGAGTGCTTACAGTGTTGTGCCAACACCAACAACTAAGGGGCCTATTTCTGCAGAGTATATACGGCAGGTCCCTACTTTCAAACATCCAACTTACAAACGACTCCTACTTGCAAACGCAAGAAGACAACAGGAAGTGAGAGGAAATCTACCACTAGGAAGGAAAATTCTCTCCTGTAAGAATAAATATGGGAGAAAGGTGTCTCCTCTGTACTGATGCTTTATCAGCAATCCTTGTTTCAAGAAAAACACCACATTTCAAAAACAGTTGTCATTGGGACGGAAAGTGAGGTGAAATGTTCTGAACAGGGGCACAGACAGCAAAACAAATGTTACAGGGGTGATAACCCTTACCTATGTTTTCCAAAAAGTTTAAAAATAGATTTTTGGTCTGGAGCTACACTTCAACAATGTACCTGTTCAAAATTACAAACAGACTCTACATAAGAACAAACCTACAGTCCCTGTCTTGTATGCACCGCCTGTATAGGGCTGTTCAGAGTATATAGGGCCTTTTTTATTTTATGTGCGGGGTTCCCCTTAATATCCATACAAGACCCAAAGGGGCTGGTAATGGGCTGGGGTAGGGGGGGGGGTCATGGGGTAGCTATGCCATTTTTCTTAAAGAATTTCATCCATATTACCGGGACCAGACATTACATTAAAGCCGCAAGCAGTTTTAAATGGCTTTTTTTTCCTTTAGAAGTGTCATTTTGTGCAGGGACAGTTCTAAACACGGGAAACACGTGGCACTTCACAGGCATACTTTAGACACCCCCCAGGTACGATATTTAAAGGAATATTTGACTTTTTTTTTTTCACTTTATGCATCATTAAAATGACTGCTCCCGAAAAACGACCGTTTTTAAAACTTCTTTTTGCATTGATACATGTCCCCTGGTGCAGAACCCGGGTTCCCAAACCCTTTTTAGGACAATAACATGCATAATAGTTGTTATAATTAGCACTTTAGAATTCGAACGTTCGCATCCATTGTATTTAATAGGGTTCTAATGTTCGTTCGAACTTTCGGTCCGTTCGCGGGTTCTGGTGCGAACCGAACCCGGGGGTGTTCGGCTCATCACTACTGACAGCTCAGATGGTCTGGCAGATGTGCTGGTCTCTCGACAAATACCAGTTTAGCTGGTCTGGCAGATGCGCTGCTGGTCTCTCCACAGCAGCTTCACTATACGAACCAAACAAGTAGCAATTCCGACCCTTGCATTTTCAGAATTACTCCCAGGCTCTCTCGAGTGGCTCGTTCCAACAGGTCTGGAATACTCAGATCCCATGGTGCCAAGAGCCTGGGCTTTTCCTGGAGAAAGAATATAAAGCTCTCCAGGGTCCTCCTGCTGCACACATGCCCTTGGGATTTGTAGTTTAGCAAGACAAATAGGGGGAACGGAGGAGCATGGAGGAGCACACAGAAGGAGACTGGAGAAGCGCATATTGGGGGACGGGAGGAGGACATGGAGCAGCTGAAAGCTGTGGGGGGAGAGGAGGAGACGTTGCTGTCAGCTGCTTTATTGAAATCTATAGAGGGAGATCGGTGCTTGTAACTCCCCCCACCGCCGCACAGATCACCCTTAACTGTCCAGGTATCGGGTCAAGCATCAAAGCATTTGCAAGTACTCATGCAAATGTTTGGTATTGGCACCGATACCGATACTAGTATCGGTATCGGTGCAACCCTAATACCCAGTGAAGTGAACAGCCTCAGATGATACACAGAGATGAAACAAATCTCCCTACATAAGTTTTACATGTATTGTATTTCTGCTGTCTACATATTTATATATTCTTTAGAAAGTTTAGATCATGTTAGGAGATTTTCTCTTCCTGGTTAGCACTGCAGTGAAGCCTGGGCATACAGCCAAGACAGCCGATTGGAGGAAATGCACACACCCCCTCTCCTCATAGTTAGAGACCTTCAGATCTGTTTGTTGAATAGTTCAACACTCTGCTCATATATTTATAGCATCCTCCCCAACAAAAAATTCTGGCTGGCTTTAAATCAGTTGACGGAGAACTTGTCAGAAGTTATCAGGCTGATAACAGAAGAACGGAGCAGGAGACAGCTATGGGACATAGGGGGTTATTTACAAAATGAAAATCCACTTTGCACTACAAGTGCACTGCAAGTGTGCTGAAAGTGCACTTGGAAGTGCAGTCACTGTAGATCTGAGGGAAAGATCTGAAATGAGGGGAAGCTCTGCTGATTTTATCATCCAATCATGTGCAAGCTAAAATTATGTTTTTTATTTTCCTTGCATGTCCCCCTCGGATCTACAGCGATTGTACTTCTAAGTGTACTTGCAGTGCACTTGTAGTGCAAAGTGGATTTGCCTTTTGTAAATAACCCTCATAGTGCTTTGAAGAGAGATAAGAAAGGACTGCAGATATATGTGCCCAGCTCAAATTTCATGAATCAGGTTTACATCCACTTCATGGTAAAAATCCTTCTGTGATCAGCTCCCAACCCCCAGCCCTCCCTTAATATTTACCTGACCCCGATCTTGATCAAGCACTTCTCTCTCTCTCCTCACTGGACATGGATGCATCAGTGCAAGCCATTTGCTCCTGCTGCTGTCAATCAAATCCAGTGAGCAAGGAACGAGGATGGGCCGGGCCGCACTTTGTGTGTCAATGGACACACATAGCCCGACTCAGGAGCAGGCCCAACAAGTGCCCCTATAGCAAGCAGCTTGCTATAGAGGCCCTCAGAAGGGAGGAGGAGCCAGAATCGTCAGTGGGGGACACCAACAGAGGATGTTTGCGGCTGCTCTGTCCAAAACCCTTGCACATAGC
The DNA here is from genome assembly GCA_029206835.1 of Rana muscosa. Classification (NCBI taxonomy): domain Eukaryota; kingdom Metazoa; phylum Chordata; class Amphibia; order Anura; family Ranidae; genus Rana; species Rana muscosa. The sequence goes on along the minus strand of CM055117.1, from coordinate 133,116,479 downwards.
AGGTAAGTATAAAATGTTTATTATTTTTAATTATACATTTTGAATCACTTTAGTCCAACTGGAAATTAGACAAAACCTGCACTTGCAGTGAGCCCCTTCACACTGCAAGGGTAAATAGTTGATATATCTAAGGGGTAGCAAAAATAGCAGTATAGCTTAACCTAACCCCAGCTGGCTCTGGTACTGTCCTCTTCTCCCCAAAGCTCTGGTCTGTGGGCAGTCCTTCAGTATCATCATGTACAGCACATAGAGGAAACAGATAAGTAACATGAGCATGAAATTGTCCAAAATGTCTTGGTATGCTGAATCCTTCAGAGTTCCTTTCACTGGAACTAACGGACCAAGCCCAACCTATGAAAAACAACGCCACACCATAATCCCCCTTCCACAAATAATTTGGACCAGTGCAGAAAGAAAGGTCCATGAAGACAGGGATGAGCAAGTTTGGGGTGAAGTAACTTGACTGGACTGCACAGAGTCCTGACCTCAACCTGTTAGAACACCTTTGGGCTGAATTAGATCGGAGACTGCGAGCCAGGCCTTCTAGTTCAACATCAGTGTCTGAGCTCACAAATGCGCTTCTGGAAGAATGGTCAGGGATTCCCGTAGCCATACTCCTAAACCTTGTGGACGGCCTTTATATATATGTGTAGCAGGTTCCCCATATTTGGGGCTGCTATATTTGAAATTTAGGGGGTAGCCTGAGCTATAGTTTGGCTCAGGCTGTTGAATTTCCTTAAATTGGACTCTGCTCTGCTGTGGTGTTGCCTGAGTGTATAGTTCCCCTTTGACCTGTGGGTGGCATTGTTGCCCAGGTCTCGGGTCGAACCACAGGTGGCATTGTGGTGTGATTGGGTGTCCTCTCTCGGCGGTTGTGCAGTGGGCGTGGTCTGCCTGCTGTGCATGCCGGGAGAGGGTACTTACGGGGCAGACGCCATTGGGTCTTGGTCTTCGTCCTCAGCACGTACCCCACCTTCGGTGGCCCTCATGGCCAGGGGTGCGTGTGAATGTGTCTGGTCCTGGGCACCTTTTGCCCTAGGCCCCATTGTTCCAGGTAGGCCCAGTACCTTTAACTGAGGCCTACAACCAAGCAACGGAATCCCAGGGTGCCCCTGGGAGGGTGACCCGCTCTGAAGGAGAGGCAACCGGGGGAGGACCTTTCTAAGGGGATCGGTGAAGGATGTCGCCGTCTCGAGAGAGGCCTGGTTACCTGTCAGAGGGAAGAATTCTGTGATACAACTTAAGCTCTTGTAACATGCCCCATTGGCACCTATGGTCTCTAGTTCCAAGTGCTGTAAAGTTCGGGACTTAGGAGCTAAAAAGGTTCTGTGGCAGAGGATCTTCCTAATATGTCCCTAGGAGAAACAAAGCTAAAGTAGTTGTTTGTGCTTCACTCCGGCTGCTAGGACCGTGAGAGGGAACTATCCGGGTGAGCAAAACCCACTCAGGCTTGAGTGGCGACGAGGGTAAATAAGTGCCGCGTGCCTGAACCTGCCTCCCTATCCAACTCTATCTCTATCTTCAACTTTCCTACTAAGTTACTAGCAAAGAGAAAATTAACTCGTCTGTTGGAGTTTAACACTGTCTGGACATTGGCCTTCTTTATGAGAGAAAATAGACTTTTCCCTACACTCTAGGGACGAGAACCAGCGGAGGGAGGTAACTCGCTGCAGGACCCAAAAACTGTTAACACCGCTTACCCTCTACAAAATGGAGGAAACTGGGCATGTGGCATGGTGTGTCCTATCCTGCAAGTGGAGGTAAGCAGGACAGGGATCTGTGTGCTACATGCGGGGGCTTGAGTCCGGGATTTTGGAGCTACCCCTCTGGAAGTTGGACTATTTTTCTCTCATGTCTGTGTGTTCTGTGGAGGTCGGCCATTTAGGAAAAGTTGGACTGCGTCACTTTGTCAGAGAAAATGGAGGTCAGGCCTGTACTTTGATTTTCATTCTAACTGCGTAGTTCGTGGGCGTGTCTTAGCTGAAGAAAATCCCGCGAGCTGCGTGCAGCAAGAGAAAAAGGGGGAGGAGCCCCCGCCAACTGTGAGTTGCACGTGGCGCATTGGGGCCAAGGGACAGTACAAGTTGGACTAGTGAAGGAGAAGCAATATGTCTGCTACCCCATGGACTTCCATTGCCCTGGGACCTAGGATGTTCCCAATTACCTCTACCTAGGACATTGCTCCCCTCACTGCTCCCCTGACGGATACAGGGATCCGGCTCAAGCCTAGGGGCTGCTTCGCCCTGTATACTTGTAGAGATGCGGAGGCCCTGGGCGTGCTCTGTCCCAATTGCGGTGCTTTGACTGTACAGATACGGCCTTTCGGAAGGTGTTTGACCTGCGGGGAATTCCTGTTTGAGGTGGACCAGCCCACCGAGTCACCCCGAGCCTACCGGGTCAATTGTATCATGGGGATTATTACTTCTGAGGAGGACAACTACGCCCCTACAGTCGAGCCCACACGCTTCGCCGTGGCTGCAACGGATGTACAAGATGGAGTACCGGCCACTTTGGAGCCAGCGACGGAGGTTCGTGCTTCACTCCGGCTGCTAGGACCGTGAGAGGGAACTATCCGGGTGAGCAAAACCCACTCAGGCTTGAGTGGCGACGAGGGTAAATAAGTGCCGCGTGCCTGAACCTGCCTCCCTATCCAACTCTATCTCTATCTTCAACTTTCCTACTAAGATACTAGCAAAGAGAAAATAAACTTGTCTGTTGGAGTTTAACACTGTCTGGACATTGGCCTTCTTTATGAGAGAAAATAGACTTTTCCCTACACTCTAGGGACGAGAACCAGCGGAGGGAGGTAACTCGCTGCAGGACCCAAAAACCGTTAACACCGCTCACCCACTACAAAATGGAGGAAACTGGGCATGTGGCATGGTGTGTCCTATCCTGCAAGTGGAGGTAAGCAGGACAGGGATCTGTGTGCTACATATATATATATAAAATTAATCACACTTGGAACTGTTTCTCTTTCAGCAACTCAGTCATCATCCCAATTAACTTTTATATCATGTGCTATTGCTGCCTTATATTAAAGGCTCTCTTTTAAAAAAAAAATTAAATAACAAACATGTTATACTTTCCTGCTCTGTGCAGTGGTTTTGCACAGAGCAGCCCTGATCCTCCTCTTCTCAGGTCCCTCGCTGGCGCTCTTGGGCCCTCCCTCCTGTCGAGTGCCCCCAGAGCAAACAGCTTGCAATGAGGGCACCCAAGCAGGCTAATTTCTGAGCTGCGGCTCTGAGTGTCCATTCACATTTCTGGCTCGACCCCATCCCCTCTCTCTCCTCTTTGGCTCACTAGCTGTGATTGACAGCAGCGGGAGCCAATGAGGAGGGAAATTTCCTGGATGGCCGAGGCTCTCCTGCACATCACTGGATTGAGATGGGGCTCAGGTAAGTATTAGGGGGGCCTGGAGGGGGGGGGCTGCACAGAGAAGCTTTTTTACCTTCACGCATTCCAAAAACCTTGAGCCTTTACAACCACTTTAATTCAAATGGCACGTCATCCTTTGGCAGTGGCCACTTGGAACACTCACACCTGCTACTATGCCTAAACCAACGAGGTGTTTCTCTGCTGCTGGCACAAAATCTTGTTTGACGGCAAAGCTGCTATACCGTAAGAGCAGGCAAGTCATATCTATAGCGATTCTGTTGCCGGTGAGTGCCATGTATAAGAGCAGTGTGTACAGGAAGCTTCAACAATCACTTTTTAGAGGTGCAGCACTGACAGCCACAAGTGTAAACCCAGCATAAGAGAGCCTTTACAAAGCTTTGGATGTGCTTTAAACATCTTTCTCAAAGCCTTTACAGCACCCCACAGCGCCAGTTTGAAGATTTCAAACAGATCATGATGGGAATGCTGGCTGTCCACTTTGAACAAGCCGCTAGCAGCATTCAGCAGGGTTTCAGTAAGTTTCATTAAACTCTTCTAAAGCATGCTAGCAGCTTGTTAAAAGTAACAGCCAGCACTTCTAATATGATCAGTGTTTAATATACCCAAACTGGAACTAAAGGGTGCTTTAAAGGCTTTAGTAAAACTGCTTGAAGCTCGCTGTGCACACCGTTGTACAAAAGCTGAAGCCTGTGTCTACATGGCCTAAAGAAAACTTATCACAAAAGAAATATGGAGGCTGCCCATGCTGACATCTCATGCTGGTTGCCTGGCTATTTTACTGATATTCTTGCATCTGTAAAATGGAACATAACTCACTAAAACGTTATTAATTTGTCCCTCCACCTCCCTCTTACACAAATAAAAAATATTCTATTAAAATTTTTACCGTTGTTTTCGTTTTTGTGCTGCAAGCCTGGTTTGTGGCCTAGTCTGGGCCTTGCTGCCTCCTGGGACTGCCATGTCACAGCTATCCCATGAGGTTGTGTTTCACTAAGCTGCAACTTTCCAGCACATCTATGCACATGTGGCTGATTTCCACACATGCACACAAATGCCAGGGGGCGCTATAGTTCCCGTCTACTAAAAGCTCATATGGCTTTTACATTAAAGAGTAAGCTAAAAAATAAGACACCAGGACCATGGCTGCAGCTACAGCCATGATCCTGGGGTAACCACCTAAACCCAAGGACATATGTGTATGTCCTATTGCAGGAAGAGGTTAAAATGTGTTAGCTTGAGTTTGGCTTCAGATTGTCATGCCGCGTACACACGATCGTGATTCACGGCGGTGAAAACACCGCCGTGAATCACGACAGGAAAAATGAGGGAACGGCTTGTTCCCCCACACACGGCCGTTTTTCCCGTCATTTTTTCTCTTGGCGAGAAAAACGACTGTGTGTAGGCTCCGCGGCAGTGCTTCCCTATGGGAAAACTGCAGCGGAAAAAAATGCCGTGAATCACGACTAAAAAAATTAGAGCATGTTCTAATTTTTCTCGTCGTGATTAATGCTGTTTTTCCCGTCGGGAAAAACGGCAAAAAGCCCACAGACGATCGTTTTTCTCGTCCAAAGAAAAAAAAAACATTTTTCCCGACGGGAAAAATGATCGTGTGTACGCGGCATCAGTGTAATCTAAATCTGCTAGTACATCTAACTGACAATGTTGCTGTCCAAAGGTGTCTCTGTTGCTCCTTCATCCAAAGTGGAGGCACTCTAATACAGGAGGTGTGTTACTGAACATATCACCAGGTGAAAACAGAGGGGAAAATGCATGAAAAAAGAAAACAAATACAGTCACCGCATCTAATGATTGGTAAGCTGCAATTTGTTACATTTTTGGTTTTGGGTTTAATATTGCTTTAGTAACTGTCAAGCGGGCATACTTCAGCTACTGCAGAAAGGCAAACCGGGTAGGGGTGACTGGTTCAACGGCAGGCAGAAAAGAAAATTTTTGGCAGAAAACATGTCTGTATACCTAATCGATGATTAGACTTTTTACAGATAAGAAGGTAAAGTGGGCAAAATTTATGCCAGATAGAAGATACAGGGGGAAAACAATGCAACCATGTTGTGAAACATTGTAATTTATCAAATTTACTAAGAAAGAAACATACTGAAAAAAGAAGCTTTCAACTTTATCTGGTCCAGGCTGTTAAAATGTACAGTGTATCTGCCCCAGAATGCAACAGATTAAGTCATTTTACTGAAAATTGAGAAATGAACAATGATTTATGAATCTGGTTGTAATCTATCTACAGCAGGGGTCTCAAACTGGCGGCCCTCCAGCTGTTGCGAAACTACAAGTCCTATGAGGCATTGCAAGGCTGATAGTTACAAGCATGACTCCCACAGGCAGAGGCATGAGGGGACTTGTAGTTTTGCAACAGCTGGAGGGCCGCCAGTTTGAGACCCCTGCTCTACAGTATCTCATAAAAGTGAGTACACCCCTCCCATTTTTGTAAATATTTTATCATATCTTTTCATGTGACAACACTGAAGAAATTACACTTTTGTAAAGTACTGAGTGTACAGCTTATATAACAGTGAAAATTTGCTGTCCCCACAAAATAACTCAACACACAGCCATTAATGTCTAAAAACCGCTGCCAACAAAAGTGAGTACACCCCTAAGTGAAAATGTCCAAATTGGGCACAAAGTATCAATATTTTGTGTGGCCACCATTATTTTGCAGCACTGCCTTAACCCTCTTGGGCATGGAGTTCACCAGAGCTTCACAGGTTGCCACTGGAGTCCTCTTCCACTCCTCCATGACGACATCACGGAGCTGGTGGATGTTGGAGACCTTGGGCTCCTCCACCTTCCGTTTGAAGATGACCCACAGATGCTCAATAGGGTTTGGGTCTGGAGACATGCTTGGCCAGTCCATCACCTTTACACTCAGTTTCTTTAGCAAGGCAGTGGTCGTCTTGGAGGTGTGTTTGGGGTTGTTATCATAATGGAATACTGCCCTGCGGCCCAGTCTCCGAAGGGAAGGGCTCATGCTCTGCTTCAGTATGTCACAGTACATGTTGGCATTCATGGTTTCCTCAATGAACTGTAGCTCCCCAGTGCTGGCAGCACTCATGCAGCCCCAGACCATGACACTCCCACCACCATACTTGACTGTAGGCAAGACACACTTGTCTTTGTACTCCTCACCTGGTTGCCCCCACACACACTTGACACCATCTGAACCAAATAAGTTTATCTTGGTCTCATCAGACCACAGGACATGATTCCAGTAATCCATGTCCTTAGTCTGCTTGTCTTCAGCAAACTGTTTGCAGGCTTTCTTTTGCATCATCTTTAGAAGAGACTTCCTTCTGGGACAACAGCCATGCAGACCAATTTGATGCAGTGTACAGCATATGGTCTGAGCACTGACAGGCTGACCCCCCACCCCTTCAACCTCTGCAGCAATGCTGGCAGCACTCACACGTCTATTTCCCAAAGACAACCTCTGGATATGACGCTGAGCACGTGCACTCAACTTCTTTGGTCGACCATAGCAAGGCCTGTTCTGAGTGGAACCTGTCCTGTTAAATGGCTGTATGGTCTTGGCCACCGTGCTGCAGCTCAGTTTCAGGGTCTAGGCAACCTTCTTATAGCCTAGGCCATCTTTATGTAGAACAACAATTATTTTTTTCAGCTCTTCAGAGAGTTCTTTGCCATGAGGTGCCATGTTGAAGTTCCAGTGATCAGTATGAGAGAGTGAGAGTGATAACACCAAATTTAACACACCTGCTCCCCATTCACAACTGAGACCTTGTAACACTAACGAGTCATATGACATCGGGACGGGAACACATTTTTCTTATTTTCTACAGAATTTTAAGAAAATGTGTTTTGCAAATTTTGCAAATAAATATTCTTTCTTCACGAATTTAGGCCAACATTTATTCTGCTAATTTTTTTTGGTGAGAATAACCCAAATCAGAGTATATTATTAAGTCTGTGGGTAAGTTATAGAATCCACAAACTATGGTATATATATTTGAAAATTGATCAGTCCTGATTTAGTGACAGCCTATCCCATTTCTTGAGGCCCTAAAATTCCGGGACAGTGCAAATACCCCCTTTTGGAAAGTAGACACCCTTATGCCTCGTATACACGATCAGTTTTCCCGACAAGAAAAATTCGATGTGAGCTTTTTGTCAGGAATTCCGACCGTATGTATGCTCCATCACACTTTTTCTGTCAGAATTCCTGCCAAGAAAAGATTGAGAGGAGGTTCTCAATTTTCGTGACAGGAAAAATTCCTATCGTGAATCGCGCTCGTCTGTATGCAATTACGACGCGAAAAAAACACGCATGCTCAGAATCAAGCAGAAGGGCCGAACTGCCTATTGAACTTAATTTTTCTCAGCTCGTCGTACGTGTTGTACGTCACCGCGTTCTTGACGTTTGGAATTTCAGACAAGATTTGTGTGACCGTGTGTATGCAACACAAGTTTGAGCAGTTTTCCTGCTGAGAAAAAAACACTTTTTTCCTGTCGAAAAAACTGATCGTGTGTACGAGGCATAAGGTATTTAGTAGAAGGCATGGCGAGTTTTTTTATGTGTTCATTTTTTGGAAATTTCTGAAATTAAAAATATTTTTTTTTTTACAATTTTTATTTTAGATACTGTCACCAGGGGGGCATGTCCAAGATGGCGATCTGAGAGGTTGCAGGACTCAGAGCTCTGCTGGCTGACTGACACTAATCCGTGTCATGGATATGCAGTAGTGTTTGTCTGTCAGCTTACCTTCCTTCCCATGTGTTCATCTTAGAGGCCAGAACCCTTTCACCTGGCTTCCTTTATAATCTCCTCCCAGCCTGACTCCACCCCAGGCCCTATCACAGAACACTATATTAACCTGTGCACTGCAAGCCTGCTTTGCTGATCAACGTATTTGTTAGGCATTGTGTGTTTGGGTTCCTGCCTGCCGTGTGCTACGTCTGTCTCTCTGTTACGTTATTGGCTTGTCCCCGACTATCCCTGTCTGCTCGTGACCCTTGACCTTCGGCTTGTCTTTCGTTATCCTTGTCTGCTTGTGGCCCTTGACTTTAAGCTTGTTATTCGTTACTCTTATATCTCGTGCTGCTGCTTCCCCTCTTGTCCCCTTATCCTACGGGGCGTGAGCTAGGAGACTCTAGGGGCCGCGACCTGGACCCAGCCTGCAGCATAACATCCTCACCACTAGAGGCTCTGGAGAAGACCTGCTGGGTCTTAGACTCCGCGCCCTGGGGAATCTTGGCTCTAGCTTCCCATAGGATCCCGGTTGTGCTCCTCTGGTCCCGCTTTCCACAACCACCCAGTTTCCTATCCGCAGCAGTCAGCCATAGGGTTCACTACCTTGCGGTGCACTCCTGTCCCCCTACGGTGTGCATCTGTCACCTGGCCACAGGTGACCTGACAATCCGGTCTCCTACCCTACAATTTTGGCCCAAACTTATAGCTAGACACTCCGGATGTCATATCGGACCAGACACAAGGGAAAAGAAGCTCCGTTTCCCGGATCCGTGCCCGAAAGAGGCTCTCCTCGTGGTGGCTTCTCCTAGGCGCGCTCGTAACATGGCGTCGCAGACAGAGATGGAGGACCAGCCGGAGGAGGTGAGGCTCGGATTCCAGGAGGTGATGGCAGCTATTGCCACCTGCCAAGCGACTCTAACCACTAAGATCGAGGAGGTTCAGCTAGATGTTGGCCTCATTCGCCAGGACCTCGACAAGCTCAGGTCGCGGGTGTCGGAGGCGGAACATGTGGAGGCCGAGCACGCGGAGTCCCTTTGTACCCTCCACACGAAGGTCCGGGCCCTGGAATACAAGGTCGACGATGCGGAGAACAGGAACAGAAGGAACAATCTCTGCATCGTCGGCTTGCCTGAAGGTGTGGAGGGGAAGAACCCTACTACGTTTGTGGAGGAGCTATTGCGAGGTCTACTACCGGAGGCGCAGTTCTCTCCCTACTTCACAGTGGAGCGTGCCCATCGTGTCCCCCCGGTCCCGGGGCCTCCTGGATCTAGGCCGCGTACACTAATACTCAGGCTTCTCAACTTTAGGGACCGGGACGAGACCCTCCGCGCTGCCCGAAGGCTGGGTGAGCTGAAATACCAAAACTCCACTGTGATGTTTTTCCCGGACTATTCGCTAGAGACACAGAAAATGCGCAGATCAATTGACCAAGTAAAGGTGGGTCTCAGGGCGCGAAATATCAAATACAGTGTACTTTTTCCGGCTAAACTGAGGGTTCAGGATGGAGAGACTGTAGAGTTCTTTACTTCGCCCCGGGACGCTGCTGCATGGCTGGAGTCTCTACCACCACGCCGCTGACACCGTGATTATCTGTTTTCATTGGCCCCATCAGTTTTAGTTGCTTTATCGGACTGCCTATACCCCTAGTAGTTTGGTCCACAATTTGTCATGTTTATTAAACCAAGGAATGCAGGCAGGAGGGTCTTCGGTATTTTAAGTATCTTTTGCAGGCCACAGCATGCCACCTGACTCACATGCCTGGAACTGTGAGGATTCACCATCCTTCTGACTCATGCCTGTATGTTACTTTGCACAAGGAGCTGGCTGGAACCACCAGCACGTTCGCTTGCTATGGAGGTGAGATTTGGGCAATGGGAGCTGAGGGCCGCATATGACCTTATTCCCCTGTACTGCTGAACATTTAGGCATCTTGTTATGTCCTCAGATATGCCTTGACTACTTCCTCCTGCTTTGGGGGTCTTAGTGAACTGCTGCTGGATGGGGGCCGTGGACTACTATTTTTTTATACAGGATACTGAACTGCTGTACCCCCAGTGGACTAGTTCTTTCTACAGAATACTGAACTGCTGTACCCCCAGTGGGACTGTGCCCCCCCCTTTTTTTTTTCAGGACAGTCCGGTATCACAGACTCTAGCTAAAATTATCTCATATGGTTGTGGCCTTAACAGTAACCAAGTTATGCACCCCTGGCTTAGGCTAGGAGAATGTCTATGCACCAATATCCAGTATCTCTGTTGCCTTAGTTGCCTATTAGGTAACACCTCTGGCTGTGTGTGCACGCCCTCTGTAAAAAAACTTTTTGTCCCATGTTGGGTGTTGGGGATACAATACGCCCCCAGGTTCGGGTGGGGGTGTGGGGAGGGTGGGGTTGTTCTCTGCCGTTGCAGGAGGGGATTAGTACTACTAAGTTGTTAATGTTGGAGTTGCTTTATGACTTTGGGAGATTTTCAATTTTCTATATACAGTATTATCGCACCATTCTGTCTTATGCCCTGATGTTCTGGATGAGGGACTGTTCATTTGCAATATTTCTTACGTGTTGCGGAGTGGGCGGGGGGCCCTGCGGATCACTGAATTTTTATTCCTATGTAATAGAGAATGGCTGATCTCTCCTTCATTTCCTGGAATGTACGGGGCCTGAACTCCGCTACAAAAAGATCGTTAGTGTTCAAATTTCTGCGGAAGTATAACCCTCACGTGTGTATACTCCAGGAGACCCACCTAATTGGTGCGCGAACACTAGGGCTCCGGAGGGCATGGGTTGGGGCTCACTACCATGCGACTTATTCCAATTATGCCAGGGGGGTTAGCATTTTGATCCGCAGGTCTCTCCCTCTACAGGTACTAGATATTCGCACAGACCCTGGAGGCAGATACGTAGTTGTGCATGCTAGATTGTTTGAGAAACAAATGGTGCTGGTGGGGGTGTATCCCCCCCCCAGCCGATGTACAACTACTGTATGACATTATGCAAATAGTAATGGGATTTAACACGCAGGCCGTTTTCATCCTTGGTGACTTTAATCTGGTGCCCTCTCCGGATCTGGACAGACTCCACACTACCAATCGCTCTCCCTCTGAGCTGCAAAACTGGGCGGACACGTTTGCTCTCGTGGATGTATGGCGCCATTTTCACCCAGCTGAGCAAGAGCATACGTGCCACTCTACCTCATACCGGGCTCTTTCGCGCATCGATTTGATATTTGCTTCCCCTAGTGCCCTATGTTGGTCCAGGGAGGCGAGGCATCTGCCCCGTGGTATTTCTGACCACACCCCGGTTTATCTCACCATATCCATGGCGAAACCTCCAACCTTGAAATTGTGGCATCTGTCCAGGTTCTGGGCTAAGGATGAGAGACTACAAGAGCCGATGATGGAGGCTATCTGTGACTTTTGGAATGTGCATGGGGAATCAGCAGATGTGCTTGCCAATTGGGATGCATTTAAAGCTGTACTGAGGGGGAAATACATTTCTCAGATAGCGTTTTTTCAGAGGGAGACCTCCCGGTCCCTGGAGGCATTGGAGGATGAAAGTGTGAGGCGAGAGGCAGATTATACTCAAACCCCGGATGACTCTCACTATAATTTATGGCAGAAAGCTCTCAGAGACTTGTCCCTTCTTCGAATTGAGCAGACTCAGAAGTCTATGCTATATTCTAAACAAAGGATTTTTGAACATGGGAATAAGAATGGTAGGCTGCTAGCGTGGCTGGCAAAGACACATGCTGCAGCTACACATATAGCCAGTATTCGAGATACACAGGGCCAATTGATCTCCTCTCCTGAGGGCATCAACGCCAGGTTCTTAGATTTTTTCTGGGAGGTTTATTCTACCAGATCCCAGCACTCCCTGGAGGGCATATGGGAATTCTTGGACGCTGTCCCCTTTCCCACCCTATCAGAGGAACATAGCACACTATTGGATGAGGACATCTCTTTGGAGGAGATCCAATCCGCAATCGGTAGTCTTCAAAGTGGTAAGACCCCGGGTGCGGATGGACTGCCTACCGAATTTTACTCTCAGCACATTGACCTTATTGCCCCTAGACTCAAGGCTCTGTTTGTTGGTATTGAGGAGACAAACTGTCTACCTGAGTCCATGGAGGAGGCCGTAATTGTTCTGATTCCCAAGCCCGGCAAGGATCTCCAGGAATGTGGGTCGTACAGACCCATTTCCCTTCTAAATGTAGAAGCCAAAATACTTGCGAAAGTCCTGGCCATGCGATTAAGTTCTGTAATTTCTACGCTTATCCATGTTGATCAGACAGGATTTATGCCGGGTAAGGGTACTGATATAAACATCAGATGGCTTTTCTTCAATCTGTCCATCACCCATGATAATGTTGGATCCCGAGTGGTTGCCTCTCTAGACGCCGAGAAGGCATTCGACTCGGTGGAGTGGGACTTTCTCTGGGGTGTGCTACGAAGCTTTGGCTTCGGCCCTAAATTTATAAAATGGATTCAGGTGCTGTATAAGGCTCCCAGGGCCAGGGTACGTATGAATGACTGGGTTTCGGACTCCTTCCCACTGCAAAGAGGTACTCGACAGGGATGCCCCTTGTCACCCAGCCTCTTTGCTCTGGCCCTGGGACCCTTGGCAATCCTAATTCGGGAATCGCCGGAGGTGAGGGGCTTGAAAATAGGTGTTTTGGAGGAAAAAATATCCCTTTATGCGGATGATGCTCTGCTTTACATAAATGACACAGGGCAGTCTCTGACTGCTGCCTTAGCACTATTTGATAAATTTGGATCCCTGTCTGGTATCCGAATTAACTGGTCCAAATCGACCCTTTTACCCCTAGACGGACAGTGCCCACCAACGTCGGTTTCTTCCCCATTGCAGTGGGTTACTGAATTCAAGTATCTTGGGGTGCGGGTTACTAGAGATGTTGCACAATTTTACTCCTTAAATGTACAGCCCCTCCTCCGTCTCCTGAGGGAGCGATGCCGGTCCTGGTCTGGGCTGCCTTTGAACCTTATAGGTCGCATAAACATTATAAAAATGATAATCCTACCCAAACTCAATAATTTTTTTAGGAACAGCCCGGTGTGGATTCGGGGGTCTTTCTTTCAGGAGGTGGATAAGTGCATTATGTCGTTCCTATGGAATGGGTCCGTCCCCAGGTTGGCAAAGTCAAGGCTGCAGTTGCCCACGCATTTGGGGGGTCTTGCCCTCCCCGGTGTGCGGGTGTATCATTGGGCGGCCATATTGGTCACTGTTCACTGGTGGTTTGGAGCTAAGCGCTCCAATGCGGCGGTGTGTTTAGAGGCGGCACACTTGGGCTCCCTGCAGGCCCTGCAAAACCTAGCTTACAGGGGATTGAAGGCTTATGCTGATCTCCCCGCCCCCACTAGGGCAACTCTTAGGGTATGGGCCGTTGCTAGGCGCAGATTCACACGGTCGGATCGCTGGTCACCGGCCCAGCCTCTCTGGGGGAACCCCAATCTACCACATCTCCGAACTGTCCCGGATCCTCAGGTATGGGCGAGATTTGGTATAACGCTGCTGGCCGATATTATGCCGACGGGTACCTTGCTTTCACTCCATCAATTGACTAGTGTCCATGACCTGCCGGGTTGGATGTACTTCCGGTACGCCCAGCTCCGGCACGCTGTCAGAGCCCAGTTCCCTACCCCTCCAACCCTGCAATTTGACCCACTGAAAGATCTCCTAAGAGATGGGGATCTCAAGAAGCCCCTCTCTGCCTTGTATGGTACCCTTCTTCCAATAGATGTATTGAAGATGGACAGGCTCTGGGATAAGTGGAGGGAGGATATCCGGACACTGGAGAGGGGGGACTGGGAGGACTGCCTGGAACAGGGTACAAAACTGGTTATCTCTGCAGGCGATAAACTCATTCAAACAAGATTTTTGCACAGGGTTTATTACACCCCGGTACGCTTATCTAGAATCTACCCTGACAGGGATCCCCACTGCCCCCGTTGTAAAATTCACTTAGGCACATACATGCACATGTTCTGGGACTGTCCAAATTTGTCTCAATTTTGGTCGGGGATTTTTGAACAACTAAGTGTAAGACTTGAGCTCTCTTTCCCCAGGACCCCCGAACTGGCCTTACTAGGTATACAGGACGATGAGCAAAGATCTCACCATAATAAGCTGCTGATCTTTTACCGACTATTTTATGCAAAAAAGGAGATTCTATACAAATGGACATCCCCTACTCCTCCCAGGGTTTCCTCATGGGAAAGAGGGGTTAATGCGGTATTGCCCCTTTACAAGCTGACTTACATTAGTCGTGGGTGCCCATGGAAATTCGATAAAGTGTGGCTTCCGTGGACATCCTGCGATTGGCGTGGTGGTGATCAGGGACACTGACTGGTGACAGAATGTATAAACAATCATTTACAATAAATCACAATAGTACACAAGGAGTGGTCATGAATGAAAGTCATAGTGTACAACTGACAGGTGGGGGTCAGCCCCGTAGGAGGATCTGTGTTCCGTTGTGTCTGGTAAACACTTTGGGGTTGATTTAATAAAGGCAAATAGACTGTGCACTTTGCAAGGTACAGTGTCACACTGCAAGCACAGTTGATCCGGAGGTCAGTAAATGAGATAAAGCTACACTTTAAAAAGAATACCCACTCACAAAAAAAAAGGAAACAGCATTTTTTCTTGCACATGATTGGATGATGGAAGCCAGCAGGGCGTCTGCTCATTTAACAAGCTCTGGAGCAACTGCTCTTGCAAAGTGCACAGTCTATTTGCCTTTAGTATATCAACCCATAGGCTTTTAGAATAGTTTAGGAGCAGCAGAGTTTAGAGGCAGTCAAAGCTCCTTCCCCTTAAATCAACCCCAGTGGGTCAAAGATTGCGCTGCTGTACAGCCCCTAAGATACGTTAGAAAGTGCATGACTGGGAGGATGTCATACAGAGCCGTCTTTAAGGCAGGACAAAAAGGGCCCTGTCATTGTTGTGGGACCCAAAGCAGCTGCCTCATACTTTCTAACTATCCCAGTTTAAATTCCCTCGTCTCTTGATGTTTTAGTCCTGTGTTGTGTCCTGATATCTCAGTATGAAGTTCTATTACTAATGCTGCCTATCTCTGCCCTATTATTGTGTACAGGGGACTCATCTGTAGACCCTGTGTTTACCTGTAAATACCGGCATTGCTGTAACATTCATATGTAAATAGAGGCAGTATGTATGTCATGCCCCCCTGAGGTCATTTCCATCATCACCTACACTGGGGAGATGTTTGAAAGTCCTGCCTGCATCTGTGGTCATTAAAGTGTTACTAAACCCAGTAATATGAAAATAGTTCATCTGCCTACCCACAGCTTATAAATCTTCTTTTTACATTAAAATATTGCTACTATATACCTTTTTGGCTGATCTGCATACCACGGTCAGTGATAAACTGCACAGTTTCTCCAGTGCTGAGAGTTCAGGTAGGAGGAGATTTCCACTGCAGCCTGTATAAACGCCCACATGTGTGATGTCAATATCAAGTAACCTGGCTAGTTTAGCTCAGGGGCCCAAGAACATTTTTGCCCAGGGTCCAATCAATATTAAAGACGGCTCTGATGTCACATGACGTCAACCCAGGATAACAGTGCTCCAGTCCGGGCCATTATAATAGGCCGGGTGTGAAGTAGTTAAACCTTGGCTGATTGTTATAGACAAGTGCTGCGCAAACTGTTGGCACTATACAAATCCTATATAATAATAATAATAATAACATTCACAGTCTGCATGTACCCTCGAGGGTCTATGACGTCATCTTCTTGCTTTGGAGATTTTTTCCCCCCAAAAATATATTTTATTAGGTTAGGCTCACACTACTTCGCCTCCGTTTTTTGAACGGATTTTCTGTGTGATTATGTAGCGAGAATTGTTTGCATTTTGGATTTGGTTTGCATATACTATGAGGCTGAAATTAAGCTGGAATTGAACCAAAGTAGTACAGGACCCTTTTCCCAAATGGCGACACGCAGTGCTGCATTGATTTGAATGGGCATCATTGAAAACAACGTGATTTCCATTGCCATGCGACCCTGTCTCTAAATGCTTTTGCCTGTACACACTCTGGTCACATAAGCCAACATGCAGCGGTATTCAGAGGCAGGAAAAAAAACACCATAAGCCTGTAGGAGCAGCTTAAGTAAAATCCACTGTAAAGGCAAAAGGTTTTTTTATCTTAATGCATTCTCTGATAAAAAAATAAATAAACTTTCTGTGTGCAGCAGCCCCCCTCAGCCTCCTTAGTACTTACCCGTGCCCCATCTCGATCCAGCAATGTTACACGAGTGTCTCGGCTGCCCGGGACACTCCCTCCTGATTGGCTGAGATGGCAGCGCAGCACCATTGGCAGAAAGATAGGGGGCGGGGCCAAACCATGGCTCTGTGTCTGAATGGACACACATAGCAGCAGCTCAGCTCGGGTACACCCATGGCAAGCTGCTTGTTCTAGCGGCACTCAGCAGGGGGGGGAGGGGCGAGAAGCACTGGCGAAGGACCCGAGAAGAGGAGGATCTGGGCTGCTCTTTGCAAATCCACTACACAAGAGCAAACATGTATTTGTTATTTTTAAAGAAAAAAAATCTGAGACTTTAGTATCACTTTAATTTTGAAAGCGGCATAAAGTAACAAAATCAGGGCTGACAAACACATTCACCTCTGTTGTACCTATTCAGTCAATAGAATAGATGAAACAGTCTTTTAAATATAGCATACACAGAAGGAATGTATTTTATAGAGAATTGGCAAGTTATTAAATTGCTGAAGACATTTTAAATGAGAGACCTAAAGGATATGTAAAGGATTGTTTAAAAAAAAAAAAATCATACTTACCTCCTCGCTCTGTGCAGTTGGTTTTGCACAGAGTGGCCCCAATCCTTCTCTTCTCAGGTCCCTCAGCGGCGCTCCTAGCTCCTCTTCTTCTCGAGTGCCCTGTTGGAGAGCCGCTCTCCCTCGGGGCACTCATGCGGATGCGCTCTTGTGCCCTGCTGCTGCGTCCATTGGCACAGACAGCAGGACTCTGCACCTCCTCCCGTCTCCCACGTCATTGGATTTGATTGACAGCAGCGGGAGCCAATAGCTGCGCTGCTATCAATCTATCCAATCAGGACCCAAGACATCGGCTGGAGCTGGTGTGCTCTTTTCCGTCGCTGGAAAGACTGGGTTGAGGTAAGTAAAAGGGGGGCTCTGGGAGGCTGCTGCATCACAGGAGATTTTTATTCTATGCATTAAGGTGAAAATCCTTGAGGGTTTACGACCCCTTAATCTTAGAGTGTTTGCCAGGATTAAGTACAAAATAATATGGCAAAGCCCAAATAATTATAGTATAATAGCTTGAGAAACCCTCAACCAGAACTGTTGTTTGTCATCTCAAATATACAGATATTTAGAACCTAAAAAGGTACCCTAATGCCGCGTACACACGCTCGGAATTTCCGATGGAAAAAGTCAGACTGAATTTTTTCATCGGATATTCCGACCGTGTGTATGCCCCATCGGACTTTTATCGTCGGAAATTCTGACGGAATTAGATAGAGAACATGTTCTCTTTTTTTCCGATGAAAAAAATTTCTATCAGAATTTCCATTAGTCTGGATGCAATTCCGACGGACTAAAAACCATGCATGCTCGGAAGCATTGAACTTCATTTTCTCGGCTCGTCGTAGTGTTTTACGTCACCACGTTCTTGACGGTCGGATTTTAGTGTGACCGTGTGTATGCAAGACAGCGTGAGCGGAATTTCGTCGGAACTCCGTTGCAAAAACCTGTCGTAGTTTATTCCTTCGGAAATTCTGCTTGTGTGTACAAGGCATTAGATATAACAGATCACAAATGAGTATATGGCTCTGCAGCCTCAGTACATCGAAGAGCTGTCTATATTTACATGATACTCTACCGCCAAAAGAAAAATAAGGCACCCACTATTCACCCCATTATACAAAGAACACCCCACCATGCCCCCCTATACAATCAACAATACACCCACCCCATCCTATACCCAACTCTAAGCTACCATCCATTTAACGACAGGCTGTTACTTGTTGGGAAGCAGGCAGATCTGCACATCATGGCCAGCAGCTTCCATTTTTCCCAGTGAGTTACCATTACATGAAGCTTCACCCACTGCCTGCCCGTTAGTTCCCTGGAAGGATGAGGGTAGATCTGCCTCTTATTCTCACTTCCTGAGTTTTATTTAAAGGTAGCTATAGGATCACTTTTGAATAAATTGGGGCCTTTGCCAATAATCAAAACTGGACCCCCTTAGCTAAATGCTGCAGGCTTTCCAACACAACCCAGTTCATAGGACAATTAATGCTTTACTCTTAATACATCTTTCTACCTTTAATTTTCAGAAAAATCTAAACTGTTTTTTTTTCAAGAGTTAATTGAAAGAAGTTTAGCATCTGAGCATTTTTTTTTACCAAATGGATTGTGTGCATGGAGGATATTATCCTGCTGCTATAATAACGGGGGAAATTAAGGGTTGGTGAGAAAGCTTCTGGGGGCCCTTAAGAATGTTGTGGCCCTGAGCTTTTGCCAAGATTGTCCTCCCAAACGTCAGCCCTGGGATGACTGTATTTTTATTGATAACGGGAAAAAATGCATGGCCAATAACAAGCAAAAGTCACCTCTCTTGCTTGTTAATCTATAGAAACATGCCAATTTAGGCTAAGACCCCTTTCAAACTAACGTGCTTTACAGTCGTTTTTGTGCTTGTAAAGCACCTGTAAACTGCCTCTTCTGCAGCCCTAGTGTGAAAGCCTGAGTGCTTTCACACTGGGGCGGTGCGCTTGCAGGACAGGAAAAAAAGTCCTGCAAGCAGCATCTTTGGGGCGGTGCGGGAGCGGTTTATACACAGTTCCTCCAACGCCCCTGCCCATTGAAATGAATAAGCGCCGCTTTCAAAGCGCCTTAAAAGTGTTTTGAAAGCAGCGCTAAGCGGGTGCTTTTAATCCCTTTTTAACACCTTTGAGGGGCTTAAAAGCGCCCCGCTAGCGGTGCCAAAGTGCCTCTATAGTGCCTATACAGTGGTAAAGCACCGCTAAAAATAGCGGTGCTTTACCGCTAACACCCGCACCGCCCCAGTGTGAAAGGGGTCTAATAGTAAATCTGGGCCTAGGTATTCAGAAGGTGGAACAGGGTGAAAGTGGGCGGCACCACCCTATTGTGACGACGGAGATGGCAGTAAGACTAAAGCCCTGTACACACAATCGGATTTCCTGTGGATTCTAGTCTGATGGATTTGTCCATCGGATATCCGATGAAACTGTTTTCCATCAGTCTTGCCTACACACCATCAGTCAAAAAACCGACCGTTCCAAACGCGGTGACGTAAAACACTCCGATGAGCCGAGAAAAATTAAGTTTAATGCTTCTGAGCATGCGTCAACTTGATTCTGAGCATGCGTGGGTTTTTTATCCGATGGACTTGCCCATAGACAATCGGAATTTGCTATCGGTTTTGGATCCATCGGAAAAATTTAAAACATGTTCTATTTTTTAAAACCAATGGAAAAAAGACCGATGGGTCCCATACACGATCGGTTTGTCCGATGAAAAAAATCCATCGGACGGTTTTCATCTGTAAAACCGATCGTGTGTACAGGGCTTTACACTGCCCTAGTCATGGAGGGCACGCCAAAAAACATTCACGGTGGTAATTCTTCTATCACAAACATCTCATGTATTTCATAATAAACAGAGCAGTTGATAAGGAGGGAAAAAAATAGGAACAAACTGTCAAAATGTAATTGATTTAAGATGCATCAGTTGAAATAGAAAGTCACAAAAAGAATTGAAAAAAATGAAAATGAAAAATGGTGCCTGTTTGAGTTATTGTAATTCATTTTTCTGAGTAATGACACATGCACGCTCACAAACACACAGTTGCATCAATGATTTGTAGCAAAGCTTTAAGTATTTACTGATATCATCGCGCTTATGAGCCATTTCAGCATTGATCTCTCTGTCCTTAATAAATGACCGCAGGAAAAATACATTTGTTTTACCTTTGTGTTTCTCAGATGAAATGACTTACAGCAAGAACAAAAGTTGCCATTCCTTGTGTTTGGGTAAAAAAGGTATGAAGATCATATTGTTTGATTTCTTATAACTAAATTAGGACCCTTATTTTCATGGCTAAAAAGGCATGGTATAAGGCAATGGTCTCCAAACTATGACCCAGGGGCCAGATGTGGCCCTTTACTTGCTTTTGTCAGGCCCTCAGGGCACTATTTCATCCACTGATACCAACAAATGGGCAATATTCCCTCCCAAGTACACCAACAATGGGGCACAATTCCTCCCAATGACACCAATGATGAGGCACAACTCCTCCCACCGACATTAACAATGGGGCACAATTCTTCCAAATTACACCAACAATAAGGTACAATTCCTCCCAATGATGCCAACAATTGGGCCCAATGACACCAATGACGGGGCACAATTCTTACTATTGACACCAACAATGGTGCGCAATTTCTCCCACCCACACCAACGAAGGAGTGCAATTCTGCCCAATGACACCAACAATTGGGCCCAAGGTCACCAACAATGGGGCAGAATTCCTCCCAATGACACCAAAATTGGGCCCAATGACACCAATGGTGGAAGACAGTTTCTTCTATAGACACCAGCAACAGGGCACAATTCCTCCCACTGACACCAAAGATGGCGCATTGTTTGTTCCCACTGACTTTTTTTTACTCCCAATGGACACAGTCCGCCCCCCCCCCCAAAGTCTGAGGGACTGTTAAATGGCCCTCTGTTTAGAAAGTTTGAAGACCCCTGGGATAAGGAAATGAAGGTCATGGCTTATATTAAGGAAAACCCTAGTCTAAAAAAAAACTCTTCTAAAGTTTTGGAAAACTTAAACATCCGTTGTTAAAGCTGAACTCCAGGATAAACAATTATTATTTAAATATAAAATAATTGTGTTGCGCTTTAAATAAAACATGTTCAGTGAGTCCAGGTGTCACTAACATGACAATAATATAATAATTCCATAAACAATAAACAGGTGACATGTGTCTTGAGGTCCAAAATCACCAACAGGTTCCTCCACCCTGTGAATTTACCACCACCGCACTAAGAACCCTTTCACACTGACAGCGTGCACGTGTTAGCGGTAAAGCGTCGCTAGTTTTAGTGGCACTTTACTGTTGTTTTAGAGGCGCCTTTCGGCCGCTAGCGGGGTGCTTTTAACCCCCGCTAGTGGCTGAATAAAGGGTTAAAAACGGCGCTGCCGAGGTGCTTTACAGGCGCTTCGGAGGCGCTGTCCATGCTGCTTTCAGGACTTTTTTTAACGTCCTGCCAGTGCAGAGCCCCAGTGTGAAAGGACTCAGGCTTTCACACTGGGACTGCAGATGAGGCATTTTTCAGGCACTTTACAGGGGCAATTTTTAGCGCTAAAGCGCCTGGAAAAAATGCCTTCAGTGTGAAAGGGGTCCAATGGATGTGCTCTTACCAGAGAGCGTTGACCACCTTTTACGGGGGTCAAAAGAAGCTCATGTATCTCATATTTTCCATCAGCGGTCAATATCCATCACACGGAAGATGAAGGAAATCATTCCAACCGGTCAGTGGGTAAACCAACACTCCTCTTGTCTCAAACCATGGTACCGGATGACATACCCCAATGAAGAGATAAACGCCAATAGTGTAAAATCTTTACAATTGAGCTTTATTAAAAAGTATGCACTTAAATGCTACCAGAATAAAAACGGCATATAGGATTCCTACTGGCGCAACAACAATCGTTGTCTAATCGCAAAACGCGATGGCGGGAATCACATGATGTCAGAAGGGGAAGGGGTCACCCAGGTACGTCACCGGGTGGCCCCGTCCTTGCCTATATAAGAGCTGTTAAAGCGATGAAAGAGCAGTCAGCGGGAGGCCTCCCATGGAGGCAGAGCGTTTTAAATTTTTTGCTATTTTTCGGGCCTGTCAGGCGGTGTTATTGATGGTGGATTTACATTGCGGGACACTTTATTTTTTATTAAAGGATTTGTCAAAAACTGTCTCTTGTGGTTTTTACTTTTTTACACTTTTTTGGTGAATGGGTAGGGGTACAATGTACCAGGTACACCTTTAAAATAGGGGGGTGGGATCTGGGGACCCCCTTGTTAAAGGGGGTTTCCAGATCCCAATAAGCTCCCCGCCCGCAGACCCCGACAACCACAGCCCAGGGTTGTCGGTAAGAGGCCCTTGTCCCCATCAACATGGGGACAAGGTGCTTTGAGGCGTGGGTGGATCAGAGCCCCCCTGCCCCAAAGCACCCACCCCCCCATGTTGAGGGCTTGTGGCCTGGTATGGTTCAGGAGGGAGGGGCACTCTCTCGTCCCCCCTCTTCTGATATGGGTCTGGTATGGATTTTGAGGGCGGACCCCACGCCAATTTTTTTTTACATTTTGGCATGGGCTTCCCCTTAAAATCCATACCAGACCGACAATAAACTTTTTATGGCCTTTAAAATGAGGACTTTGAATTTTTCATGTTCGTTTCCCATAGACTTTAACCACCTGCTGACCCTGGGGGGCGCGCACACGACGACGATCTGCCTATGTAAATAAGGCAGATCGCCATTCTGACAGAGGATAAGATGGAGATCTTGTGTTCCTGCTAAGCAGGAACACCAATCTCTGTCTTCATCTAGTCAGACCATCCCCCACAAAGTTAGCAAGCACCAGCTAGGCACACAGATAACCATTTGACCACCCGTGATGTTAACCCCTTCTCTACCAGTGTCATTAGTACAGTAACAGTACATATTTTTAGCACTGATCATTGTATTAGCGTCTCTGGTCCCCCAAAAAAGTGTCAAAAGTGTCAGTTAGGTGTCTGATTTGTCCGCCGCAATGTCGCAGTCCCACTAAAAATCGCTGATCGCCACCATTACTAGTAAAAAAAATAAAAAATCCATAAAAATGTGTAGACACTATAACTTTTGCGCAAACCAATCAATATACACATATTAGGATTTTTAAAAATATGTAGCATAAATATTGGCTTAAATTAATGAAGAAATTTGATTTTTTTAAATTTTTTTATTGGGAATGTTTTATAGTTGAAAGTAAAAAATTGTTTTTCTTTTCAAAATTGTCGCTCTTTTTTTTTGTATAAAGCGCAAAAAATAAAAACTGCAGAGGTGATCAAATACCCCCAAAAGAAAGCTCTATTTGTGGGAAAGAAAGGACATACATTTTTTTGGGTACAGTGTCACACGCCCGCGCAGTTGTCAGTTAAAGTATCGCAGTGCTGTATCGCAAAAAATGGCCCGGTCATGAAGGGGGTAAAACCTTCCGGAGCTAAAGTGGTTAATAGAGTTTGCATGTTCGCAATAACTTTTTGCCTGTTCGAGATGTTCTGGTGCGAACCTAACCGGGGGGTGCTTGGCCCATCCCTAATACGGACTTGTCTAATTTTTTTAATGAGTTTCCTGATCTCAGAAGTTACTGAAACCAGAATAAACACACAAGCTAGGCAACTAACATTTTCTAAAGAAGGTCAGCAATGGCAGCCTCATATTTCTTTTGTGCATTACATGTCTGGAGTTAGTACAAGCGCTCTTCACCTCACCTTATTTGACTCTTTGGTAAATCCAGCCCGCAGCAGCACCTCATCATCGCAGTTTTCTGTCCTACGATCCACCTATTTCATTTGCATAATATCAAAGTGATGCTGTACTAGAACTTCCCGTGACTCAACTTCAAAAGACTCAGGAAGGTTCACAGAAGGATACATATTTCCTTCACTCATAATAATCTTGACAACTTCATTCTGCCGCAGTCACGAGAAATACATGAATGAAAATATAAAACCTGCTCCATTCCAAAGAACAAAGCTCTTCACAGGGTACACTAGATTCACTTGATCTCATTAACATTAACAGCCACATGGATAAATCCCAGGGCAGGTGGAGGTGGCTCTCTTCTGTTCATGTTTATCTTCAACATCTCTGCCAGGTTCTTTTAGTATAAAGCGGAATTTTACTCAGTCAATCAACACTGACTATTTTTTATCCTTGCGCTGCTAGCATTAGCAATAGATAGGACAGTACAGCCATGGCCAAAAGTTTTGAGAATGATGCAAATATATATATAAGTCTGCTGCTTCAGTGTGTTTAGATCTTTTTGTCAGATGTTACTATGGTATACTGAAGTATAATTACAAGTAGGGATGAGCTTTATGTTCGGGTCGAACATGAGATCGACTCGAACATTGGCTGTTCGCCCGTTCGCCGAATAACAAACAATTTGAGGTGTTCGCGGCAAATTCGAAAGCCGCGGAACACCCTTTAAAAGTCTATGGGAGAAATCAAAAGTGCTAATTTTAAAGGTTAATATGCAAGTTATTGTCATAAAAGGTGTTTGAGGACTTGGGTCCTGACCCAGGGGACGTGTATCAATGCAAAAAAAAGTTTTAAAAATTGTTGTTTTTCCGGTAGCAGTGATTTTAATCATGCTTAGAGTGAAACAATAAAAGTGAAATATTCCTTTAAATTTCATACCTGGGGGGTGTCTATAGTATACCTGTAAAGTAGCGCATGTTTCCCGTGTTTAAAACCCCCGTTGCTTCAGAGGGGGGCGGGGTCACCCGTACATGTCACTGAGTAACCCCGCAGCAAACCCCGTTGCGTCAGAGGGGGGCGGGGTCACCAGCGTACATCACGGGTGGCCCCGCCCTCGGCTATATAAGAGCTGTCAAGCGGTTCTCGCGTCATTTGGTGGGCCGCCTCCCATGGAGGCGGAATTGATCGTGGCGACGTGTATCGTCGGTCGTAGAAGGATTACATCGCTGGAATTTTTTTTCTTTTTTATTAAAGGACTTGTCCCAAACTGTGTGTGTTTTTTTTACAATTTTTGACACTCTTTTGGGTGAAATGGTAGGGGCACAATGTACCCCGTTACCAATTCACATAGGGGGGCCGGGATCCCCTTTGTTAAAGGGGGCTTCCAGATTCCGATAAGCCCCCCGCCTGCAGACCCTCACAACCACCGGGCAAGGCTGTGGGGATGAGGCCCTTGTCCCCATCAACATGCGGACATCCTCCCCATGTTGAGGGCATGTGGCCTGGTACGGTTCAGGAGGGGGGGCGCTCTCTTGTCCCCCCCATCTTTTCCTGCGGCCTGCCAGGTTGCATGCTCGGATAAGGGTCTGGTATGGATTTTTGGGGGGAACCCCACAACATTTTTTTAATCTTGGCGCGGGGTTCCCCTTAAAATCCATACCAGACCTGAATGGTCTGGTATGGATTTTGAGGGGGGCCCCTACGCCATTTTTTTTAAATTGGCGCAGGGTTCCCCTTAATATCCATACCAGACCCGAAGGGCCTGGTATGAAATTTGGGGGGGACCCCCACGCATTTTTTTTTACAGTTTGGTTCGGGTTCCCCTTAATATTCATACCCGACCCAAAGGGCCTGGTAATGGACTGGGGGGGGGGACCCATTTTTTTCAGTGAATTTTATCTGTATTGCCGGGACCCGACAATTCATTATAGCCGCGAGTAGTTTTAAATGACTTTTTTTCCTTTAGAAATTTAATTTTGTGCAGGGACTGTTTTAAGCACGGGAAACATGTGCCACTTTACAGGCATACTATACACACCCCCTAGGTACGAAATTTAAAGTAATATTTCACTTTTATTGTTTCACTTTAAGCATTATTAAAATCACTGCTCCCGAAAAAACGGCAGTCTTTAAAACTTTTTTGGGCATTGATACATGTCCCCTGGGGCAGGAACCGGGTCCCCAAACACTTTTTATGACAATAACTTGCATATTAACCTTTAAAATTAGCACTTTTGATTTTTCACGTTTGTGTCACATAGACTTTAACGGTGTTCGCGTGTTCGAACTAATTTTTTGCCTGTTCGCATGTTGTGCTGCGAACCGAACCGGGGGGTGCTCAGCTCATCCCTAATTACAAGCATTTCATAAGTGTCAAAGGCTTTTATTGACAATGACATGAAGTTTATGCAAAGAGTCAATATTTGCAGTGTTGACCATTCTTTTTCAAGACCTCTGTAATTCGCCCTGGCATGCAGTCAATCAACTTCTGGGCTACATCCTGACTAATAGCAGCCCATTCTTGCATAATTAATGCTTTGGAGTTTATCAGAATTCATGGATTTTTTTGTTCACCCCCTCCCTCTTGAGGATTGACCACAAGTTCTCAATGGGATTAAGGTCTGGGGAGTTTCCTGACCATGGACCCAAAATTGTGATGTTCTGTTCCCCCGAGCCACTTAGTTATCACTTTTGTCTTATGGCAAGGTGCTCCATCATGCTGGAAAAGGCATTGTTCATCACCAAACTGTTCTTGGATGGTTGGGAGAAGTTGCTCTCGGAGGATGTTTTTGTACCATTCTTTATTCATGGCTGTGCTCTTAGGCAAAATTGTGAGTGAGCCCACTCCCTTGGCTGAGAAGCAACCCCAAACATAAATGGTCTTGGGATGCTTTACTGGCATGACACGGGACTGATGGTAGCACTCACCTTTTCTTCTCCGGACAAGGTTTTTTCTGGGATTCATCAGTGAAAATTACTTTACCCCAGTCCTCAGCAGTCCAATCTCTGTACCTTTTGCAGAATATCAGTCTGTCCCTGATGTTTTTCCTGGAGAGAAGTAGCTTCTTTGCTGCCCTTCTAGACAACAGGCCATCCTCCAAAAGTCTTTAACTCACTGTGCGTGAAGATGCACTAACAACTGCCTGCTGCCATTCCCGAACAAGCTCTGCACTGGTGGTGCCCCGATCCCACAGCTGAATCAACTGTAGGAGACGGTCCTGGCACTTGCTGGACTTTCTTCGGTGCCCTGAAGGCTTCTTTACAAGTGAGGAGCAAATGTTTTTTTGGGGGGAATTTAGTTAATTTTCATGGCAAAGAGGGACTTTGCAATTAATTGCAATTCATCTGATCGCTTTTCATAACATTCCAGAGTATATGCAAATTGCCATCATAAAAACTGAGGCAGCAGACTTTGTGAAAATTAATATTTGTGTCATTCTCAAAACGTTTAGCCACAGCTGTATATCATATTTACTTGTTTTAAACTTTTTTTTATTTTTTATTTCTTCAGTTATTTCCTGGTTTCCAAGCCTAGGCAAATTATATCATGTGTAGCGCCCTGCTCCTATTGGGTAGGCGCTAGTGTAAATTTAGTTGTCTGAGCTGTAGTTTAACTCAGGATAATTGTACCAAATTATTGGTCTCTGTTCCAGTTCAGCTGAGTTGCACATTTTCCACCTGACTGTTCAAGGTTGGAAATGCAGTAGGCTGGATGTATTGGGTATCTCTTTCCCAGAAGCAGCTCAGTGGGATTGGTCTCCCCGCTGTACATTCTGGGGGAGGGTACTTAAGGAGCAGACACAGTTGTCTCTGGGTCTTCCAATCCTGACCTGATGGCCCTCCTGGCCTCAGGGATGTGTTAGCAGTTTTCTGCCTCGGGGCCTGTAGGCCCAAGGCTCCGTTACTGAGAGTAGGCCCAGGAGTTTCTGGGGGCCTGCTGATTCGGGGATGGTCTTGTGTCGCCTTGCCTGCGGGAAGGGACCGAGCAATTGAGGGCTCAATTGGAGGATGCATCCGGATAAAAATCTACCTCACAGTGCTGCCGGCTGGCTAAAAGATCCTGGCACTGTGTGTTATGTTTTCAGAACTTTATCAAGTGAGTGATTACCTAAGTCTGTGGCAGAGACTTTTGGCCGAGCACCGCACCGGCTGCTAGGTCAGTGAGAGAGGCCTATCCAGTGGTTGCTACATCCAGTGTGGAGACTGTTTGTCCTCTGAATTGAGACATACCCGTGATCCGCAAAGCAAGGTACCTGAATCTCCCCCAACCCTCCATCCCTCTATCTGGAAGTTCTTTAATAAAACCCTTGAGAATAATAGACTTTTGCCGCGTACACACGATCGTTTTTTCTGATGAAAAAAGACTGATAGACTTTTTTCATCGGACAAACCGATCATGTGTGGGCCCCATCGGTCTTACGATAGCACATTACGATCGTCTGTGTGGAACTCCATCGGACAAAAAACCCACGTATGCTCAGAATCAAGTCGACGCATGCTCAGAAGCATTGAACTTACATTTTTCTCTGCTTGTCGGAGTGTTTTACGTCACGGTGTTTTGGACGGTTGGAAATTAGACTGATGGTGTGTGGGCAAGACTGATGAAAGTCAGCTTCATCGGATTTCTGATGGAAAAATCCATGGGAATTTATTCCATCGGAAATCCGATCGTGTGTACAGGGCATAAGTGTTTGGTGCAGACATATGTGAACAACTCTTCAAGGAAGACCCCTAAGACGGACTTGGTGAACATTAAGGTAACGGCAGGCCCAAAATCTTAAACCAGCGGCCCCTGCGGGGGTATTGCTACAAATATATCCCAGGAGTCTTCAGGAGGAGGGGAGGAGAGGAGGGGAGGAGTGGTTTTCTCAGCTAAGCATATCCTCCTTCTGGCATGCCTGAGCTAAGGGCAGATGGATTTCAGGATGTAAATACTATATGAACCATCTGCCATTACGCAAGATGGCCACAGCCAGAAATACTAGGGGGTGTTTTTCCAAAGTGATTTCTCCGCAAATAAAACATGGAGACATGGATGGATGAGGGCGTTTGCTTTGAATAATAAAAATGAATTAAAAAGCATTTTTGATCTGTGGTGCTCAGAGGCAGTGTAGCTCCATTTTAACTTTTGGAGAAATAAATTAAAAAGTAGATCTTCCCCAAAAAATACACACACATCTATAGAGAACGGGTCTTGTTATATTCTGCTCTGTGTCACCACACAAATCCTAAGAGTAATACTTAATTTCTTCCCACTTGAATATAGGTCACATGAATGCTTGCAGTGGAAATTCACTTGTCTTTTATAGGCCACTTAGAAGGTATAGAGAGACAAAGCAGAGAGCAATCGCTGAAATAAACACAGCCTGCTCCAAAAATTTACTTCTGCCCGAAGACAGGGAAAATAATGTTAAAGAAAGACAGAAAAGAATGGAATGCCACAGAGATAATCTGATATTGTGTGTAACTGTGGCTCCTACAGGTTGGTAATAAAAATTTCAGCAAAACAATGCTTTCTATCACTAGAAATGCTAAAAATCCAACTTTTCCCCACCGTGCTGCTTCGCTTTTCAGAAAAAGAGTAAAAAGCGGATTCCGACCGTGCATTCTTTATGTTCGAAGAGTATGAATTATTTCTAATTCGGTGCTACTCTGCTACCTTGGGCACACAGTGTAATTGTGGAGTATTCAAATGGATATTTTTAGGTTATTAGCTCTATTTTCTGATGCAAATTTGAGCTTTGCCCCATAATTTTGAGGTTTAAAAGGTAGTATGTACGCAGGTTATGTATTTCGGCTTTATGAAAAACAAACTTGTCCACCGCCCTCATCTATAGCTGGCCATCACAGTAAGCAGCATTGGAAGGCTGAAACAGATAACAACAAAAGCCTGGGGAATGCCCAGGAAAAAAACAAGCCTAGTTACCGACCAGCTCGCAGACAACCAATTAACCTGTCTAACAGTTTGCGTTAAAAACAGGGATTTTGTCCGCACGCATTTGCAAACGCATGCGTGAGCCACAGAGCCACGTCACGGCACCCTGGAATTCCTGAGCATTCCCCAGGCTTTTGTTGTTATCTGTTTCAGCCTTCCAATGCTGCTTACTGTGATGGCCAGCTATAGATGAGGGCGGTGAACAAGATTGTTTTTCATATCACGTTGGTGTTTGTATTGGTCCAGCAACGCGCCAACACAACCTTTGCAGCCATTGTGCTACATGCTGGGTGTTTGGTGCGCTCCTGTACCTTTAAGGAGTCCACCTGTCCTCATCTATCCATCAGAATACATGTGCCTCCATTGTGGGGACACTCATAGTTTTTAACGCTTAAGCCCTGTACACACGATCGGATTTCCTATAGTTTTTTAACCAATGGATTTTTCCATCGGAAAACCGATGAAGCTTCCATCAGTCTTGCCTACACACCATCAGTCAAAAAACCGACCGTTTCAAACGCCGTGACGTAAAACACTCCGATGAGCCGAGAAAAATTACGTTTAATGCTTCTGAGCATGCGTCGACTTGATTCTGAGCATGCGTGGGTTTTCTTTTTCGTACATCACGGGACACAGAGCGACTTAGTCATTACTAATGGGTTATATAGATTACCTTCAGGTGTTGGCACTGGCCAATTCCAAACCGGAAGTACCCTCCCCTATATAAGCCCCTCCCATCCGGGAGCACCTCAGTTTTTTGCCAGTGTCTAAGGTGTTGGCCAAAGAGTAACATGTGTTTTCACTGGGCTTGCGTACAGGTTCTTTTGGGCCTTAGTAAGCTGTTCCGGATCCCACCAAAAAAGCTTCATAGCTAAACGGTCGGTACCCGGGCCTTGCAGCAGAAGAGCAAGGTTTTGCCTGTAATGCCTCTCTTAGGAGGGCTGGACCCTGGGATCCAGAGCTCTGGTCATACCCACGACCAAGATGTTGTCTGTGCAGGGTGCTATACAGGTCCAAGGGAGTGGAATCCTTGGGAACCCGGTCCCTGAAGGTTTAATTACAATGCCTGCCATGATAGGTGAAGTTTGGACTTCTGTGGACCAAACAAAGTCCTGCGGCGGGGATCAGGTAAGTGGGGGCCCCCAGGAACTTGGTTCTATTGGGGGACCCCCAAGCCTAATTTGTCTTTCTGTCTGTTACCTAAACGGTATTCCCGCTAAATATCTGTGTTTGCCTGTAACTACTGAAAATGTAAAATTTTAATAGTAGTCAAGAAAAAAAAAAAAAAAAAAAAAAGGGACCGCGGTACCTGTGTTAAACCACTAGAGGCCGCTGTAGTCCATTTTTCTTGTCATGTGGATCTTTGGTTTTCTCAAGTCAAAAGATCCAGGCAGCTGGTAAGTTTCTCTGTGGGAATCCACTTCCTCTGCCCTGTTGCTGCGCTCATCCACCGCACAGGCCCTCCGGCAAAAAGGGCCCTGGCTCCTAGTCCCCTGTTTGATTTCGAAAAGGGCGCCAATGGCGCACGGGCGCGCGCGGGCGCGTGCACGCGCCTCCTATGAAAAAAAAGGGGCGGGGCGGGTGGATGACGCTCGATGCGCGCCGCGGCGCTTCTGCGCATGTGCGGGCGTCCCAGCATGGTTAAAAGACACAGTACAAGTGTCAGCTGGATGCAAACAGAGCTAGCAACAAACAGTGGCACACAGAGGCGGTTGATGCAGGCATCCCCATAGAAAGGCACTTTAGTGGACACCAGCTGGTATATAGCAGCAACTTTGTTAGACTATTACCAGCAAAAATTGGTGTATGACGACGGGAATACCTCAGCTTTGTGCTTAAAGGATATGTCGTCCAGACGCTCCGGAAATAGATCTTCCAGGAAGCCAAAGGGGTCTCCATCGGGCTCTGAGGATATTGGGCATGCTTGTACTGCACCAATCTCCCCTGAGAATTCAGAGGTCAGTAGCCGTAGAAACCCCGCAGGAATGCCTGGTGCTGCGGCTGTCCCCAGTCCACCTGCTCCTGTATATATAACAGAGGAGGTTTTATCCTCAACTCTGGGAGGATTGGAAGAGAGATTAACAGCATTGATCGCTGCTTCCCTGTCACAGGAAAAGCGCGTCCGATCTCCGTCTCCTCCTTCAGAGTGCCTGTTAGTGGAGGAACAGCCCCACACAGAGATCGACCTACCTGAAGGGGATCAGGATGAGGTTGATTCAGTTATGGAGGAATCAACAGTGGAAGAACCTTTCTCAGCATCTCAGGCTGAAAGATTATGGGTTCAGTCTCTGACTAATATGGTCCGATCAGCATTTAAAATGCCTCTGGCGGAACCACCATCCACTACGCTTTCCTCGCTGGGGTCGCTAAAAGCTCCCCAGGCTGTCTGTTCCTTCCCAATCCACCCTTTATTAGAAGGGCTTATTTACCAGGATTGGGAGCATCCTGATAAAATATTTGCTCCCCCCAAGAGATTTCCGGTGATCTATCCCATGGAGGATAAGTTCATAAAAAAATTGAGGGTCCCTACAGTGGACGCAGCCATCTCTTCTGTTAACAAATCACTGACATGTCCAGTAGATAATGTTCCAATGTTCAAAGACCCAATAGATAAAAAATTGGAGTCTTTACTAAAATCTGCTTTCTCTACAGCAAGCATGGTGACACAACCTGCGGTAGCAGCGATTGGAGTCTGCCAAGCAGTGAAAGATCAGTTGAAACAGGTCTTAAGGGACTTACCAGATCAGCAGGCTCTTGCCCTAGCTGACCTGCCTAGAGCCTTGTGTTTTGCGGTGGACGCCATAAAGGATACAATCCATCAGGCCTCCCGCTTTACGCTGTCTATAGTACATATGCGTAGGCTTCTGTGGCTCAAAAACTGGTCTGCTGAAGCTCCCTGTAAAAAACTGCTGGTTAGCTTCCCATTTCATGGAGAACGCTTATTTGGAGAAGATCTGGACAAATATATCCAGAAAATTTCTGCCGGTAAAAGTTCACTCTTACCGGTTAAGAACAAGAGTAGAAGTCCTTCTTTTAAGAGGCCTACTTCTCCAGTCCCGGGCACATCGGCTGTGAAGCAGTTCCGACGGCCTCCGCGGTCAAATTCAGGGGGCAGAAATCAGGGACAATCACAGGGTAAAAAGAAGCCCTGGATCAAGAGAGGTACAAAACCTCCCCCCAAGGCATGAAGCGTTGCCCCCACTCAATCGGGTGGGGGGAAGACTTCAGTTGTTCACAGAGACCTGGCGGGACACCATCAGAGACAGATGGGTGCTCTCCGCAGTAAGTCTGGGATACAAGCTGGAGTTAAAAGGCACTCCTCCTGCCCAATTTATGAGGTCAAACGTGCCAAGAGATCCCCAAAAGAGAGGATCCCTCCTTCTGGCACTAGAACAACTATTGCTCCAAGGTGTAATCATGAAGGTTCCCCTGGAAGAAAGCGGATTCGGGTTTTACTCGAACCTTTTCACAGTCCCCAAACCAAATGGGGACGTGAGGCCCATATTAAATCTAAAAGGGCTAAACAAGTTCCTAAATATCAGGACTTTTCGGATGGAGTCGATCCGATCGGTGGCCACCGCCCTACAAGGGCAGGAATGGTTAGCCTCGATCGACATAAAGGATGCTTATCTGCATATTCCCATCTTTCCGGCCCACCAGAAATTTCTACGCTTTGCAGTAGAAGGGCGCCATTTTCAGTTCAGAGCCTTACCTTTCGGTCTGGCCACAGCACCACGAGTGTTCACAAAAATTCTGGCCCCATTATTGGCCAATCTAAGAACACAGGGTGTAACGATAATGGCATATCTAGACGACCTGCTACTAATAGACTACTCAGTGGAAAAGCTGGAAGTAGCTATTCACAAGACAATCAAGTATCTGGAATATCACGGTTGGATTATCAACCGGGACAAGTCAGCTCTAAGACCAGTCAAAAGTCTGGAATACTTAGGGCTAAGGCTGGATTCAAATCAGAGAAAGATTTTCTTACCTCCAGAGAAGGTGTCGTCTTTAAAAGATTTGACCCACTTAGTGGGTACAAAAAGAAAACCATCCATACGCTTCTGCATGAGGCTGCTGGGAAAAATGGTGGCTTCATTCGAAGCGGTACCCTACGGTCAATTCCATTCAAGGAATTTGCAAAGGGCCATACTGTCAGCCTGGAACAAAAAAGTTCAGGCTTTAGACTTACCAATGTCCCTGTCCCCTTCCGTTCGCAAGAGCCTCCATTAGTGGTTGGTGCCCCAGAATCTGGAAAAAGGGAGACCCTTCAGTCCGGTTTCTTGGAAGGTAGTCACTACAGATGCCAGCCTCATAGGCTGGGGGGCAGTACTGGAGCAATGGTCTCTCCAGGGCAAGTGGTCAGAAGCAGAAAAGGCCCTGCCCATCAATCTCTTAGAGATACGAGCAGCCCGGTATGCCCTAGTAGCATGGACATCCAAACTCCAAGGGTCCCCTGTCAGAATTCAATCAGACAATGCCACAGCAGTGGCATATATCAATCACCAGGGTGGCACCAGGAGTCGTGCAGCCCAGAGGGAAGCAAATTGCATCCTGGAGTGGGCAGAAAAATATGTCCCAGCCATATCCGCGGTTTTCATCCCAGGAGTGGAAAATTGGAGAGCGGACTTTTTAAGTCGCCAACAATTATGCCCGGGGGAATGGTCTCTTCACCCCGAGGTTTTCCAGGCAATATGCCAGCGGTGGGGAACACCGGATGTAGATCTGCTAGCATCCAGATTCAACGCAAAGGTGGACAGATTTGTGTCTCGCACAAGGGATCCTCTAGCTTGCGGCTCGGATGCCCTAGTGTTCCCTTGGGATCAGTTCAAGCTGATATATGCATTCCCACCGCCACAATTGTTACCGCGATTACTCCGCGGAATCAGGGTAGAAAAGAAACCAGTGATTCTGGTGGCTCCAGCGTGGCCCCGAAGGGCATGGTACGCGGAGATTGTAAAAATGTCAGTGAGGAGTCCTTGGACCCTCCCACATCGTCCGGACCTGCTGTCGCAGGGACCGATATACCACCCTTCCTTACCAGCCCTAGGTTTGACGGCCTGGCTATTGAAGCCCACATTCTGAAAAAGAGAGGGCTCTCTAATTCTGTGGTATCTACCATGATCAATGCCAGGAAGCCGGTATCCAGGCAGATCTATTATAGGATCTGGAAAGCGTACATTACGTGGTGTGAGGCCAAGAAATGGCATCCACGTAAGTACGTGATAGGGAGGATTTTGGACTTCCTACAGTGGGCTGTAGATAGGAAGCTGGCCTTGAGTACTATCAAGGGTCAGATTTCGGCCTTGTCAATATTTTTTCAAAGGCCCTTGGCTTCGCATTCACTAGTCAAAGCTTTCATACAAGGAGTGATGCGTATTAGCCCTCCGGTTAGTGTTCCCATATGTCCTTGGGACTTAAACCTGGTTCTGTCAGTTCTACAGAAACAACCGTTTGAACCATTGCAACACATTTCCTTGGTTCTTCTCACCAGGAAATTGATTTTCTTAGTAGCCGTTTGTTCGGCTAAAAGAGTATCGGAATTAGCCGCCTTGTCCTGTAAGGAGCCATATCTGGTTGTCCATAAGGACAGAGTAGTATTACGTCCTCATCCAGCCTTTCTTCCCAAGGTGGTATCGAGGTTTCATTTGAACCAAGATGTGGTTCTTCCTTCTTTTTTCCCCAAACCTAGCTTGGTAGAGGAAAAGTTATTACATTCTTTGGATGTAGTAAGAGCAGTTAAAGCTTATCTAAAAGCCACTGCTCAGATTCGCAGAACGGATACTTTGTTTATTCTGCCGGAAGGCCCTAAAAAGGGTCAGGCAGCATCAAAATCCACTTTAGCCAAGTGGATTCGACAGGTCATAATACAAGCCTATGGTTTGAGAAAGAGACCGCCTCCGTTCAAAGTTAGGGCGCACTCCACAAGAGCAGTTGGAACTTCATGGGCAGTGCATCACCAGGCCTCCCTGGCTCAAGTATGTAAGGCCGCAACATGGTCTTCGGTACACACGTTTACTAGATTCTACCAGGTAGACATTAGAAGTCAGGAGGATGTCGCCTTTGGGCGCAGTGTGTTGCAGGCCGCAAAAGATCCTCATGCCTGATGGCGCCCAGCTTATGTATCCCTCCCCTCATTTGGCATTGCTTTGGGACGTCCCATTAGTAATGACTAAGTCGCTCTGTGTCCCGTGATGTACGAAAAAGAAAAAGGGATTTTTATAACAGCTTACCTGTAAAATCCTTTTCTTGGAGTACATCACGGGACACAGAGCTCCCACCCCTCTTTTTGGGACACTTATTGCTTGGCTACAAAACTGAGGTGCTCCCGGATGGGAGGGGCTTATATAGGGGAGGGTACTTCCGGTTTGGAATTGGCCAGTGCCAACACCTGAAGGTAATCTATATAACCCATTAGTAATGACTAAGTCGCTCTGTGTCCCGTGATTTACTCCAAGAAAAGGGATTTTACAGGTAAGCTGTTATAAAAATCCCTTTTTTTTATCCGATGGAGTTCCCCACAGACGATAGTAATTTGCTATCGGTACATTAATGAGGAAAAAATTAACTTAAATGATTTTAGCAAATGGCTGCAATATAACAAAGAGTGAAAAATTTAAGTGGGTCTCAATACTTTCCGTACCCACTGTGTGTGTGTCCATGGGAGGCAGAGCATTCTATGCTGACAGTGTGCCCACTGCACGCCACTAGAACAGTGATCAAGCTGTCAAAGGCAGCTCTTGATCTCTGCTAATGATTAGTAATTGGGAGATGGCGGAATCGGCTCACGATCATGTGACTACTGTGACAGCCAATTACAGTGGTCACGTGATCGTTTCATCCTTCCCTCTCCCCTGGAGTAAAGACAGTGTTAAAGGGATGCCGAAGCTGGGTGGGAAGGGGTTAATAATTCCCCCAAGTCTTGCAGTTGTTTTTTTTTTAAATGTTAAGCCAAAAAAGAGGCTTGCAATCAAAACCACAAATTACTAGTAAATTAATTATATCTAATTAGTACTTTTTTGCCATTAAGGATAAATAGTGGAATGATAATGCACATTTTGTGCTCAGCTCAACAAAAAAAAAAAAAGAAAAGAAAAGAAAAAGAAACACTATTATTACCATGTTTGTTGGTTTTGGCATTTGGCTGGGTTGGATACGCTTCATTCGATTCGTATTATTTCCCCTCATAGTAATGTTGGCACCACCATACCATTAGGCTGCACATTCAGATCATGTAAGTACACAACAATCATTTAAAAAAAAATATATATATTTTGGCAGTACACACAGAAGCAGCTCCCATCCAACCTCTATGGCTAGAGTCACTGTCTGTGTTCTGCAGCTGAGCCCCCCTGTAGCTGTATAAATGTTTACACAACTGAATACAAATGACAAACATCAAATCCTAAATGATCATTGGGATTAGCCAACTAGAATAAGAACTACTGAGCTCCTAATGACATGCTAAAATATAGCTTCACATTTGGTTAATGATTAATGTTAATCTGAATAGTCTGATTTGTTGGAATCTTGTTGACCAGGATGCTGAACTTTGTACAAGGAATTAACATTGAGTGCCGTTTACAGCGTTTCTCTCCGTAAGTTTACCATACACATCAAAGCTGAAGTTTAATCTTCTTATCTTTTGCCTTCCCTGGTTCCATTCCCCCTCCCCAATCAATATGCTAATGAAATGTTTAAATCCACGTCCTGCCAGGGAAGAGGAGACAGAACGTGTGTTCCTAGTATATAGGAACAACGATTGGTCTCCTCCCCAAGTCATCCCATCCCCCCCACAGTTAGACCACTCATGAGGGAACACATTTAACCCCTTGATCGCCCCCTAGTGTTAACCCTTTCCCTGACAGTGACATTTATACAGTAATCAGTGCATTTTTATAGCTCTGATCGCTGTATAAATGTCAATGGTTCTAAAAATGCGTCAAACATGTCCAATCTGTCCGCCGTAATGTCGCAGTACTGCAAAAAAAAAAATCGCAGATCGCCACCGTTACTAGTAAAAAAAATTGCCATAAATCTATCCCCTATTTTGTAGACGCTATAACTTTTGCGCAAACCAATTTATAGATGCTTATTGCGATTTTTTTACCAAAAATATGTAGAAAAATACATGTTGACCTAAACTGATGAAGACATTTTTTTTTATTATAGGGATATGTATTATAGCAAAAAGTAAAAAATAATGTTTTTTTTTTTCAGAATTGTCACTCTTATTTTGTTTTTAGCGCAAAAAATAAAAACCGCAGAGGTGATCAAATACCTCTAAAAGAAAGCTCTATTTATGGGGAAAAATTGACATAAATATTGTTTGGGTACAATGTCGCCCGACCGCGCAATTGTCAGTTAAAGAGACGCAGTGCCATATCGCAAAAAGTGGCTTGGTCAGGAAGGGGGTAAATCCTTCCGGGGCTGAAGTGGTTAAGGCTGGGTTCACACTGCAGAAGGATGTGGCTGACTGCAGGGGTTCGGTGCGTCCCTGTTCTTCGTTTCAGGGACGAATCAGGCCAAAGACGCACAGGACCCCTGTACCCCTGTACCCCACTTAGCAGCCGCCCCGGAGATGTGTGAACCGGCTCCATTGAGAGCCGGTCACAGTCTCCTATCATGCGAATTGGACGCGGGGAAGGCCACATCCAATTCACACTTGTATGAACCCAGCCTACAGGTCTAATGAAACAGCATGTCGACTTGTAATGCATAATGAATGACCTGAATTCAGTCATATCAGTTTGTTTTTATTCTGTTAGCGAACAACTAAACAAATGGAAAGGTATTGATCCATCAACGTTACAGTTTTTTAGTCCAATCAGTTGATTCCTTTTGTGTTGGGGGCTGGATTACTGGTGTAAATCAAACAGGGTAGGTCAAATGACTTTCCGAATTATAAATCGTTATCACGAATATATATACATACATAATTATCCAAAAATGAAACAATTAAACAATAAAACAAATCGATTCTGTATAATGAATATACTCTACAGAACACAAATTAATGTAACAGCGAATATAACAGAACTAAATGATGTATTTTACGAACGAAAAGGAATCAAAATGTTTCCATTGTGCACAAGTCTATATCAAAGTACCTTGATGCAGACTTTGCATGCAGACTGCCCTAGGTAACACCTGCATGTGATGCTGAGCCTGCATGAATGAAAGCACTGATATCCAATGAATGAAAGGGGTGGGCCAGGGACAGTAAAGCTGGGAAGGAAAAAGCTAGATGATGGTAGACACCCTTCTGCCAGGAAATAAGACGAGCACTATCTCACTTTCTGCACTTTCTAATGCATGGTGTAAGAGGCTCACAGAGGTTGATTTACTAAAACTGGAGCATGCAATCTGGTACACATATGCTTAGAAACCAACCAGCTTCCAGGTTTTTGTCAAAACTTAATTGAACGCACTGAAGTTAGAAGCTGATTGGCTACCATGAACAGCTGCACCAGATTCCGCACTTTCCAGTTTTAATAAATCCACCCTGAAGACTGAAGGTAAGGCTGGAGTTCAACTTTAAATTATGGTCAGCTATCACCCATGATTACATAACTGGTTAGTCTAAAAGAAAGAAGGATTGAGGTCTTTTGATTTGAGAAGTATGTTAAAAAAAATTATAAAATGAATACGTTATTGTAATATCTTTAAAAACTGCATCTGATCCGGAAGAAAACAAAATCCAATAGAAAGCAAGACACAGATTGCCTGCGCTGTACCCAATGGCAGTCAGAAAAATACTTGGGTTGTACTTAGAAAGAGAACCCAGTAGCCTGGGTAAAGTTTTCAAAAAAAAAAAGCCCCACCTTTTTTATTAGGACAATAGAGTTGTGAGGGGTTAGAACTCTCACGGGTTGTCTTTAAGGGGATACTTGTTTCAGTGACGACTGTGAAAGAGTCGGCCATGTTCACTTTGGAGAGATTTCATCTCACTTCTAATGTGTTTACATTACAGGGAGTGAAATCTCCCCAATTGGACAACGATGGCAAAAATAAATAAATAAAATAACTGACAGCGGTTTTAATTCTCCCTAAACAAAATTAAAAAAAAATTATTTATTTTTTGTTCTGGATATACTTTCAATTTAAAACTCTCTTCATTGTACTGAGGAAGTTGTCTAGTTCAGGGTTTCTCAACTCCAGTCCTCAAGTACCTTCAACAGGTCATGTTTTCAGGCTTCCCATTATTTTGCACAGGTGATTTGATCAGTTTCACTGCCTTGTAATTAGCACAGCCGTTTCATCTGAGCGAAATCCTGAAAACATGACCTGTTGGGGTGCCTTGAGGACTGGAGTTGAGAAACACTGGTCTAGTTCAGTGGTTCTCAACCATGTCCTCAAGTACCCCCCAACAGGTACATTTTCTCAGTTTAAACATTTGATATGTTCTCAATTTTATTTTATTTTTTAAACAAAATTTCTTATTGAAAGATAATAAGTAATAATACAAATTGTTATAAACTTTAGTCAATAATAGTAAGAATAGTTACAGAAAGTTATAAAGGTTGTTGCGTATTTAAATACACTATTGATATCCTGGACCAGCCTACTCCTAATGGGTTCAAACAGTAGGCATGGACTGGACATCAGGTTAACTAGATGGTTGCATCCAGATAAACTCAAAACCTAAATTGAGAAAAAAGGACAAAAATAATAAAAAGAAGGCAGGTCCAAGAGGATAGTGCACATCAAAAATAACCTCCTATGAGAATTCAGGTTACTTCAATGTTCTATTGTAAATAGAATATGGGTTTATGAGATTTGCAAATAATTGCATTCTGTTTTTATGAAGATTTTACACAGCGTCCCAACTTTTTTGGATTTTGGGTTTTAATCATGAACCCATTAATAAATGTATTTTTAAAATACAAGCAGTGTGAGTAACTACATTTTTTTTAGTCTCTTGTCATCCCTGTACAATTGGGTCATGTGATGACAGGGAACACGATGATATGGAAAAAGCAGAGTGACAGAGAGACAGCCTACCCTGTGCTGCTTCTCCTTCACTGTCCATTCACAGAATGGGGGCAGTATCATGACAGCCTTGATTCTGAGGAAGTAGGTTGAATGATGCAGGCCATCGATAAACCTGAAAAAGTGAGGACATCTACTGATGGACAAGCACATCTCTGGATTGAAGGTGAGTATTGCAGCAAAGGTTGTTTTTATTTTTATTTTTAATGATGAATTTCCTTTTTTTTTTTTTTTACTTTTGGCAGGAGTTCTGGTTTAATAGGCTTCTGTTGGTGGTCTGAGAGTACAGGCATATACAGTATATAAAACCACGGTATAAGAATAAAACAGTTCAGTCTCTATGATATTAAAATACACAAAACAGCGCTTAAAAATCAATAATGATAGACTGAATAAAGAAAGTCTTAGATGTAGTCAAGGTGAGATACACCAGACACTTTTCCACGGACCATCACCAGCAGGCGGGGACAGCAGGCACAGGAGCTCCACACAAGGTCATAAAAACAAGGAACAGCAATATAGTGTAATCCTGTTTAAAATTCCCAAGTAGCCCATACACTGAAAGCCCCCTTAAACCTATCTACGTACATCAAATCACAAAAAATGAGCATAAAAGTGACCCCAGAGGGCGCTATCACCAGATCCGTCCATGGAGAGCAGGGGAATCCTTGCAGACACCGCAGCAGCTTCCTAGTAGGAGAGCGGAGTGTGTGAAGCGCACACGTCACTTCCGGGTTAGCGGGGATGTCGTAGGTAACGCCCTGACCTGGCATTTCGTCAAACGACTTCAACAGAGAGCGATTACACTATATTGCTGTTCCTTGTTTTTATGACCTTGTGTGGAGCTCCTGTGCCTGCTGGTGATGGTCCATGGAAAAGTGTCTGGTGTATCTGCTCAAGGCTCTGATTTTTTAATCTTCTGGTGAGTTTAACCCCCTTGGGGAGAGTGCATCACGCGGTGGGTTGAGATTATTGTTTCTCCCTGGTGGAAGGTGCACGCTCGGATTACTACTAAGACACCATTCCGCACTTTGGATTGTTTACATCACCTTGACTACATCTAAAGCCCTGTACACACGATCAGATTTCCTATGGATTCTAATCCGATGGATTTTTCCATCGGAAATCCGATGAAGCTGACTTCCATCAGTCTTGCCCACACACCATCAGTCAAAAATCAGACCGTCCCAAACGCAGTGACGTAAAACACTCCGACAAGCCGAGAAAAATTAAGTTCAATGCTTCTGAGCATGCGCCGACTTGATTCTGAGCATGCGTGGGTTTTTTGTCCGATGGAGTTCCACACAGACGATCGGAATTTGCTATTGTTTTTTTTCCCATCGGATAAATTTAAAACATGTTCTATTTTTTCTCACCAATGGAAAAAAGACCGATGGGGCCCATACACCATCGGTTTGTCCGATGAGAAAAGTCCATTGGACTGTTTTCATCGGTAAAACCGATCGTGTGTACGCGGCATAAGACTTGGTTTTTCCACGAGTCTATCATTATTGATTTTTAAGCACTGTTTTGTGTATTTTAATATCACAGAGACTGAACTGTTTTATTCTTATACCGTGTGGTTTTATTTTTCTTTTAATTTTAAACGGCTGCTCAGTGGTTTTATATTGGAAAATATTTTTACCATTTTTTATCTCTGTTTGTACTGCTTAGAGGTCTGTGGGTTTGATCTGGCGCTGAGTGGGTGTTCTGCAGGCCTTTATTTACACCCCTTTATACATATACAGTATATAGTTGTTAAATTACACCAGTGGTCTCCAAACTGTGGCCCTTTGCTTGTTTTTATCTGGCCCTTGAGGCATAATTTTCATCCACTGATTCCAACAATGGGACAAAATTCCTCCCAATGACGCCAAAGATGGGGCACAATTCCACTGACTGACACAAAGATGGGGCACAATTCCTTCTAATGACACCAAAGATGGGGCACAATTCCTTCTAATGACACAAATATGGGGCACAATTCCTCCTAATGACACCAAAGACGGGGCACAATTCCTCCTAATGACACAAATATGGGTCACAATTCCTCCCACTGATACCAAAGATTGGGTATTGTTTATTCCCACTGATGTCAGGACCTTTTCGCCTCCCAATGACTACAGTCCGGCACTTTAATTCTGAAGGACAGTAAACTGGTTCTTTGTTTAGAAAGTTTGGAGACCCCTGAATTACACTAAATGAGCCCGTGCAACCAAACCTTTTT
Source organism: Rana muscosa (assembly GCA_029206835.1). NCBI lineage: Eukaryota > Metazoa > Chordata > Amphibia > Anura > Ranidae > Rana > Rana muscosa. Next base: position 133,073,613 of record CM055117.1, on the reverse strand, counting down.
GGCTCAGTTGGCTGAGTGTGAATAGAGAGATAAGCACGAAATGTAAATTCAAGTTTAAATTAGAGAACATGATTCTTTTGTAAAACAGGAAAAATCGATATCCCTTGTATAATCTGTAAAAGTCCTGCAATAGTACAGTTTTATGGATTATCATTCTAGGTATACTGCATGTGTGTAAACTCGGTCTGAATGTGTTATGATTCAACATATTATACATGTTGTACCTGTATTATGCTAAGGCTGGAATTCCCAAATATCAGTTGCATTTACATTGAGGAGCCTCCAAGATTTTCAATCAGAACACTTGTTAGCGCATAAGAAGCGCCTAAAGTCTCTTTGCTTCTGTGTCTGCATCTGATTCTGATGCATTATGTATTATGCAAATGTATGTTGTTATCTAGCCGCAGAGGTTCACGTACCATTAGCATCTGGTTCAAAATACCGCCTTGAGGATTTCTATATCCAGTTTTCTAGATGATGCTAAAAAAAATCAGCAGCTTTCCCCCGAAAAGGGAACCAATAAAACAGTATGTGCGTCTCTTAAAAGTGCTATTTTTATAAGTAATGGACAGATTTGTACCTGATCGATCTCTAGAGGCTCTCTTCTCATTTTTGGCTCATTGAGAACTTCTAAGTGCTCTTTGAAACATTCAGAGATAACTTCTGTTGGCTCTACAGCTCTTCTTGACTGTGACGTGATTTTTTCCATATATAAAAAGTGAACTATCTGGTTTTGAAAGGGGTTTATACTCCATTCACACCTATAAAGGTGCGAAGGGGCACACATTTTTGTTGCATAATTGTGCGCAATTTTGTGCGTCACAGTCAGGGCAGAACAATAATTTCAATGGGCTGCCCTACACACAACAAATTGCACAAAATAAGTGAATAACATATATTTTTTTAATTTATGTCACACTAAAGCATATGGTAGTTTGTTACTATGCCTTTTGGCACACATGAAAACACGCACATTAGCAAGGTGCATTGGGGTGCCATTAATAGCACTGCCACTCAACTGCGAAAATGTGAACTCAATCTTATTGTGAAAATAAATACTTCTCAGATGGTTATGATAGTTTCATAGTTATGCAAAAAGACGCAAAAACAAACAAAAGACAAAATATAAAAAATATAAAAATTGTAGCTTTACTAAGCCACGTTAGATTTAGAGTCAGGAAGATAGCCCAGCAATTATATTGATGCCCTAAGACACCCTAATCCAATCTCCATGGAATGTCATTCCATTTCAAGGAAATGTTGATTGTCCAAGAACAGGATGGGGGGTGCAAAATTTGTAGAACCATCCTGTTTTAGTTAAATAATCCTATTCCTGGTCCAGTTGAATGTGACTAACTGCTACTAGCTATAGCAATGACCTGCATAAATGAGAATCTTCACAGGAAACACCTTGCAACCTCAGCTCTATAAACCAATAATTGACCCAAAGAAAGTTGGGTCCTCTGACATAAATCTCTGGCTGCCATCCCCTTTGCTCAGCAGGTAAATCTGGTCGCTGATCCCCCCTGAGCAGACGGATGACAGGTCTGTGTCAGCGCCGCTTATACAGAGCAGACACAGACACAACCTGCTCTCCTCTATGGGGCAGTTGAATGTAAACGCACCACCTGTTCATTTACATTCAACTGCCACCTGATCCAGTACACTGGTCGGAATGGGAAAAGATCCCCATCCATCTGTTTTTAGCAGATCGGATCGGCTTAGATTTAGGTGGGTGTAAATGGACACATGTCCATTTACACCCGCCGCTCAATAGAGGAGAATGGAGGTTCTGATCAGGTCCACCTGAAAAATGGACAGGTGGACCTTATCGGAATGTTTTTGTTTTGTTTTCTATAAATATAATATTTTGTGCATTCAGCCTTTTAATCTACTGAGTTGGCTAGACTGTAAGCCACTGTGGAAGACTTTTTTATATATTGTACACAGCTCTTTCTATATCATATAGAGATTACTGACTTTAATGCACCTATGGTACAGGTACTTATATAGCGCCGTCAATTTATGCAGCGCTTTACATATATATTACACATTCACATCAGTTTCTCATGGAGTTTACTGTCTAAGGTCTCTAACTCACATTCATATACACACAAGGGCCAATTTAGACAAGATCCATCCAATTAACCTACCAGCATGTCTTTGGAGTGTAGGAGGAAACCCATGCAGGCACAGAAAGAACATGCAAACTCCAAGAAGCGACCCTGGGGCTGCTAGGCAAAAGAGCTAACCACTGAGCCACTGTGCTGACCAGCTAATTAACAACATAATTCACTAACAAGCATTATCTGCTGGTATGATCTCATATCATTGGGCTATATGAGTACCACTGTGACAAAACTGATTTACTCCTTTAACAAGTAATAAAAGCAGAATGATGGTAATAATAGTGTTCACATAGAGGTTATATTACAAAAACACGTTTTAGAGTTACTATACCTAGGTATAAAAACTGTGAATATTGATGAATGTAACAAACCTTTTATTTGTTGAACTATACCAACTGTAACTGTGGCAGCATTTCCTCTGCCCCTCTCCATCCCCTGCCTGATACTGATGAAAAAGTAAATAGAATTTATTTCATGTCCTCCATCCCAACTCTCACCAACTGTCACCAACCATCTGTAAATTAGAAATAGCTGGGAGAAATGCATATCTCAAAACATTCTTTCATGCAAAGTTATACCATGCATTTCCATGATGTAAAAGTTATTGATATAACCAGAAGACTAACCTAACAACAGATACCAAAGCCTTGGGAGTTTGTTTTGGATAAGCATCTGGAGATCATTCAAGTTTATGCTTATGGAGGGAGCCACAAGCGGGACATTTTTTGCTGTCGGTAGCACCAGTTTATCATCCAATTTTCTATTTGCCTGATAACTCTGAACTGCTGATGGCCATCTAATGTCTGTGGGAGAATTTCACAATCCCTTTATCCCAGAGAAACCCTTGAAATAATTTTTCGGTCTCAGGGTATTTATATTCACAGCTCATTATACACTATTGTGATCAGTACGTTGCAGAAATGTTTACATACGGTATAAGAATCTGAAGAATTTACATAGTTGCATAGTTAGGTTGAAAAAAGATACAAGTCCATCTAGTTCAACCAATAGAAGGGGGAAAAAAAATCATACAACCTATATACACCACTATATAAAACCCAGCAAAGCACGATCCAATTTGCTCCAGCAGGGGTAAAAATGCCTTCCTGATCCCATGATAGGCAATCGGATATTCCCTGGATGAACTTTACCTAGAAATGTTAGTATCCAGTTATATTGTGTAGATTTAGGAAAGAATTAAGGTCTTTTTTAAAGCAAGCTACTGAGCTAGCCAGAACCACCTCTGGAGGGAGTCTATTCCACATTTTAATAGCTCTAATGCCGCGGACACAAGCTCGGAATTTCCGACAACAAATGTTCGATGGGAGCCTTTGGTCGGAAACTCCGACCGTTTGTAGGCCCTATCGGACATTTGCTGGCGGAATTTCCGACAACTTAAATTTGAGAGCTGGTTCTCAAATTTTCTGACAACAAAACTTGTTGTGGGAAATTCTGACCGTGTGTACACAATTCCGACGCACAAAATTCCAAGCATGCTCGGAATCAAGCAGAAGAGCCACGCTGGCTATTGAACGTCATTTTTCTCGGCTCGTCGTACGTGTTGTACATCACCACGTTCTTTCTCTGCTCTCCTCTCTCCCCCCTCACCCCTCCTTCCTCCTTGTTAGTGCCCTCTCTGTCCATCCCTGGGCCAGCCCCGCCACTATTATTTTAATATTAAATAATTAATTTTGTCACAGCCAGCCTCTCTATTGGCATAGAACACTGTGTATGTTTTATTTAAAAACAAGTGCTGTAAATACTGTATATCAGCTGTCTTCAGGCCGGTCAAGTGACTCGGGGCCACTTTCCAGCTCCGATGGGTGTCTTCTGCGGAAGAGACGAGCGGCCACGTGATCTCCCTCTGACGTCAGAGGGAGATCACGGCCCCTTCCACAGAAGACATCTATCAGAGCTGGAAAGCGACTGCGAGTGATGAGACCGGCCTGAAGACAGCTGATATTCAGTATTTACACTGCTCATTTTTAAGTACAACATACACAGTGTGCTATGCCAGCCTCTAATAGAGGGGCTGGCATAGACTTTTATATATGCCTTAACAAACACTTTAATCTCCTCTTCTCACGAGAGAATAAATTCTGTTTTTCTAATCTTTCCTCAAAGCTAAGCTCCTCCATGCCTTCTATTGGTTTAGTTGCCCTTCTCTGCACTTTCTCCAGTTCCCCGATATCCTTTTTGTGAATTGGTGCCCACATGAATTGCATATTCCAGATGAGATTTTACTAATGAGAGTCTATAGCTCTCTTAATATAAGAAAGGACTTTGCTTGCTTTGGAAACCGCAGCTTGGCATTGCATGCTATTATTAAGCTTATGATCTACCAGAACACCCAGATCCTTCTCCACCATTGATTCCCCCAGTTGCGCTCCCCATTGTATGATGCCTGCATATTCTTAGCCCCCAAGTGCATAACTTTAAATTTTTTCAACATTAAACCTCATTTGCCACATACTCGCCCAATTAAACAGTGCATTGAGGTCGGCTTGTAATTTGGAGACATCCTGTAAGGACGTTACTCCACTCCATAGCTTGGTGTCATCTGCAAACACTGAAATGGTACTTTTAATCCCAGACCTCATATCATTTTATAAAGCTATTAAAAAGTAAGGGTCCCAACACTGAACCTTGGGGTACACCACTGATAACCTTCGACCATTCAGAGTAAGAGTCATTAACTACGACTCTCTGAATTCAGTCTTTTAGCCAGTTTTCTATCCATTTACAAACTGATCTTTCCAAGCCTGCTTGTGTGGGGAACTATGTCCTAGGTTGTTGGATCAGGTTGGATAATTTTTATTGAAACTCCCCTCCTTGGCTCTAAATGATATTATTTTTTACTAATTGAAAAATAATAAAAAAATAATTACAATGGCTTGAAAAGAGACACAGACAGTGGGAACGTGTCCCTTTACATTGGTGGCCAGTGTTAAACTGTCTCCTCTAACTGTTGGCCAGTGTGGAAGGAGCCTCCTAGTTGGGTGAACTCTTGAACTATGGTAAATCTGCACCTAGGGATATTTGTCTACAAAAATATTTATTAATAAACGGCATTGCGAACAAATCCGATTTACTGTCTACAAAAATATTTATTAATAAACGGCATTAAGGAACAAATCCAAGAATCTGGTGAGCCAACACCCCTAACATTTTAGTAATTTATCTGCTTCCGGACTGCCCCACGTACATTTACTGTAGCAGGGCAGCCCTTGTACGTGATTTTGATTGCTGGCGACCCGCTCCCACTGTGATTGGACACAGCGGGAGCCAATCAGTGGAACCCAGATCGTTCCTGGGGCAGACAGAACGGCGGTCTGCCTATGTAAAAAAGGCAGATCGCCGTTCTGTCAGAGGGGAAGATGGAGATCTTGTGTTTCTGCTAAGCAGGAACATGAATCTCTATCTTCTCCTGGTCAAAGCACCCCCCACACAGTTAGCAAACACTCCCAGGGAACACATTTAACACTTTGATCGCCCCTAATGTTAACCCCTTCCCTGCCAGTGCCATTAGTACAGTGACAATGCATTTTTTTTAGCACTGATCGCTGTATTGGTGTCACTGGTCCCCAAAAAGTGTCACTTAGTGTCATTTAATGTCGCAGTCCTGCTAAAAAAAAATCGCTAATCGCTGCCATTACTAGTAAAAAAAAGTAAAAGTAAAAATTCCATAAATATATCCCATGGTTTGTAGACGCTATACCTTTTGCGCAAACCAATCAATATACTCTTATTGTGATTTTTTTTACCAAAAATATGTAGCAGAATACTGTTTTCTGTTGAGAGCACCACTTCACTTTGGAACCATTTGAGGATACACCTTGTCAATTGCCTATACAAATGATTCAACTCCCCGGATGGAGATATAGCTTGAACTTTATTTAAGGACAGTTGCAAACCACATCAACCATATGTGTGTGTGACTGCTGAAGAATTCAAGCAACTATTGCACTGGTCACTGTCACTGATATATACAATTTAATCATTGTCTTATGATTTTTGGCCTATCTATTTATGTATTGTGGATTTGTTTGTATTCAATTTTGGTAATTTGCACTGTCACTTGATTACAGGATATAAAGTTATTATTCACTCTAACACAATGATACACCTCACCTGTCACTGATTAACCATTGCTCACCTAGCTCCCAGCTCGCCTTAGGCGAACTCAGAGTTAATTTGGAGATAGCCTGTGTCACTTTTTGAGAACACTATTTAATTTAGAGATTTTTATGATATGCTTTTTGGATCTTAGTTTGGTATCCACCTTAGACCTTCTTGGTCATTCTCGTGGGAGGTAGCGCCACCACCCCCAAGCCATACCTTTAGAATACATTTTGACCCAATTTCATTTATTTTATTTTTTTTTATTGAATGTGTTTTATAGCATAAAGTAAAAAATATATATATATATTTTTTTTCTAAATTGTCAGTCTTTTTTTTGTTTATAGAGCAAAAAAATGAAAATTGCAGAGGTGATCAAATACCACCAAAAGACAGTTCTATTTGTGGGAAAAAGGACAGCGTCGCACGACTGCACAATTGTTGAAGTAGCACAGTGCCGTTTTGCAAAAAATGGCCTGGTCATGAAGAGGGGTAAACCTTCCGGAGCTGAAGAAGTTAATATTAAAATATTAGTCAACATAAGCTCACTTCAGTGCATGCTTGCTCCATGGCTGAGCTGACTGGTTCCTAAGTTTTATAGCAATCTGTACATCATGCAGTAATACATGTATTGTGGAAGAATGTATCGCAGAGAAGTTAAAAGAATACAAGTTCTAAAAATGTTCCGAGTTGATGACCGGTATAAATTTGCAATTGATGGACCTTTAACAGAAAATCTTTTTTTTTCTCTTTTATTTTTATGTCTGTGAGAACCAAACATTGATCCAGTGAAAATAACAGAGGAATATGTGACAAAGTAAGCTGTTGCAGATATCCTAAATTAGCCTTCCTGTCCAAAAAAACACTGAGAAAAAAACATTTTTAGCAAAAGATTATAAGCGTCCTGCAGCAAACAACAAATAAATAATATTAAATGATCGCCTGAAATGATGTTTTTCTAGACTGTACCCTAACAATGGTTGGACATCGGACTGTTGTGAAAAGCAACCTAAATTGTATTTTTTGCAACAAAATTTGGATAACACCTACTTTACATTTGTTACAAATAATTGCTGCTTACATATTTTATGCTCTTTTCTGAAAACTTTAAATTGTAGTTTTCCTCTGTTATTCAAAGGGTTTTGCTATGTAAAGGAGGGCTGGGGAATGTATGTCTACCATAACTAACCATTTCCATGTTGTGCTGGCAGGTCTCATTATAAATTGTAAACTAGATATCCCAGTTGGTTGGTCGGTCAGTAGGTAGGTAGCACTTACCCCATCACCGGCAGCTTCCCCTACACGGCGACAGCGGCTTCCGTTTCTCCCCTCTTCCTTGGTGGCCAATCGTGAGTCTTCTCTTTTTGGCTAATCGGAAAACGGGTCTTATGCTGCATACACACGACCATTTTTCATGACGAGAAAAATTCAATTTTTTAAATTGGTCATTAAAAACGATCATAAGTAGGCTCCAGAGCATTGGCCATTAAAAATTTAGAACATGCTCTATTTTCTCTTTGTGAAAAATGGCCGTGTGTAGGCTTTAATGACAGGAAAAAAAACGCGCATGCTCTGAAGCAAGTTATGATACAGGAGCGCTCGTTCTGGTAAAACTAGCATTCGTAATGGAGATAGCACATTCGTTATGCTGTAACGGACTGAAAAACACAGAGACTGAAAGGCGCGAACTGGCTAACACCAAACTTTTACTAACACGCGGTAACACAAAATCAGCAAAAGCAGACCAAAGGGTGGCGACATCCGAATGGAACTTCCCCTTTATAGTGCCGTCGTACGTGTTGTACGTCACCGTGCTTTGCTCGAGCATTTTTTTTGACGATAGTGTGTATGCAAGGCAGGCTTGAGAAGAATCACGTCGAGAAAAACTCAGTTTTTTTCCATGACATTAAAAACGGTCGTGTGTACGCGGCATTACACCCGCTTCTGATTGGCCAGATTGAGGATCAGTGTTTCAACAGCGAATATTCATTGACTTTTGTAACACACCTGGGTGGGCTCCAGATGCATCCTCTGTGACCCGAGTCCACCCTATTTTGAAGCCTATTAGAGCCTAATGAGGTGCTTAAAAAAAAAAAAAACCCTGGCCGCTGTAATTCACGCACCCAGTGCCTTGAAAGGGGCCCATAAGCATGAATAGGGGGTGGCCGTGGCGGCCATGGATAGATTCATGCTATGCATGAATCTATCTATTATGCATATAGGGGGTGGTGAGGAGAGAGGGAGCGGCGTCCGGGCGCCCCTAATGGACGGGCCGCCACTGGGTTTTGCATTATATTTTTTTATTCCGTGTTTAATTCTTGTATAAAAGGTTTTAACGCTGAATCCTGCAACCAGACTAATCTGGAGAGTCTGTGATATGACATGTGTCATGGAAATGTGATCCAACTAGGAACAGAGTCTGGCGGAGCCCCAGTTGTTATTTTGGAAGCAGATTTAGATCAAAGTCGTTTGGCTCACTGCACATGTGTAAATATCAATAGCATTTTTATGGTAACTGTACATACTACTTATCACAGCCTGCTCCTTCTGTTCTCAGAGAATAAACACATTAGTAAGCTTTTCCAAATTAGACTCCTGAGAGTTTCACCCCTTTATTTGATAGGAGACAACGATCTGAAATAAAACACTGTATCTCACTTTTTTTTTTTAAATTGCGTTCTGGCTGATGCTCAGCACAGATCAAATATTGCTCACAGTCGAGATTTGTGCATGATTTATAAAGCACTCAGACACACCATCATCGCATTATGTTTCTAAATATGGCTAAAATTCCTGTGATTATTTCTTAGCTGCAGCTGAGCTCCTTTCCACTTGATCTCATTGTTTTTTTGTTATTATTATTTTTCAGCCCAAGTGATGTTGGTTATTACTATTTTAGTTTCCATTTTTTAATACTCTTTGACACCCCCACGCTACATTACTAACATCTGGGCAGAAAGAATACTTTTATAATAATAGAATAAAATTTTTCTTTCTTATAATACACCAGTGACCTGAAGAAACAGTACTTTCCTAGTTGACCATCCAGTCTTTATTGTATACTAGACATGTGCAGTTAGTTTTGTTCCGATATAATATTTGGACAAATTTTTCGTTATTTGGAGAATCGGATATATCCGAATCTCCGAATTACAATATAAACAAATTTTACCGAATGCTCCAAATAACGCAACGAAATGCGTCCGAATTTCAGAAATTCGGACTGAAATTCAATAAAAATTTTACATTAAACTCCAGTCAAATTCTCACTACACATATTGCTGAAATCAAAGACTGTGTGTATTATTAGAGTACCATTTTGAAATAATGCTGTTTTTGTTAAGCCAGTGGTGATTTGAAGAGTCACAATTTGATGAAGATTTTTCTTTTGTTTGTTCACTTTGCTGCATTTGAATCGAAAACAATATAACATTTTCGTTTTGACCGATTCGGAAATGTATCGATTTGATCGTTTCGAATCTAAAAAATCTGTAAATTCAAAACAAATTCTAAAATTCCGAATACAAATTTCGAATACGAATTCCGAAAACGAATTCCGAAAACGAATTGAACGAATCAACCGAAGTTAACTAAACGAAATAACTAGATTAACGAATCAAAACAAAACAAAACCATTTTTTTCGTCATGCACATGTCTATATGTATACATACCTATTTGACTTTTTTTAAAATCATTTAGGAAACAAAAATTATTTCCAGGGGCTTTTTTTCTTATTCTAATGAACCAGTGGGGGGGGGGGGGGGGTTGAGTTACTAAAGGTAAATAGACTGTTCACTTTGCAAGGAAAATTACACTTTGCAAGGGAATTTTGATCAGAGATCTGTGAATGATCTCAATCATCCAAGAAAAAAAAAAGTTTTTTTTAGTTTCCCTTGCATGTGATTAGGTATTCTTTGCAAATGAAGCTTCATCACATTCACTAAGCTCTGGAGAAAGTTCCCTTGTAAAGTCCAACTTCTCTTGCAAAGCAAACAGTCGAATTGCCTTTAGTAAATCAACCCCACCGCATCAATTATTATTGTGCTCAACTGCGCCTTGCAGGAATAAAGAGAGCTACAGACCCAATCATTATTTCTCTAATCAGCCGGAGTATAAACACTTTTCCTGCATTGTAAACAAATACAAACTCATGAACTCCAGAACAAAGAACAAATGATTTGAATATATATATGTAGCGGCCTCACCCTCCGTCCCCTTTTTGTGAATAAAATGGCTTGCTTGTCTAGGGGTATGCGGGAAGAGGGTGAGGTTCACTACGGCCCATGTCCTCTAGGGTGTAGAGGTGAAGGCCAACACTATTTTACCTCTGAGTCCTGTGTTCTGGATGGAGCCTCTGGCCCTCCTGCAGAGGGCAAGTTTGACTGTCAGTAATAGAGCCCCACACCATAAAAAGTCCAACACTCCTTTATTCTTCTTCACATATGAACAGTATCAGTTGAACTTCAAACGAACAAACAGGGTGTGGATACGAGTAGGCCCAGGCACAATGAACTCTCCTATTCCCTCTTTGGCGAATAGGCTTGGCGCACAGTCGCTGCCACCGACCGTGAGTTTTGGTCGCTGCCACCGACCGTGAGTTTGGTCGCTGCCACCGACCGTGAGTTTGGTCGCTGCCACCGACCGGGTGAACTGTTGAGGCCCCTGCCACAGGCCTAATAGCAGGTCTCTGCCACCGACCTGAATTGACTAGATGTACCGCTGCCACCGGTCACAGAACATGAATTACCTTCCTTTATGAATAGGTCCTTGTCGGAGAAAGACATCCATCCGAGCGGTCTCCGGAGGTCCACCCGACACTGGCAATATGCTGCACCAGCTTCACAAAGGGTCCCCTCTCCGGTCCCTTACGCCCTGGATTCAGGTGCCCAACACCCGGGGCACCTTAGGACAATCCCTCCCTTGTGGGACCCAGCGGAAGATACTGGGCCCCAGGCCTCCGGCTGAGTACCTCACCCCAGACTGAAGGTGTCTGGGATGGAACACGAACTCCACGTGTACAGGCCGAGGGCGCCTGAACACCAAACACGGACAGCAGCCCTCAGGCTGAAGGTGCCTTGGACTCGGACCTCGTGGCGAAGATGTCCGCCCACTTTATACCCTCTCCCTGCAAACACAGCGGGTTCCCAGCCCCGCAGTACAGCTGCGGCGAGAGGTCACAAAGGGTACGGCACTGCAGTAGTGGTTCAACCCCGGCTCAGAGCGACAGCGCCACCCACCACTGATGTCCTCACGCGAACAGAATACAGCCCTATTCTTCCAATTAGTGCATCTGGGTCATGCTACCACCCAGATGCTTCCCCTAAATAGTACATGCCCGCTACATATATAAAAAATGGGGCTTATGCGCTAAAGGGTCAAGGTAACACTAAGGCAGAAAATTCAAAACCTGGTACAGGTTCACACATATAACATATGCAAACAATTCTGTGAAATATATCAAATAATTTGATAGGGGATGATGTCATTACTTATTTTGCCAAAAAGCTATATCCCAAGTGTTTACATATAATTTATATAAGAATAAGAAAAGTTATGTGAATATCTGCAAAAAGTCAAAAAAAGGAAAGGTTAGTTGTACCACATCAAGGTATCCTAGAATGTAATTTTTACAGATTTAGAGGGAAGGGAGGAACCTATAGGGTTTGATTTACTAAAGGCAAATAGCATAGCTCCCAACTGTCCCTGATTTCAAGGGACTCTTCCTGATTTGGAACAAAGTCCCTCTGTCCCTCATTCCTCCTCATGTGTCCCTTATTTTTGTCTGATCTATACAGTTGTATATAAAATACACTTTTTATATTTCAAAAAGTGTTTCCCAGTGCTAAACCACTCATCCAATTTCTAAATTGCTGCATTTGTACTTTTAAAAGCCACTATAAAGGAATAGTAGTGGTAAAAAAAAGCCCTTGTGGATTTAATTAACCTTTTTTTTGGGTTCTCCTTTAACCCGTTGTCTACCGCCCGCTGTCATATGACGGCGGGAAGAAGACTCTCTTGTTCTGGGCGGACGTCATTTGACGTGATCGCCTTCCCAAGCCACTAGGGGGCGCGCGTGCCCGCCGCATCACTGGGGACCCCGATGCGCGTGCCCGGCACTTGCGATTGCCCAGTAACTGAGCAGGACCGTGGATCTCTGTGTGTAAACACAGAGATCCACGTCCTGTCAGGGAGAGGAGACCAATGGTTTGTCCCTTGTACATAGGGACAACCATCGGTCACCTCCCCCAGTCAGTCCCCTCCCCCCACAGTAAGAATCACTCCCAGGGAACACATTTAACCCCTTGCTCACCCCCTAGTGTTAACCCCTTCCCTGCCAGTCATATTTATACAGCAATCAATGCATTTTAAAAGCAGTGATCGCTGTATAAATGTGAATGGTCCCAAAAATGTGTCAAACGTGTCCGATGTGTCCGCCGCAATATCGTAGTCACAATAAAAATCGCTGATCGCCGCCATTACTAGTAAAAATGCTATAAATCTATCCCCTATTTTGTAGCTGCTATAATTTTTGCACAAACCAATCAATATACGCTTATTGCAATTTTTTTTACCAAAAATATGTAGAAGAATACATATCAGCCTAAACTGAGGAAAAAGTTTTATTTATTATAGCAAAACGTAAAAAATATTGTGTTTTTTTCAAACTTGTCCCTCTTCTTTTGTTTATAGCGCAAAAAATAAAAACCCGCAGAGGTGATCAAATACTACCAAAAGAAAGCTCTATTTGTGGGGAAAAAAGTATAAAAATGTCATTTGGGTACAGTGTTGCATAACCGCGCAATTGTCATTCAAAGTGTGACAGCGCTGAAAGCTGAAAAATGGCTTGGGCAGGAAGGGGGTGAAAGTGCCCTGTATTGAAGTGGTTAAGGGTGTGTGGCAGGGGGCGTGTCCTATGCCTACCTACATTTGCTAGTAGGTGTCCCTCATTCCCATCTCAAAATGCACTGGTTATCTATTCAGTGCTCTTTATATCTAATGCCGCGTACACACGTACGTTTTTAATGCCATTTTTTAAGCCGACGTTTTTCTCGTCGTTTTTTTTCTTGTTTCCTCTCAAGCCTGTCTTGCATCCACACGATCATTAAAAAAAAACGCTCGAGCAAAGCGCAGTGACGTACAACACGTACGACGGCACTATAAAGGGGAAGTTCCGTTCGAATGGCGCCACCCTTCATGTTAGTAAACTTTGTTGAGCGGCGATTCGCGCTTTTCAGCCTCGTGCTTTTCAGTCCGTTACAGCGTGACGAATGTGCTATCTCCATTACGAACGCTAGTTTTACCAGAACGAGCGCTCCCGTCTCATATTTGATTCTGAGCATGCGCGTTTTTTTTCCCCCTCGTAAAAGCATACACACTATCATTTTTCACATTGTTAAAAAATGACATGAAAAACAACGTGAAAAAATAGAGCATGTTCGAAATTTTTAATGGCCGTTTTTCACGCCGTTAAAAATGCTCTGGAGCATACACACGGTCGGTTTTAATGGCCATTTTTAAAAATGGCATTTTTAACAGCATGAAAAACGATCGTGTGTATGCGGCATAAGGCAAGTACCCCTCTACAAGCAGTCCATCCTATTACATTTGCACACAGGCTTTAATATTTTTTTAATGATTACTTACTCATTGTTTAAATATGTATAAATAAGAGGTGTATGTCTGCTAGATTGTACCTAGCACTTTGCATAAAATCTCTTGAAGCCATCAGAGTGAGGAATTGATTATACAGAGATCGCTTGCACTGCACAATGCTAACTACTAGCAGAAGCTGCCAACAGTGCACAATCCCTGTACAGACCTGGAAATCTTCTCTTGATGGGTGCTGGCATTTAGGGACTGAATTTCATATTGCTATTCATTTCCCTCAGCAATCCAAGTATTTTATATAAAGAGACTATTATAATTCTGGAACAGCTCAGTAAGCTATATTTTTGGAAAAAATAAGGCTTGAATAGAAAGAAAATACAGTTAAAATGGCTATGGAAAATAGAAGTCAACCGTGTTTAAAATATGAAAGGCACATTTGCAATATATACTGTTTAAGATACAGGTAACTGATCTGTTAGCGAAAATGCTCCAAAAGTGTGTGTGAGAAAAATATGGACACGTTCTATTATTTACTGATACCTACTGACACATACATACTGTAGTGTAGATAATTCTTTAACAAATAAAGGCATGAACATTCTGGTCGTTCCTATCTCCTCTTCAGTCTCCAACCCAACCGCTCTACACAAGCATATGCCTTTTTTTGTCCTGATCCTTCACACATGCCTGCAGAAATTCTCATTTGTTTTTTGTGTCTACTAATATTTTCTTCCATATGCCAACAAGCATTTATTATCCTTCTAATCTTAAGGACTCATGCCCACGGACGTTTTAAAAAATGGGCTGTAAAGCTAGTACAGACGCCAGGAAGAAAGCTGCGTTTTTAACGCAATTTTTTCCGCGTTTTGCATTGAATTCAATGCAAGTTTTGCCGCGCTAGCTTTCAGCCATGTTTTTCTTTCTCTATTCTAAATCAATGGTTCCCTATGGGAGCCCGTTGATTTGAATAGAGGTCGCACCAGAAGTCGGATCAGGATGATCCGACTTGCGGGGCGACTCGTGTGCTGAGAATCTTGAAGGGGAACCCTGCGAAAATGTAAACATTTTTTTGCGTGAGGTTCCCCCCAATGACGATACTAGACCCTTTGGTCTGGTATGGATCTTAAGGGGAACCCCCACACCAAAAAAAACATGGGATGGGGGTTCCCCCAGGATCCATACCAGACCCTTATCTGAGCATGCAGCCCGGCAGGTCAGGAAAGGGGGGCGAGTGAGCGCCCCCTCCTAGACCATACCAAGCCACATGCCCTCCACATGGGGGGTGGGTGCTTTTGGGGCAGGGGAGCACTGCGCCCCCCACCCCAAAGCACCTTATCCCCATGTTGATGAGGACAAGGGCCTCTTCCCAACAACCCTGGCCGTTGGTTGTCGGGGTCTGCGGATGGGGGGCTTATCGGAATCTGGGAGCCCCATCTAATAAGGTGGCCCCCAGATCCTGGCCCCCCACCCTATGTGAATGGGTATGGGGAACATCGTACAACAAACCCATTCACCTGGGGGAAAAAAGTGTCAATAAAAAAAAACACACTAGACAGGTTTTTAAAGTAATTTATTAGGCAGCTCCGGGGGTCTTCTTCCGAATTCGGGGGTCTTTTTCTGACTTCTCCTCTCTCTTCGGCCTCTTCTCCCGCTCTCCGGTTCTTCTCCTGCTCTCTGGTATCTTCTTCCAGCTCTTTTACTAGCGCTGTCCCGGTCTTCTCCGTCATCTTCTTCCCTCTTCTCTTCTTCCGATGTTGACTCGACGCTCTCTCCCGCGGTGCGCAACGATTTATATAGGCACGGGGCGTTGTCATGATGGGACTGTGACATCATAAGGGGCGGGATCACCCGGTGACCACGCCCCATGCCTATATAAGTCGTTGCGCACACGGTATTACAGCGGGAGAGAGCGTCGAGTCAACATCGGAAGTAGAGTAGAGGGAAGAAGACGATGGAGAAGACCGGGCCAACGCTAGTAAAAGAGCTGGAAGAAGATAGCGGAGGAGCCCGGCAGAAGGCACGGAGAGTGGGAGAAGAGGCCGAAGAGAGCGGAGAAGTCAGAAAAAGACCCCCGAAGTCGGAAGAAGACCCCCGAAGTAGGAAGAAGACCCCTGGAGCTGTGTTTTTTTTATTGACACTTTTTCCCCCAGGTGAATGGGTAGGGGTACGATGTGCCCCATACTTATTCACATAGGGTGGGGGGCCAGGGTCTGGGGGCCCCCTTATTAAATTCCGATGAGCCCCCCGCCCGCAGATCCCGACAACCAACAACCAGGGTTGTCGGGAAGAGGCCCTTGTCCTCATCAACATGGGGACAAGGTGCTTTGGGGTGGGGGGGCGCAGTGCCCCCCCTGCCCCAAAGCACCAACCCCCTCATGTTGAGGGCATGTGGCTTGGTATGGTCTAGGAGGGGGGGCGATTCTGATCCGACTTCTGGTGCGACCTCTATTTAAATCAATGGCCTCCCATAGGGAACCATTGATTTAAAATAGAGAAAGAAACGCCGGACGAGGCTTAACACAGCGTTAAGCCTCGTTAAACCGCAATTAACACCTTTTGCCGGCATCTGACGTCTTTGCGGCTCTAACGCTGGAGCTTCAAAACGCACTGGTCCTGTTTTTTTTTTTCAGCTTAAAAACGCCTATGCCATTTACAGCTGAAAAACGTCACGGTGGGCATGAGGCCATGGGCTAACATGGAGAGGCGTTTTTAAGCTCCATGCAGATAAAAGGTATTTAAAATGTAAATAAACTGTGTATTCTTTTAAAAATAGCATTTAGGAAACATAAAAAATAAACATAAAAGAGAGATGGCAGAAAAAGTTGTCATGCCTGTAATTTTTTAGGTATTTATTTATTACCTTTAAAGTCATCAAATGCCTGATGAAGGGATTCTGCATGATCGCAAAAATTTATACAAATTTGGACATTATCATGAAGATTCATGATAATGAAGATTCATGCTTGCGATATATGCTGTGCTGTAGATATGAAGGGGATATGCAAGGAAAATAAAAATCATCATTTTAGCTTGCACATGATTGGATAATATAATCAGCAGAGCTTCCCCTCATTTCAGATCTACCCCTCAGATTTACAGCGACTGTACTTCTAAGTGCACTTTCAGTGAAATTTCAAGCACACTTTGCACTTGTAGTTTGCACTTGTAGTGCAAAGTGGATTTGCCTTTCGTAAATAACCCCCATTGTGTTCAGGGAAGTGACTTCACTGTATTTCTTAACTCTAATAAAGAAGCTGGGGACAGACACCCTGGTGGTAAATTTAAAAAGTATCTGGACAGAACTGTCTTTGGCTTATGAGTTCAGTTCAGTTTGAAGTTATTCTAAAGGACTTTTTTTTAAATAACAAACATGTCTTACTTACCTGTGTGCAATGATTTAGCCTTAAAAGGAAATTGGAGGGACCACATTAGACATGTGCAATTAGTTTTGTCGCAATACAAATGAAATAGTATTGAATTAGTAACGAATTTTATTGAAATACGTTAAAATGTGTTTCATTTATACATTTTCTAACGAATTCCAACTTTTCAGAATAATTTGAATTTGGATCGGCCAAAAAACTATCGACCCCCTTCAAATTCTGTATGAAGAAATAGCTGGTTGTTAAGCATTGGGCTGCCCGCATCCTTAACAACTATGAGTCATCATCTGTCAGCGGGCTTCCCCACTGGCAGATGAATGTAAAGATAAAGAATTCCAGCAATTGTCCGGTAATATAAAAATGTTTAAAAAAATGGCGTAGGGTCTCCCCCCAGTCCATACCAGGCCCTTCGGGTCATATGCCCTCAACATGGGGGGTGGGTGCTTCAGGGCTCTGCTCCCCCACCCCAAAGCACCTTGCCCCCATGGGGACAAGGGCCTCTTCCCGACAACCCTGGGCTGTTGTTGTCGGGGTCTGCGGATGGGGGGCTTATCGGAATCTAGAAGCCCCCTTTAACAAAGAGGCCCTCAGATCCCATCCCCCTATGAGCCTGGTATGGACTGGGGGGGGGACTCCACGCTGTTTCTTTAAACATTTTTCTATTGCTGGGAAATTGCCGGCATTCTTTATCTTTACATTCGTCTGTCAGTGGGGACCCTCTCTTGAAACACACTACCTAGTCTCTTCCTCCCCCGGACAGAGTCAAGCCTTCCGGGAATGACTTCTCTAGTATTTCCATAATGGTACAGTGGGGCAAAAAAGTATTTAGTCAGCCACCAATTGTGTAAGTTCTCCCACTTAAAAAGATGAGAGAGGCCTGTAATTGTCATCATAGGTATACCTCAACTACGAGAGACAAAATGTGGAAACAAATCCAGACAATCACATTGTCTGATTTGGAAATATTTTTTTTTGCAAATTATGGTGGAAAATAAGTATTTGGTCACTTACAAACAAGCAAGATTTCTGGCTCTCACAGACCTGTATCTTCTTCTTTAAGAGGCTCCTCTGTCCTCCACTCATTACCTGTATTAATGGCACCTGTTTGAACTTGTTATCAGTATAAAAGACACCTGTCTACAACCTCAAACAGTCACACTCCAAACTCCACTATGGTGAAGACCAAAGAGCTGTCCAAGGACACCAGAAACAAAATTGTAGACCTGCACCAGGCTGGGAAGACTGAATCTGCAATAGGCAAGCAGCTTGGTGTGAAGAAATCAACTGTGGGAGCAATAATTAGAAAATGGAAGACATACAAGACCACTGATAATCTCCCTCGATCTGGGGCTCCACGCAAGATCTCAGCCCGTGGGGTCAAAATGATCACAAGAACGGTGAGCAAAAATCCCAGAACCACACGGGGGGACCTAGTGAATGACCTGCAGAGAGCTGGGACCAACGTAACAAAGGCTACCATCAGTAACACACTACGCCGCCAGGGACTCAGATCCTGCAGTGCCAGACGTGTCCCCCTGCTTAAGCCAGTACATGTCCGGGCCCATCTGAGGTTTGCTAGAGAGCATTTGGATGATCCAAAAGAGGATTGGGAGAATGTCATACGGTCAGATGAAACCAAAGTAAAACTGTTTGGTAGAAATACAACTCGTCGTGTTTGGAGGAGAGAGAATGCTGAGTTGCAACCAAAGAACACCATACCTACTGTGAAGCATGGGGGTGGCAACATCATGCTTTGGGGCTGTTTCTCTGCAAAGGGAATAGGATGACTGATCCGTGTACATGAAAGAATGAATGGGGCCATGTATCGTGAGATTTTGAGTGCAAAGCTCCTCCCATCAGCAAGGGCATTGAAGATGAAACATGGCTGGGTCTTTCAGCATGACAATGATCCCAAACACACCGCCCGGGCAACGAAGGAGTGGCTTCATAAGAAGCAATTCAAGGGCCTAGAGTGGCCTAGCCAGTCTCCAGATCTCAACCCCATAGAAAACCTTTGGAGGGAGTTGAAAGTCCGTGTTGCCCAGCGACAGCCCCAAAACATCACTGCTCTAGAGGAGATCTGCATGGAGGAATGGGCCAACATACCAGCAACAGTGTGTGACAACCTTGTGAAGACTTACAGAAAACGTTTGACCTCTGTCATTGCCAACAAAGCATATATAACAAAGTATTGAGATGAACTTTTGATATTGACCAAATACTTATTTTCCACCATAATTTGCAAAAAAAAAATTATTTCCAAATCAGACAATGTGATTGTCTGGATTTGTTTCCACATTTTGTCTCTCATAGTTGAGGTATACCTATGATGACAATTACAGGCCTCTCTCATCTTTTTAAGTGGGAGAACTTGCACAATTGGTGGCTGACTAAATACTTTTTTGCCCCACTGTATATGCTACTTGAAACAAACCTACTTCCCCCCTGCTCTTTCCTTCTCCTTCCGGTCCCTTCCTTCACACTCTCCTCCCACCCCTAATACCCCCCTCCCATGGTACCCCCTCCTCTGAAAAATGTGATACTGCATTACATACTTACTTTTTTAGCATATGCATTGTACTTTCTATGGTACTGTTACTACACAGCTGTTTTCATATCTGTAACATTACTGGAGCGGGCCTTCCTCATTCTAGATGACATTGTGTCTTCTTTTCGTAAACTGTTCACCATTCTCTCATATATTTCAATAAAAATATTGAAACAAAATAAAAAAAGGAAATAGGAAGAATATTTACTCTTTCGTCCATGGACCGACACAGCTTCTCTATTGACAAAGTGGGTATTATCCGTTAATTAGGAGTGACTAGGCAGAAAAACTTGTAAAAAGTGTTGCATCACACCTTCTACAGTACCGCCCAGGGGGCGGACCCTCTGGGTATACCCTCTCAGTCTGCACATCGCAGATCAGTTTTTTTCTGTCTAGCAAGGAGTAGGACATGGCTCCCTTCGGGCTCATTGGTCCGGGGAAAAAAGATATATATATTTTTTATTTTTTTGCTACATTTGTTGTTTCCTGCGATCTTCGATCAACTGCCGACTGGGTGACAGGCTGGATCCTCGATCCTTGTAGTCTCCCCAGTTTCGGCCATCGAGCGTGTGCCGACCCTAGCCACGCGCTGGGTTTTCCACGACATGCCCGTCGCTCCACGGGTGGCCGGTGAGCCTACGCTCCAGGGCCTGCATCGGACCGCTCAGCTTCGGCTGACCTTACGGCCGAGTCGCAGCAGCCTGGCCGGTGAGCTTACGCTCCAAGGCTTGCATCGGACCGCTCAGCTTCGGCTGACCTTACGGCCGAGTCGCAGCAGCCTGTCCGGTGAGCGTCATGCTCCAGGGCATACATATGATCGTCCCTTCTGGGTCCAATCACAGCATGCCTGGCCAACAGTCACCTTCCGTGCGCGGACGATGATCTGTTTGGAATGTCTTCCAGCAGAATACATGCAGGATAGGTAAGTAAAACTCCCCTGCCTCGGCTGGGTGATTTAGCTGGACATTCCTGGAGAGATCAAGTAAGTGGTTGTGGCCCCTTTCTTCCCTCTCTCCCTGCCTTTCCCTCCTCCCTGGGCTTCTAGCTAAAGGTTGCTGGGTGCTGGGGGTCACCTAGGGGGTCCCACTGGAGCGGGGCTGGCTGTAACTAACATTTAAAAGAAATGTCATTTTTGCTTACCTGTGTTTCTGTGTCTCCATGCTGTCGGCGGCCATTTTGAGGTGGTCCATGCCAAGTTTGGCCTCTTGTAACTGCCTGGCGGCCATCTTCCTGTAGTTCGGCCACACCCACTGGCCCCTATCAGGTGATCGGCGGCCATGTTTGTCCACCCTGTATGCAGATATTGCCGTTCGGCGGCCATCTTTTTTGTGGGCTATGGCTGCCTGACCTCTATCTTCTGTCGGCGGCCATTTTCTTAGAGCCCACATTATCTTCCATACAGACGGTTTTGGCAACCATTTTGCGAGAGCCTCCGGCCTCTAGGGTGCATTACACTGGCGCGAAAATTCACACAGGAAGTGCTGATAAAAGAAGCAGACTGACACAGCAGCAAGGGGACAGCATCATAGGCGCAGCATAGCAGTACCTATCCAGGGTGGTGAGTCCTCTGGGTAACCCAGCATCTCTGCAGCGCAGGAGGGTGGCCTATTGATATCTTGCCTGGAGCCCTGTGAGTGTCAGCGTGTGGTCAGCATGGCATCTGAGCCAGATGTCTTCTCCCCTGAAACACCAGATTTAGCAGCTGGTGTCCCTGAGGTGTCTATGGACGCTATGTCGGCAATCCTAGAGGCGTTTGCTGCCAGGGTGGAAGCAGCACACGGCAATACAGGGGGTAATAAACGCCCCCGTCCCCTGCAATCTTCTGGGGATATTTCTGATGCAGAACCAGGTCCAGCTACGGCTCATGGCCCAGATTCTGATGCATCAGAGACTGCAGACCGTGACCGATCGGACAGTGAGGAGGACTCCAAGTCCAGGTCAGTACGCGAGACGGCTTTGGTATCTGACCTTATTACTGCAGTGCGGGATACGCTAAAGTTGGAAAGGACTGAAGAAGTAGCAGATACTCCAGTCCCCTTTGGGTTTCGTAAACCTGCCCGCACTGCTAAGGTGTTCCCTTGTGTGTCTTATTTTGACAAACTCTTATACAAGGAATGGGAGAACCCACTGAGGGTCTTTACAGCCCCAAAGAGGTTTGCAGTACGGTACCCCTTTGAGGAGAGTTTTCTGAAGATATGGACCTCTCCCCCTATAGTGGACCCTTCGGTGTCCAGACTTAATAGAGCCACCACTATTCCAGTAGAAGGGGCTCCTGTTTTCAAGGACCCTGTGGATAAGAAGGCTGAAGCACTCGCTCGCTACCTATACTCAGTGGTAGGCTCAGCAGTACGCCCGGCATTGGCGGGGGCCCTAGTGTCTCAGACACTTACTGAATGGGCAAAATTGCTACTCCAGGGGTTAAAGGAGCGAGATGCTCCTCCTAATGAGATAACTTTGGCCGACCAGTTGGTCCAGGGCCTTAAGTTTGTCTGCGAGTCAGACATGGATACTATTCCCCTGCTGTCAAGAGCTTCGGTTTATGCAGTAGCAATACGCCGCCTGATCTGGCTAAAGGGCTGGTCTGCGGACCAGACTTCCAAGAAAGCCCTATTGGATCTGCTTTTTAAGGGCGACAGACTTTTTGGGGCTTCTCTGGATGACATCATCAAGGATGCTACAGGAGGTAAAAGCACTTTGCTTCCCCAAACTAGCAAGGGTAGGGGACCACGCCAAGGGCAAGGGCCCTCCTTTACTGCACGTAAGCGTTTTTTTCGCCCTCTTAAGGCGACAGGGAAAAGACCCCAGGCCGATAAAGCGCCTGCCCAAGGACAAAAGCGTCCTTGGTCCCGCAGACCCAACAAGCCTGTGGACAAATCTGCGTCCACATGAAGGTCCGCCCCCACCCAGCTCTCGGGTGGGGGGACGTCTTCGCAAATTCGCGACTCAGTGGACTGCTCTAGTCTCCGACAGGTGGGTTTGCGAAGTAATCTCCTCAGGCTACAAGATAGAATTTCTCTCTTGTCCACCAGACAGATTCATCACCTCCAATCTCCAGCTACTACCGACCCGTCGGGAGGCCCTGTATGGGGCGGTCCAGGGTCTACTGGAACGCGGGGTAGTTATTCCAGTTCCAGAACAGGAACGGGGTCAGGGTTTTTACTCAAATCTGTTCATTGTGCCAAAGAAGGAGGGGGTTCGTCCAATCTTGGATCTCAGAGCCCTCAATTGCTTTGTGAAGGTACAAAGATTTCGGATGGAGTCGGTTCGATCCGTAGTCACGGCTCTCCATCCGGGGGACTTTCTGGCCTCCTTGGACATCAAGGACGCATACCTGCATGTCCCCATATACTCCAGACACCAGAGGTTTCTGCGATTTGCTATCGGGAAGAACCACTACCAGTTTGTGGCCCTCCCGTTTGGCCTTGCCTCAGCACCCAGGACGTTCACCAAGGTGCTCGCTCCGATTCTGGCACTTCTAAGACAGCGGGGTATCGCTATCACAGGTTACTTGGACGACCTTCTGCTGAAGGGCCCTTCAAGCTCAGAATTAGAGGTAAGCGTGTCCATTACCTGTCAGACTCTTCGAGACTGTGGTTGGATACTAAACACGCAAAAGTCAGTATTGGTGCCCACTCAACGCCTAGTGTACCTGGGGTTGATTCTGGATTCCTCAGAGGCAAAGGTATTCCTCCCTGTGGAGAAGTTGCAGACCCTCCGGGCTGCAGTACGGCAGCTGACTTCCAGGAATTGGTCGTCACTCCGTTTTTGCATGCGAGTGTTGGGCCTCATGGTAGCCTCCTTCGAGGCGGTCCCATATGCTCAATACCACACTCGAGTGTTACAGAGGGAAGTTCTGTCCAGATGGAACAGATGCCCTTCATCTCTGGATTATCAAATCCGAGTGAGCCACCTAGTCAGGAGATCCCTGGTATGGTGGCTGACAGCACCGGCTCTAATGGCCGGGAAGTCATTTCTTCCGGTTTACTGGATAGTGATCACGACGGACGCCAGCCTTACAGGTTGGGGGGGAGTCTGGGGTGTCCAGTCGGCGCAAGGTCGCTGGACCCCAGAGGAAGCCCTCCTGCCGATCAATGTCCTGGAGATCCGGGCGATCAAGCTGTGCCTCTTCAAATGGTCTCAGAGACTGCAAGGGCGTCCAGTCAGGATCCAGTCAGACAACGCCACAGCAGTGGCATATGTCAATCATCAAGGAGGAACAAGAAGCTCAGCTGCAGCATCAGAGATCGCTCGCATCCTGAAGTGGGCAGAGAGGAGCGTACCGGCACTGTCGGCCGTGTACATTCCGGGTGTGGAAAACTGGCAGGCGGACTACCTGAGCCGCCAGATGCTGGACCAGGGAGAATGGTCCTTACACCCGGAGGTGTTCCAACTCCTCTGCCAAAGATGGGGCACACCAGACGTAGATCTTCTGGCTTCCCGACTCAATCGGAAGGTATTGAGGTTTGTGGCCCGGTCAAGAGACCCATGGGCAGACGCAACGGACGCGTTGGTAGCATCGTGGGGCCAGTATCGGCTAATCTATGCCTTCCCTCCCTTAAGGCTTCTTCCTCTTCTGCTCCGCAGAGTGGAGGCAGAGGGAATTCCAATGATCCTAATCGCTCCAGATTGGCCTCAGCGTCCTTGGTACGCCGATCTAGTACGTCTGGTAGCAGACGTCCCCTGGCGCCTACCACTACGGAAGGACCTGCTGTCGCAAGGTCCCATATTCCATCCTGCTTTACAGTCATTGGCTTTAACGGCATGGCTGTTGAGAACCAGGTACTGAGAGACCGGGGCCTGTCAGACTCAGTAATTTCTACTATGAGAAGTGCTCGGAAACCGTCCTCTAGGAAGGTCTATCACCGCACTTGGAGGGCCTACATCTCCATGTGTGAGGAAATGAAATGGCATCCGCGTACCTATTTGGTTTCCAGAATCCTGCTGTTTTTACAGCATGGGGTAGACCAAAGGCTTGCCCTAAGTACGATTAAGGGACAGATATCTGCCCTGGCTGTCTTTTTTCAGCGACCCCTGGCGACTCACTCTCTCGTGAGTACATTTGTGCAGGGGGTTCGACATGTGGCCCCTCCGGTCCGCCCCCCGTTACCTCCGTGGGACTTGAACCTGGTCCTCTCGGTGCTTCAGAAGGCACCGTTTGAGAATATTAGAGATATTCCCCTGTTGACACTTTCTCAGAAGGTGGTCTTTTTGGTGGCTGTTACGTCAGTTAAACGAGTCTCTGAGCTGGCAGCCTTGTCCTGCAAGGCTCCCTATTTGATTTTCCACAAGGATAAGGTGGTGCTGCGGCCGCAGCCTTCCTTTCTTCCGAAGGTCGTTTCGGCTTTTCATCTCAACGAAGACATTGTACTTCCATCCTTGTGTCCTCAGCCGTCGAATCCTAAGGAGTCGGCGTTGCATTCCTTGGACGTTGTCCGAGCTTTGAGAGTATACATATCTGCTACTTCCCTGTTCCGGAAGTCAGACTCACTGTTTGTTTCGGTGGCTGGTCCCAAGAAGGGCCAAGCAGTCTCATCGGCCACCATCTCTAGGTGAATCCGACAGATAGTAATCCAGGCTTACGCCTTAAAGGGTCAGGCGCCCCCCTTTCCTGTCACGGCGCATTCGACCAGGGCAATAGGTGCCTCTTGGGCTTTCCGACATCAAGCGTCTGTTTCCCAACTATGTAAAGCGGCGACTTGGTCGTCCGCTCACACTTTCACAAAATTCTACAAAGTTGATGTAGGTGCATCTTCGGATGCCTCTTTCGGCCGCAAGGTTTTGCAGGCGGCTGTTTAGAGTTGCAACTCCTCCGTTGGAGGAGTGCTGTTTTGTGTTTTGGGGTGAAGTTTGTTTTTATGCTGTTACCACCCCTCGTTTTTTCTCTGACACTGCTTTGGGACGTCCCACTTTGTCAATAGAGAAGCTGTGTCGGTCCATGGACGAAAGAGTAAATAGGATTTTTTACTCACCGTAAAATCCTTTTCTCTGAGTCCATGGACCGACACAGCACCCACCCCTCCTTTTAAGTTTGTACTGCTTTTTGACGAACTGATCTGCGATGTGCAGACTGAGAGGGTATACCCAGAGGGTCCGCCCCCTGGGCGGTACTGTAGAAGGTGTGATGCAACACATTTTACAAGTTTTTCTGCCTAGTCACTCCTAATTAACGGATAATACCCACTTTGTCAATAGAGAAGCTGTGTCGGTCCATGGACTCAGAGAAAAGGATTTTACGGTGAGTAAAAAATCCTATTTTGTGCATGTGTGTAAAACGAAACAAACAAATAAATAGACCTAAAGTTGATTTCTTTGCTATCTCCATATGTTGACTACACTTGTATAAAACACAGACAAAAGCTGGAGAAAAGAAAATGAAACAAATGCAAAGTAGCTGCTCATATTAACCCATAACCGAGTGTCTGATTGGCTGCCATGAGTAAATATTCAAGTTTTGTAAACTAGCCACATTTAACATGACATTGACTTTGTTTCAACAGAGCCTTAGGCCCCTTTCACACTAGCGGACCGTATGTCCGCTTTTTCATCCATCCGTTTATGGATGAAAAAGGGACATACATTGGTCCCTATTAGGGATGAGCTCGGTGTTCGAGTCGAACATACGTTTGACTCGAACATCGGCTGTTCGATCGTTCGACGAAGATCGAACGATTTGGGCCGTTCGCGCCTAATTCGAGTGACGCGAACGGCCCACAATGCACTACGCCATCGCAGTGTCATCCAGGCGCTGTGATTGGCCAAGCATGCACTGTGACCCCGCATGCTTGGCCAATCACAGCGCCGGCAGCGAGGAGAGCAATGATTGGCCACAGGCAGGATGCCTGTGGCCAATTATTGCTGAGGGTGTTTAGTACACGCCCCACACTATAAAAGGCCGCCAGCACGGCGGCCTAGTGTAGTGTGTTCCGGAGCAGGGAAAGAGAAGCATAGGCAGGGACAGTGACATTTTTTTTTCTTGCTTAACCTGGATTCCTTTAGTTTAGGGAAAGAGAAGGATAGGTAGGGAGAGTGTCAGTGTGTTTTACTGTGTGAATCCTTGTTTCTAGGGACAGGGAAGGACAGTGAGGGAAATTCTCCTTGTGCTATAGTGTGCTAAAGCATTGATCATCAACCATCTTTAAAAAATCATTTTTTCTAGGGACAGAAAACTATAGGTAGGGAGAGTGTCAGTGTGTTTTACTGTGATAATCCTTGTTTCTAGGGACAGGGAAGGACAGTGAGGGAAATTCTCCTTGTGCTATAGTGTGCTAAAGCATTGATCATCAACCATCTTTAAAAAAACATTTTTTCTAGGGACAGAAAACTATAGGTAGGAAGAGTGTCAGTTTCTTTCACTGTGATAATCCTTGTTTCTAGGGACAGGGAAGGACAGTGAGGGAAATTCTACTTGTGCTATAGTGTGCTAAAGCATTGATCATCAATCAGCTTTAAAAAAACATTTTTTCTAGGGACAGAAAACTATAGGTAGGAAGAGTGTCAGTTTCTTTCACTGTGATAATCCTTGTTTCTAGGGACAGGGAAGGACAGTGAGGGAAATTCTCCTTGTGCTATAGTGTGCTAAAGCATTGATCATCAACCGTCTTTAAAAAAACATTTTTTCTAGGGACAGAAAACTATAGGTAGGAAGAGTGTCAGTTTCTTTCACTGTGATAATCCTTGTTTCTAGGGACAGGGAAGGACAGTGAGGGAAATTCTACTTGTGCTATAGTGTGCTAAAGCATTGATCATCAATCAGCTTTAAAAAAACATTTTTTCTAGGGACAGAAAACTATAGGTAGGAAGAGTGTCAGTTTATTTCACTGTGATAATCCTTGTTTCTAGGGACAGGGAAGGACAGTGAGGGAAATTCTCCTTGTGCTATAGTGTGCTAAAGCATTGATCATCAACCGTCTTTAAAAAAACATTTTTTCTAGGGACAGAAAACTATAGGTAGGAAGAGTGTCAGTTTCTTTCACTGTGATAATCCTTGTTTCTAGGGACAGGGAAGGACAGTGAGGGAAATTCTACTTGTGCTATAGTGTGCTAAAGCATTGATCATCAATCAGCTTTAAAAAAACATTTTTTCTAGGGACAGAAAACTATAGGTAGGAAGAGTGTCAGTTTCTTTCACTGTGATAATCCTTGTTTCTAGGGACAGGGAAGGACAGTGAGGGAAATTCTCCTTGTGCTATAGTGTGCTAAAGCATTGATCATCAACCGTCTTTAAAAAAAACATTTTTTCTAGGGACAGAAAACTATAGGTAGGAAGAGTGTCAGTTTCTTTCACTGTGATAATCCTTGTTTCTAGGGACAGGGAAGGACAGTGAGGGAAATTCTCCTTGTGCTATAGTGTGCTTTAAAAAAACATTTTTTCTAGGGACAGAAAACTATAGGTAGGAAGAGTGTCAGTTTCTTTCACTGTGATAATCCTTGTTTCTAGGGACAGGGAAGGACAGTGAGGGAAATTCTCCTTGTGCTATAGTGTGCTAAAGCATTGATCATCAACCGTCTTTAAAAAAACATTTTTTCTAGGGACAGAAAACTATAGGTAGGAAGAGTGTCAGTTTCTTTCACTGTGATAATCCTTGTTTCTAGGGACAGGGAAGGACAGTGAGGGAAATTCTCCTTGTGCTATAGTGTGCTAAAGCATTGATCATCAACCGTCTTTAAAAAAACATTTTTTCTAGGGACAGAAAACTATAGGTAGGAAGAGTGTCAGTTTCTTTCACTGTGATAATCCTTGTTTCTAGGGACAGGGAAGGACAGTGAGGGAAATTCTCCTTGTGCTATAGTGTGCTAAAGCATTGATCATCAACCGTCTTTAAAAAAACATTTTTTCTAGGGACAGAAAACTATAGGTAGGAAGAGTGTCAGTTTCTTTCACTGTGATAATCCTTGTTTCTAGGGACAGGGAAGGACAGTGAGGGAAATTCTCCTTGTGCTATACTGTGCTAAAGCATTCCTCATCAACCATCTTTGAAATCCTTGTTTTTTGGACAGTCAGGGAAGTTGTCGTTGTACTATTCTGTGCGAAAGCAATCATCCTCAACCATATTTAGAAATCCTTAAGTAAAGGGACAGAGAAGGACACCTGAAGGTAGCCCTTATTGCTTTTTTCCCATCTCCCTGCAGGCCATCTATTAGAATGTCTGGAAGGCAAACAAGGAGAGGCAGACAGTCAGGAGGCAATAAAAGAGGGAAAGCAGGCTCTGTGTCTGGGGGCAACAGTGCTGGTCGTGGACGCGGTGCATTGTCATCAGCACATGGCCATGGGACACGCTTGTCCTTCTTTTCGGCAGCTGGACATGTTGAGCCACATCATGCCGAAGACTTGGTAGAGTGGATGACCAAGCCCTCCTCCTCCTCCTCATCCTCTCTCACCCAGGCTCAGGGTACTGGCAAAGCAGCTGCCAAAGCGTCCTCTTCCCTGGTATCAATGTCAGACTCATCATCAGTCACTCCTTCCCTAGACCCACCATGTCCTCCTCCTGAGGAGTCCCCCGAACTGTTTGAGCACAGTGTTGGGTACATGCTCCAGGAGGATGCCCAGCGTTTGGAAGGGTCTGATGATGAAACCCAGCTACAGGAAGGCAGTAGCGTGAGAGCAGACAGAGGGGATGCTCAAGAAGGACACCAATCTGGCAGTCATGTTCCAGCAGCTGCAGCATACTGCCAGATTGGCTCCAGTGATGAGGAGGGAGGGGATGATGAGGTCACTGACTCCACGTGGGTGCCTAATAGGAGAGAGGAGGAGGAGGAGGATGAGGAGGAGGCACATCTCCAACGAGGCAGGATGCCCTTTGGTGGCCAGCGTAAGGGCAGTACACCGACGGAATCACACCGCAGAGCTCCGCCTGTGCAGGGCGCTGCCTCTGCCCGTCATTCAAAAAGTTCTTTGGTGTGGGCCTTTTTTGAGGCTAGTGCATCAGATCGCACAGCTGCTGTTTGCAACATATGTCTCAAGCGTATATCGCGTGGCCAAAACATCAGCCGCTTGGGTACCACATGCCTGACCAGACATATGTTGACCTGCCATGCAGCTCGTTGGCAAGCCTACCTCAAAGACCCACACCAAAGAACAAAGCGGACCTCTCCTTGCACCGCATCAGCTGGGATCTCCAACCCCACTATAACTTCAGTCCTGTCTGAAACATGCACTGAGAGGAATGAAGGTGTAGAATTAGGTGTGTCACAGCCAAGTAGTTGCGGCCACTCTGCTAGCAGTACACCGACGTCCGATTCTAGCAGGCAAATTTCCCTGCCCCAGCTGCTGGACCGTCGAAAGAAGTTCACTCCCAGCCATCCACATGCCCAGCGGTTGAATGCTAGCTTGGCTAAATTGCTAGCGCTTCAACTGCTGCCTTTTCAGTTGGTAGACTCGGCCCCCTTCCGTGAGTTTGTGCAATGTGCGGTTCCTCAGTGGCAGGTTCCCAAACGCCACTTTTTCTCACGGAAGGCTATTCCGGCTCTCTACCGGCATGTGGAAGGCAATGTCTTGGCCTCGCTGGACAGGGCGGTCAGCGGTAAGGTGCATATTACCGCTGACTCATGGTCCAGCAGGCATGGACAGGGACGTTACCTTTCTTTCACGGCCCATTGGGTCACTCTTTTGGCAGCTGGGAAGGATGCAGGACAAGGTGCAGTAGTGTTGGAGGTTGTTCCACCGCCACGCCTCCAAAATGCTACTACTGGTTGTGACACACCTCTCTCCTCCACCCCCTCCTCTTCTTCTTCCTCCATGGCCTCTTCCTGTGGTTTGTCCTCTGAACCAGCGGTGCTCCGTAGCCGTTCAAGGGGCTACGCAAGTACGCAGGCAAAAAGATGCCATGCCGTGCTTGCGCTGGTGTGTTTGGGGGACAGAAGCCACACTGGGGCAGAGGTCCTGTCTGCTCTGCAGGGCCAGGCCGAGAGGTGGTTGACGCCACGCCAGCTTAAGCCAGGAATGGTGGTTTGCGACAATGGCACCAACCTCCTCTCCGCCCTCCGACAGGGACAACTGACCCATGTGCCCTGTGTGGCTCACGTCCTTAACCTGGTGGTGCAGCGGTTCTTGGGCAGGTACCCGGGCTTACAGGATGTCCTGAGGCAGGCCAGGAAAGTCTGTGTGCATTTCCGCAGATCTTATAATGCCAGTGCTCGCCTGGCTGAGCTGCAAAAGGAGTTGAACCTGCCCAAGAACCGCCTTATATGTGACATGCCCACCAGGTGGAACTCAACGTTGGCCATGCTGCAGCGGCTGCACACGCAGCAGAGGGCCATCAATGAGTACTTGTGCGACTACGGCACCAGGACAGGGTCAGGGGAGCTTGGTTTTTTTTCTCCACGCCAGTGGGGCATGATCAGGGATGCATGCACTGTCCTGGCACCATTTGAGGAGGCCACGAGGATGGTGAGCAGTGACAGTGCATGCATCAGTGACACTGTACCTCTTGTCCACCTGTTGGAGCACACGCTGCGTGGAATAATGGACAGGGCACTTGAGGCAGAACAGAGGCAGGAAGAGGAGGACTTCCTTGCCTCTCAAGGCCCCCTTTACCCAGACAGTGTTCCTTCTGTCCCACCCATCGCACAGGAAGAGGAGGAGGAGGAGGAGGAGGAGGATTGTGTCAGCATGGAGGTGGAGGCTGGCACTCAGCATCATCAGCAGCAGTCTTTTAGGGATGATTTACAGTCCCAAGAAACCAGTGGACTTGTACGTGGCTGGGAGGAGGTGGCTGCGGATCATGTCGTCCTTAGTGACCCAGAGGACTCCGGACCGAATGCCTCAGCAAACCTACGCTGCATGGCCTCCCTGACCCTGCAAAGTCTGCGGAAGGATCCTCGTATTCTTCGGATCAAGGAGAGGGACCATTACTGGCTGGCCACTCTCCTTGATCCACGGTACAAGGGTAAGGTTGCGGACCTTATGTTACCGTCGCAGAGGGAGCAGAGGATGAGACAACTCCGGGAGGCCTTGCAGAAAGGTCTGTGCAACGCGTTCCCAGAGACTGGGAGGTTACAAACTCCTGGTCCTGGACAACGAGTTGCTGAGGCTTCGGCCAGTCAAAGAAGGAGCGGTGGGGAAGGTGGCCGTCTGACCGATGCGTTCAGACAATTCTTTAGTCCGCAGCCCCAAAGTATGATCGGTTCCAGCAACCATCGCCAGCGTCTGATAAACATGGTGCAGGAATATCTAGGGGCAAGGTCAGACTTGGACACCTTCCCCACCGAAAATCCTCTGGCTTACTGGGTCTTGAGGATGGATCACTGGCCAGAGCTTGCACAGTATGCAATTGAGCTACTGGCCTGTCCTGCATCCAGCGTTCTTTCGGAACGCACATTCAGTGCTGCTGGAGGATTTGTCACGGATCACAGGGTGCGCCTGTCCACCGACTCGGTTGATCGACTGACTTTCATCAAGATGAACCAGTCTTGGATCACCACCAGCTACCACACACCTGATGCTGATATAACAGACTAATTGATTTTAACATGTCACATCCCTTCAAGACTGATGCTGATGCTGAGTGCCTGTGCTGTTATGTTGACTGGCTATCCTCCTCCTCCGAGTCCTCAATGATACGATTGATGATGATAGCTTGGAAGATCATTTTTGTTTATGGGTGCCGCCACCAGTGGCTAAGGCCCAATTTTTCAGCCCCTGTTTTACAGGGGCGTGTAATTACAATTTTTTTAGCAATACTTTGCAACAGGGCTCATTGCTGTGCTCCAAGTACAGTATCTGTGAGGGGTTGTAGTGTTGTGCCACCAGTGCCTAAGGCCCAATTTTTCAGCCCCTGTTCAACAGGGGCATGTAATTACAATTCTTGATCTAATAATTCACAGCAGGGCCCATTGCTGCACCCACCAAGAGTAACTCTGAGGGCTTACAGTGTTGTGGCAACGCCACCACCACCACCACCACGAAAGGCCCAATTTTTCAGCCCCTGTTCAAAAGGGGCATGTAATTACAATTCTTGATCTAATAATTCACAGCAGGGCCCATTCATGCACCCACCAAGAGTAACTCTGAGGGCTTACAGTGTTGTGGCAACACCACCACCACCACCACCACCACGAAAGGCCCAATTTTTCAGCCCCTGTTCAACAAGGGCATGTAATTACAATTCTTGATCTAATAATTCACAGCAGGGCCCATTGTTGCACCCACCAAGAGTAACTCTGAGGGCTTACAGTGTTGTGGCAACGCCACCACCACCACCACCACGAAAGGCCCAATTTTTCAGCCCCTGTTCAAAAGGGGCATGTAATTACAATTCTTGATCTAATAATTCACAGCAGGGCCCATTCATGCACCCACCAAGAGTAACTCTGAGGGCTTACAGTGTTGTGGCAACACCACCACCACCACCACCACCACGAAAGGCCCAATTTTTCAGCCCCTGTTCAACAGGGGCATGCAATTACAATTCTTGATCTAATAATTCACAGCAGGGCCCATTGCTGCACCCACCAAGAGTAACTGTCAGGGCTTACAGTGTTGTGGCACCAGCACCACCATCAAAGGCCCAATTTTTACTACCACTGTTCAACAATTATATGTAATTAAAATTCCTGATATAATAGTTGACAGCAGGGCGTTCCAGCACCAACCAAGAGTAACTGTGAGTGCTTACAGTGTTGTGCCAACACCAACAACTAAGGGGCCTATTTCTGCAGAGTATATACGGCAGGTCCCTACTTTCAAACATCCAACTTACAAACGACTCCTACTTGCAAAAGAAAGAAGCCAACAGGAAGTGAGAGGAAATCTACCCCTTGGAAGGAAAATTCTCTCCTGTAAGAATTAATATGGGAGAAAGGTGTCTCCTCTGTACTGATGCTTTATCAGCAATCCTTGTTTCAAGAAAAACACCACATTTCAAAAACAGTTGTCATTGGGACGGAAAGTGAGGTGAAATGTTCTGAACAGGGGCACAGACAGCAAAACAAATGTTACAGGGGTGATAACCCTTACCTATGTTTTCCAAAAAGTTTAAAAATAGATTTTTGGGCTGGAGCTACACTTCAACAATGTACCTGTTCAAAATTACAAACACATTCTACATAAGAACAAACCTACAGTCCCTGTCTTGTATGCACCGCCTGTATACGGCTGTTCAGAGTATATAGGGCCTTTTTTATTTTATGTGCGGGGTTCCCCTTAATATCCATACAAGACCCAAAGGGGCTGGTAATGGGCTGGGGTAGGGGGGGGGGGGGGGGTCATGGGGTAGCTATGCCATTTTTCTTAAAGATTTTCATCCATATTACCGGGACCAGACATTACATTAAAGCCGCAAGCAGTTTTAAATGGCTTTTTTTTCCTTTAGAAGTGTCATTTTGTGCAGGGACAGTTCTAAACACGGGAAACACGTGGCACTTCACAGGCATACTTTAGACACCCCCCAGGTACGATATTTAAAGGAATATTTGACTTTTTTTTTTTCACTTTATGCATCATTAAAATGACTGCTCCCGAAAAACGACCGTTTTTAAAACTTCTTTTTGCATTGATACATGTCCCCTGGTGCAGAACCCGGGTTCCCAAACCCTTTTTAGGACAATAACATGCATAATAGTCGTTATAATTAGCACTTTAGAATTCGAACGTTCGCATCCATTGTATTTAATAGGGTTCTAATGTTCGTACGAACTTTCGGTCCGTTCGCGGGTTCTGGTGCGAACCGAACCCGGGGGTGTTCGGCTCATCACTAGTCCCTATGAGATCGCGGGTGTCAGTGGATGAAACAGCCGCTGACACCCAATCTCCTCCGTGTCTGCAATCCTCCGTTTTTCTGGATAGAAAAATTCCTATTTTTCTATCCGTCTGCAGAGCGGATCGGATGAACACGGACAGACGGTCCGTCTTCATCCGATCCCCCCATAGGGGAGAGTGGAGATTTGACAGGGCGGTCCCTGCACAGTGTGCAGGTACCGCCCTGTTATCTGCCGGCTCAGCGGGGATTAACGGAGCGATCCCAGCTGAGCAAGCGGAGGTTCACGGGGCGGATCATTACTGATCTGTCCCGTGTGAAAGGGGCCTTATTCAGTTCATAGGTTCACAAGATTCATCAAAGTCTGCCTACTTATGACAAAAGGTTGCTTAAAGGGGTGAAGCAACTTCTGAAAAGTAGTGCAATATTCTAGCAGTAAAATGGTGCTATTTATAATGTTCATCAGTTTCCCAATGAAAAAGTGAGCAAGCTGCCAGCTCCTGAAACAAACAAAAAGCTCTGACATGAGATAATACATTTTGCCTTGTGTGACTTGGCAAATTCCCTCTCTCGTAATGCCAAATTACGGTTTAAGGCAGATGAAAGGCTTGCATGGTAAAAAACAGACAAAATGCAGGAGTAAAAACAACTTCTGCTAATATTTTCTTCCTATTTCCGTTACATTTCTGTTATATGTTACCTATGACCTACCTATAACATGCTGCTGATAGCATTAGGGCCTGTAGGCATAGACCTTTTCAAAGACATCAGACATGCTGACAAAGTGAGGAAAGAAACAGATCAATTTAGGAACAGTGGTGTCACTGCAGGTAAAAAAAAGAGAATGTCTATGAGTATGGTGAGTTTGTTAATAATTAACTTTTTTCTTACGCACCGCCCACACAGCAGCATCCATTCTTTTAAAGTGAATTGTAAAGCCTCGTACACACAATCAGATTTCCATCGAACAAATCTGTGGAATTTTGTCCGAAGGGCGTTGGCCGTGAACTTGTTCTGCATACAGAACTTTTTCAGCCAACATACACGAAACTACGTGTTTTTTTTGCTCTTTAGCGCCACCCTTTGGGCAACTTCTGCTAATGTTGTGCTATGGTTAGGATTGCTTCTGAGCATGCGTGTTTGTACTTTGGATTTTATTCCGACGGACTTGTGTACACATGATCGGATAAGCCGACAAGACACATTTGTTGTCGGACAGTTTTAAAGCATGCTATCCAACATTTGTTGTCGGAAAATCCGACAACAATTGTCCGATGGAGTGTACAAAAGGTCGGATTTTCCGACAAAATCCTTCTATCCCACCTTTGTTGTCGGAAAATCCGATCGTGTGTCGGCTTTTCCGGGCCTTTGGGCTACAAGTTATGTCTGCTGCTGCACACAGGACTGGATTATGCCTTTAATCATAAACTACCGAGGTCTACAATTAGGCACTTAAACCCAATAGTCCACTGTGTTCTACCTATGACCACGTCAGTGTGATAATTTAATAAATATTGGCACATTAACTGATACAAGACATGAGGTTTAAGCATACTATATATCTGTAGGTCTGAAGACCGCTTTCGGGACTGCACTCTTCAGTATTGGTGTAGCATGAGAACACAGGGGCAGCGTGTAAACATCTTATCTAATAATAGTTTTGGAACTCTTTTCTCATTTAAGGAACGGAAAAGCAAGTTTAACATTTTGTCTATGAATAGACCTTTATCACAAACGTGTCTAAATTTACTTACTTATAAATTGACTCATTACCTCTTGGAAATCTGTATCGAGCAGCCACTACCCTTTCGGTAAAATAATTGCTTGAAAGATTAGTTTTGAATTCTCCTCTTGCTAATTTTAGGTAATCTTATAGTTTTTTTATGACAAATAGCAAACTTTTTATATGTTATTGTGCCATTGTGCCTAATGCCCTGTACACATGATCGGATTTCCAATGGAATAAAATCCAATGGAATTTTCCGTAGGAATTCCGATCAGACAAAATTCCGACCGTCCAAAACGCCATGATGTAAAACACTCTAACGAGCCGAGAAAAATTAAGTTCAATGCTTCTGAGCATGTGTCGACTTGATTCTGAGCATGCGTGGGTTTTTTCTCAGTTGGAGTTCCACACAGACGATCAGAATTTCCTATCGTTTTTTTTTCCATCGGAAAAATGTAAAACATGTTCTATTTTTTAACACCGATGGAAAAAAGTCCAATGGGGCCCACACACAATCGTTTTTTCCGATGAAAAAAGTCCATCGGACTTTTTTCATCGGAAAAACTGACCATGTATACAGAGCATGAGAGTGTAATTACATCTTTAAACAGAATGTATACCTTGTGAATATATTCTTCATGTTATGTGTCTGTCCGTCCCGGCCCCTGTTTACCTGCTGGTTGGGTTCCCATGACAATGTCGTGTTTACATTGTCCTGATTGGCCGGGCGCGGCATCCTGGTAGTATGAATAGTGGGTGACTCACGTCATTCCGTTAGCGCTGATGAAGTCCCGCCCCCTGGGACGCAACGCGTACAGAACTACGTGAATTTGCGTGACGTCACCCGCGTCCTACACGCTGATACTTGTGGATCTTATGCTGACTGTTTCCTATGCACTGAGCCTGAGGCACAGTGCGTTGCTTGTAAGTGTCATTTCATTCTTTTATATGCAATAAATGTCCTATTAAAATGGAGAGCACTAGATGTCCTTGCTTTTCCTCCATGTACTCAATTTCCCGAGGGTATCCATCCATCCCAGTGTGCAGTTTACCACTACAATCCTGGTTATTCATCCCAGTGAGGGAATTGCTTGTATGACCTGACTGACTAGCCCAGGGGTCCATGTGTTGAGGTGAGCTGCTAACTATTATCAGTGGTGGAGGTTATCACACAAGTCACCTTAAAGATATCAAAGAAGTCACCTTTGGACACTGATTGGTGTTTGCTGTTCTCTTATAGTAAGGATCATGGACTGTTCTCATCATCAATTTTTATAGTGTCATTTTTAGCATTGTCTTTTTGTATGTTTGCGCTGCACTGCCTTTTTACTAATTTTAGGTCATGTCTCCCTGTTCTTGATCTCAGCTTTATACCTAGATTCCTGAACCTTCCTCACACCCTTTATGTCTACATTCCTGCCCCCTTTCCAGTCTTTGCTCTAAGTTGTACATATTAAGTCCTTGGGATTTTGCCCCATTGTTGTTGTCTGTCAAATCCTGAAGAATATGGAGAATATTTCACACTTTAGAATAACAGGCAAAACCATGCAAATCATTCCTTTTGGCTCCTTGGCCAACTGAACATCCAGAGCCTAAAATTATATAGCCATAAATTCCAAACTGCATACAAATGTTGCAGACTCTATAATATTGGGCTGTATCTGTGCTATAAACCGGCATTTTCTGTACATCAGTGGTGGCCCGTAATGCAGGGTGCACCCCATGCATCTGGCCCCCAATCTGCAAGCGGGGTTCCTATGGATTTGTTTAGTTTTTTTTTTTTAGAAGCATGTGATTAAAGCTCTAACAGACTTCAAAAAAGGTTGTGTGACAATAGCGAATTAATATTCACTGTTGTCTTCCTGATTCTCCTCCCGGCCAATCAGGAAATGGGTGCGGGGCTGGTGACCGATCGACTGGGGGGGGCGGCAAACAATCCACCCACCGCCACCCCCCCAAAAAATATACCACCAGCTGCCACTGATGTACTGGGGAATGGACCTCGTGCGCAAGATGTCCGCCCCCTTTATATCCTCTCCCAGCAGGCACAGCGGGTTCCCTGCCCCGCTGTACTACTGCCGCGAGAGGACACAAAGGGCACAGCGATAGAATGGCAGTTCAACCCCGGTCCCAGGTGACAGCGCCACCTAGGGACCGCAGGGAACATGACACCATTCATACCTCCCACACTCTAAAGTGTCCATAAATTCCAAAAAAATCATTGTATCTGGGCCATCTATAGCCCAGATACGCCCCTCTAAATTTGACACCCACTACACTCTCCCCCCAGCAATTTGACACTGGTCCCCAGTGTCTGGAACAAGTCATGCCCCAATGGGAGCCAACATAAACCCAATCCAGAGACTGCTTCAAAATGCGCAAAAAAATGTAAATTTGAAAAACTGGAAGTCGTGCCTGAACCTGACATGGAAGGGAGAAGGAAAAGGGAAACAACACATAACAGCATATATATCACAATAACACCATTGACATTTTCCCCCTCGCCCACATCACTAACTAAGACCCGCCCCATTCTCAGCGGGCCTTGACGGACGTTCTCCTGCAGAGGGGACAAAAGAAAGTTAAACACACAAAATTTCCTGACACACATGTGGGTGTTGGAACGAAAAAATCTCTCCAAAGAGAAATCCTTTCCTTCCAAGAAGTGTGTGGTGTAAAGTGAATAACGGTGCGCAACACTGCCACCTAGTGACAGTGCCACGGTAAAGACACTTTCTGAATCCTTGAACAAACTTCTTCTCTGTACTTTGGTCCTAACTACACCCCAAAGTCCATGATCACTTTGCAGAAGGGAAGAAAGGGAGAAAACAACAGCAACAGTTCCCCATTCCTCCAAAGAGCACAACACCCATTAAACTCGGGTACAGTTCCTGGGTTTCCGGGAAGGAAAAACAAACCCCGGAATGTTCAGCGAATTTTCAAGGTACAAGCGAAAGGAGTCTTTTCTCCTACAGGTAGAATCTGGGATGCGGCAAGACAAGGGGTTTTAAATGTTGATCAACAGTCTCCAAATGGTATTCAACATCTTCTCCATCCTTTCTCTGAATCAGCACCTTGTCTGCATGAATGTGCCGACCCAACATCCACTCTGCCTTGCAGTCTTTGAATCTCTGAGACACTTTTGGGGAACATGCAAGGTACCTGCGTGCGTGTGGGACTTTGATGTGTGTCCACACGAAGTCATTGTACCAACGTTCCCTGCAGACTTCTACTTCGTAAAGCAGCTCCTTAGATAAATATGGGTACTCCCACCCATACTCGTTGGTGACCTTTTGACAGAACAAACGCTGTAGCCTAGACAAGGGAGGCATAGTAGAGTGGTCTCCCTCGCCCGGCAGAACGATAGAGTCCGGATGGCGAGATGCCTTGACCACCTCTGATTTGGGCATAGGCGCCCGCAGCGACAGTCTCTTGTCCCCGGTGGTAGATGCAGGAGGCACTGGGGACTGAAAGGCAGATAGGGGACGGGGTCCCTCCTCAGGTGCTGGTGCCTCCACCCGGGGTGTACTATCCCCTGTGGACATAGGTGGATCCCTGGTTCTACGGGATGAGGAGAGAGGCATCTTGTCCCAGCCCTTCTCAGCAAATAGTTTGTCTATGACGACGTCGTCTCCCACATCGGAGACCGACTCCAGGTCGGAGGTGTCACACTCCTCCACGGGCAGGTAATTGATAGTGGACACCGAATCACTCCCACCCACGGGCTCAAGGGGCCGTGAATCCCCGACACCTCCGTCCCAACACCAAGTCCCGTTTCCTGGCTTACCTCGACCCAAACTTGTGAAGGGATGTCCAGGACTCTTCCTACCAGATCCATCTGGGCCAGGCAAGCGCAGGGGTTGTCCTCCATCTCGGCCGCTGGAAGCTCTCAC
The DNA here is from genome assembly GCA_029206835.1 of Rana muscosa. Taxonomy (NCBI): domain Eukaryota; kingdom Metazoa; phylum Chordata; class Amphibia; order Anura; family Ranidae; genus Rana; species Rana muscosa. Next base: position 133,033,513 of record CM055117.1, on the reverse strand, counting down.
AAGACCGACCTTCCTTGTTGGTGCTGGGAGTAGGGAAACTGTGGTGACCGAAGCAGAATCTCCGGATTTTGCATCCTCTATCCCTTTGTTTGCGACCTCCACGGAGGTTGCTACAGTGCGCGGAGGGATGGCTGTCCAAGCATTGACTTCTCCTTCTTGAGTGGCGGCGCCTGATGTAGGGCTGAGGTGGAAGACCCGGGGTCTCTCTATGGATTGCTCCACCTCAAACGTGAACTCCCCGCAGGCCTCACAGCGCCCGAATGGCTTTAACTGTACCACCAGTCCCGAACATCCGGGACAAATCATACCCAGGGCCTCAACATCCTTGCAGGTGTACAAGGCGAATCGTCCCCGGGGTTTGAGCCGAATCCCCGTATCTGTAATCGGAGCAGCAGTTGAAATCATCCTCGTAGTATTAGAGACTGGAACCCACGAGGCATTGCTGAACATGGTGACTGATTGCTGCTCCATCGCGCACTGCATAACTGGCGCCAAAGTCCCCACGTGTACCTCTTCACATGGCCGGACTCCTCCCCTTTGGCGCACTAGTTCGCGGGCTTTCTCCATGTCATGCCCACAAACTGTGCAGGGAGGGTGTGCCTGCTGGCGCAGTGACCAATATGGCCGACCTACTCGGAACTCTTCTGGGCAGCAAAGTTCAAACTCCGATAGCTTCGGCTCCATTACATAAACACAAATCCCGGACCTGGAGCCCCCACGTGTAGCGCCCTCACCCGCCTTCTCCCCTCTCTTTATGGCTGTATGACTCGCCTAGGGGTGTCTGGGAGAAGGGGGAAGATGTACACCACCAACTCGGCTCTCTGATGTAGTATGCAGAGATATGAGCTAAACCGTTTACCTTCGGGTCTGCGTTTTGGGCCGGAGCCTCAGCTTCTCCTGTGGAGGATGATTGTCACTGTCACAGACAGGGATACTTAGCTTCCAGTAACACGAGTTTCACACCATAGAAAGTTCAACACTGTTTTATTTGCTTTGATCAATAGGTAGGCTAGTTGAACTTTTAAAAGAACAGACAGGGTGTGGGAAAGAGTAGGTCCAGGCACACTCAATGAATAAAGTCTCTCCTGTTCCGTTTAGTGCAAACAGGCTTGGCGCACAGTCGCTGCCACCGACTGTGAATTTGGTCCCTGCCACTGACCTGGGTGAACGTTGAGGCCTCTGCCACAGGCCTAAGATGAGGCCTGCCACTGACCTGATGAAGATGGGTCCCTGCCACAGACCATAAGAACATGAAATATCTCCGTTAGGACAAACGACCCCTGTCAGAGGAAGACATCCATCCGGACAGTCACCAGAGGCCCACACCGGCACCGGCCAAATGCTGCATCGGCTCTACGGGAGGGTCACGTCTCCGGTCCCTTACGCCCTGGATTCAGGCACCCAATACCGGGGGCACCTTAGGAATGCTTCTCCCTTGCGGGACCCAGTCGAAGGTACTGGGCCCCAGGCCTACTTGTAAAGTACCTCACCCCAGGCTGAAGGTGCCTGGGATGGAACTCGACTCCACGCGCCCAGGCCAAGGGCACCTGGGCACAGACAAACCGCAGCAGCCCCCAGGCTGAAGGTGCCTGGGGAATGGACCTCGTGCGCAAGATGTCCGCCCCCTTTATATCCTCTCCCAGCAGGCACAGCGGGTTCCCTGCCCCGCTGTACTACTGCCGCGAGAGGACACAAAGGGCACGGCACTAGAATGGCAGTTCAACCGCGGTCCCAGGTGACAACGCCACCTAGGGACCGCAGGGAACATGACACCATTCATACCTCCCACACTCCAAAGTGTCCATAAATTCCCAAAAAATCATTGTATCTGGGCCATCTATGGCCCAGATACGCCCCTCTAAATTTGACACCCGCTACACTAAGTAACATTCTACTTTGTGGCATACATACCTTCCACAGCCATAAATATTAAATGACTGCCATTGAATCTGGAGATGCAAGACATCCATTTGTTACCTGGGGCAGCCCAAACTCTTATCTAATTCTGTCATAAAATATGGCTTATACAGGGAAAGATGGATCTCTTTGTTGGGGCTTTAAATGCTGAAGAAAAAACTAAGAGAGCTTTACTGAAAGCTGCAAGTTTGAAGGAGAAAAATGGCTCTTTTGGGAGTGCTACCTTTCTGAGTTAGACACCATATTTATTTCGTGTTTTATCGCTACTATACAGTGTAAAACATATAAAAAGAGTGATATATGGAGAAGACGTTTATATTCCATCTCAGCCATTTTCCTGTTTACTGCCTTATTTACTACAGAGTTTAAAAAAAAAAAAAAGACATTCCGTTTATAGAGTGACATTTCTTACGTTCCACATAGTACCACTATCAGCACCAGCGGGCAGTGACCCTTGACCTTGTCATGTCAAAGTAAAAGGTTGCTGACCTAATGCAGACTGAATGAGAAGATAAAGATAAAAAAAGGCAATATAAATATGTGAAAGGCAAGTTAACGTTTTGTTCCTCTCGGTCACAATCTTAACCTCCCAACTCTGATTTGCATTTTATTAAATATTTTGCCCCCCCCCCCAACCTTTTTTTAAAGGATACCTGCAGGTGAGAGAAATATGAAGAGTGCCATTGCTGACCTCTTGGTGAAAATGCTATAGTCTGGATGTTAAATTATTTTTGGATAAATAATAGAGGGCGCTACCATAATTGTCACCTAAGTGGATATATATGGTGTAGAATTAATTAAGTGTCATATATGGTGTATTAACACAATACTGAACCTTAACTGAATAACAAAACTTATTTGATACACATTACCAACATATGATTTGTGACAAATTATAATCAAAAAATAGTCCAAAATAGAATCCAAATGAAGTCCCAATACGTGTATACTCGGAGGACACAACTTCTCCAATGTGTCCAAGCAATTGCATACAATAACACAAGTTGCTAGTAGAAAATCACACAATTCTCCTTAACTGTGAAAAGTTCCTTCACCATATGTCATAAGTCACTCAGAAATGTCAGAAGTGCTCAGAAATAGGATGCGCTTACCAGATTTTTGGGACCACTTCAATTAAAAAGATGGTCACTTAGGCTTTTGCAGGATTGTGCCTGCACACATACAGCAGTCAGACAGGAAAATTCCAAATGCCTCCTCCAGGGGTTAGAGATGAGATATGCAAACAGAAACAGAGAATCCCATCGCATAATACTGTTTATTTAAAAATCAAAAAAACATAGGGTGCCAAATGGCCTCTTACTTTAAAAAGTGCCCACCCGGCACTGGGACTGTAAGCTTGTCTGTAAACACAGCTCCGCTGTTTCCTCCGTAGCAGCGTGCATGAAAGTGCACAAACGATTCAAACAGAGCGCCGGGATGGCGTCAGCATAGTAGACACACGTGACCAGGTAGCGCCGCCGACGTACGTTTCGTTAATTCACGTCTTCAGGGGGCGTGAATTAGTCTGGATATCTATGATTTTTAAGATTCTTTGAGTCAAGAACTTGAAACAAGCAGAAAGCGGTTTAAGTCCGATCTGCATATTTGTTCCAGATCAATTGCACCCTGTGTGCTTTTCTCACTTCCAGTTCCCTTCAAACAAGGGTTGGGCATGATAAAATCACACTGTATGCATGATAAATGAAAAAAATGCAACCCTTGAAGTAGTTTATTAGGTATTTAGAAGTCAAAAAGGATGTCTGTAACCTGCATGACACTGCATCTCAAGTGCATTTATACTGGTTCTAAAACTCAGAGTTGACTTGCTATATCTATTTGATCACCCGTGAAATATGTGTTCTCCTCTATAATACCTGTATGTCAAATACTCCGAAATCAGCTGAGGTTCCTCTATAAAAAGGTTCAAGCTGCAGAAGGAATCCTGGAGATTAAAGGGAACCTGAGCCCTGTACATGTACGCTTAACGCTGAAGTATGGCCAAAAAGGATTTTTGGGCATTTGCACAGTAAATAAGTGTAGCGGGTAGATACTTTTCAGTATGTTGATTCGGGTGGAGACATCAGTGGTGTCCAGTTCCCTGCGGCCCAGCAGGTGGCGCTGTCACTTTGGGCCAGGGTTGAACCATCGCTGGAGTGCTGTACCCTTTTTGGTCTCTCGCAGCGGTTGTACGGTGGGGAACCCGCTGTGCTGGCTGGGAGAGGCTATAAAGGTGGCGGACATCTTCGCCACGAGGTCCGAGTCCCAGGCACCTTTAGCCTGAGGGCTGCTGTCCAGCGGTCGGTGTCCAGGTGACCTAGGCCTGGACACGTGGAGTTCGGGAGTCACCCCAGACACCCTCAGTCTGGGGTGAGGTGCATCGTTCAGGCCTGGGGCCCAGCTTCTTCCACTGGGATCCGCCTGGGAGGAACCATCCTAAGACACCCACAGAATCGGGTGTCTCAATCCAGGCGTAAGGGGCCCCGCAGGTGACCTTCCCGTACATCTGGTGCAGCAGATTGCCAGTGCCGGGATAGGGTCTCCGGAGACCGTCGGGATGGATGTCCTCGCCAAACAGGGGCCATATTCACACGGAAGGTGGTCCATGTTCTAAGGTCGGTGGCAGAGACCGTTACTCTAGGGTGGTGACAGAGACCGTTACTTAGGCCCGTGGCAGGGGCTCCAACAGTTCACCCGGTAGGTGGCAGCTACCAATTTCACGGTCGGTGGCAGAGACCGTGCGCAGGCCTATCCACAGGAGAAAGGGATAGGAGAGTTCATTGTGCCTGGGCCTGCTCATATTCACACCCCTGTCTGTCTGTTATGGAAGTTCAACTGATTATGTTCATTCTGGCATTGAAGAAATAAAGGAGTGTTGAACTTGTAATGGTGTGGGGCTCTGTTACTGGCAGATACACCTCCACGGAAGAAGCGGAGGCTCCATATGCAGGATGCAGACCCGAAGGTAATTCAGAAAAGACTTTGCTCAAACCTCACTTACACGGAGAGTGAGAGCTTGGCATAGTGTCCTGCACTCTCTCCTCCAGAGTACCCCTAGACAACAGCCACAAACAACCAATACAAGAGAGAGAGAGAGAGAGAGAGAGAGAGTGAAGCCGCTACACGTGGGGGCATCGTGTCCGGGATGTGTTCGTGTTACTATGGAGCTGGAGTTGTGGAATTTGAGTGTGTCTGCCCGGAAGAGTTCCGAGTAGGTCGGCCATGTTGGCCACTGCGTCAAGAGGCACACCCTCCCTGCTCAGTTCGTGGGCGTGACCTGGGCCGAGAGAGGAAAGCCCGCGAACTGGGGCGAAGAAGGGGAGGAGTCCAGTCGTGTGAAGGACTACACGTGGGGATCAGCAGAGAGTCGCCATGTTCGGAAATACATTGTGGATTCCATTTCATCCTTCTACCACGAGTTTGACTACTACTGCTGCTCCGATTACGGATACGGGGATCCGGCTAAAGCACCGGGGACGATTCGCCCTGTACTCATGCATGGACGTTAAGGCCCTGGGTTTGATTTGTCCCGGCTGTTCGGAACTGGTGTGTCAGCTGAAGCCCTTCGGGTGCTGCGAGGCCTGCGGGGAGTTCTTATTTGAGGTGGAGCCACCTGTCGAGAAGCTAAAAACCATCCACCTCAACCGCACTACGGGCACCACCACTCAGGAAGGAGGAATCACTGCTTTGACAGCCGTCCCTGTGCGCGCTGCAGCGACCGCGGGGGAGGTCATGGTCAGAGAGACACGGGAGAAATCCGAGGATGCTGACTCGGTCACCACTGTGTCAGGGTCACCTGTGGCCAGGTGACAGATGCACACCGTAGGGGGACAGGAGTGCACCGCGAGGTAGTGAACCCTATGGCTGGCTTCTGCGGATAGGAAACTGGGTGGTTGTGGAAAGCGGGACCAGAGGAGCACAACCGGGATCCAAACGGAAGCTAGAGCCAAGATTCCCCAGGGCGCGGAGTCTAAGACCCAGCTGGTCTTCTCCAGGGCCTCTAGTGGTGAGGATGTTAGCTGCAGGCTGGGACCAGGTCGCGGCCCCTGGAGTTTCCTAGCTCACGCCCCGTAGGATAAGGGGAAAAGAGGGGAAGCAGCAGCACACGATAAGAGAGAACCGAATAACAAGCTGAAGGTCAGGGGCCACAAGCAGACAAGGATAACGAAGAACGAGCCGAAGGTCAAGGGTCACGAGCAGACAGGGATAGTCGGGGACAAGCCAATAACGTAACAGAGAGACAGACGTAGCACACGGCAGGCAGGAACCCAAACACACAATGCCTAACAAACACGTTGATCAGCAAAGCAGGCTTGCAGTGCACAGGTTAATATAGTGTTCAGTGATAGGGCCTGGGGTGGAGTCAGGCTGGGAGGAGATTATAAAGGAAGCCAGGTGAAGGAGGTCTGGTCTCTAGATGAACACATGAGGAGGAAGGTAAGATGACAGACAAACACTACTGCATATCCATGACAGTACCCTCCCTCTTATGGGCCCTCCCCCGCCTGGACCCAGGCTTAAAGGGAAATCTCTGATGAAACCTTCTCAACAGATGAGGTGCAGCGACATCAGATGCAGCGATCCAAGACGCCTCCTCAGGACCAAAACCTCTCCAATGCACAAGGTACTGAAGAATGCCTCTGCAGAGCCGAGAATCCAGAACTTGTCTAACCTCGTACTTAAAATTATCCTCAGAGACCGAAAACGAGGTAGGGAGATGACAAGAAGATCTATTGAGGACCAAAGGCTCTCTAGGAATAAGCAAGGGCATGAGAGGATCAACAGGAATCTGAGGAGGGTCCCCTAGACCCTTAAAGGGGAACTGGTCATCTTGCACAGGACCATCAGACTGGGCAGATGTCAGTGGAACCCTGAAGTCAGGTTGGTTAGAAGGTGACATGTCGCCGGAGTCAAGCTGAATAGCTGAAGGACAAGCAGAATGTCCCGAACAAGAAAAAGTGAGAGGCTCACTGGGCATGGGCTGGACTGGCATAACTAGTACAGAGGCAGAGTGAATAGCTGAGTCAGGTGTCGCGACTACCTGAATCGCATCGCAAGACGTAGCGACTGCAGGACTTGTAGACAAGCTAGCCTGGCTGTGCGTCCAAGGGTGGTTAGGGACAGAGAAATGTAAATGGTTATGCAACCTGGAATGAATGACCGGCTCAGATTCACAGGGGGCAACCTTGGGTAGGCAGGACGAGGAACAGGAGGGACCCCAAGCCAGGATCTGTCCAGTAGTCCAGTCCACATGAGGAGAATGGAGCTGTAACCATGGGAGACCCAAAATTATAGGCGTTGAGGCCTTGGGTAAGATAAGGAAGGATATCCACTCCTGGTGGAGTGTCCCTACCGACATCTTAACAGGGAGGGTCTGGAAGCGGATAGGTCCCCCTGGGAGAACAGTACCATCAATCGCCAAGACCACCAATGGCGTGGTGAGGGGCAAAAGAGTAAGTCTCATGGACGATGCGATTTCCCAGTCCATGAAATTGCCAGCGGCTCCGGAATCCAGATATGCTGAGACCGAATGAGAAGAAGCACCAACATGAAGGAACACAGAAAGCAGAAGACGAGAAGGGGAAGGTGATATTTCTGGGTCCAATACTCCACTTTCCAGATGAAGTGGACCCGAACGTTTTTCTGGACAAAGAGAGCAAGTGTCACGAAAATGACCTTTGCCCCCACAGTAAAGACACAGACCAAGAGTTCTGCGCCTAGCACGTTCCTCGGGGGATAGCCTGGTCCGACCCAGCTGCATGGGTTCCTCAGCTGGTAGGAGATGCTCTACGGGTCGAAGAGAGGGGAGCTCAGGCTGACTAAGAACCAAGGAGTGCTGGCGTTGCTTTTCTAAGGTCCTCTCCTGAAAGCGAATATCGATCTGGTTACACAAGGAGATAACGCCGGCCAGATCAGTGGGGATGGTTCTTCCAGCTAATTCATCCTTCACTCTATCAGACAGGCCATGCAAAAAGGTTGCGACTAAGGCCTCATTGTTCCAGCTCAACTCAGCCGACAGTATGCGGAAATGAAGGGCATACTGTCCCACAGAAGCAGACTCTTGGCGGAGACGTAAAAGGGCGCTGGCCGCTGAAGAGACACGAGCCGGTTCTTCGAAGATATTCCGAAAAAGTTTCAAGAAGCCAGACAGGCTAGAAACCACTGGATCATTCAGTTCCCACAGAGGGGCTGCCCAGGCTAAAGCTTCACCAGAGAGGAGGGAAATGATATAGGCTACCTTAGCCCGATCAGACAGGAAGTTTTGGGGCTGGAGCTCAAAATGAATCGTGCATTGGCTAAGGAACCCCCTGCAAGCCTTGGAGTCCCCAGAGAAACGGGACGGAGCTGGCAGTTGTAGCGAGTGTGTGGCTGCGACTGGTGCAATAGGTGCAGCCGCTGATTGTATTTGAGGTTGCGGATTCAGGGTTCCCAAGGAGGCCTGAAGCTGCTCGAAGCGAGAAGCCAGATCCTGGAGGAATCGCATCACCTGAGTCTGATTCGATTCCTGGGTTTCAAGTCTGCAAACTATGCCCTGCAATGGATCATCCGCGGGTAGCGGGATGTCAGCCGGGTTCATGGCTGATCAAACTGTCAGGGTCACCTGTGGCCAGGTGACAGATGCACACCGTAGGGGGACAGGAGTGCACCGCGAGGTAGTGAACCCTATGGCTGGCTTCTGCGGATAGGAAACTGGGTGGTTGTGGAAAGCGGGACCAGAGGAGCACAACCGGGATCCAAACGGAAGCTAGAGCCAAGATTCCCCAGGGCGCGGAGTCTAAGACCCAGCTGGTCTTCTCCAGGGCCTCTAGTGGTGAGGATGTTAGCTGCAGGCTGGGACCAGGTCGCGGCCCCTGGAGTTTCCTAGCTCACGCCCCGTAGGATAAGGGGAAAAGAGGGGAAGCAGCAGCACACGATAAGAGAGAACCGAATAACAAGCTGAAGGTCAGGGGCCACAAGCAGACAAGGATAACGAAGAACCGGCGGTCGGTGCGGTCGGTGTCCAGGCGGCCTAGGCTTGGACACGTGGAGTTCGGGAGTCACCCCAGACACCCTCAGTCTGGGGTGAGGTGCATCGTTCAGGCCTGGGGCCCAGCTTCTTCCACTGGGATCCGCCCGGGAGGAACCATCCTAAGACACCCACAGAATTGGGTGTCTGAATCCAGGCGTAAGGGACCACGCAGGTGACCTTCCCATAGATCTGGTGCAGCAGATTGCCAGTGCCGGGATAGGGCCTCCGGAGACCGTTGGGATGGATGTCCTCGACAAACAGGGGCCATATTCACACGGAAGGTGGTCCATGTTCTAAGGTCAGTGGCAGAGACCATTACTCTAGGGTCGTGACAGAGACCGTTACTTAGGCCCGTGGCAGGGGCTCCAACAGTTCACCCGGTAGGTGGCAGCTACCAATTTCACGGTCGGTGGCAGAGACCGTGCGCCAGGCCTATCCGCACGAGAAAGGGATAGGAGAGTTCATTGTGCCTGGGCCTACTCGTATCCACACCCCTGTCTGTCTGTTATGGAAGTTCAACTGAATATGTTCATTCTGGCATTGAAGAAATAAAGGAGTGTTGAACTTTTAATGGTGTGGGGCTCTGTTACTGGCAGATACACCTCCACGGAAGAAGCAGGAAGCAGACCCGAAGGTAATTCAGAAAAGACTTTGCTCAAACCTCACATACACGGAGAGTGAGAGCTTGGCGTAGTGTCCTGCACTCTCTCCTCCAGAGTACCCCTAGACAACAGCCACGAACAACCAATACAAGAGAGAGAGAGAGTGAGGCCGCTACATATAATGAAGCTGCTCGAAGCGAGAAGCCAGATCCTGGAGGAATCGCATCACCTGAGTCTGATTCGATTCCTGGGTTTCAAGTCTGCAAACTATGCCCTGCAATGGATCATCCGCGGGTAGCGGGATGTCAGCCGGGTTCATGGCTGATCAAACTGTCAGGGTCACCTGTGGCCAGGTGACAGATGCACACCGTAGGGGGACAGGAGTGCACCGCGAGGTAGTGAACCCTATGGCTGGCTTCTGCGGATAGGAAACTGGGTGGTTGTGGAAAGCGGGACCAGAGGAGCACAACCGGGATCCAAACGGAAGCTAGAGCCAAGATTCCCCAGGGCGCGGAGTCTAAGACCCAGCTGGTCTTCTCCAGGGCCTCTAGTGGTGAGGATGTTAGCTGCAGGCTGGGACCAGGTCGCGGCCCCTGGAGTTTCCTAGCTCACGCCCCGTAGGATAAGGGGAAAAGAGGGGAAGCAGCAGCACACGATAAGAGAGAACCGAATAACAAGCTGAAGGTCAGGGGCCACAAGCAGACAAGGATAACGAAGAACGAGCCGAAGGTCAAGGGTCACGAGCAGACAGGGATAGTCGGGGACAAGCCAATAACGTAACAGAGAGACAGACGTAGCACACGGCAGGCAGGAACCCAAACACACAATGCCTAACAAACACGTTGATCAGCAAAGCAGGCTTGCAGTGCACAGGTTAATATAGTGTTCAGTGATAGGGCCTGGGGTGGAGTCAGGCTGGGAGGAGATTATAAAGGAAGCCAGGTGAAGGAGTTCTGGTCTCTAGATGAACACATGAGGAGGAAGGTAAGATGGCAGACAAACACTACTGCATATCCATGACACACTGCTTCCCAGTGTCCACCGCCGAAGAGGAAGACCGGCATGGTAGCCCCGTCCAGCGGTCGCGGTGGATCATCCTGCCCCCCTACGCCCGGCCCGGATGGATCTGGTAGCAAGAGTCCCGGACATCCCTCCTCAAGTATGGGCCGAGGTAAGCCGTGCAAAGGGACTTGGTGTTCGGGCGGAGGTGTCGGGGAGTCACGGCCCTGTGTGTTCACGGGAGGTAGCGATTCAGTCTCTACTACAGGCTACCTGCCCGCGGAAGAGTGCGACACCTCCGACCTAGAGTCGCTCTCCGATTTGGGAGACGGCGTCGTCATAGGCAAACTTTTTGCTAAAAAGGGTTGGGACAAGACGCCTCTCTCCTCGTCCTGCCGAGTCAGGGATCCACCGATGTCAATGGGGGATAGTACACCCCGGGTGGAGGCACCAGCGCCTGAGGAGGGATCCTGTCCCCAGTCTGCCCTTCCACCCCCGGTGCCACCTGCATCTAGTACCAGGGGAAAGAGACTGTTGTTGCGGGCACCTATGCCCAGGATGGAGGTGATCAAAGTACCTCGGCACCCGGATGCTATTGTTCTGCTGGGAGAAGGAGATCGCCATACCATGCCTCCGTTAGCGAGACTACAACGCCTTTTCTGCCAAAAGGTTGCCAACGAGTACGGGTGGGAATACCCGTATTTATCCAAGGAACTTTTGTATAAGGTGGAGGTTTGCAGGGAGCGCTGGTACAATGACTTTGTGTGGACGCACATTCAGGTCCCACACGCCCACAGGTACCTCGTGTGTTCCCCCAAAGCATCTCAACGCTTCAAAGACTGTAAGGCAGAATGGATGTTGGGTCGGCACATCCACGCAAATAAGGTGCTGATTCGACGGAAAGAAGGGGAGGATGTCGAATACCATTTAGAGACAATGGACCAGCATTTGAAGCCTCTTGTCCTGCCGCACCCAAGGTTCTATCTATAGGAGGAAAAAGACTCCGTTCTTGCTTAGTCTACTGCTGCTGAACTTTCCGGGGTTGTTGTTCTGTTACCGGGAAACCCAGTGACTGTACCCGAGTTTAACGGGTGTTTGTGCTCTTTGGAGGAATTGGAGGACTGTTGCCGTTGTTTGTTCTTCAGTTTACCTTATCACAGAGTAATCATGGACTTTGGGGTAGTTAGAGCTGCAGAATAAGATGGAGGAAAGTCTTCAACAGGTGCAGTTACCGCGACACTGTCACCAGGTGGCAGTGTTGCGCATCGATATTCACTTTTCACACACACACTTATAGAAGGAAAGGATTTCTTTACGGAGAAGTTTTTTCGTTCTTACACGAACATATGTGTCAGGGTTGTGTGTGTTAATGTTTATTTTCCCCTCTGCAGGAGAACGTCCCATCAAGACCGCTGAGAATGGGGCGGGTCTTAGTTAGGATGGGTGGGGAAAATGTTAATGTGATTTGTGAATATGTTGTGTTGTTAGGTGTTGTTTGTTTCCCTTCCCTCCCCTTTCATGTTAGGCTCAGGCACAACGGTTTAGTTAGTTTAAAAAAAAAAAAACTTTTTTACATTTTTGAGATTTATAGTTGGTTTCTGGATTGGGCTATATCAGTTTTTTTTGGGGAATAGTTTGCTCCAGACACTGGGGACCAGTGTCAAACAACCGGGGGGAGAGTGTAGTGGGTAGGTACTTTTCAGTATGTTGATTCGGGTGGAGACATCAGTGGTGTCCAGTTCCCTGCGGCCCAGCAGGTGGCGCTGTCACTTTGGGCCAGGGTTGAACCATCGCTGGAGTGCCGTACCCTTTTTGGTCTCTCGCAGCGGTTGTACGGCGGGGAACCCGCTGTGCTGGCTGGGAGAGGCTATAAAGGGGGCGGACATCTTCGCCACGAGGTCCGAGTCCCAGGCACCTTTAGCCTGAGGGCTGCTGTCCAGCGGTCGGTGTCCAGGCGGCCTAGGCTTGGACACGTGGAGTTCGGGAGTCACCCCAGACACCCTCAGTCTGGGGTGAGGTGCATCGTTCAGGCCTGGGGCCCAGCTTCTTCCACTGGGATCCGCCCGGGAGGAACCATCCTAAGACACCCACAGAATTGGGTGTCTGAATCCAGGCGTAAGGGACCACGCAGGTGACCTTCCCATAGATCTGGTGCAGCAGATTGCCAGTGCCGGGATAGGGCCTCCGGAGACCGTTGGGATGGATGTCCTCGACAAACAGGGGCCATATTCACACGGAAGGTGGTCCATGTTCTAAGGTCAGTGGCAGAGACCATTACTCTAGGGTCGTGACAGAGACCGTTACTTAGGCCCGTGGCAGGGGCTCCAACAGTTCACCCGGTAGGTGGCAGCTACCAATTTCACGGTCGGTGGCAGAGACCGTGCGCCAGGCCTATCCGCACGAGAAAGGGATAGGAGAGTTCATTGTGCCTGGGCCTACTCGTATCCACACCCCTGTCTGTCTGTTATGGAAGTTCAACTGAATATGTTCATTCTGGCATTGAAGAAATAAAGGAGTGTTGAACTTTTAATGGTGTGGGGCTCTGTTACTGGCAGATACACCTCCACGGAAGAAGCAGGAAGCAGACCCGAAGGTAATTCAGAAAAGACTTTGCTCAAACCTCACATACACGGAGAGTGAGAGCTTGGCGTAGTGTCCTGCACTCTCTCCTCCAGAGTACCCCTAGACAACAGCCACGAACAACCAATACAAGAGAGAGAGAGAGTGAGGCCGCTACATATAATTTAGCTGTTCTGAAGCCTACCCCATCTCTGTCTGCTGCAGTGTTTGTTACATATCTTACTTTTACTCAAGCAGCAGTCTCCTGTCGCTGCTGAACGCCTAACACTTGCAGTTCTGGCTACAGTACACTAGTCTCTGTGGACCACTCTCCTGTCCTTTGGCTTTTTATGAATGGAGCAGGTACAGAGTAAGTGGTCCACACTGATAAAAATGCTGAGTGTACTGGAGCAGGAACTACAAGTCTTAAGCCTCGTACACACGGGCGGGAATCCCGTCAAAAAAAAAAAACGACGGGATTCCTGGCAAGCTTGTCTTGCCAAGCCCTGTGTACACACGCGCCATTCAAAAGAACCTTTTTAAATGGCAAGAACCCGGTGACATCATCGACTACGACGAGCCGGCGCTCGTCACATTAGTTGTCGTCGCCGCCATCTTGCTACACCCTACACTACCCTTGTATGCTACCGCGCATGCGTCGAAGTCTCATCGAGCATGCGCGGGTTTCCCCAGGCAGGTAAGCATACAGACGACCTGGTTTCTCGGCAGGAAACACTGTTTCCTTCCGAGAATCCCGACGAGGAAAATAGAGAGCAGGTTCTCTATTTTTCTCATCGAGATTCCCGGCAGTTTTCCTGCAGAGAAACCATACACACAAACGTTTTTCTCGACAAAAAGCTCTCCCAGCAGTTTTCTTGCCGAGAAAACCGGTCGTGTGTACGAAGCTTGAGTGCCAGCATTTGACACCTGAACAAAAGTGAGATACTGTGTGTAACAAAAGTGGTAGCAGCCAGAGATGGGGCACACACCAATAAAGCTAACTTATTTTTACTGTGTAAATGGTCCAAAACATTTGTTTGCCAATACATCAGTTTTAAATATTTAAATATTCTGAACAAGCAGTAAACACACTTTAAAACAAGCCCTCATTCCTGTCTGTATCTAAAAGCACTGTGAAATATTTTCATGGTTAAAGTAAAATTCCAGGCTAAACATTCATTTTAAAATGCTCCCTCCCCCCTCCTAACACAGATGCTTATTTATTTTCAGCCAGCTCTGGTCTGGTCACGTGATTCGGCCCCCCTGTGTCAGTCAGGGGCAGCTGAGGGGGAGAGGAGGGAACACCGACTAGGGATGGACCATAGGAGCCTATGGGTGATGTCACCGCTAAAGGCTTTACCAGCCATTGTCAAGCGCCCATCATGTGACCCAACCAGAGGGGGCTGAAAATAGATAATTATATACATCTTTCTAACAGGTTGGTCAGCATAGTGGTTAGAGGGGGAGGTGTCATTGTTAAGACTAGTTAGGGTTTAGCCAGGAAATCCAACACAGGCCCTGTGCTTTCCTGTGAGAAAGGATCCTGGCAGTCCCTAAATAGAAACACACAGTTAAAGTGGTTCTAAAGGCAGATTTTTTTTTAAATCTTATTGCATTCTATGCATTAAGATAAAAAAAAACTTCTGTGTGCAGCAGCCCCCCTAATACTTCTCTAAGCCCCATCTCGACCCAGCAGTGTTGCATGAGAGTATCGGCTGCCAATGAGGAGAGATGGGGGGCTCCATGTCTAAATGGCTCAGCTTGGTTGCCCCCATAGCAGGCTACTTGCTGTGGGGGCAATCGGCAGGAGAGAGGGACCAGAAACCCTGGCGAAGGGACCGAAGAAGAGCAGGATCTGGGCTGCTCTTTGCAAAATCATTACACACAGCAGGTAAGTATAACATGTTTGTTGTTTTTAAATGAACAAAATAAGACTTTAGAATCACTTTAATGTTTCTAAGCTGTTAGAAACCAACTGAAAATCAACTTTATGACAAACACACCTGTCCACATGTGGTGTCCCCGCCCTGGATTGGTTAAATTGAGTTTATAGCTCTGCTGTAGTCAGCTGAGCTGCAATACATTTTTCAGGTCTGATGCGGGTTTCCCTAAATCTTGTGACTGTTGGTTCTCTCTGCTTCTGAAAGGATATTTCAGACATAGAATGGGAGGATCAAATACTGAGTTATAAATAGTTATCTGACCTTAGCCAATCCTTGGGAATCTAACTCAGAAGGTGCGGCTGGGAAGAATATAAATATTTGGGAGGATCCGATCACTCTCTCTCTTCCCCTGGGACTTCTCCCCTGGGAGGGGGCATGTGTGTGTGTTCCAGAGAAGTTACTGCTACTAGGCCTCATCAGATGCAATGGGCTGAGAGCCTAAAGAAGACTAGCCTAAATGAAATTTGCCTGAGGAAGCTCAGCTGGAGAGTTGGTTGCCTTTGGCCAAAAAGCTCCAGGTGTCAAAGTATGCTAGAAGTTGCTTCTGACTGTGACTACTCACATAGGGTGACAGATTTACTGTCTGTCCCCTCTCTGTTCAGCATTATTTTTAAGGCTCCTACCTACACTGAAGCTGTGCTCCAAGATCTATAAGTGCCTTTGGGTACCATGCACCCTACATCTCCCCCTGCATTTTTTCTTAAGACCTGCAATAAAAGGTATAAAGGCCCCTAGCTCAAGCCTTAATTTGTTTGTGTGCCTTTGGGACAGAAAAATGGGCAGGCAGCCTCTGGACAGGAAAAGGACCCCAATATATTTCCAGCAGCCAGTTTGGAGGTTAGCGCTAAACACCTAGTGTATACAGTATATTATATTCATTAAAAGTATGCTATATTGTTAGCTTGTAGTTTTGGGGATTCACCCACAATGAAGCAGTATTTGTAGCTCATTTCTCAGTGGCTAAATTTAGCAATACTAAGATAGACATGATGTTTAGCCCAAAGATTAAATGTATATGTGTACTTTTACAAAATTTCCAAAATGTCATAAGTTTAGTTTCTTAGCACCTAATTAAATAATCTCTTGTACTCTCACTATAAAGAAAAAATAAAGAATGCTGCCAGCAGGTATATCAGATAAAATGATAAAGAAGTGGTGCTGCGCTGTTTAAACTATAAGCTACTTAGAAATATAAACTGTGCAAATTACAAAATGATGTAAACTCTACTGACTCACATAAATACCACAAAACGTGCAGCAAACTGTGTGCAAAGTAGTGCAAATGAGATGGGTAACAAATAAATAACACTTTAAAAGTGGACAAAGTGCAAAGTGCAATATCTAATAATGCTTAAGTGCAAAAAAATCCATAAAGTGCAGAAAAAAAGTCCAGAAATTGCAGAACATGCGACTTCAATGTGCAAATAATCCAGATATAGATAAAAAAATGTAGAACATGCGGCTTCACATGTGCAAACAATGCGACTTCAAAGTGCTGAGAAATGCAGAGAAAATGCGACAAAATGCAATAAAAATTGCAGAAAAATGCAAAGCATGCGACTTTAAATGTGCAAAGAAATGTCAATTGGCAATCAATGTCAACTCCTTTTCTTGTGCAAAAGTGCAAATGGGGAAGAGGGTGTGTGATGGGGCTGTCTGCTCTTCTTCCTGTGCGGACACACTTGAGGCAATGAGGCACCAGTGTATAGTAATTAATGCTCCGTAGTCCTCTGGGTTTTCACCAGTAAGCGGAATCCATGCGCTGTATGCCCAGGATATGAATCTCCAGGTGCTGGATACCAGGGTGCTATATGATCTTTTGTTTGTGTCTCATATACAGGGGGTGTATGATAAAAAGGGAAGATGCCAGATAGTGTAATACGTTCTAAAATAGCAGTATTTATTAATCCTTTACAGGGTAATAGGAATGGTACTCACAAATTAACACAGTAGGTATATCAGATAGACACCTAGAGGAACATATAGGGAGCAACTCTCACTGCTTTCTGTGATGGCAAAATGCTGGGCTATTCAGAACATCCTATTAATGATGCAGTTTCCCAGCTTTCTCTTGCTTCCTATTTCAGGCTTAGCAGAAGACCATGATAGTTGCTTCCTAAAGTGCAGAAACTTCCTTTTGCCTAAAACTACCTACTAATATCTTCTTTTTTTTTTTAAATGACAGAGTCACTTTAAGCTGTTGTTTGCAGAGGTGCAGTGATTAACAGATCTCTTGAGATTAATATTGTGCCCAAAGTGCTAGCACTTAGCTAATACTGCTCCAAAACCCCTGCATATTTTCACTGTATATTGTTGTAGCACCCTCCAAGTGAAGGATGGTAGGTAAATTTCGTTTTTGGCTCCTTCTGTAATCAAGGGAGCAAGGATTGTTTTGCCTGGTCTGTACCAGGGTTTCACAGGCTGGGAGTTTAATTGCTTCCCCCTGCCTCGGGAAGAACCTTACAAAGCTTAGGGTGAGAGATTCAAATTAACCAGGAAGAATATGTATCAGGTTCTAGCCAATCCCTGGGGAAGAGTGTCCAGAAGGGGGCTGGAATGGTGATAAATAGTTTAAAGCCCTATAGAGTGGGGTTTATTTTCCCAATTCGGGAAGCCTATGGACTGTACAGCTGCTGTAGATGCCTCAACGGTGTCAGGGCTGGGGGCCTAAATGGACTGGGCTTGGAGTTAGTTGTAGAACCTCACCATAGGGCATCTGGTCTAGAGAGGTGCCATCCCACTCGCTGGACCATTTTTAGAGGAAAGTGGCAGGGATATAATGGTGACGTCAGCACAACGCTCCACCCTACGCATTTCATAGTACAATTGACGTCGTCCAGGGGCACCTGGATGACGTCAAATATATGACGAAACGTGTAGGGTGGAGCAACGCACTGACATCAACGTTATACCCATGTCCTGGAAATACAGGTTTTTTGTATGTGTGCCGGCCTACACATATGAATTAAGGCTTTTTTTACTACAATTTTGTAAGTGCAACTAATATTTGAGTTTATTAACGTTTTGGAGAACTTACACTATGTGGAGTATTTTCTATTTTGGTGCACTTCTGTGATCACCGTATGAGGAGGATCACTGTTCCAATTTAGAAGATTGACTGCATTTAAACATTTAAAGGCCCTGGCTAGGTTACGGTATGGAGCCACAGGTGTTTTTGACCTTTTGTAATGAGAGGTCCATGTAATCCGGTAAGCAAGCCCTTTTTCAGCTTTTGGTGGTGGTATTAATTAATAGGAACACTCTTCAAGGTGTTGGACGATGGTGAAGACTTATTGGAATCACTAGATTATTATTATATTTATTACTGAATATTTTCAACACTGGATTCTTTTTACATTATGGACTTTTGTCATGTGTCCCTTTTTTATTTATTAGCACAACTTTATAGAGTTGTAGCGAGGTGTCACCTTATGGTATGCGATAAAGACTACTTTTATATGCAGGCGAACCAAGATTCCTCCTGAGTTCTATTTGACAATAGATTGGCTACTGTTTAACCTTAAGAAAGGTGCATGGTGGGACTTGTGGTACAGGGAGAGATTGACTCCAATGCCGTGGATGTTAAATAGACTACTGTACCCACAGAGCAGCTGTACGCCCACAGTGCATTGCCCGGCGCAAGGTCTGCTGGGGATGGTTATTTAAAGGGGAGGAGGAGCAACACGCGCTCTCTTCGGACATCACCCGCCCAGCAAGTCGGAGCCTGTGTTGAGGCCTGTTGTGTCCGTCTAGGCCGTAGAGCCTGGGCCTGCAGATTCCAGAAAGCCTGCCTGTCGGAAGGAGAGGAATCCCATCCGGAGAGCCTGCTGACATCTCGGAGCATCCAAGAGTCGACCCATCTATAAACTTCCATACGGTTGTCTGAGGGACCGGAGACTACGGGTGGAGTGGAGAGATCGTGTGCCGGAGCACCAGCAACGGAACCAGACAAACGGACTGGGCCTGGTCAGGTGAGAGGGCACTTGCCCAGGACTCTTAACTGTTTAGTAGGCCCGTGATCCCTTGTTTAGGGACCACCGCCATCAGAGCAGTGCGCTACGCACCAGGGGACAGTGTGTTGCGCAGTAACTGCGTAGTTAAAGTTGGGCATTTTATTACTTGTGACTTTGCGCCCTAAAGCATAGCAGGAGTTCAGCTAACTTTTTGATATCCCTTGGATTACAAATAATATGTGCACCAACGTTTGCTAGCGAAGATCCCTTCTATTGGGGTAACTGTGTTTGAAAGTAGTCAGGCCTGACTAGAACTCACGGTGATGATTCTATTACATCCCTGTACTGTTATATGTTTATAACTTTGGCTCTTGCAGGGCTCTGCATAAGCAAACAGCATAATTGTTTAACCTGTCATTTCTTATTCAGTAAAAATACTTTTGTGGTTAAGCAAACACATTGTGTGGAGTATTAACTGCTACAGGGAGACGGCTAACACAGGTAAACCAAATATTGAACTGTGACTGTATGCTCCATTGTGGTATTGTGGTTCCTATAGCTAGTGGGTTCCACACTCTCATTTATTACAGCTGTGTCAGTGAAGGGTCAGAGACAGTTTCTTGGGGTTGACAGCAGTATGGTACAGGCCCAAAACAATACCAGCAGCCCTCTTAACTGAGGGTGTGCTACAGAGTATAATAATTTTTGGGGATTGTGCTAGTATCTCACAGATAAGTTGCTGCTTGGTCACAATTTATGCTTAACATGGCACGTTTTTTTCACGTTTATTTGTTACCTACCAAAATATTTGTAATTCTGTTCAACCAATCCTGTGATCCAAAAGGCCCTGTCAGACAGCATGACAAGTTCACAAAAGGCACTGTCAGACAGTATGACAAGATCTGTGACCTACCTTCCTCCACAGTTAAAAATTTAGCTTGGTCACATCCTAAGTCATCCCAACCTGTGACTGGCCAATGAAAGAGCTAAGGCACACAGATAAGGCCACCCCTTTCCTCTTTTCACCTGTAAGCATGATCTGGGTTAGACTGACAGCTCTGTGCAAAGCAATAACAGTGGAGCTCTCAATGGTTTAGAGTAGCTCCTTTTCTTGTTCTAGTCTCAATCTTGCAGTGCAGAAGATAATAGGATGGCATATCAAGCTAAACATTGAAAATAAAGGGGGTCTTTAACTCATCATCAACATAACACCAATAGAGCTTGATTTAAAAATAAACAGTCTCATAGTGTAAACTGAGACAAAAGCATTTTTGTTTATTAAAAAACGCATATGCACTCACATAAAAACACGTTAATGGGCTAATCTCGAAGTACACAACCATCGCCTTCCCTCAGAGTCAAGCCAGACATGCAATGAAGCTACTCTGAACGAAGAATCCACCATCCTGATCCTGCATAGAGCTCCACGATCTCTCTCTAATGTTCTTGTAGCTCTCCCCTACATGTTTTGTCTAATTGACTTCTTCAGGGTGACCTGAGATGAGTCTATTACTGTGTTTTTATGTGAGTTTCTTTCGAATCAATAAATGCTGGCACCACACTGAAGATTCTGATATTATCTGTTGGATCATTGGGGACATTTTGTGCATAGTGTGGCTGGCTGTCATTCACAAACTGGCTATATATATGTTTTTCATGTACCTATTTATACATTTTTGCTTGCATGGTTAGGGTTCTGAATATCATTTCACATATGTATTGGATTTATTTAATTTGGATTGAACACTGAAATTATTATTTGTGTATTATAGAACTATTTTAGGTTAATTTATATTTCTTCTGATATTTATATAGAATTTTAAATATTTCACATACATATAGTTACATAGTAGGTGAGGTTGAAAAAAGACACAAGTCCATAATGTACAACCTATGTGTGTGATTATAGGTCAGTATTACATTGTATATCCCTGTATGTTGTGGTCGTTCAGGTGCTTATCTAATAGTTTTTTGAAACTATCGATGCCCCCCCGCTGAAACCACCGACTGTGGAAGGGAATTCTACATCCTTGCCACTTTTACAGTAAAGAACCCTCTACGCAGTTTAAGGTTAAACCTCTTTTCTTCTAATTTTAGTGAGTGGCCACGTGTCTTATTAAACTCCCTTCCGCAAAAAAGTTTTATCGCTATTGTGGGGTCACCAGTATTGTATTTGTAAATTGAAATCATACCCCCTCTCAAGCGTCTCTTCTCCAGAGAGAATAAGTTCAGTGCTCGCAAACGTTTCTTCATAATTAATATCCTCCAGACCCTTTATTAGCTTTGTTGCCCTTCTTTCGCTCCATTTCCAGTACATCCTTCCTGAGGACTGATGCCGAGAACTGGACAGCATACTCCAGGTGTGGCCGGACCAGAGTAGGGAGATTTCTGAGAGTGCAGCACTAATTGATACACAAATTACTTTTTTTTACAAACAGTGGGTGTGCTTGCAGCTGATATAATTATTATGGCGCAAAGTAGTCTTAATTTATTATTAGAGGTCGACCGATATATCGGCTGGCCGATATAGCGGCCGATATTTGCCCATTTTTGATAAATCGGCATCGGCCGATTTATTATCAAGATTAGGCCGATATTTCAGACTGACCTCCGCTCATTCTTCCTTCTCCACACTCAGTGGCTCTGGCTGCATCAAGCGCCGCGCTGAGTGTGTGAGCAGAGAGGAGAGAGAGACAGAGAGGAGCTGTCAGCTTGATGTCGGGGGTGGGCGGGACCCGGCCGGGGTGGGCGGGACCCGGCAGCTAAATTACACCAGCCAATGATTGGGCTGCTTTAGAAAGGGGGCGGGGCCACATACACGTAGCGACCCGCCCAGATACCATCCCATTAGCTGGTGTAATATAGCTGCTGGGTCCCGCCCACCCCGGCCCGGGTCCCGCCCACCCCGACATCGAGCTGACAGCTCCTCTCTGTCTCTCTCTCCTCTCTGCTCACACACTCAGCGCGGCGCTTGATGCAGCCAGAGCCGCTGAGTGTGTGAGCAGAAAGGAGAGTGAGAGAGGAGCTGTCAGCTCGATGTCGGGGTGGGCGGGACCCGGCCGGGGTGGGCGGGACCCATCAGCTATATTACGGGTGGGCGGGACCCATCAGCTATATTACACCAGCTAATGGGATGGTATCTGGGCGGGTCGCTATGTGTATGTGGCCCCGCCCCCTTTCTAAAGCAGCCCAATCATTGGCTGATGTAATTTAGCTGCTGGGTCTGCAAAATCAGTGCAATCTGTCAGTGCCGCCAGCCAGTGCCACCGCCAGCCAGTGCCACCCGCCACCGCCAGCCACCGTCAGCACCACCCGCCACCGCCAGCCAGCGCCACCGCCAGCCAGTGCCACCCGCCACCTCCAGCCAGTGCCACCCGCCACCGCCAGCCAGCGCCAGCCAGCACCACCGCCAGCCAACGCCACCCGCCACCGCCAGCCAGCACCACCCACCGCCACCGCCAGCCAGCACCACCCACCGCCAGCCAGCGCCGCCTGCCACCGCCAGCCAGCGCCACCCGCCACTGCCAGCCAGCGCCAGCCACCGCCAGCGCCACCGCCAGCCAGCGCCACCCGCCACCGCCAGCCAGCGCCACCGCCAGCCAGCGCCACTGCCAATCAGTGCCATCTGTCCCAAACTAGTGCCATCTGTCAGTTCCAAACCAGTGCCACCTGCTAGTGCCAATCAGTGCCAGTCAGTGCCAATAGTGCCATCTGTCAGTTCCAAACCAGTGCCACCTGCCAGTGCCATCTGTCAGTTCCAAACCAGTGCCATCTGTCAGTTCCAAACCAGTGCCACCTGCTAGTGCCAATCAGTGCCACCTGCCAGTGCCAATAGTGCCATCTGTCAGTTCCAAACCAGCGCCATCTGCTAGTGCCAATCAGTGCCACCTGCCAGTGCTAATCAGTGCCTCCTGCCAGTTCCACACCAGTGCCACCTGCCAGTGCCACCTGCCAGTTCCAAACCAGTGCCACCTGCCAGTGCCAACTGTCAGTTCCAAGCCAGCGCCATCTGCTAGTGCCAATCAGTGCCACCTGCCAGTTCCACACCAGTGCCACCTGCCAGTTCCAAACCAACGCCATCTGCTAGTGCCAATCAGTGCCACCTGCCAGTGCTAATCAGTGCCTCCTGCCAGTTCCACACCAGTGCCACCTGCCAGTGCCACCTGCCAGTTCCAAACCAGTGCCACCTGCCAGTGCCAACTGTCAGTTCCAAACCAGCGCCATCTGCTAGTGCCAATCAGTGCCACCTGCCAGTTCCACACCAGTGCCACCTGCCAGTTCCAAACCAGTGCCACCTGCCAGTGCCATCTGTACTGAGGACATCAAGTGTGTGCTAGAGTGACGGGAGTAAGCAGGAAGGAGTGGAGTGGGTGAGGTTTTTTTTTTTTTTTTTTTTTTTAATCGGCCACACAAAAATCGGCCACAAAAATCGGCCACAAAAATCGGCCATCGGCCGCCCAAATTTCTAAATATCGGCATCGGCATCGGCCAGCGAAAAACCCATATCGGTCGACCTCTATTTATTATCATATGAAATAAAGTCCTATAGATGACTACTTCCTTGAATAGCAGCTGCAAAAGTGAGAACTTTGGTGTGGAATGATTTTTGCCCCAAACAGAATAAAAACTCCCCACAAAACAGGAGCAACAGATCAAGTGCATGATGAAGGCGCTGAAATGATTTTTGCTCCCCATCCCGGACAGGAGGAATGGTCTTTAATCTCATGCAGTCTTTAGTCCACATTAAAAATGTCCCTTCCATGAAAGGGCCAGTTAGTCATGTATGAATCCTAGGCCAGATTTTCCCAGTCCTCCCCTGGCTGGGGTGAAGGGACACAGGAGACATAAGTCCCAGCAGGCAGAGGGAGGCACAGGAGAGAAACCAGCTAACAAAGGGGTCTACTGGTGAGCAACCAGGAGCTTCCAGAGTCCGTTCACCTGCACCTTACCTATCTGATAATGTATCTCACTAAAGACAAGTAACTGCTGGATAACTAAAAAGACAGGCCTACATCTTATAGAGGTGAAAAGAAAAAGGTTCGCCCTTGGGACTTTGAGTGAGGTGAGCACTGTTGAGCCAGGTAAAAAGCGGTACATACATTAATGTCATGAACATAGGCCAATTCATACACGATACAAGACAAGTAAAAATAGGTAAAATGATATTGCAAATATCTATCAATAATCATGTAAACACACAAGCAGCTAGTGTACCCGACGCGTTTCACGAGGCTTAGCTCGCTCTTCAGGGGTAGATGCACGTAGTGTACCTAAAATAAAATTATATAGTATATAGTATGATATAAAGGCACAGGGTAGGGGATAATATGGAGAACCCCATACTCACCACTGGACATCGCCAAAGAACAGCGGAGGTGAGGCTCCCAAATGGTGGCAGCGGAGAAGAGGAGGCGGGGCCAAACAAAGTCCCAACCGGGGCCAAACGGAAGGAAGTCACAGCATGGATGAAATGTGTGTATCCCCAAAAGTGTTGGATAATTAAAGTAATGGAGTAGGTAAGTGTATGGTAACACATGTATATCTATGCATAGATAAAAGACCTGAGCCAAAGGTGGTAAGGGTATAGAGACTGGGGGGGGGGGGAATGCGGTGAAAAAGATGCCAAGGACTGGCTGGAGTGATGAAGGAAAGATCAGATGGGAAAGCAGAAAGAAAAAGAGAGTGTGAATGAGATAGAGTGCAGGCGTGTGGTGAGGACTGTAATGAAAAAACAGGCTGCAAGTGAATGCTTCAAGTGGGTGATATGCAAACATATAAAGGTGTACCTTAGTAGAGTGAGTCTGGAGATGGTGAGTTCCAATGGAGGGACCTACATTTGTGTGTCTGGCCTCAGTGAAAGAAAGCAAACAATGAGATCCATGCTGTGCCGAACCTCCAATAAGTACCCCCAAGAGAGCCCGAGAGGCTCCGCCCCCAACGCCATGTGTGGATGACTGACAAACGAGCGCAGGATCCCGCCCACCATCAGAAGCGGCGCGCAGGCTCAGACATCCTATAGAGGAAACCACCTTTAACCTCTACACTAAATGAACATCCTTGGCATTGACAAGTCAATGTATGGCTATCCATACTTTGCATGGTGCCAGTGGGGATGATAATACTATATAAAATATTCATAATAAATAATACTCTCCCATGCATTTATATTTTTGTTGTGATGGTTACTGATAAAAAACAAACAAAAAAAAATGCAAATCCTTTTCAGTTGTAAGGCAAATCTACAACATATCTTACAACACTGTTTCTTCTTGCCTCGTCTTTCACATTGGTATTAAGACCCTAAAAGTGGCAGTTAGGATGAAGATAAGAGCATCTTTAGAAAGAAAATGGAAGGTCAGAAGGCCATCTCTCCACAGGGAGGCACACCAGGACCATTCTCATGTGAAACTCATTTCGTTGTTAGTATGCATGAGGAAATTCCAACAGCCTGTGACAGATCTGAGCTGAGAGCAGGGATGAGGAACTTAACTCCTATGGGCTGGTATTCCTCACCTGGCAGAGATGCGCAAAATTGCTTTAAGACGATGTTTGAGTACAAAAAAAAATAAATTTGAATAAAAAAAAAAATTAAGCACCTATTTTATGGAGAATAGAAATTAACTTAATGAAGCAGCCACCATTTTAATAGCTCCTGACTAAAGTCGTTACGAGTTTATTAAATACTGGTCATATACTGCTTACCTTCTATGAAAAAGAGTGAGGATTTTCAACATTGCGTGAGACATTCCCCAGTGTGAAATAAAGAGGCGCACACATTTAGGACTGTAAAGAGATGTGATAAGGGTAATCTCTGCACATTGGTGAGGAGAACAAATTGAAAAGCAACGGGATAAAGTTTTTTTCAAGGAGATGTAAGAAATAAAAAGCACGGCAGATGTTCAATGCGGAGGTGGAACTCTAGTAGTGTACAATTGGTCATGACAGGAAGCTTAGGTGACCTTCTTCTGAAAGTGCTATTTGCTTGTCTATCGTAATTAATCTCGAACTTCAATTATCTCGAAATCAGTGACCAGAAACAATGCAGTGTCCCTTTACCTTGAAATTTAGAATGCTCTATAACACAGACACCAGACCTGTACTCTATGCAGGGTGGATTTGATTTAAATCAAGTCGATTTAAATCACTAGTAAAAAGACTTGATTTAAAGTGGATGTAAACCCACTCTCATCCTTTTTAAACTACTGCCATAGTGCTGATCTATAAGGATATACATGCCCATGGGCGTCCGCTTCATAGGGCAAGGGGGGTCGATTGCCCCCCCCCCTAGAATCGTAAGATTAGACAGTGACACTTGACTTGCCCCCTGTGATGGCCGCTGCGGCAGCCGTGGACTTTTTTTTCTAAGTCTGCTGCCTGCTTGCTGGGGCTGCTTTCCACCACACCGGGTGCCACACATTTGGGGGGGGGGTGTCAGGCGGCTCCCCCATCCTCCCCTGTATGAAACAGTGAGAGCTTAGTAGTGTAGCGGCGATGTGACATGCTGACAGCGCAGGGAGAGCTCAGGCGGACTGACCCATTGTCACACACTACTGTGCATCTCACTCTCTGTTAAATTCTAAGAGCTCAGCGAGTACAACCCCCCCCCTCCACAGGAATGGAAGAGTCTGCATCGGCTCTGCCCCCCCCTCCCCTCTGTTTCTGTGTCCTGTCCATGCTCCGTGCAGCCCGTCTGAAAGGAATGTGGGGGCGGGAACATTTAAACAAGTAGCCGACAGCTAAAGAGCCACCGACTGAACTAGTGTGAGCAGGACTTTTTTTCTCAGACAATAGGTGCAGGAACTTCCCTCTTCCGAGTCACGTGTTTTCTCCGCTCCCTACCCACCTTCGAGCAACGTCCCTTGGTTCCATCCCCTACCCACCTCCCAGTACCACCCCTTTTAGACAATACAGAACCAAGTATCATTTTGTTGTGCTAAGAAATTTGTATGGAATTTGGTTTCCCCTTCAGCCAGCAACAATAGATCCCCCTAACAATGTACCACCCACAACAAAATCCCCCCCCCAGCAACAATAGACTCCCGGCAGCATCAACAGATCTCCGCACAGCCAGCATTAATAGACTCTCTGGCAGCCATCAACAATAGATCCCTCCCCCCAACAGTAGATCTCCTTCAGCAACAATAGACCCCCCTGCAAAAATAGATCCACTCCAGCTAGAATAGATCCGCCAGCAGTGAACATCAATATCCTGCAGCACACCCCAGCACCCCTTGCCATTACATACAGTCAGTCTAGGAGGTGCCGGAACTGCGTTCCCCCGCGTTCCCGCTGAAAAAAAGCCCTGAGTGTGAGACTGTGAGCATCCTGGGAACATCAAGTGAGTTATAGTATCAGCACTGTCTTTGTGTCCAGACTCTGCCCTCTCTCTCTCCCAAATCTTTCACTCCCCCTCTTTCCTCTGTTGTCCTCCAGCAGAGTCTTTCAAAAGCGATTGGTGCAGGACCCTTTTTTTTTGTTGGTCCGCACTGGAATCGGAGTGGATGGTTGTTTACACCTATGCAATCCGATTCCTGCACTATTTCACAGTTCTCACTGCAATTTGCAAACCGATCTGGGGGTGTCATTAATTTTACATTGACACCCGTAACAGTTTGCAAAGGGCAGCGTAAACGGCAGACAAGCAACATGCAATGCAGGAATCCACACTGGAATCGCGCTGATCCTTGCATCGCATATATGTAAACCAGGACTCAAGTGGGTTCACACTGATGCACTGTGGTTCAGTTGCAGTGCTGGTGTATACACATTTTTCCTGCATTTACCTTCATTTTCACTACAGTCCCCCAGACTTCTATTAGATTTCACATTTTTGCAACATTTTCTGAAAGCGCACCAAATGTCCTCTATACTGCATCTTTGGTGTGCTTTCAGAAAACACAGTCAAATTACACAAGCTAATAGAAGTCTGTGGGACTGCAGATAAAAATGGGGATAAAATGCAGAAAAACTGCATATACCCCAGAATTGCGACAAACTCCAGGACACCAGTGTGAACCCAAAGGCTTCAGGATGCTGTGTAATGTAAAGGCGTCCAGAGGTGCAGGGGGTTGTGTAATGTAAAGGAGTCCAGAGGTGCAGGAGGTTGTGTAATGTAAAGGAGTCCAAAGGCTTCAGGATGCTGTGTAATGTAAATGGGTCCAGGAGGTGCAGGGTGCTGTGTAATGTAAAGGAGTCCAGAGGTGCAGGGGGTTGTGTAATGTAAAGGGGTCCAGAGGTGCAGGGGGTTGTGTAATGTAAAGAGGTCCAGAGGTGCAGGGGATTGTGTAATGTAAAAGGGTCCAGAGCTGTGGGGTGCCGTGTAACGTAAAGGGGTCCAGAGGTGCAGTTGTGGAGAGGGGGTACACAGTAGTGACAAAGAGATATTGAAAGATGCAGGGGGCACAGTGGGGTGTTTTTACATTTTAACGTGGGGGGTGCGCTTTTAACCCCCGCTAGTGGTCGAAGAAAGGGTTAAATGCGACTCTGTATCACCGCTGCCGAAGCGCCCCCCCCCCTGAAAAAATTTCAGCGGACGCCCATGTACATGCCTCCTGCATGTATCCTTATCTGTCAATTGTCTCCCCTCTGTCTGTTATAAGAACTGAAAAACTGCAGATTCTGTGGGTGGATCTGTTGTCTGGAGCTCGGTGGGTGGAGTCGTGATGTCAGTAGACTCCCCGCCCACCTCTACATTCCCCTTGTCAACATGCATTTTCTCTTGTGTATTCCTTCTGCTATGATCACTAACATCCAGTCAAAATCCAGAAAAGTAGCCACATGACTTCAGAAAAGGAGTGGGGGTGGGAATTAAAAAATAATGCCTGTCTAAAGCTAGTGAACAAGATATGTAAATAACCTGTCACTCAAAGCAAGGGGGCGGAACGGACAAAGGTTTTTCTCTGTTTGTCCGTTTTATCTCTTTGTGGCAAGACCTGGCACAAATGATAGGAAATCTTATACTCTACATTGTGACAGCAAAAATAAATAAATAAAAATTTCGGGTTTACATCCACTTTAAATCAACCTCATTTAACCCCCCTGGCGGTATTCCCGAGTCAGGCTCGGGGTGAGATTTCAGTACCATTAGCGGTAACCCCGAGCCAGACTCGAGATTGCATCGCAGTATCCAGGCAAAGTAACTTACCTTGTCCCCTGGATCCTGCGATGTCTCCCCGCTGTGTCTGCGAGCTGTCATCTCGCTCGATTCACAGTGCCGAGCTCGGTTCCCTGTGACGTTGCGACGCACGGGGACGGAGTTTGGAGCCAAATTCAAAAAAGTTAAAACACAGTATACATACAGTACACTGTAATCTTGCAGATTACAGTACTGTATCAAATAATTACACATCCCCTTTGTCCCTAGTGGTCTGTCCAGTGCCCTGCATGCACTTTTATATTATAAATACTTTTCTTTCTGACTGGAAACTGGAGATTGTCCATAGCAACCAAAAAGTGTCCCTTTATGTCAAAAGTGGTTTTAGACCAGCTAGAAAACAGTGACAATAAATTAGAATCACTCGCAGAATTGAGCGATAGCGATTTGTGGGGAAATTCGTGATCAAACACTGAAAAACACTTTTATTATTATTATATTATTATTTGTTACAATTATTTTATAGTTATTTATTATATTATAATTTATGATTTCGTGTTTCAAACGTTATCATACCCGGGATGTCTACTAGACTCTGGTTTGGACAGATTTAAGTGAGTTATTCCTAAGAATTACAGGCCTACAATATAAAACGCCAAATTTCCATGCAAAATAATTGTACCGCTTTCAGCACCTAAAATCTGAAATAATCATACAGCCAGGGAGGTTAAATCATAATTTTCTTACAGTTTGCAGTGTATGTAGATTTGCAATATAATGGGATAAAGGAATATTCCTGAACTTTGTTTTATCTCATGGTTACTGTAATGCCTCGTACACACGACCGTTTTTTCCGACGGGAAAACTGCTATGAGAGCTTTTGGCTGGGAATCCCGGCCGTGTGTATGCTCCACCGCAGTTTGTCCGACGGGAAAACTGCCAAACCCGCCGGCCAAAAAAAAAGAGAACCAGCTCTCTTTTTTCCCCGTCAGGAAAAAATCCTAGCGGGAAAACCATTCGTCTGTATGCTTTTTCGAGGGAAAAAAAAACGCATAGAACTTCATTTTTGTCGGCTCGTTGTAGTCTTTTACGTCACTGCGTTCTTGGCAGTCAAACGTTCACTGAACTTTTGTCTGAGCGTGTATATGCAAGACAAGCTTGGCCGGAATCCCGTCGGGAAAACCATCGTTTTTTTTATCCGACTGGAAAACCGGTCGTGTGTACAGGGCA
The DNA here is from genome assembly GCA_029206835.1 of Rana muscosa. Classification (NCBI taxonomy): domain Eukaryota; kingdom Metazoa; phylum Chordata; class Amphibia; order Anura; family Ranidae; genus Rana; species Rana muscosa. The sequence goes on along the minus strand of CM055117.1, from coordinate 133,003,211 downwards.
TGAGATTGTGTGAATGCATCAATGCAGTGCATGTTATCTCAGCTTGCAGAGCTTGGATTCATGGAATGAGTTTAATTTTAATATTATAAAATATACAGCCTCATGCTACATAACTAAGCTCCATTTCATGCTGAAACGAAATTAATAATGTATCTTAAATAGAAAACTAGATTTGGATAGATTTTTCTCCAAAAGCATTTTATTAAAATAAATGTAATGAAAATCAAAAAAATTGATTTAAATAAGAAAATAAAAATCGATTTTCTAGATTTTTTTTTTAATTATTGATTTTTATCCAACCTGACTCTATGGTTAATCGATGGCCCTTCTCATTTCTCTTGAATTTCTATTAACCAATGAGGTCACCCATCAAACTCTGTAGCCAATACAGAGGCAAGATGGGTAGGAAAAGGCAGGCTACAGTTTAACTATGAGAATACTGGATTCTTGCTTTATAGAGCACCCTGGATTTAAGGAGTACATAGCAGTGTTAATTTTGGCAGCAAATTTCAATTTAGTTTTAGTCTTAGTCTTAGGACTAAAATGGCATTTTAGTTTTAGTCCCATTTTAGTCTTCTGCAATTGTTTTAGTTTTAGTCGTATTTAGTCGACTAAATCTCCAGTATATTTTAGTCGACTAAAATGTTCTACCTTTTAGTCGACTAAAATCTCCAGTACATTTTAGTTGACTAAAACTCATTTTAGTCGCCTAAAATGTAATGGGTATAATGAAATTGTAAATGCATTAGTTAACATTTCTCTACAACTTCCAAACTCATTATATACTGCTGGAGTGAAAAATCGAATAAGTTATTATTTATGGTATTGAGGTATGAACATGCACTACAGACCAGGGTTAATTTTGAAGTCAAATTTCAATTTAGTTTTAGTCTTAGTCTTTTGACTAAAATGGCATTTTAGTTTTAGTCGTATTTTAGTCATCTCAATTGTTTTAGTTTTAGTCGTATTTTAGTCGACTAAAATAGTATTCATTTAGTCGACTAAAATGTTTAGTAGTTTTAGTCGACTAAATTAACACTGGTACATAGGTTTAAGGGAAATAAACTGATTGTTCATAACACCTGCAATATGGATTCAATGACTTTTTACCCTCTCCATCAGGTCCATAGGTTTTCTTTAAAGGGAATGTATAGTCATAATAGCCTTCCACACCCAGCCCTGGCATCCATTTAACTGGGCAATTATGCCCTGGAGGATGGGGAAGTCTACAGGATCACATGACCACTGTGATTGGCTGTTACAGTGGTCACATGATAGGCTGTCGGCCCCACCAGCTCCAGATCATTACTAGATCCTAGGAGCTGCCTTTGACAACTTGGGTTCTGCACTGGGTGCAAGCAATTTGCGTGCTCTCAACACAGAAACCTCACATGTGTAAGCAGTAAAGCCCACCCTCTTTGACACCACACAATCATAATCAAACATTTTTATGTACAACTTGAAATCAAGACATGTTGTCACTCCCTGTGCAGCTGATATCCTAACAGATGCCAAGAAGAGAAGTTTGTACTGAGCCACTGTGACCCTCCATGAAGCCATTTGCAGAAATGTAGACCGATGACCTAATCCTGCAGTCTAGGTGCACTATTGACCTGTCTTGTTGCCTCCCTTTTTTGTGACATTGCCACACTGTCAATGACGTCTAGGGAACCCTACTGACAGCCAATGGAAAGTGTCCACATCATCAGGCCATGATGTAGGCACCCTATGAAGGATCCATCCACTCTGCAGTCCAGAAGTAACTGATCCATGTGACTTTGTATTAAAGGAGAAGTATAGCCAAAGCTTTTTTAGCTATATTTCTCCTCTGGATCACAGGAGTACAGTTCGTTCTGCACTCCTGTGATCTGTTTTCAGCCAATAGCGGGCTGAAGCCCATTGTTGGCTGATGTCACAAAGCCGGTCCAGGTTCAAAAAAATTGAACTACAGGAACAGGGGGATTTCCAGACTCTGTGGTTGTAGTGTGTACCCAAAATAAAATGTGGATTTACTTTGGGTACTGGAAAACCCACATAATAAGCAAATACTTACAGTGAATGAAAATTGTCTTTGGTGCTGGTGGCTGCTATCTTTGCTGAAATCTTAATTTCTCTGCCACCCCCCCTCCCCCATTACAGACGCAGGGGTGCCGCCCCCCTAATCCATGCGCCTGGCCCCTAATCTACATGCAGGGTGACGGACGCATAGATTTCAATGGGGCTTTTTCTTTTTTTAAGCACATGATTGGAGCCTGAGGCTCTAATTGGCTTTAAAAGGGGTGGGCTCAGAGCCCACCCAGTTGTGTGACAATAGCAAATTAATATTTGCTATTGTCTTCTTGTTTCTCCTCCCGGCCAATCAGGAAGTAGGTCTTAAGGTCCGATTTGCCAAGAGGAGAAGCGACCGTAATGGCCGGGAGCAGAAGCATGAGGGAAGCCGCCAAAGGAGAAGACGCAGGGAGAAGCCGCCAAAGCTGCCCGTGACCTGGATGGGGTAAGTGCGTGGCTGGTGGGTGTATGGGGAGAGCGACGGGGGGGGGGCTTGTTTTCTGATCAACTGAGGGATCAGGGGGTGTGGGATTTGACCGAACGGGGGGGTCGGGTTGTTTGTTTGCTGCCCCCCTCCAAAAATGGAACACCAGCCGCCACTGCAGCATCAGCAGTCATCTTGCCTCTGAAAAGTTGAAAAGTGATCAACTGCAGATGGTACGGTAAAGTTCTATTGCCCGTATGAAAAGGGCTTTAATGTGTTCTGAATAAACATTAAGGCAGATTTACTGTACCCTGTTTTTTGGGGGATTTTGAAATGAATAAATAATAAATACCCCCAAACAACTCTACTTTTCCCCCTTTTAGAAAATGCTATTATGCTATTATAATCACGGTCTAATGGTTCCGTAATCCATACTGCAGATATTGTAAAAAAGAAGTGCGTAAGGTGAAACAGAGACAATCACAATGCAGTATGCTGGCACTTAACATCAGCGTTCCAACAACAGCGGCGGAAGTCAGACAGATCTCACGGTTTAGGAGATTAGCTGTGACAACCAGCTGAGAAAATAGCTGAAGCCAAGGAAAAATTCTGACGCGACAAAAAAGTCTCATAAAAGTATACGGTAATGGGCCATGTTATAAACAATTTGACTTAAATCCGTTAAATAAGTCATGAGCCGCTTTTTTTGCTTCACTCAGCTACTTCTCCAAAATTAACGGGGACAATGGTAGATAATTCATTTTATCATTTACATTGTTAACCAAAAAAAGCAGTGAACGGGACGAATCATTTCAAAGGAAAAATATTGTGTACGCTATAAAACACTGGTAGATTAAAGGGCAAATCCCCAAAAAATAAAAAATCCGCAACTCATATTGTAATTTCTAAAAGAGGCTAGAACATTACATTATATAGCATTTTCTTAGATCTGCACACCTGCTGTTGCCATTATGAAGATCCATTCTAATTAAAGGGTAAGTGTAGGCAGATATAATCAAATTATGTATTCATTAAAAATACTTTGATGTATTTTAAATAGTATCTCAATCTGTCTTTTTTATTAACCTCCTACGATCTTTTTCACATGAACAATCGGACTAAGGGCAGCACTGTAAACCAATCAGACTTTAGTGCATTGCACAGTGCTGTGACTTTGTTTTCTCCCTTAATTATTCTAGCCTCTGCAAAAAGTAAAAGTAAATCTTAAAGTGTTACTAAACCCACTACAATAAAATCAGTGTGTATATGCAGTAAAGCATGCTTGTTATTCTCACTGTGGAACCTAAGGGGTTAACCCTCCACATTGTGTAAAAAGGCTGTTTGATCCTGTCTTCTCTGATCCTCCCCTCCTTCCACTGTCCCCTAATAATTTCCTGATAACACAGAGTCTATGGAGTCAGGCTGTACATGCTCAGTTTGGTGTGTATTGCTAGAGAGGTTGTTGTATGGATGCATGTGATCAGCACAGGGCCAATAAGCACTGTCTATACAGAGGGTCAGGGGTTTTGCAGTTTTATAGGACAGCTCCTACAAGCTTTAACCAGTACTTGGCTGGACACTGATAGATGTCACAAGACTGTTATATACTGCTGATTAGAAAAGGTATTTAGCAGTTTATATTTATGTAGCGCCCTGCTCCTATTGGGTAGGCGCTAGTTGTAAATTTAGTTGTCTGAGCTGTAGTTAGCTCAGAATAATTTTGGTAAATTGCTGGTTTCTGTTCCAGTCCAGTTGTGTTGCGCGTTTTCCACTTGACTGTGGGTGCCGCTGTCACCACAGGTCAAGGTCGGAAATGCAGCAGGCTGGATGTATTGGGTACCTCTTGCCCAGAAGCGGCTCAGTGGGATTGGTCCCCCCGCTGTGCATTCTGTCGGGTCTCTCTGACCTGATGGCCCTCCTGGCCTAAGGTGTGTCGTAGCAGTTTTCCTGCCTCAGGGCCGGCCGGCTGGCTCGTTACTGGAAGTAGGCCCAGAAGTTCTGCGGCCTACTAGTCAGGGGTGGTCCTGTGCTGTCTTGCCTGCGGGGAGAAGCCGAGCAATTGGAGACTCAATTGGAGGACGCATCCCGACATATCTACCTCACAGTGCTACCGGATTGGCAGAAAGAAACCGGTACTGTGTGACTGTACTGAGACTATGTGTATTTTTAAAGTCTGTGGCAGAGACTTTTGTGTATTCTTCAAGTCTGTGGCAGAGACTTTTGTGTATTCTTCAAGTCTGTGGCAGAGACTTTTGTGTATTCTTCAAGTCTGTGGCAGAGACTTTTGTGTATTCTTCAAGTCTGTGGCAGAGACTTTTGTGTATTCTTCAAGTCTGTGGCAGAGACTTTTGACCGAGCACCGCACCGGCTTCTAGGTCAGTGAGAGAGGCCTATCCGGTGGTTGCTAGATCCAGTGTGGAAGCTGTTTGTCCTCTGGAAGGAATAAAATACCCGTGATCCGCAAAGCAAGGTACCTGAATCCTCCCCCCTAACCCTCCATCCCTCTAATTGACATTTAATAAAACCATTGGAAAAGAGACTATGTGTTGGTCATGACATCTGTGAAAACTCTTCAATGGAACCCTTATGACGGATACAGTGGAACAGACAGGTAACGGCATAACCCAAAAATATAACCAGCAGCACCTACGGGGGTGTGCTACATTTACTAAAATAATTGCATTTCCATGTTCAGTGTACTGTGGGAGATCAGATATAGCAAATGCTGGGTCCTGGGTTTAGTAGGACAGAACGTGGAAATGTAATTGTTTTAGTAAATATGAACTGCTAAATATCTTTTCTCATCAGCAGTATATAGCAGTCTTGTGACTTGTATTAGTGTCCAGGCAAGCACTGGTTAAAGAATGTAGGAGGAGTTTTCATTCTCCCCTGGCTGACCTATGAGGCTGCATGACCCCTGACCCTCTGTCTGGACAGTGCTGATTGGGTTATGTTTTCCTGTTAATCCTTTTATAAGATTTACACAGCTCTGCTACACAGCACAGCCCTGTCTGGTAAGGCAGGAGACCTGACTTACCGTATATACTCGAGTATAAGCCAAGTTTTTCAGCACATTTTTTTGTTCTGAAAATGCCCCCCTCGGCTTATACTCGAGTCTGTGTCCATCTTCACCTTTGTGCACCTAATCCCGGCCACTTGGCAGGCACTAGTGATGAGCCGAACACCCCCGGGTTCGGTTCGCACCAGAACCCGCGGACGGACCGAAAGTTCGCACAAACTTTAGAACCCTATTAAATACAATGGATGCGAACGTTCGAAATCTAAAGTGCTAATTATAACGACTATTATGCATGTTATTGTCCTAAAAAGGGTTTGGGAACCCGGGTTCTGCACCAGGGGACATGTATCAATGCAAAAAGAAGTTTTAAAAACGGACGTTTTTCGGGAGCAGTCATTTTAATGATGCATAAAGTGAAAAAAAAAGTCAAATATTCCTTTAAATATCGTACCTGGGGGGTGTCTAAAGTATGCCTGTGAAGTGCCACGTGTTTCCCGTGTTTAGAACTGTCCCTGCACAAAATTACATTTCTAAAGGAAAAAAAAGCCATTTAAAACTGCTTGCGGCTTTAATGTAATTTCTGGTCCCGGTAATATGGATGAAAATCTTTAAGAAAAATGGCATAGCTACCCCGTCACCTCCACCCCCTACCCCAGCCCATTACCAGCCCCTTTGGGTCTTGTATGGATATTAAGGGGAACCCCGCACACAAAATAAAAAAGGCCCTATATACTCTGAACAGCCGTATACAGGCGGTGCATACAAGACAGGGACTGTAGGTTTGTTCTTATGTAGAATCTGTTTGTAATTTTGAACAGGTACATTGTTTAAGTGTAGCTCCAGCCAAAAAAATTTTTTTTAAGCTTTTTGGAAAACATAGGGAAGGGTTATCACCCCTGTAACATTTGTTTTGCTGTCTGTGCAGTGTGCACCTGTTCAGAACAGTTCACCTCACTTTCCGTCCTAATGACAAATGTTTTTTGAAAATTTTGGGTTTTTAGAGAGGAGACACTTTTTTTCCCATATTAACTCTTACAGGAGAGAATTTGCCTTCCTAGGGGTAGATTTCCTCTCACTTCCTGTTGTATCCTTCCGTTTGCAAGGAGGAGTCGTTTGTAAGTTGGATGTTTGAAAGTAGGGGCCTGCCGTATATACTCAGCTGAAATTTGCCCCTTACATGTTGGTGTTGCCACAACACTGTGAGCCCTCACAGTTACTCTTGGTGGGCGCATGAATGGGCCCTGCTGTGAATTATTAGATCAAGAATTGTAATTGCATGCCCCTGTTGAACAGGGGCTGAAAAATTGGGCCTTTGGTGGTGGTGGTGTTGACACAACACTGTAAGGCCTCACAGTTACTCTTGGTGGGCGCAGGAATGGGCCCTGCTGTGAATTATTAGATCAAGAATTGTAATTACATGCCCCTGTTAAACAGGGGCAGAAAAATTGGGCCTTAGGCACTGGTGCCACAACACTGCAACCCCTCACAGATACTCTAGTTGGAGTGCAGCAATGAGCCCTGCTGCAAAGCATTGCATAAAAAAATTGTAATTACATGCCCCTGTTAAACAGGGGCTGAAAAATTGGGCCTTAGCCACTGGTGGCGGCACCCAGAAACAAAAATGTTCTTCCAAGCTATCATCATCAATCGGATCATTGAGGAGGAGGAGGATAGTCAGTCAACATAACAGGACAGTCTCTCAGCATCAGTCTTGAAGGGATGTGACATTTGAAAATAAATTAGTCTGTTATATCAGCTTCAGGTGTTTGGTAGCTGGTGGTGATCCAAGACTGGTTCATCTTTATGAAGGTCAGTCGATCAACCGAGTCGGTGGACAGGCGCTCCCTGTGATCCGTGACAAATCCTCCAGCAGCACTGAATGTGCGTTCTGAAAGAACGCTGGATGCAGGACAGGCCAGTAGCTCAATTGCATACTGTGCAAGCTCTGGCCAGTGAACCATCCTCAAGACTCAGTAAGCCAGAGGATTTTCGCTGGGGAAGGTGTCCAAGTCTGACCTTGCCCCTAGGTATTCCTGCACCATGTATATCAGATGCTGGCGATGGTTGCTGGAACCGATCATACCTTGGGGCTGCGGACTAAAGAATTGTCTGAACGCATCGGTCAGACGGCCACCTTCCCCACCGCTCCTTCTTTGACTGACCGAAGCCTCAGCAACTTGTTGTCCAGGACCAGGAGTTTGTAACCTCCCAGTTTCTGGGAACGCGTTGCACAGACCTTTCTGCAAGGCCTCCCGGAGTTGTCTCATCCTCTGCTCCCTCTGCGACGGTAAGATAAGGTCCGCAACCTTACCCTTGTACCGTGGATCAAGGAGAGTGGCCAGCCAGTAATGGTCCCTCTCCTTGATCCGAAGAATACGAGGATCCTTCCGCAGACTTTGCAGGATCAGGGAGGCCATGCAGCGTAGGTTAGCTGAGGCATTCGGTCCGGAGTCCTCTGGGTCACTAAGGATGACATGATCCGCAGCCACCTCCTCCCAGCCACGTACAAGTCCACTGGTTTCTTGGGACTGTAAATCATCCCTAAAAGACTGCTGCTGATGATGCTGAGTGCCAGGCTCCACCTCCATGCTGACACAATCCTCCTCCTCCTCCTCTTCCTGTGCGATGGGTGGGACAGAAGGAACACTGTCTGGGTAAAGGGGGCCTTGAGAGGCAAGGAAGTCCTCCTCTTCCTGCCTCTGTTCTGCCTCAAGTGCCCTGTCCATTATTCCACGCAGCGTATGTTCCAACAGGTGGACATGAGGTACAGTGTCACTGATGCATGCACTGTCACTGCTCACTATCCTCGTGGCCTCCTCAAATGGTGCCAGGACAGTGCATGCATCTCTGATCATGCCCCACTGGCGTGGTGAAAAAAACCCGAGCTCCCCTGACGCTGTCCTGGTGCCGTAGTCGCACAGGTACTCATTGATGGCCCTCTGCTGCGTGTGCAGCCGCTGCAGCATGGCCAACGTTGAGTTCCACCTGGTGGGCATGTCACATATAAGGCGGTTCTTGGGCAGGTTCAACTCCTTTTGCAGCTCAGCCAGGCAAGCACTGGCATTATAAGATCTGCGGAAATGCACACAGACTTTCCTGGCCTGCCTCAGGACATCCTGTAAGCCCGGGTACCTGCCCAAGAACCGCTGCACCACCAGGTTAAGGACGTGAGCCATACAGGGCACATGGGTCAGTTGTCCCTGTCGGAGGGCGGAGAGGAGGTTGGTGCCATTGTCGCAAACCACCATTCCTGGCTTAAGCTGGCGTGGTGTCAACCACCTCTCGGCCTGCCCCTGCAGAGCAGACAGAACCTCTGCCCCAGTGTGGCTCCTGTCCCCCAAACACACCAGCGCAAGCACGGCATGGCATCTTTTTGCCTGCGCACTTGCGTAGCCCCTTGAACGCCTACGGAGCACCGCTGGTTCCGAGGACAAAGCACAGTAAGAGGCCATGGAGGAAGAAGAAGAGGAGGGGGTGGAGGAGAGAGGTATGTCACAACCAGTAGTAGCATTTTGGAGGCGTGGCGGCGGAACAACCTCCAACACTACTGCACCTTGTCCTGCATCCTTCCCATCTGCCAAAAGAGTGACCCAATGGGCCGTGAAAGAAAGGTAACGTCCCTGTCCATGCCTGCTGGACCATGAGTCAGCGGTAATATGCACCTTACCGCTGACCGCCCTGTCCAGCGAGGCCAAGACATTGCCTTCCACATGCCGGTAGAGAGCCGGAATTGCCTTCCGTGAGAAAAAGTGGCGTTTGGGAACCTGCCGCTGAGGAACCGCACATTGCACAAATTCACGGAAGGGGGCCGAGTCTACCAACTGAAAAGGCAGCAGTTGAAGCGCTAGCAATTTAGCCAAGCTAGCATTCAACCGCTGGGCATGTGGATGGCTGGGAGTGAACTTCTTTAGACGGTCCAGCAGCTGTGGCAGGGAAATTTGCCTGCTAGAATCGGACGTCGGTGTACTGCTAGCAGAGTGCCCGCAAGTACTTGGCTGTGACACACCTAATTCTACACCTTCATTCCTCTCAGTGCAGGTTTCAGAGAGGACTGAAGGTATAGTGGGGTTGGAGATCCCAGCTGATGCGGTGCAAGGAGAGGTCCGCTTTGTTCTTTGGTGTGGGTCTTTAAGGTAGGCTTGCCAACGAGCTGCATGGCAGGTCAACATATGTCTGGTCAAGCATGTGGTGCCCAAGCGGGTGATGTTTTGGCCACGCGATATACGCTTGAGACATATGTTGCAAACAGCAGCTGTGCGATCTGATGCACTCGACTCAAAAAAGGCCCACACCAAAGAACTTTTTGAATAACGGGCAGAGGCAGCGCCCTGCACAGGCGGAGCTCTGCGGTGTGATTCCGTCGGTGTGCTGCCCTAACGCTGGCCCCCCAAGGGCATCCTGCCTCGTTGGAGATGTGCCTCCTCCTCATCCTCCTCCTCCTCTCTCCTATTAGGCACCCACGTGGAGTCAGTGACCTCATCATCCCCTCCCTCCTCATCATCTGGCAGTATGCTGCAGCTGCTGGAACATGACTGCCAGATTGGTGTCCTTCTTGAGCATCCCCTCTCTCTGCTCTCACGCTACTGCCCTCCTCTAGCTGGGTATCATCATCAGCCCCCCCGAAACGCTGGGCATCCTCCTGGAGCATGTACCCAACACTGTGCTCAAACAGTTCGGGGGACTCCTCAGGAGGACATGGTTGGTCTAGGAAAGGAGTGACTGATGATGACATTGATACCAGGGAAGAGGACGCTTTGGCAGCTGCTTTGCCAGTACCCTGAGCCTGGGTGAGAGAGGATGAGGAGGATGAGGAGGGCTTGGTCATCCACTCTACCAAGTCTTCGGCATGATGCGGCTCAACACGTCCAGCTGCCGAAAAGAAGGACAAGCGTGTCCCATGGCCACGTGCTGATGGCGATGCACCGCGTCCACGACCAGCACTGTTGTCTCTAGACACAGAGCCTGCTTGCCCTCTTTTATTGGCTCCTGACTGTCTGCCTCTCCTTGTTTGCCTTCCAGACATTCTAATGGCCTGCAGGGAGATGGGAAAACCAGCAATAAGGCCTAGCTTCAGGAGTATATTTTGCAGGAATCACACTACGCCTGCTGTAAGTGCTGCTGCAGTTAAAGTGTTACTAAGCCCAGGAGCCTGCATTCACTATATGTGATCGCCCACAGTACACAGAACATGAAAATGGAATTGTTTTAGTAAATATAAACTGCTAAATACCCTTTCTCATTAGCAGTATATAGCAGTCTTATGACTTCTATCAGTATCTGGTTAAAGCTTGTAGGATGATTTTTCCTTTTACTCTATCATATGAGGCTGCAGGACCCCTGACCCTCTGTCTGGACAGTGCTGATTGGCCCTGTGCTGATCACATGCACCCCCCAAAATAAAATAAAAAGCTCTCTAGCTATACACATCAAACTGAGCATGTGCAGAGTGCCTCCAAGGCTCTGTACTGTCAGGAGATGGATTTGTGGACTGTGGAAAAAGGGGAGGATCAAGCAGCCTTTTACACAGTGCACAGGATTAACCCCTTAGATTCCACAGTGAGTATAACAAGCATGCCTTACTGCATATACAGACTGATTTTACTGTTGTGGGCTTAGTAACACTTTAATATTTCTAGCCAGACCAGCGTGTAGCTTTGCCTTACAGAACAATTTATGTTAACTTTGAGGCTACTGTTTGTAAGAGTAAGAGCCCATTAGCACAGGGGCGACTTTGGATCCGACTTGAAGTCGCCCCAAGTCGCCTCAAGTCGCGAGGCATGAGAAAATCAATGTAAGTGAATGAGAGCCGTCTTAATGCACACTACTGCAGTCGCTCCGACTTCAAAAAAGGCTCCTGTACTACTTCAATCCGACTTCTAGGTGACCTGTAGGCAACTTATACCCATAGATTTCAATGGAAGTTGCCTCCAAGTCTGATCCCCTGTCTTAACTGAAGCAACTTTCCAGGAAGTAAAAATAGTTTTCCAGGCAAACCCCTCCCTCCCCCTCCCTCCCATAGAGCTGATTATTGTTTGATTTGCCACTGAAAGTAGCCTGTCCTGGAGGCAACTTGAAGTTGCCTTGTAAGTTGCCTGGAGTCGGGCTGTGATTCATGCTCAAGTCATGTCCAAGTTGCCTCCCAAAGTCGCGCTGGAAGTCGTGTTGGCCCTGTGTGAATGGGCTCTAAAGATTATTTCTAATTAGTATTAGATTTGTTTTAAATAGAGTTCAGCTTTAAACTTTCTAGGCGGATAATTGATTTTATCTCTGCAGTCATTCATCAGAGAAGCACAGAGCACTATCTGAAATATCAAATATGAAAATATGTACGGTTAAATAAAAGCTTGCAATATGGAACCGTTTTAAGGTAAAAATGTGAAAGTCACATCCTTAAAATGATATTAAAGTCTTGTTTTTTTTTGTTTAAAAATAACAAACATGTGATACTTACCTGCTCTGTGCAGTGGTTTTGCACCGAGCAGCCCCGCTCCTCCTTTTCTTGTGTCCCCCTGCCAGCGCTCCTAGCCCCTCCCTCCTGCTGAGCCATTCAGAGATGGAGCTTCGGCTCAGGCCCGGCCCCTCTCTTTCCTCATACGCTCACTGACTTTAATTGACAGCAGCGGGTGCCAATGATGCTGTCTCAACCAATAAGAAGGGAGAATCTCAAACAGCCGAGGCTCTCGTGCAACATCACTGGATCGAGATGGACCTCAGGTAAGTATTAGGGGGGCTGCTGCACACAGAAGGTTTTCTTATCTTGATGTATATACATTAAGGTAAAAAACCTTCTGCCTTTAGAACCACTTTAAATACATTTTTAAGTTGAAATATAACTCAGAATGTTTACCAACAATAACAGATTTAGGACAGATGTGCAGATATTTTTGGGTTGTTCCTCTGTCACTTTCTGTACATTTATGAATGCTAGTCTACATTTTTTAAATGATCTAGTCTTCCTGGAACAGAGGATATAAAAGTATACTGCTTTAATTTCATTTTTACAGCATATCATCTATGCAGGGTAAACCATTCCAGCTACGCTGCCTTGGTATTTTAGCTGCTACTGCCTTTTCTTTTTTTTCTTTTTTTTCCAGCTTGTGTTAAATTTAGGTTCATGATGCATGGTGGCGCTCTGTCTTTTGTGTGTTCTTAAGAAAAAATAATTCAATGAAAGAAAGCAGACAAGTGATCCTGGCAGTGTTTCATAAAATCTCCCACAGGTTTGTAGGCAGATGGAAAACAGTGTAGTCCAAAATGTTAACCTTTGCGATTCAGTCATGAATACCTTTAAAGGGGTTTTCAGCCTTTGGATTGGATTCAACCAGTCCATTGTTAACCTCTTGATGATATAGCCATAAAGGAAGCAGGTTTTCATGTTATTACCCACCGAATACTATAAATAGGAAGACTTCCTCCCAGCGTTTGTGTTTGCTGCAGGTTGGTTTAATGCCTAGACTTTAACATCAAACTGATACTACCTAAATTAAACTGAAAAAAATATTTTATGGCGTGTGACCACAATGCAAGTCCCTAGAACTCCAGGGGGTGTTGATTGCGTGATTTCCCTCAGCTCTGTGGTTCCATCCAATGGCCCCTCAGGCCTGGTTCACACTGGGGCGACAAACGCTCCGACATTGGGAGCTCATGTCGCATGACGTGTGAAAATCAATGTTTCCCTATGGGAGCCGTCTTAACTGGTCCGACACATGTCGGTCCGACTTTGAGAATGCTCCCTGTACTACTTTGGTCCGACTTTGATCCGACTTCAGCCCATTGACTATCATTGAAGTCGGATCAAAGTCGGACCGCAGTCTTGCATGGTCCGACTTTGGCATGCGACTTGTGCTGTACTGCTCTTGAGGGGGAACTCCAGGCCAAATTTTAAATAAAAAACTGGCATGGGTTCCCCCTCCAGGAGCATAACAGGCCCTTGGGTCTGGTCTGGATTTGAAACGACGACGGGAAGACCGACCCCTCCACTAGCGAAAGAGCTACCAAGAAGTTAGTGGAGGGGCCGGCAGAAGGACAACGGAGAGCCGGACGAGACAACGGGAAGACCGCGCCTCCGTTAGCAAAAGAGCTAAAAAGAAGTTAGCGGAGGCCCGGCGGAAGAAAGAACCGGAGAGCGCGGAGACGACACCGGAGACCCCCGAAGTCGGAAAAGACCCCCGGAAGTCGGAAGAAGACCCCTGGAGCTGTGTAATAAATTACTTTAAAAATCTGTGTAGTGTTTTTTTTTTAAATTTTTTCCCACCAGGTGAATGGGTAGGGGTACGATGTACCCCATACTCATTCACATAGGGTGGGGGGGCCGGGATCTGGGGGCCCCCTTATTGAAGGGGGCTCCTGGGTTCCGATAAGCCCCCCGCCCGCAGACCCCGACAACCAACGGCCAGGGTTGTCGGGAAGAGGCCCTGTCCTCATCAACATGGGGGCAGGGTGCTCTGGGGTGGGGGGGCCGCAGGTCGCCCCCCTGCCCCAGAGCACCAAACCCCCCATGTTGAGGGCATGCGGCCTGGTATGGTTCAGGAGGGAGGGGGGCCGCTCTCTCATCCCCCCTCTTCCCCTGCGGCCAGCCAGGTTGTGTGCTCGGATAAGGGTCTGGTTTGGATTTTGGGGGGACCCCCACGCCGTTTTTTCGGCGTAGGGGCACCCGTTCAAAACCAGACCAGACCCAAGGGCCTGGTATGCCCCTGGAGGGGAACCCATGCCGTTTTTTTTTTTATTTAAAATTTGGCCTGGAGTTTCCCCTCAAGATTCATACCAAACACAGTGCCTGATATTGGCGGGGATCCAAGTCGGATCCCCGTTCATTGAAAGTCGGACATATGTCGGCCTCATGTCGCAGGGCAAAGTCGGATCCAAAGTAGGACGGATGTCGTGTCGCACTAGTGTGAACCCAGCCTCAATCCTGGTCAATATTTTTGTGGGCAGCATGGTTGAAGGCTACCAGTGTTGTTCAGAACTTAAAGAGAACCTGTCACAAGACACTTTTAACATTATATGAGAATTTAATGTGTTTTTGTGAATAATATTTACCTGTACAAGCAGTGGCGTCTGCTGCTAAAAAAAAAATTTGGGGGGCGGCAAACAAACCCCTCACCAGGTCGGCAGAACAACCAGAAACAAGCCACCGGAAACAAACCCCTCGCCAGGTCAGCGGAGCCACCGGAGTCTTGGTTCGTTTTTTGTGGACAGCATAGTTGAAGGCTACAGCCTCGTACACACGACCAGTTTTCTCGTCAAGAAACGACAAGAAAACTGTTGGGAGAGCTTTCTTGCCGAGAAAACCGTTCGTGTTTATGGTTTCTCATCGAGAAAACTGCCGGGAATCTCGACGAAAAAAATAGAGAACCTGCTCTCTATTTTCTCGTCAGTATTCTCGTTTTTCTCGTCGGGATTCTCGTCTGCCTATTTCCCGACGAGAAAACCGGTCGTGTGTATGCTTTTCCGAGCACGAAGACTGAAAAAATAGGATTTTTTGTACTCACCGTAAAATCCTTTTCTCTGACATCCATGGACTGACACGGTGTCTCTTTACACTTTACACGTGGGTTATGTCCCTGCTTGCAGGAGAAGACCTAGGCAGAATGTGAGATGTCATACATACATTCTAAAAGCCAGAGCTGAACAGCCCCACCCAGGGGGCGGTCCCTCCGGGCATAACCCTCCCACTACAGTCAGCAGACTTCAGTTCGTAACAAAGCAGTACAAACTTAAAAAGGAAGGGTGGGTGCCGTGTCAGTCCATGGATGTCAGAGAAAAGGATTTTACGGTGAGTACAAAAAATCCTATTTTCTCTTATCATCCATGGACTGACACGGTGTCTCTTTACACTTTACACGTGGGATGTCCCAAAGCAGTGTCAAGAGGGATGGGAGCAGTATAAATGGAAAAACCAAAACTTTCACTCCAAGAAGGCAGATCTCCTCAACGGAGGAGTCGCAACTTTAAACAGCGGCCTGCAGCACCCTGCGGCCGAAGGAAGCATCCGAAGATGCAGCCACATCAACCTTATAAAAAACTTAAAAGGTATGAACAGACGACCAGGTCGCCGCCTTGTACACTTGTGCAACCGACGCTTGATGTCGGAAAACCCAGGAAGCACCAATTGCCCTGGTGGAATGCGCCGTAACCGGAAAGGGAGGCGCCCGCCCTTTGAGAGCATAGGCTTGAATGACGGTTTTGTCTGATTCCCCTAAAAATGATGGCAGACGAAACCGCTTGGCCCTGTTATGGACCAGGGGCAGTCACAAACAGTGAGTCGGACTTCCGAATAGAAGCAGTAGCAGACAGGTACACCCGTAAGGCTCGTACCACATCCAATATGTGCAGCGCAAACTCTCTGGGATGCGATGGGTGAGGACACAAGGACGGGAGGACAATGTCCTCATGTAGGTTAAAGGTAGACACCACCTTTGGCAAAAGGGAAGGTCGCGGATGCAACACCGCCTTATCCTTATGGATGACTAAATATGGCGACTTGCAGGACAAAGCCGCCAACTCAGACACTCGTCAAACAGAAGTGATTGCCACTAAAAGGCCACCTTCTGAGACAAGACAAGAGAGGAATATCCCGGATATTCCCAAAAAGGAGGTTCCTGGAGGACCTAGAGCACCAAATTCAGATCCCACGGTGGGAGAGAAGGCTTGACAGGAGGGAGCACATGGCGAACCCCCAACCCAAGGTGCTAACCAAGAAATGACCCGCTAGAGGTCGCTGAAAGAAGACGGCCAAGGCCGAAATCTGATCCTTGATGGTACTCAAAGCAAGCTTTTGGGTCACTCCACACTGTAGAGGACGCAGGATTCAGGGGATGGAATACGTCCGAGGACGCCAGTCCAGCGCTTTGCATATGGCGATATAAACTTTCCAGGCACGGTGATAGATCTGCCTGGAGGAAGACTTCCGTGTCCTTAACATGGTCAAAATGACAGAGTCCGAGAGACCTCGGTCCCTCAACACCTGGCTTTTAACAGCTCTGCCGTTAAAGCCAGAGACTGTAAGCTGGATGAAACATAGGACCTTGAGACTGAAGGTCCTCCCTCATCGGCAACCGCCAGGGAACGTCCGCAACGAGACGTACCAGATCAGCGTACCAGTGACGCTGAGGCCAATCCGGAACAATTAGGATCACTGGAGTTTATATCAGGCGATAAGGACCCTATGGGGCCACCAACGCATCCGAGTCATCGCCCAAGGATCCCTGGATCTGGCCACAACCTCGACCCTTGCGACTGAGTCGAGAGGCCATCAGGTCCACATCCGACGTGCCCCCCCGTCGGCAAAGGAGTTGAAATATGCAAGGACCACTCTTCCTGGTCCGGCGTCTGGCGATTGGCGACTCAGATAGTCCGCCCCTACAGAGCCGGCACGTTTCTTCCGGCCCACTTCAGGATACGGATTACCTCGGAAGCCGCAGCTGAGCTCCGAGTTCCCCCTTGATGGTTTACATACGCCACCGCCGTGGCGGTGTCTGACTGGCTCCTGATGGAGCGACCCCGTACTCTCTCCGACCTGAGGAGAGACACAGTCTGATGGCCCGCATTTCCAGAACAGTGATTGGTAAACGGGCTCGTCCGGAGTCCAAGGCCTTGAGCCGACAGGACTCCCCAGACTCCACCCCAGCCCGTCAGGCTGGCGTCCGTCGTGAGTACCGTCCATTGGATGGGAGGGGAACGACTTTCCGGACCGAAGAGCCGAGGGTCCCAACCACCCTGTCAGGGACGCCCTGACCAGGTGAATCACCTGGATCCGAAGATCCAAGGACAACGGGGATTTGTCCCAGGTGGACAAGATCTCCTTCTGCAATGCCCTGGTGTGTGATTGGGCATACGGAATGGCCGCGAAGGAGGCCACCAGGAGTCCCGGGACTCTCATGCAAACAACGGATTGACAACCATGTTCGGGATGTCAGCACCCGCACCGCAGACTGAAGTGTCAGCAACTTCTCCAGAGGTAGGATACCTTTGCCTCCAAGGAGCCCAGACCAGAACTAGAGACTCCAGACACTGAGTCGGGACCAGGACTGACTCCTGAATGTTCAGGAACCACCCGAAGTCCCTGAGGGTCTAATTGACGATAGTCACCTTTCCTCTAAGTCTGAGCCACTTTCTGCTCATAGCAGAAGACCGTCCAGATAGCCCACGACAGCAATACCTCGCTGTAACAGAAGGCTAGAACCGGAGCAAGCACCTTGGTGAACACCCTTGGTGCCGAGGCAAGGCCGAAAGGAAGAGCCACAATCGAGAGTGGACTTCGCTGATCGCAAGGCGCAGAAACTTCTGGTGACTTGCGCAGATTGCAAGTAGGCGTCCTTGAAGTCCAAGGACGCCAGAAGAAAATCCCTTTGGTGGAGTGTAGCGATCACCGTGCGAATAGATCCCATGTGGAATTTCTGCACCTTCTCGAAGGCATTCAGGGCCTTGAGGTTCAGGATAGGTCGAACCACGTCCTATTTTTGGGACGACAAACAGATTCGAGCAGAATCCCTGAAAACTCTCCTGTGACGGAACCGGCACAATCACTCCGGACCTGATCAAATCCTGTACAGCCCCCAAGAAGGCTGCCCGACAGGTAGGAAGGAGAGGAAGATTCAAGGGAAAGAATCTGTGTGGGGGCCAGGATCGGAATACTATCCTATAACCTGAGGTGACCACCTCGCACACCCACCAGTCGGAGATTCGGGAGGTCCACCGATCCGTGAACCTGCGAAGTCATCCCCCCACCCCAGAGTCGGGCGGAGGCAAGACTTCACGTGGAGGCGGGCTTGGGAGCCGCTTGTTTGGCTTACGCACCCAGGGGCACTTGTGCCCACCAGCCGCACTGCCGTCAGTCTGAGAGGGCCTACCTGTGGACTCTGACTGACGAAAAAAAAAAAACCCCTGTTTTGCTGGAAAGGAAGGCCCCTGTTTGCGGCGGGCCTCCTCACCCTTCCTAGTCTAAGGAAGAAGAGTGCGTTTACCTCCCGTGACATCCATGACGATGTCATCCAGAGCAGCACCGAAAGGTCTACCGCCTTTAAAATAGTAGATCCGTCAGGAGCTTCCTAAGGCTAGGTCAGCAGACCAGCATTTCAACCAGATAAGACGACGCAATACCACTGCCGAGACAGAGGCCCTGGATATTAAAGGGGCCGCGTTCAGCGTGGCGTCGCACACAGAAACCAGGCCCTGAACCAGTTGGTGGGCCAGAGCAACTGTGTCTGGAGGAAGAATATGCTCCTGTACAGCTAGGTGCAACATTTTTGCCCAACCTGTAAGTGTTTTAGACACAAGGGTCGCCGCTACCACAGGTCGTAGGGCGGATCCCAACAAGGCAAACATGGTTCTGCTCACCACTTCTGACCTCCTGTCAGTGGGGTCCTCAAATGCAGGAGTCCCCTCCATCGGAGGAGTGATGGCCTTGTTCAACCGGGCGACTGGAGGGTCGACCACTGGGGGAGAAGCCCACTTTTTAAGTAGGGCATCTTCAAGGGGTACCTGATAGACAAACGCCGCGGGACCATAAAAAAATTCTTCTGCGGCTTTTCCCAGACCTCATCAATGAGCTGGTCAAAGAAAGTACAATGGAAAAAACCCCTTTAGAAGGCCTGGCCTTAAAAGAACCAAAGGAGACAGTATCCGCCTGAGGTTCTGCATCCGCAGCATTTGAGCTTGAGAGTGTCCCTCACCGCAGTCATGAGCACACTAACAAGCGCCCTGTCATTTACTGACTCAGAACTGGAGTTTCCCTCATCAGGAATGTCCTGTTCAAAACCATCCATACATTCAGAACTAGGGTCCTGAGCGATAGTGGCTAGGCCCATATCTGAATCAGCGCACTGCCCTCGAGTAGATAAAGTGGGGAGAGGGCGCCTTTTTGCACCTTGCGCTTGCACACAGCTCCCATCCTGGTCAGAAATTGATTCCAGGGCTGCCCACAACAGGTCCATAGGGACCGCAGTGCTGAAGCACTGCCTGTTGCCACTGACATTTTTAGGGGAAGCTGGTGACACAGACTCCATATTGTCCCTCTCTGAGACTCTCTCAGATAAAAAGTCCACCCACAGGCTGTGCTGACTGAGGAGGGGGCGCCCAGGGGACTCACCAAACCGGACCAGGGACTGCTTAGTTCCGCTGTCTGTACCGCGCTGTGTCAGCGCTGGTAAGCTGTGAGGAGACTGTGAGGAGATCCGCGCTGCTATAGCAGCGCTAGAGGCCAAACTAGTGCTGAAAAGCGCGCGGGCTACAAGAAAATGGCCGCCGCACTTCACTGAGGCGATCCGCGGCAAGATGGCCACCATGACGCAGTTAAAATGAAACAGCACACACGCACAGCGCCACTCAGGCCCCAAAAAAAAAAACACACAAAAAAGCCCCAAGGCATACATTGCAGACCAGCATGAGCCCCCCAAGAACAGTGTGACCCCCAAGCACCCCACACAGTCAGCGCCAGTAATGGTGACAGAGAGTGACAATAAAATACAGGGGGAGACAGGGAAAATCCCCCACAGAGAAACACACAGCCTTTTGTACTCACCTGCAGGCAGGAGAGACTACTTACCCGTCCCCTGAGGGACACACTGGTGTTTCTGACAGGACTATCACAGTGCAGTACTGAGTAGCTGTCGGCCCGGTCCACCGCGAAAGATACAGTCAGTCAGGAGCTGTTCAGTCTTGAGAGGACCGTGGGAGCATGAAAGCAAACCCGGCCACCCCTGGAGTCATGGGGCCTGTCGTGAACTGAGTCTCACGCACAGAAGGCAAGGATCAGCACGCTCGATGGTCGGACAGGGAAGACTACGAAGATATCTTGTACCCAACCTGTTGCCCAGCCGACAGTTGATAGAAGATTCTCAAAAATAAAATAAAAAAGAATTCCAAAAAGGAATAAAATAGGTCAGGAGACTGGCTCCTGAGGGAGCCACGTCTTCTCCTTCTGCTAGGCAGAAAAAAACTGAAGTCTGCTGACTGTAGTGGGAGGGTTATGCCCGGAGGGACCGCCCCCTGGGTGGGGCTGTTCAGCTCTGGCTTTTAGAATGTATGTATAACATCTCACATTCTGCCTAGGTCTTCTCCTGCAAGCAGGGACATAACCCACGTGTAAAGTGTAAAGAGACACCGTGTCAGTCCATGGATGATAAGAGAAATGCGAATCGTCTCTCCCCAAATTTTTACTAACACGCGGTAACACAAGATCAACAAAAGCAGCCCAAGGGGTGGCGCCATTGAAATCGAACCCCCCCTTTATACTGCCGTCGTACGTGTTGCACGTGACCGCGCTTTACAACGACGAGATTTGGAATTTACAGTGTGTATGCAAGGGAAGCTTGACAAGAATCTCGTCGAGAAAAACAACGTTTTTTTTTTACGACGAGATTCTCGGTCGTGTGTACAAGGCTTACCAGTGTTGTTCAGAACTTAAAGAAAACAAGGCAAACAAACCAGAAACAAACCACCGGAAACAAACCCCTCGCCAGGTTGGCGGAACCACCGGAATTCTGGTCAGTTTTTTGTGGGCAGCATGGTTGAAGGCTCCCAGTGTGGTTCAGAACTTAAAGAGAACCTGTCACAAGACACTTTTAAGATTATAAGAGCATTTAATGTGTTTTGTGAATAATATTTACCTGTACAAGCAGTGGGGCTGGTGCTAAAAAAAATTGGGGGGGGGAGGGGCGACAAACAAACCCCTCGTCAGGTCTGCACTAACCCCATCCACGGTCACGGCTTCCTCAGCTTCTCCTCCTGGGTAATCCGGTCTTAAGATCTGCTTCCTGTACTGATCGGCCGGGAGGAGAAGCTGGAAGACAATAGCGAATATTGATTCACTAATGTCACGCTAATGCCCAACCCTTTTGAAGTCAATTAGAGCCTCAGGCTCTAATCATGTGCTTCCAAAAAAAAAAACTCATAGAAACCTATGAGTCTGGCGCCCCACATGGAAATTGGGCGGGTTGAGCCCCTGCGCCCCTTGTAGACTGGCCACTGCTGTTTACAAGTCTCCCTTGTGTAGACATCCAAAAGGCCTGAGCACGTTTTTGGGTGCAACCATCTTACATGTGATGTCAGCAGCCCCAGTAGACTCAGATTTGTTTTTTGCTCCAAGCCTGACAGCTACATAAATGGTTATGCCCGGAGGTGAGAGAATAAAGGAGCTGGGCCAGCTCAGAGTTTAATCAGACACTCCCAGAAGAGGAAAGGGCTATGACATGCAACACGTTTTGAGGATGTGCTAGGGAACTGACTAGCCACATTTTCTAGCTAGCTCAAAAGGCGCATTGCAAGTAAATAAAAAATAATTATTGGAAAGGGAAACACTGCAGGTATCTTTTTTTAAATACTTGATTTCTGTGTGTTTTTTTCTGAATCTAGCATTTTTTGCTCATGACGGGATCTCCTTAAAGTCAGCCAGAGCTTTTGCCCAACCAGGTTACTGAAGTGCATATGACTCCATGCAACAGCACTGTGCTCAGGGCTTTTTTTCAGGGGGAACTTGGGGAAACTCAGTTCCACCACCTCTGGCTCAGACCCTTTGGTGCCTCCTCACCACAATCACTTGTAAAGACAGAAGTCTGGTTTCTGTGTTTACAAGTGACAGCTCTGCACTCTGTGTGTAACCCCCTGAATTCTGCACTCTGTATGTAATGCAATTGTGGTATTTAATGCCCCTTTAAGACCCTTCTACTGTTTGTGAAATCTGAATGGGGTCGTGGTTGAGTTCCTGCACCTATTTTCTGGAAAAAAATAGCTCTGACTGTACCAATTACCCCACACCAGTGGTGTCACATGGGGACACTCCATAGCTTTGTGTAAGCTGGGATGTGAGCAAATTGTACTATAAACAGATTGGCTTCTCCTGCTTCTGGCAGCTGAATTGGGTGATGAGAGAGAAAAGGTAATGGTAAAATAAACTTGATGCTTTGCTCTGAATGAGAAAAGCAAAGTATCACTTTAAACTGAACACAGTAAGGCCCCTTTCACACTGAGGCGTTTTTACTGCGTTTTCGCAGTAAAAATAGCGCTGTAAAAATGCCTGAAATAATCCTGCCCCATCATTCTCAATGTGAAAGCCCTGAGGGCTTTCATACTGAGGCGTTTTGCTGGCTGTGCGTTGGAAAAAATCCTGCAAACAACTTCTTTGGAGCATCTTTAGGGCGCTGAAAATAACGCTGTAAAAACATCTATCTCCATTGAAATGAATGAGTAACGTGGTATAAACGCGGTAAAAACGCGGTAAAACACATAGGCGTTAGCGCTATTTTTACCGCGAACGTGGTAAAACCGCGGTAAAAAAAATCATAAATTTTTTGCGTTTTTTCAACGCCTCAGTGTGAAAGTAGCCTAACCTAGCAAAAAAACTTCAAGGCATTTTTAGCAGAAAGCCACTAATGAGCACTCTGGACTACATGTAAAATTATTGATTTCACCAGAAAATGTCACATGCTCTTGTGGGCCTAGAAAGAGGGTGGTGCGCCAACTAAGGAGCATCCTTGCTAAGGTTTGTTGCAATCCGATTCTGGGCAATTCAGAATTCCAGCAGCAATAGGCGATTAGCTTACAGGGCACACAAATGATGCCAGGAAAAATGTTAAAGCCCACATCTGGTCTGGTCTCTCTAACTCATCTTACATTAGACATTGATGTGGACACCCAAAGAAGGACTCTGCTGGGTGCATAGGTGTGCGCAGCCTATTACATTAGGGTGTGCACCCCAAAGCTCAAACATACACTACAGATCACTCACAGTGTTCATTCACAAAGGGAAGGGACTGGTAAATTACACATTTACTGCCCCTTCCCCCACTTATCCTAATACCTACCCTCAGCAACAGCTGGCGGGAGAGGAGGGAAGTCGGCAGCGCTGTGGGGGGGGGAGCCAGGGCAGTAGGGGGAATCTGTGCTGCACAGGGTGATTAGGGTGTGCCTGGGCACACCTGGCACACCCTGTGCGCACGCCTATGGCTGGGTGTAAATGATGTAAAGAGTAAAGAAGACTCTGGCCTGACTGCAGCTTTAGGCAAGCAAAACGGGTATTTTTTCATGCCAGCTATCAGCTAGAGGGAATGGTAGGTGGTACTTGTATTGCTTTAAAGCCACTTAGCAGGTTGGCTGTGCCCACTGGGTTAATTCAAATGCAATATTTTCTGTTTAGTCATCTAAACGAATGGCTTATTTCAGCTCGTCTGAGCAGAGTTTTTATTCTTTTCATTTTATGTATTTATGCAAGTTACCCCTGTATACCTTCACACTGAGAATGTTGACAATATATAATTGCCTCTAGGTGAAAATAAATTGCTGTACATCGTTTAGACCAAAAAAGCCCAAACGAAATATTCAAAAAATAAGAATTGTTTCAAATGTAAAGAAAAAGACCTTACCTTGGTCTAGAAACCTCAGATAAAGCATTCCCACACCATGAAAATCAATATAATGCTGTACAATGTGAGAGTAGAAAACGAACTCACAAAGCTTCAATCTCCAGCGGGAAGATAGCCAATAAATAGATGCAATAACAACCAAGAGAAGATGAACAGTTAAGGGAGGAAGACGCAATCCACACCTGGTGCCTCTTATAACCATGGAATATTTATCAGAAGGAAACTCACATTCTTCTTGTGCTGTGTATAGAGTCCAACATAATAAAATATAATCACTTTCAATTTCCTACCTATATACCATCTGTATGGAACATTTTTCTTATTTTTTCTTCTTTTATTGGAAAGTCATATGGTCTCAATAAGAGAGAAAAAAATACCCTTTTCAAAAGATATTGCTAAATGAGAACACTCAGGAGCATGTCAGGTATGGTGTGGTGTATGTAAAGGACACACTACCATTCAGGGCACCCGTCACTGCATATCATTCCTAGAAGCCTTCATGTTCCCCTTTTTTATAATGTGCACTTCCTGCATATCTTCCTGCGCATAACTTCCCTGCTTCTTTAACATCTGTAGCACCCTCAGTGTACAGAGTAGGTCAATTTAGTTTGGCTCATCTGTAGGCAGAGGATCTGGTGTTAATTTGTGTTAGCTGTGCAGAGCTCCAAGGGCTCAGTCTATGCCACCTCCCTCTGACTTCCAGAATTTGCTGGATAGTTCTGGAACTTAGAGGGTGGAGGAACAGAGGCCAAAGCCTGAATATTTATTGAGTCTCCACCAATCCCTGGGTAGGCTAAGCCCAGAAGGTGGGGATAAACCATAAATGTTCAGGAGCCTGGCAGTGAGGGAGCAGAGTCCAGGGTCCTATTACCTGGACCCCTGTGCTGGGGGGCTCTGCCCCTTGGCAGAAGGAAGGACAGGAGTGAGCCAGTGGAAGAGAGAGGGAGCAGCTGAAGTCTCACACCCTTTCCAGCCTCAGCTAGACTTAGCTGAAGCCATCCTGATAGCAGGAAGCCTGTGCAGCAGACTCTTGGACCTCAGGATTCATCAAAGAGGGACAGAGTGAGTAACTTCTTTTCATTACACTCCAAGCCTGGATAGAAGGGGATCTCAAGGTGCAATATTTTTAATGCCCATATCCAAGGGACTGCTTAATGCTAGTTCATAGCCATCAAAGCCATCTTACACCTCTAGCTTGGGTTCAAGACAGCCAGGTGCATCAGCATTTCTCTAAGGAGTAGCACCTGCATTCATCATTTGGAGCTTTTTGCTATTAGTTTAGCTTTGCCATCAACCCCATGGGAGGATAGTGTTTTTAAAATTAATATCTAGCAGCCAGAGAGATTAGCAAGTTTTCAAGGTTTCGTTCAAGTTCTACAGTTCTGGGCATCACATACTTTCCATTCCCCATTCAAGGTAATCCTTAAATAAACAAAAACAAAACAAAAATCTCTGTTTCACTGTGTGAAAGCTGCAAAATTCCTGTTGCTTGGCTGTGTGCGTGAGGGAAGACCCAAAAATCCAGCGGCCCTTACAGGGGTAGCGCTACACATGATTTCTCTGCCCCTTACCAATGCTGGCCCTGTTCACATTAAAGTGGACCTTCACCCATAAAATAAACCAACTCTGATCTATCTCCACCCCTTTTCCTCTTACATAACTGTAGATAGTTTATTTATGTTTGGAAATTAAATATACATTGTATTTTTTTTCTTTTTAATAGTGGTGAGGCCTGCCACTTCCTGATTCCCCACCTAGGCAAGGATGACAAAGGGTTAAGCCTTGTGCTGTCTCTGGAGATGTCATATCATATATCCCAGTAGCCAGTGTTTCACTGAGGGATAAGGTATAGGGTGACCACGTGTCCCGGATTGCCCGGGACAGTCCCGCATTTTGCAGGTCTGTCCTGGGCACCTTCATTCCAGGACAATACAGTGTCCCAGAATGAAACTGACACAGCCATCCCCCGGGCCAATCTTATGCCCCCAAAAAAGGCCGCCACATCACCGCTTTACTCACTGAAAGTACTTGTCCTGGCCGGGAATACCTGGAGGAGCACAATTCTGCCCCCTGCTTGTGATTGGAGAAATCATAAATCCCGCCACTTGTGTCCAATCACTGTGCTGTGAATCGTTACAGCACAAGCTGATTTTTGGGAAGGGAGGGTGTCCCTGAATGGTAGTTTGGAAATGTGGTCACCCTAATAAGGTATCACATGGCAATTTCTCCAGGGGCCCAGAGTGGAATTAGTTCTGCTTTAAGATAATGGAATGATACATGATACACATGGACATTTCCTGTACCCGAAGGAAATTCAATATTATCTGGAATTATAATTGTCGTATTTTGATAAAATAAAATCTACAAGAAGATCTTTAAAGGGTAGCTCCACTTCTTATGGAAAAACATGTAACCCCAAAAAATGATATAGCATATACAATTGCTATGTATGCCATGTTGTAATTTAAAGCGATTGTAAAGGTAGTTTTTTTTTAATCTTAATGCATTCTAAGAGGGGGCGGGGCCTAGCCGGGGCTCCGTATCTGAATGGACACATGGAGCTGGGGGTCGGCTCGGGTGCCCCCAAAGCAAGCTGTTTGCTGTGGGGGGAACTCATCAGGGAGGAGGGGCCAGGAGAGCCGAAGAGGGACCAGAGAAGAGGAGGATCCGGGCTGCTCTGTGCAAAACCACTACACAGAGCAGGTAAGTATAACATGTTTGTTGTTTTTTAGGAAGAAAAAAAATGAGACTTTTGTATCAGTTTAATGTTATTAAAAATTACCTTTCCTTTCCAATCTGCCTCACTGTAATTGTCTGTAAAAATCCAATACAATGTGACAACCTGGAGACCGTCTGTATACTCCTGGTGTACAGAATGCCTCCAAAAATGTAATTTACTGTGTGATTGGTCCACTGATTTTCTCAGATCTCTGCACTGATACAATTCAGATTTTAGGCACCCCCTCCAATATAATTGTGAGTTTTGGTGAGATAATCCCCAAGGCAGTGGCCACTGGTGCAAACTAATGCTAGCCCCCCCGGATGCACGATCACAGTAACAAAAGGCAGGAATTTGCTATAAGGTTTCTTAAAATCTCTCCAATATACATTAATCCCTTCACACTGGTGGTACGCATACATGAGGCCTCTCGTCTTATATTCATACAAGAATAGAGTGCACTCCCGGAACAGTTACTGGCGGCTAACAGAAAGTCTCTACTTGCTATTGGGAGCTTTCGGATCATGTGACCGATGGGATAGCCAATTATGGTGGTCACATGATCAGAACCCCCGCCCCGCCTCCCGGCATCAGAAACCTCTTAAAGGGCTGGGAGGCACTGGCGTTAAGGGGTTAATCACCCAGGGTGGTTTGTCTTTTTCAGCAAAAGAGAAGTTCTGCTGTAAGATGTCTGTCAAGTACTATCTCTTGCCTAGGGGTATCCTTGGGGTCCCTGTGCAAAAAACAGGTGGAGTTCTGTGCTAACATAGGTCAGCACTTACTAAAAACTAAAAACATTTCCAGGAACAAAATCTACGGTAATCTAAAAATCAGAGACTGCTGGCAAATATAGGAGCAGGATTTATTGCATTGGCTCCATTGCAATCACTCGGCTCTTTGCATTCATACTGCCTGCACAGGTAAGAAAATAAAAAGGACCTGATTGTTTTTTTGTTTTTTTTTAAATGTTCATTCATGTCTATGGGCATTTTTTATGACAGAAGGCAGGCCAGCATTGTAAAATAACAGTTACACAGCTAAGTTAATACACATTTTACTAGGTATTTCCTGCAAAATGGGGTGCCTGTGCTATTCATATGCTGCACTCTTGGCCCTACTTGTTCAGTTCTGTCTTCCACTGCTATAATAATGATCTATTGCTGTATTTGAAGCCATGTCTGGGTTTCCTGTTGTAACGTGATAAATAATTCACAATTCCAATAAACACAAAGGGAATATTTACACTGTAAAACATGGACAAAAGAGTTTGGCTGTTAAAGCCAGGCTTCGCCGTCTGTAATATATTGCTACAGACACTGTAACAGGCATTAAATCAAAGACTGAGGCTTGCAACCCAAAGAAAATAAATTGCTAAACCCCATACTGCCCACTTGTATCAGTGCTTGTGTTGGACATAAACTAATTTAAACGAGGGTCTTAGATAAGGGACATGTGATTTACAAGGCCTGGCGTTCCATAAGGTCACATTCGCTTACAGCAGAATTGTTCTTTCTGGCACACAGTGGTAGGAGAACAGCTGACAGAGGCTGTAATATCAGCAGAGACATGATAGAGATATATACACGTTCCATGACATCCCGCAACAGGACTTCTAAAAGCAGAAATTCATCATCCCATTTAGTTTCTGCTTTAGTAATGCAATTCATCATTGGAAAGTCACCTTCACCAGATTGCATCAACAGTCAAAGCATACACATAATATAAAAGCAGCACATCTTTTATGACTACTTTGTGCTATAGATTATCAAAAGGGGGGGGGGGGAGGGGGTCTTTAAAAAAAAAAAAAAATAATTCAAGGAGTAATAATCAGTAAGTCAACAAATAAAAAGAAAATGAAGAGCCTGTAGTAGTAGTAGGGCACAGGGGCAGCCCGCCCATTACGGGCGCAAGGGCACCGTCCCCTCTATCAACGCCACATGGCCGTCTATTCCTGCGTCCAGCCACTTTCAGGATGCCGGGTGCATGAATT
The DNA here is from genome assembly GCA_029206835.1 of Rana muscosa. NCBI lineage: Eukaryota > Metazoa > Chordata > Amphibia > Anura > Ranidae > Rana > Rana muscosa. Next base: position 132,974,651 of record CM055117.1, on the reverse strand, counting down.
ACAGGTTACAGCGGCAGGGGTGTTTTTTTTTTAAAGCACCTGATTAGAGCCATAGGCTCTAATAGGCTTCGAAATAGGGTGGACTCGGAGCGCAGAGCATTGCGCCATGTGCCCACCCAGGTGTGTTAGAAAAGCAAATTAATAATCCCTTTTCTAAAACTGAATCGCTTCTCTGCCAATCAGGAAGCGCGGGTCTGATACCTGTTTCCCGATTGGCTGAAAGGTCAGGCGATCCTATTGGTCGCCTAGGAGGAGGAGGAGGAGGATGAACGGCTGAAGCTGCAGTGATCCACACCAGGGGAGGAGGAGAGGAAGAAAATTGCCACTTGCCAGGACTCCTAAATGGGGTAAGTGCAAGGCTTTGATATCCAGACAGTCCTCCTGGGGGGGAGGTTGCTGCCGCCGACCGGCCGGGGGGAGGGGTTGGCTGTTTGCTGCCCCCCCAAAATAAAAAACCACCAGCCGCCACTGGTAGGGCACAAAGTAGGAATAGAAAAGAAATAGAAAAGAGCATACAAAGTTGTAGGAATAAGGGAAGCAAGGTGCAGGTACATAAAAAAAAAGAAGGTCTTCAAAGTCTAAGAAAGGGTTCAAACTACGAGCAGGAAAAACCCTAGGCAGTGATCACTCCTGGGGTGAGGGATGGTGCCTTGCATGTTTACAATTCAAGGCACTCTTTCCCCTTTCTTTTTCTAAACTTTAACCACTTAAGCCCCGGACCATTTGGTAGCTAAAGGACCAGAGGTGAATTCAGAATTTTGCACTGCGCTGCTTTAACTGTAAATTGTGCGGACATGCAATGTTGTACCCAAACAAAATTTGCGTCCTTTTCTTCCCACAAATAGAGCTTTCTTTTAATGGTATTTGATTGCCTCTGCGATTTTTATTTTTTGCGATATAAACGGAAAAAGACCGAAAATTTTGAAAAAAAATGATATTTTCTACTTTTTGTTATAAGAAAAATCGAATAAACTCAATTTTAGTCATACATTTAGGCCAAAATGTATTCAGCCACATGTCTTTAGTAAAAAAAACGTCAATAAGTGTATATTTATCGGTTTGCGCAAAAGTTATAGCGTTTACAAACTAGGGTACATTTTCTGGAATTTACACAGCTTTTAATTTATGACTGCCTATCTCATTTCTTGAGGTGCTAAAATGGCAGGGCAGTACAAAACCCCCCCAAATGACCCCATTTTGGAAAGTAGACACCCCAAGGAAATTGCTGAGAGGCATGTTGAGCCCATTGAATATTTTTTTTTTGTCCCAAGTGATTGAATAATGACAAAAAAAAAAAAATACAAAAAGTTGTCACTAAATGATATATTGCTCACACATGCCATGGTTATATGTGGAATTGCACCCGAAAATACATTCTGCTGCTTCTCCTGAGTACGGGAATACCACATGTGTGGGACTTTTTAGGAGCCTAGCCACGTACGGGACCCCGGAAACCAAGCACCGCCTTCAGGATTTCTAAGGGCGCAAATTTTTGATTTCACTCCTCACTACCTATCACAGTTTTGAAGGCCATAAAATGCCAAAATAGCACAAAACCCCCCCAAATGACCCCATTTTAGAAAGTAGACACCCCAAGGAAATTGCTGAGAGGCCTGTTGAGCCCATTGAATATTTTTTTTTTGTCCCAAGTGATTGAATAATGACAAAAAAAAATAAAAAATCACAAAAAGTTGTCACTAAATGATATATTGCTCACACATGCCATGGTTATATGTGGAATTGCACTCCAAAATACATTCTGCTGCTTCTCCTGAGTACGGGGATACCACATGTGTGGGACTTTTTAGGAGCCTAGCCGCGTACGGGACCCCGAAAACCAAGCACCGCCTTCAGGATTTCTAGACACAAATTTTTGATTTCACTCCTCACTACCTATCACAGTTTCGAAGGCCATAAAATGCCAAAATAGCACAAAACCCCCCCAAATGACCCCATTTTGGAAAGTAGACACCCCAAGCTGTTTGCTGAGAGGCATGGTGAGTATTTTACAGCTCTCATTTGTTTTTGAAAATGAAAAAATAATTTTTTTCTTTTTCTTTTTTTTTTTTTCAATTTTCAAAACTTTGTGACAAAAAGCGAGATCTGCAAAATACTCACAATACCTCTCAGCAAATAGCTTGGGGTGTCTACTTTTGTGCCATCTGGGCATTCCATGGCCTCCGAAACTGTGATAGGCAGTGAGAAGTGAAATCAAAAATTTACACCCTTAGAAAGCCTGAAGGCGGTGATTGGTTTTTGGGGTCCCGTACGCGGCTAGGCTCCCAAAAAGTCTCACACATGTGGTATCCCCGTACTCAGGAGAAGCAACAGAATGTATTTTGGGGTGTAATTCCACATATGCTCATGGCATGTTTGAGCAATATATCATTTAGTGACAACTTTGTGCAAAAAAAAAAAAAAAAAAATTTCTTTTTTCCGCAACTTGTGTCAACATATAAAATATTCCATGGACTCGACATGCCTCTCAGTATATAGCTTGGGGTGTCTACTTTCCAAAATGGGGTCATTTGGGGGGGGTTTTGAACTGTTCTGGCATTTTATACACAACATTAGGAAGCTTACATCCACTCTTCTAACCACTTGAAGACAAAGCCCTTTCTGACACTTTTTGTTTACATGAAAACATATTTTTTTTTGCAGGAAAATTATGTTGAACCCCCAAACATTATACAATTTTTAAAGCAAAGGCCCTACAGAATAAAATGGTGGGTGTTGCATTTTTTTTTCTACACAGTATTTGCGCAGCGATTTTTCAAACGCATTTTTTGGGGAAAAAATACACTTTTTTTATTTTAATGCACTAAAACACACTATATTGCCCAAATGTTTGATGAAATAAAAAAGATGATCTTAGGCCGAGTACATAGATACCAAACACGACATGCTTTAAAATTTCGCACAAACGCGCATTGGCGACAAACTACATATATTTTTAAAAGCCTTTAAAAGCCTTTACAGGTTGCCCCGTTAGATTTACAGAGGAGGTCTACTGCTAAAATTACTGCCCTCGATCTGACCTTCGCGGTGATACCTCACATGCATGGTGCAATTGCTGTTTACATATGATGCCAGACCGACGCTTGCGTTCGCCATTGGGCAAGAGCAGGGCAGGACAGGGGTGCTTTTTTTTTTCTTTTTTTTTTTTATTATTAATTTTGCTTTTTTATTTTATTTTTAAATTGTTCCTTCCATGTTTTTTTTTTTTTAATCATTTTTATTGTTATCTCAGGGAATGTAAATATCCCCTATGATAGTAATAGGTAGTGACAGGTACTCTTTTTTTGAAAAAACTGGGGTCTAGACCCTAGATCTTTCCTCTGCCCTCAAAGCATCTGACCACACTAAGATCAGTGTGATAAAATGCTTTCCCAATTTCCCAATGGCGCTTTTTATATCCGGGGGGGGGGGGGAATTCCCTCCCACTGCTTGTAAAAGCAGTCCAGAGGCTAATTAGCCACTAGGGTTGCTTTTACATTAAAGCCGGCCGCTGGCTGAAAAGAATGATACCAAGATGATACCTAAACCCGCAGGCATCAATCTGGTATAACCATTCAAAGTCCAGCAACATACCAGTACGTTGCTGGTCCTTGTTGGACATGTATTGTAATCTTTTTTTTTCATGCAGCCAGGTGGCTGAACGAAAAAAGAGATTGATCGGTGGGTATTCCCACCATTAGAATACCGCCCTTCATCCACCCACTTCTAATGATGGGCATACATGCACCATTTATATATGCCGAAGCATGGAGGCATCCTCCCGGAAAAAAGTTATGCCGCACACACATGGTCGGACTTTTCCACGGGCAAGCCTCCGTCGGAATTTCGACCGTATGTACGCGGCATTAGGAGCAAAATCGCTCCTCCGCCCCTGCTGCCCCAATGCTTCGGCATATTTGCTTCTTTTTTTTTTAAACTGTGGTGGTGAAATCACCTCCTACAGCACTGGAGTCGCAGGGATCAGGCCTGTCTCTGCGAACGCTGCAGTTATGTGTGTTGTGTTTTGTAAGTGACAGTGATCGATCGATACTGCACTTGGGTGGCCTGGGCTGGACGGAGGGGCAAAACGCAGGTGCTAGCAGGTATCTGGGCTGATCCCGCTAACACTGCGTTTTTGGGAACCCTAAACTGCTGGGGACGCTAGTATAGATCTGATCAGATCAGATATTGATCTGTTCAGATACTATACCACTAAGGGAGGTGTATGCTTCACGCGTGGGTGTTAGCGTTACTGGCACTAACCTGACGCTGCCTGGGGTGTGACACAGACCCTCTCTGACGCTAAAACCTAATTGATATCACCCGCCGGGCGATCAGGGGGTTAAACCTTTATTGGGTTATATACGGCGGGTGCCCTGACACTATAAAAAGCAAACTAACTAACCAGCGTCACCCGTAACACTTATATGATGATTACTGGTGAAAGGGTTAACTAGGGGCAATTAGGGGGTTAAAACCTTTATTAGATAATATATGGGGGTACCTGACGCTATAAAAACCTGCGGCGAACCTAAAAAAAATTACTGGCTACCGATCTGCATCACCGACGCTAAGACATCGATCAGAAAAATGATCGCTTAGCGACAGTGGTGATAGGGGGTGAAAGGGTTACCTGGGGGGCGATCAAGGGGGTAAACCTTTATTAGATAATTTATGGGGGGTACCCGAGGCTATAAAAACCTGCGGCGAACCTAAAAAAATTACTGGGTACCGATCTGCATCACCGACGCCAAGACAGCGATCAGAAAAATGATCGCTTAGTGACAGTGGTGATAGGGGGTGAAAGGGTTACCTGGGGGGCGATCAAGGGGGTTAAACCTTTATTAGATAATTTATGGGGGTACCCGACGCTATAAAAACCTGCGGCGAACCTAAAAAAAAAATACTGGCTACCGATCAGCATCACCGACGCTAAGACATCGATCAGAAAAACGATCGCTTAGTGACAGTGGTGATAGGGGTGAAAGGGTTACCTGGGGGGCGATCAAGGGGGTTAAACCTTTATTAGATAATTTATGGGGGTACCCGACGCTATAAAAACCTGCGGCGAACCTAAAAAAAATTACTGGGTACCGATCTGCATCACCGACGCCAAGACAGCGATCAGAAAAATGATCGCCAAGCGACGGCGGTGCTAGGGGGTGAAAGGGTTATCTGGGGGTGATCAAGGGGTTAAACCTTTATTAGGGGGGGTTAGGGGGCTACACTGGACCTAAAACTAAATGTAGTGACACTTTTACAGTCACAAATGTCACTGATTGCAGTGATCAGTAAATAAATGGTCACTGCAATCAGTGACACTGTGACTGGGGGCTGGGGGGTGATCTGGGGGGGCCTGGGGGGGCGATTTATGTGCCTATGTGTGCTGGTGTTAGTGTAGTGTTAGTGCACTGACCTGTGTGTCTTCTCTTGTACGACGCTCGGTATATGTGAGCGCCGCACAGGAGATGACATCACTTCCTCCTGCTTTCTCTATCTGTGTAAACAGTACACAGACAGAGGGGGCATTTCTATTCGCCGGGAGCGATCGCGGGGGGGTGGTCGGAATCGAACGGCCGCCCTCCCAGACGAATTCCGACCGCTCACTGTACAGAAGGGGGGTCCGATCGGACCCCCCAACTGTACAAAGGCAATCACGTATGCTCTACGTGATTGTGCCTGTCAGTGCCATTGTGCCGACGTATATATACAGTGAGCGGTCGTTAAGTGGTTAATGGAATATCACAAAGTGGCATGGCAACTTATCTTGATAGGATGAATATATGGTCCACAATAACATGGTGGATTGTCTCAGTCTTGTTAGGAGAAGCACATATCTACAAAAACATATGGGAACGTCGGCACAAGAGGCCCCTGAGGCAGTCCTAATGGATGAAATCCGTAGGCCGGAGGCTATGCACTTACTTGCGTTACATATGCGATTCGGACATTCGCGAAGCTGCGAGTCGGGCGAATTGCTTTTTATATGACGTCATCCGTCGCTCCGTGCAGTGCTCTGCCTCTCCAGGAGAAACACAGAGGCAGAGCCTGCATGGTGGATAAAGCCCCCTCCCCTTCACTGAAGCAGAAAGTCAGCTGATGAGCTGACAGCCAGTACAGTGCAGGGGGAGGAGTTTAAGGAGACCCGATATGAGGAGAGGCTTCACTGGAGACACCGGAAGGGGGAAAACAAACTTTGCAGCATGGAGGAGGAGGAAACGACTGACACTAATAGCAGGTGAGTGCCAGTGTCACTGATCCCATCTTTCCTCTAGCATCATGCCTCTGATCCCACCATGCCTCTGATCCCACCATGCCAGTCTGATCCCCCCATGCCTTTGATCCCACCATGCCTCTGCCTCTGATCCCACCATGCCAGTCTGATCCCACCTTGCCTCTGATCCTACTATCCCATTATACCTCTGATCCCACCATCCCAGTCTGATCCCACCATGCCTCTGATTCCACCATGCCAGTCTGCCAGTCTGATCCCACCATGCCTCTGATCCCACCATCCAACTGTGCCTCTGATCCAACCATGCCAGTCTGATCCCACCATGCCAGTTTGATCCCACCATGCCTCTGCCTGTTATCCCACCATGCCAGTCTGATCCCACCATGCCAGTCTGATCCCACCATGCCAGTCTGATCCCACCATGCCAGTCTGATCCCACCATGCCATTATACCTCTGATCCCACCATCCCAGTCTGATCCCACCATGCCTCTGATTCCACCATGCCAGTCTGATCCCACCATGCCTCTGATCCCACCATCCAACTGTGCCTCTGATCCCACCATGCCAGTCTGATCCCACCATGCCAGTCTGATCCCACCATGCCAGTTTGATCCCACCATGCCAGTCTGATCCCACCATGCCTCTGCCTCTTATCCCACCATGCCAGTCTGATCCCACCATGCCTCTGATCCCACCATACCAGTCTGATCCCACCATGCCTCTGATCCCACTATGCCAGTCTGATCCCACCTTGCCTCTGATCCTACCATCCCATTATGCCTCTGATCCCACCATGCCTCTGATCCCACCATCCCAGTCTGATCCCACCATGCCTCTGATCCCACCATGCCAGTCTGATCCCACCATGCCTCTGATCCCACCATGCCTCTGATTCCACCATGCCAGTCTGCCCAGTCTGCCAGTCTGATCCCACCATGCCTCTGATTCCACCATGCCAGTCTGATCCCACCATGCCTTTGATCCCACCATCCCAGTCTGATCCCACCATCCAACTGTGCCTCTAATCCCACCATCCCAGTCTGATCCCACCATGCCTCTGATCCCACCATGCCTCTGATCCGACCATGCCTCTGATCCGACCATGCCTCTGATCCCACCATGCCTCTGATCCCACCATGCCTCTGATCCCACCATGCCTCTGATTCCACCATGCCAGTCTGCCCAGTCTGCCAGTCTGATCCCACCATGCCTCTGATTCCACCATGCCAGTCTGATCCCACCATGCCTTTGATCCCACCATCCCAGTCTGATCCCACCATCCAACTGTGCCTCTAATCCCACCATCCCAGTCTGATCCCACCATGCCTCTGATCCCACCATGCCTCTGATCCGACCATGCCTCTGATCCGACCATGCCTCTGATCCCACCATGCCTCTGATCCCACCATGCCTCTGATCCCACCATGCCTCTGATCCCACCATGCCTCTGATCCCACCATCCCTCTGCCTCTGATCCAACCATGCCGCTGCCTCTGATCCAACCATGCCGCTGCCTCTGATCCAACCATGCCGCTGCCTCTGATCCAACCATGCCACTGGAGCAAAATTTTGTTTTTCTGAATTTTTGGATAAAAAGTTTTTAACCATGTGCAGTAATCGTGATGCATCGCGGAATCAAATTGAATCATGGACAAGATAATCGTAATCGAATCGTGAGACCAGTGAAGATGCGCACCCCTACTGTTGATACAGCTTTTACTGGTTTGCAATCCTATAGGAAGGAACAAGAGAGGAGAGGCGGTTCTGGCTATCAAGGGCTGTGGCTTGGCTGGCAAGGAGGGTGAGAGCTGCTCCGAGTGATCAGGCTGTATTAGCTGCACACTTTGCAGCCCATATTTTTGCTGAGTGTTGAATCCACTGTGTGCGATGTGGCTATACACTGGACGAGTTGATCTCAACTAAAGGAGGTGGTGGACAACAATGTATTTTTTTATTCCTTGCACATTGATGAATTACACTTCGGAGACTTTTTTTGCATCACGCTATTGCATTATCGCTATTCTCATCAGTTGCACTTCTTATACGGCCACAAGAGCTGAAGCTTTTGGGTTTATGCTATTTCCCTGGCTGTGTCATTAAGACATTTGCTTTTAGATGTTTTTTTGATTTGTATTGATCAGTACTTACGCTTTGTAAATTTCAAGCATATGACTTAGTGGTTTTCTCAAGGTTTGTATATCTGTATATATATTTTGAGAAGGAGTTCAGCACAGTGAGGGAGGAGCAGAGAGCAGAGCAAAGCAGAGTGTTATTGTGCTTTGAATGGATTCGTACATTCGTAACTTTTTTCGTAACAAATTATGCCGAAGACATTCGGGCATTCGCTATTTGCGATATAAATTATTTCGAATTCGGTTTTATTCGTAATTGCTTTGTTTGGAAATTCGAATGCTTCTGAACATCCGAAAGTTGCTAAATTCGTACGCATTTCAATTCGTTACGAAACAAATTGCACAAGCCTAATGTTTATAATTCGGTTGTCTGTTTCATTGTCTACTGCATTTTATGGATGGTTCATACCCTTCCAGACCACCTATAGCTGTGAAATGTGGACATCCATTTATATGACCAAATCAGACTATCTACCCCTAAGAAGACAAAGTTTAAGCCACCTTGATCCCAACAAGTGCATGCAGCTTTAGTTTCTGATAAGTGAAACCAAGGTGACTGCATTTTGAATTCTCCAGTCTAAGAAGATTCACAGCCAGATAAGATCTATTCTCTATGAAAAGTACAGTGCAGCCAACACAGATCAATACTTTCAGGTTTTCATTAAGGCATCAAATATATAGTACAGTCCTTCCCTGAATGTAAAACACAGATACAGAGAATGTTAAAGAATAATAGGGTCATCCATTGTGTTCATATAGCATATTTATGTGTTTATTCTCAGGAGCAGCGTGTTTTCAGCCAGAAATATGCACATTTCTTAAGGGCTTGTCCACAGTATTTCCCCCAAGCTTTATAGAGGAATGTTTGATGCCTCTAAAGTACCTAAAATAACTATCTACATGACTAAAACCGACTCCTTTTAAAATGAAAAGAGAAATTTGCCAAATTCAAAGAACTGGCTATCAAAGAAACATAAAAGCTGAACCGTAGGCAAATATTAAAACCACCATTTAATCCACTAATGTATTATTTAAAAAAATAAATCACAATTTTTAACTACAGCTTGAATAAATACCTGTATCTGTCTTTGTTTTAGCTTTCTGTAAGCAGCAGACCAGGAGAGGGAATGCCCTTCAAGATAATCTTTTCTTCAAAGGGAAATTCCACATTAATGGAGATCAAAGGTTCTGCAGGACTAAGGACATATGAAAAATTGAATCTTTAGATAAATGTTTCTTCTCCTCAGCACGTTCCTTTTTAGCATACTTCTGCATGCAATGTACCAGATTGGCTTCCAGTGCTACCCCTGAATTAGTATTCAAAGGGGTTGTAAACCTTCGTGTTTTTTCACCACCCCCCCCCCCCCGTTTTACTTACCTGAGCACCGAATTTCCGTGGGCGCGTTCCCCCGTCGCTCTCTCCACAGCTTTTCAGCTCTTCATTGGATAGATTGATAGCAGTGCAGCCATTGGCTCCCGCTGCTGTCAATCAAATCCAATGATGTGGGCGCCGAGGGGCGGGGCCGAGTCATAACTCAGCGGCTATGGACGCAGAATGTATGACACAGGAGCGCGCCCACCAGGTAACCCCCTCGGGAGAGAGCTTCCCAGAGGGGGTTATCTAATGCAGGGAGGAGTCGAGAGAGCCCCGAGGGACCGGGGCCACTCTGTGCAAAACGAACTGCACAGTGGAGGTAAGTATGACATGTTTGTTTTTGTTTTTTTACACTGAACCTTTAGAGCCCATTCACACAGGGACGATTTTGGATCCGACTTCAGGTTGCCCCTAGTCGCGCTGTATGAGAAAATCAATGTAAGTGAATGGAGCCATCTTAATGTACACTACTGCAGTCGCTCCGACTTCAAAAAAGGTTCCTGTACTACTTCAATCCGACTTCTAGGTGACTGCTAGGCGACTTGTACCCATTGATTTCAATGGAAGTCGCCTCAGAAGTCGGATCACTGTCTTAACAGAAGCAACTTTCCAGGAAGAGAACATACATTTCTCAGGCAAACCCCTCCCTCCCACAGAGCTGATTCTTGTTTGATTGGCCACTGGAAAGCCTCCTTTCCTGGAGGCAACTTCAGTCGTTTTGTAAGTCGCCCCAAGTTGCGCTGAAGTCGCCCCAAGTCGCGCTGTGATTCAAACTCAAGTCGTGTCCAAGTTGCCTCTCAAAGTCGCGCTGGAAGTCGTGTTGCCCCTGTGTGAATGGGGTCTTAGTGTCATTTTAAAGAGGAACTTCAGTTCCTGTAGCTGCTGACTATTAAAAACCAGGTATTTACAAGTGCCTGGGGGGGGGGGGGGCAGCACTGTCTTCCTACAGCCGGATCTTCTTACCGCTGCAGGTCAGAGACCATAGGCAGAACCATAGCCGGCTCAACACTGCGACCTTGCGAGGTGCTTTGTGGATGGCCCTGCAGACTTCTGGGACATGTGACGTGTCTATGGAGGCTGAGGGAGGGAAGGGGAGGGGGCAGGACAAGAGAAACCATCCTTGCCTAGGCAAGGATTGAGGAAGTGAGAGCAGGTACTTATAAAAGTCGGTAACTGCTCCCCACTTTCCCCTATAAAAAAAAACTGTAACTCAGTTACAGGCTGGGTGGAGGGAGCAAACCAGTGGCCCACTTTAACATTACAAACTGTTCTGCCATCATACATCTGTCGAGACCTCAGGCCGTATACTACATATACTATGTATGCTCTTTTTGTTAGGTTCATATGATAAAAGTTCATCAGTTGCAAGAGAAAGACCCTTTTCTGGCTTTTTTACATTTATTTTCACCTGGTAATTCTGTGAATAACACACTTTCTGTCCATAAATGGCTACACTCACTCACTCCACTGTTTCTATGGAGAGAGCCATGGTTGCCACCCAGACTGCGCTTGAAACATGACTTACTCTGTTCCTCCTAAATATGTGTTGGGGGTGGGGGGAGTAAGTAGTTGACAAAAGAAAGATAATATTGTTTGTGATTTCAGTCCAGTTTACGGAAAGTAATAAGGATACGTTTCAGGCAAGATCAACAGGTATTATTTGTAATTGCTAAAAATGTCCTTAGTCTAAAAAAAATAAAACTAAGGACTGGCAAGCTAAACTATAGTAGTATTATTATTATTATTATTATTATTATTATTATTTTGTTGTTCTTTGGTTAAAATATAGCTTAGCCTTTTTTAACCACCTGCTTTACTGCAAGAGAATGAAGGTTTTAGATTACGGTGACCAGATTTTTAAGATTATATCCGGGGACATTTCTTTTTTTTTTTATTGGCAAATGGTAAACCATTTTATAAGTTGACTCATCCGATTCCTATACTAACCTACCTGACCACTACATTCGCCTACCTGATCCTTTCACTGACCTACCCGATTCCTATACTGACCTACCTGACCACTACATTTGCCTACTGATCCTTACACTGACCTACCCGATTCCTATACTGACCTACCTGATCCCTACATTGGCCTACCTGATCCCTACATTGGCCTACCTGATCCCTACATTGGCCTACCTGATGCCTACATTGGCCTACCTCATCCCTACATTGGCCTACCTGATCCCTACATTGGCCTACCTGATCCCTACACTGGCCTACCTGATTCCTATACTGGCCTACCTGACCACTACATTGGCCTACCTGATCCCTACACTGACCTACCTGACCACTACACTGGCCTACCTGATCCCTACACTGGCCTACCTGATTCCTATACTGACCTACCTGACCACTACATTGACAACACAAGGGGTTAACCAAGCGCACTCCAGATACAGGTAGGTGAATAGACTAAGATAGAGACAGAGGGAAAATGACAAAATGATATGAGGAATGATAGACGTTTGTAGTCCATAACATATAAGTCCATAAGTTTCTACGACATAGCTCATCCGCAGAGAAGGCTGCCAGCTGACAGATAGAAGAGATCTGAAATAGCACAAAGGGAAACACAAAGCAGCGCCTACTGAGCGTAGCAGTCAATGTAAATTTATTGGAATTAAAAACAGATGCAAGTAAACACTCACAAACGAATAAATGGGGAAAGCTTATCTGGATGAGAGTACAAATCGTCCGCTCTTCCCAGGAAGGAGGTGCTGTATTTCCGGATGCTGGGGAGAGATGATATCTCTAGGTGTCCTCGGCGTTGAGCGGAACCACACGTTCACAACAGCGGTGACGGGGAACAGCTTCCCTGGAACATAGCAGTAACGATCACTTCCTTGTCATGGGGTCAGCGGGAGGGTGCGCGCGTTCGAAGCATGCGTGCTTCTTCATCAGGCTCACTGGGGGCCATATTCGATGTGGGCTATTAGTACTAATCAGGAGCTACCTGATAGGCTGCCTACTATCACCATGGAAACCGGAAATGAACTGCGGCCACTAGATGGTATATCCTAGCGCTGACAATAGTCATTAAAGAGTTTATGAAATAGATAAGAGAAATATATAAAAAAGAAGGGGACATATGTAATATAAAAAGAAGTGATCCCATATGGACCAACAATCATGAAAAGGACCTAAAAATTCCTAAAAGGATTTATATATAATATATATAAAAAATATACATATATATATATATATATATAAATATATATAAAATATGATATCCTAATAGCCAAAAAAGTGATATCTGAACATTATTACACGATAAAATTATTATATAAAAATTTTTTTGGAAGAGATTATATAAAAAACGATATAAAATATATGCAGAGGGATGGAGAGTGTACTACCAAAAACTGTTGATATCAAAATACCCATAATAGCTATATAAACTCTCAAGAACATAAACGCATGCGCACAGGGTGATATCCCCACATCCATGCGTAACTACATAGGGTGGCAGTGCATGTATGAATCTACACGTGCAATATACATAAACAGACGCACGTATAAATATACACACATACACACCTATTCAAGTCGAATCAATATGAACAAGGGGAATACGTGTCAAACGGAAACCAAATATAGGTATTGAACTCATAACATACTAGAGAGATGAAGAATAAGAATAACAGATGGTAACATAAACATATATATGCACATAACGGTACCAATATATGAAGCCATTATGAACGAATCATTGTAAAATAATATTGATCATTATAAAAGAATATTAATTTTGAGAGCCTCTCGCCTGGGGGCTTAAATGAGGGTATCGAGGGTATAGATCCAATAATTTTCACGCTCACATAATTTCTTATAGCGCTCAGCTTGGGGGAGATGGCTTCTATAACCCAAACACGTAAACCCACAGATGATTGTTGATGGAACTCTTTGAAATGTCTTGCTACACTATATTTATCGAGACCTTTCTCAACAAAATTGCGGTGTTCTCCAAACCTTTTTCGGAGGGTGCGAATAGTGCGGCCTACATAAAATAGGCCACACGGACACGTCAGGCAATACACCACATACTCAGAAGAGCATGTATAGAAATCGGGTATGGTGTATTGCTTACCTTTACACGTAAACTCTTTCTGTCTATGAGTGACATGTTTACACGTGAGGCACAATGCCTTCCTGCACTGATACATACCCTTCCGATTGAAGAATGTCAAGGAAGCGCTAGCAGACGGCCCTGGGGGTTTGATTTTACTAGGGGCTATATGGGCCTTGATGTTTTTGGCCTTTCTATAACTTACTATGGGACGGTCTGTAAGTGTAGATTTTAAATGGGGGTCCTCCCTCAATCTAGACCAGTGTTTAGCCAAAATCCGTTCCATCTTCCTGAATTGACTATGAAATTGGGTAACGAAACGGACTGGTTGGATACTGTCTTCTGTACTTATAACTCTATTCTTCCTCACGTCAGCATTAAGATAATGTAGATAGGCTCCCTCCACTAACTCATCTGGGTAGCCCTTCTCCAAAAATTTGGTTTTTAGCATCGAGCCATGAGAGATATAATCCTGTGACCGGGTACAATTGTGTCTCAGTCTACAGAACTGGCTCTTGGGTATATTCTTCACCCATCGAGGGTGATGACAACTATCATAATGTAGAAAGGAATTGCCAGCAGTGGGCTTGGTGTAATTCTGTGCACAGATCACATGGTCATCATGGAAGAGCTCAAGATCCAAGAAGGCCAGAGTGTTCTCATTTGTCACAGCAGTAAAAGACAGACCCATGTGGTTGGAATTACAAAATTCTAGGAACCCTGGGATTAGTGTATCAGGCCCATCCCAGATTATGACCACGTCATCTATATAGCGGCCATAAAATACTAGATGGGAAGCATAAGGGTTGTTTTGCCAGATGTTTAAGTGTTCCCAATAACCCATCGTGAGGTTAGCATAGCTGGGGGCGAAATTAGCCCCCATAGCTGTTCCCTGGATTTGAATGTAGAATTGGCCATTGGCTTCAAAATAATTGTGATTAAGGCAATATTCTAACATTTCTAGTAAAAAATTGATCTGTCTGGTATTAAGTACTGGGTCCTCATTAAGAAAGTACTGTGTGGCATGTATGCCTACTTTGTGAGGGATAGACGTGTAGAGGGACACTACATCAAGCGAGACCCAACGATAGGAAGGTTCCCATCGATATTGTTGTAGTGTTTCAAGCAATGTTATACCATCTTTAATATATGAAGGGAGGTTGTTGACCAAGGGCTGTAAAAAATGGTCAATATATATGGAAAAGTAACTGGTAACACTTTCCATAGCTGCTACAATAGGTCTCCTCGGTGGATTGGCTAGATCTTTATGAACTTTGGGGAGATGATAAAAGTAAGGTCTCTTATAGAAGTCATGAAGGAGAAATGCGACCTCTGTTTTGGTGACTAATCCCTCAGTTTTGGCTTTATTGACAAGGTCGTGTGCTTCCTTGGCAAACATGGGTAGTGGGTCACAGGTAAGCCTTAGATATGTTGTACTATCGGAGAGCAAACGAGCACTCTCCGATTGATAGTCCACGAGGTTTTGGACTACTATCCCTCCCCCCTTGTCGGCTGATCTAATTATGAGTTTTCTATTGTCAGTAAGATTTTTTAGGGCAATGGTCTCGCCTTTGGAGAGATTGGTAGAGGATTTGGTAGAGGATTTGTGTATAGGACATTGTTGGCACATACGTACATTGACTGCTACGCTCAGTAGGCGCTGCTTTGTGTTTCCCTCTGACCACTACATTGGCCTACCTTATCCCTACACTGGCCTACCTGATTCCTATACTGACCTACCTGACCACTACATTGGCCCACCTGATCCCTACACTGACCTACCTGATTCCTATACTGACCTACCTGACCACTACATTGGCCTACCTGATCCCTACACTGGCCTACCTGATTCCTATACTGACCTACCTGATTTTGACTTCCTGCACTACTCACATTCCCCCCCCTCCCTTCGCACACACATGTACAATTTTTAGATCGGTTGATTTTGCTCACCTCTCTATAGCCTCCATGATCATCCTTTGGAGCACCACTCCCCCTCCGCCGATCTCACACACGGGCCACCGACGCCAGAGGGATCATGTGGGAGAGGTTGGACCACAGGAGTCCATGGGCGGGGGAAAGGTGCTGCAGAGCAATGCCTGGTAGTCGGGACATGCCTCATCGTAGATTTAGGGGGCATGATGCACATGGCTGCAACACATCACACTTCTGGGGGCACAGTAATCATTTTGAGCCCCCCCAAATTTTGCGCCCGGGGCGAGAGTACTAGCTGCCCCACCCATACTACACCACTGCAATCCGGTGACAAAACCAGGGACATACTTGGTCCGGGGACAGTGTCCTCAATCCGGGGACTGTCCCCGGAAACAAGGGACGTCTATTTTAGATAGGTCCATGTATACACAGAAAATAACCCTTATAAATGGGAATTTAGAGGCCACCATAGGGGAAGATGTTAGAGATTAGACAATGTTACATAAAATCAAATACAATCTTTATTGGTGCAAACAATTTTAAAATATTGCATAACCATATAGATCACAGTACAGTACTCCCACCTTTGTTAGTCACCAATTTGACAAATGCCATGATTGCGAACATCTAACACATTTCAAAGTATTATTTCTCTTCCCTCTTCAGGGGTGTGTATCATGAGGGGACATGAATTCTGCTTATACTGTATTGTACCAACGCCATAGAAAGCCTTTAATTAAAAACAATGTAAAATCTAATATGTCAAATCTTGTTCTCAATTGCCACCAGGGGTCAGCGGAGTGGAGCCACAGAACTGTGAAACACTGGGGTCACCCAGACACGTGCCCGTAAGCGCAAATAAAAAAAGGCAAATTTTGTCTCCAGTTACTGTGAGCTGCCGATGGTTATGCACTCACATGACAACTCTAGCCACTTCCGGGCCTATTCTGGCACTCCTCTCCTACATGTAAAAATCATCATTTTTTTGCTAGAAAATTACTCAGAATACCCAAATATGTTATATGTTTTTTTTTTCAGACAACCTAGGGAATAAAATGGCTGTCATTGCAACTTTTTATGTCACACGATATTTGCGCAACAATTTTTCAAATGCGTTTTTTTTTTAATGAAAACTGTTTCATGAATTAAATAACAAAACAAAAGTAAAGTTAGCCCAATTTTTTTGTATAATATGAAAGATGATGTTACACCAAGTAAATAGATATCCAACATGTCACGCTTTAAAATTGTGCACACTCGTGGAATGGCGCCAAACTTCGGTATCCTAAAATCTCCAAAGGCAACACTTTAAGATTTTTTACAGGTTACATATTTAGAGTTACAGAGGAGCTCTAGTGCTAGAATTGTTGCTCTCACACTAACGCACGCGGCAATACCTCACGTGTGTGGTTTGAACGGCGTTTACGCTTCTGTGTGTGAGTACACGGGTACAGGGGCGATTAAAATATTTTCTTTTTTTATTGTTTATTTTACACTCTCTTTTAAAAAAAAAAAATGTTTTGATCACTTTTATTTCTATTACAAGGAATGTAAACATCCCTTATAATAGAAATGGTGTGTGACAGGTCCTCTTTATGCTTTATAAGACCCCACATATCTCCTTCATGCTGGAAAGCATCAGATCAAACAATAAATAAAAAAAAATACAGATCTGATGCTTTCCAGCCGAGATTGCCGCTGTGTTGACATCCGCGGCCTGGACAAGACGTCATAACGTTGCACCCGGGCCTCCGACGGTCATAGAGATAACTGGTGACAATCTGGTCACCAGAAATCTCTATGCTCTTCATCCGGATCCTTTCTCGGGGTCCTCGATGGCACGGATGTCCCCTCCCGTCGCCTGTAAGAACGGTCAAGCGGCTGAACTGCCGCTATGATCATTCTTACAGTGCACAGAATCGCCGGCAGAAAATAATGATATCTGAATGATGCCTGCAGCATCGCTAAGTCTTTGGGAGCCGAACAGAAAAAATCAAAAGTGCCCATTTTAAAGGTTTATATGCAAATAATTGGCAATAAAAGGAATATGGGGGTCTGGGTACTGCCCTGGGGGACATGTATTAAAATATATATATATATATATATATATATATATATATATATATATTTTTTTTAAATGATCATCTTTGCAGGAGCAAATAGAGGATTTGTCAAAAACTCTCTCTTGTGTTTATTACTTTTTGCCACTTTTTTGGTGAATGGGTAGGGGTACTATGTACTCATCCACATAGGGGAGGGGTGGGATCTGGGGGGGCCCCCTTTTTAAAGGGGGCTTCCAGATTCCGATAAGCCCTCCGCTCGCAGACCCCGACAACCACAGCCCAGGGTTGTCGGGAAGAGGCCCTTGTCCACATCAACATGGGGACAAGGTGCTTTGGGGTGGGGGCAGAGCTTCCCTGCCCCAAATCATCCTTCGCCCCTGGTTGAGGGCATGTTGCCTGGTATGGTTCAGGTGGGGGCGACGCTCTCTTGTCTTCCCCTTTTCTGACCTGCCAGACTGCATGCCTGGATAAGGGTCTGGTATGGTTTTTGGGGGGTACCCCACATCATTTTTTTTTTTAATCTGCACCCTGATTGGACATAGCTTTGCCCAATCAGAGTGCAGAATGCACTGTGCAGCGCTCAGTGCATTGAAGGGTGTTCTTCGGGGTGAACACCCTGCAACTTCGGGTGTTCAGGGAATGGCCGAACAGGCAAATTTTTGGCCCAAACGAATTCTCCGGCCGAATCGTTCACTCATCCCTAGTCCTGAATAAAAATTCAGGACAGCTAATGGAGGAGTTTTCAACAGGAGACTGAGACTGAGGTATTGTTTAGTCTAGGAGAATTAAATACAAAGCTTTTCTGCAAAAGAGGTAATTATATGTATATTGGTACATAGGAAAGCTGGAATTTAGAAAGAAAAAGGTAAACTTAGTCTAAGTTTGATGGGAAGTTTCTCAATAGCCCCCCCCCCCTCCTGGTGGTGGTCCAGAAAAGCTTCTTCAGCAACAAGACTGGTTGCAAATGGTTCTCCGGCAGGCTGCAGTTAGGCCCCTTTCACACTGGGGCGGTAGCGGTGGTGGTGGTAAAGCGCCGCTATTTTTAACGGCGCTTTACCGCAAATTTTGTGGTGGTATTCGGCCGCTTGTGGGGCAGTTTTACCCCCCCCCCCGCTGTCGGCCGAAAAAGGGTTAAAACCCACTGCACAGTGCCTCTGCAGAGGCGCATTGCCGGCAGTATAGCCGCGGTCTCCCATTGCTTTCAATGGGAAGGAGCGGTGGAGGAGCGGCATACACACCGCTCCTTCACCGCTCCAAAGATGCGGCTAGCAGGACTCTTTTTCCCGTCCTGCTAGCGCACCGCTCCAGTGTGAAAGCCCTCAGGCTTTCACACTGGAGAGACAGCAGCCGCTGTTTCAGGTCGGTTTGCAGGCGCTATTTTTAGCACAATAGCGCCTGCAAACCGCCCCAGTGTGAAAGGGGTCTTAGAGGAAAGTATTTCACAGAAAAATCAGTCAATGTCTTTCCTTAAGGAGGACTGGAGCTCCTTGAATTGTGCAATGTACTCAATATGTTATTCTTTGACCTTGGCTACAGTATAATATGCCTTACAACAGCCTAATTGTATTGTTATTGTGTTAGAATTATTATTTGTTTTGAAGGCATAAATGATATTAGCAAACATGAAATTCTGCAATACGAGGCTTATGGGAAGAAGGCATGAAGAATCTTTTTTTCCCCGTGTTTTAGGAGAGATTTGGGAATACAGAGATAGTTTTCTTTCAGCATATATAATTAGCATAATTCATTTTAAATGAGGGGTTTTGACAGCACTGCTCTCTCAGGTATTTTGTAATTTTATTTGCATTACTAACCAAGTTACCACTGATATTTTGCATGGATTGACATAAATTTACATAGAACCACTCTGTACATAAAGACAAATGGACAAAAATGAAATAAAAAAATAATTCTCATGAACATTACTGAGCGTTATTGTTTTATGCCTCCCATTCTCATAAAAGCGGTTACCAATATTTTTAGTTGAACCTTGGGCAAAATAAATAATATTTTTTTTTTTAACTATCATCAACACTGCTTTTTTTTTTTTCTCCCTTCCAACAATTTAAATCAATGTTGATATGGCCATTAGGTTCATTATTTTTCTACTTCCTTTAAACAGTCAAGCAAAATGGGAAATTAGGCCTTATACACAGGCAGCAGTTTTTTTTTTTTTTTTTGGCATCACTTGTGCATTCAAAGCAGAATGCACATAAACATGTACTGTAAAAACACGTCTAAATATTCGTAAGTGCTAGGCACGTTTAGGGCTTGAGTGTTCATTCATTTCAAAAGCCAGAATAAATTAATATGGCCTTTGAAATGAATGAACGCCAAAATGCCTGATGTGCCTGAACATGCCTAAATGCAATTGCAAAATACAGCTTTTGACGCATTGCCGCTACTTTTCCCCTGCCTGGAGAAAAGGCATTCAGAAGAGCTGGGCAAAAGCCCAGTGTGCATGAGGTCTATGTGCTGAAATGGTCACTTGTCTCCCTTTAGAAGTTCCTCTGACAAGGTCACACTGCGGGAGCACATTTATTAAAACAGGGACAGGTTCTCATCCTAAAACAGGAGTGCTTGAAGAAGGACCTTCATGGCAGGATCACCAAGTATTATTTTAATAAAAGTTGCTGATGTAAAAAGACCTAAAATTACTTTTTGAATTTCATTATCATGGTAAAGGTTATATGAGATTTTAGTGATTAGATATGCATACAATATACTAAAAGTAACTGGAGTTCTCAGACCTGTCACAGTAGATGGACAGGCTTCCTAATGCCTTTCCTTTACGAACTTGTTAATTATGGTGGGAGAAATCGTAGGAGCTGTTTGGTTTGATGGTTACTACTTAAGTTGCTCGGTCCCCTCTGACAGACCGAGTTATAGGTTGAAGGCAGTTCACAGCTGTGTAACTAAAGCGTAAGTATATTACCATTCTATAACAGTACACAGACAGTAGGCCATAGAATACTGGATGATCGATAAAGTAAGTATATTGTGGTAAGGCAAGTCAATCATAATGCATAGACCAGTAGACAGGCAACTGAACACCATTAGAGATGCTGTATTAGATAAGGCGAACACTGACCTATAAGATTGCAATCAACTGAACTGTAGTAATGCTAAACTGAATTTAAACTGATGCAAACGGGGTTAACAGCATTACCTAGTAACAGCATTAACTGACCCAAAAATGAAGGTCTTCCTGTGTACACTATGCATACAGCCCCAATAGTGGGTGGATGTATGTGTTTGTGACAAAGAGGTACCCCTGGAGGTGACTGCAAAGTACCTGGTGCTTAATTGTAAAAATTAGCCAGCTATCGTTTGGGCCCTTCTGTAAGGGGGTGCACATGAATCTGTCTCTTTAAGGCTGTCCACAATAGATGGCTGATGGGAATCAGTCTCTATAGGCATTAACTTTATGCAGCAAGGGATTAAGCTGGGTAGTTACGCTCACCACTTCTGGCAGGTCCAGTCTGATACACTTGGCGGTCAGTTGTCTCAGAAGACTCAGTCCTCAAGATCAGGCCTTCACAAGACTCAGTCCCAGAGTTGGACTCTCAATGGCTCTCAGGATCAGTTGCTCTGAAAGTGGGTACAGACAGGTAGGAATGGCAGGTCTGTGCCCCACAGTCTGCGTCACAAAAAACTCTTAGTAACTCAGTTGTCAGCCCTTTACGGACACAGAACACAGCTCCAGTCCCCACAAGGCTCTCTCTCATTGTAAGCACACACACACAGCAGCAGGTCTGCACACCCTAGTTTCCCAAATCTATTTTCTGCCCAGATCTCCACAGAAGTGCCCAGGAAAGGATCAATCTCTCCTCCTTTTGAGACCAGGGAATTCTTTGTATTGAGGTTCATAGCTCCATCAGTCTCCATTAACTTATATTATGCAGCCTTGCTTGAGGACCACATGCCCTCAGCGGCTGCATCATTACTTGCCACTGATTGGATCTGAGTCACTGCTGCCAGGAAGGAGGGGGAAACATTGCAGCAGGGAAGTGAGGGGAGAGAGGCTGGCTGAAGTACACGCAGCCCAACGCTCTTCTCAGCTGGCAACACAGTGGCCTGGGGGGGGGTGGGTGAGGAGGAGAGGGAGGGGCACACAGCTGGCAGGGCACCCAGCTACACATATTTAAATGATGCCCTCCACCCTGCTAGGACTAATTTCTTAGGTCCAATCTGACTAAACAGAATAACGCCTTTTTTTGGCTTCTAAACATTTTACAAACATGCATTTTACCTGAATATTTAGCTGTTTGCAGCCCCCTGTTAGTGTATCTGTGTTTTGCTCACACAAGTGCTTAAACTGTATTGAGACATGTATTAGGTAAACGTATTCATTATCTCACTAATTGGAAATCCTGGCTCTTTTAAGCCTGGAACTTAAAGAACCATGAGAAGGAGAAGCTGCATACACTGCTTCATGATAATCACGGTATAAAAGAAATAGAATCGGGTAGGCTGGACGCCTTTTATAAATAAATCCCTTTGTGGCTACATAATAATGTACTTTTATGCTTTTACTGCACTGGAATTAAATACCTTGGTTACACAACATAAGGAATAAAATAGAGTGTATATGTTTCTCTATTTATATCTTGGCATAAATTGTGTTTTGTGATCATTGCTTACACGTGGTGAGCTGTATGCAATTTCGTTTTGGAAATGATTAGAACTGCATTTGGATGGCATTTTAATCATGAATCACTTCTGTGTGCTATATATTGTATAGAGTACATACACTGATCACCCATAACATTAAGATCACTGACAGGTTAAGTGAATAGCATTGATTATCTAATTACTATCTAATTGACATTTGAAAGTGGGTGGGATATATTAGGCAGCAAGTAAACATGTCTTTCATGAAGTTGATGTGTTGAAAGCAGGACACAATGGGCATTGTAGCTTTTTGTATATAGGGCTGTGTAGCTACAGACTGGTCAGGGTGCAAGTTCAGACCCAAATGTGCCTACAATGTGTACGTGAGCATCAGAACTGGACCACGGAGTAATGGCAGAAGGTGGCCTGGTCTGATGAATCAAGTATTCTTTTACATCATGTGGATGGCTGGGTGCATGTGTGTTGCTTACCTGGGGACCAGGATGTAGTATGGGAATAAGCAAAGCCGACGGAGGCAGAGTGATGCTTTGGGCAATGTTCTCCTGGGAAACCTTGGTCCTGCCATTCACGTGGGCGTTACTTGACACGCAGTACCAGTGGCGGCTGGTGCTCAATATGTTGGGGGGTGGCAAACAAACTTGGCCCCCTCACTCGCACTACCGCTAATGTCACACAACTGGGTGGGCTCAGGGCTCTGCACCCTGAGCCCACCCTTTTTTTAAAGACAATTAGAGCCTCAGGCTCTAATCATGTGCTTCAAAAAAACATTGAAATCCATGCGTCTGGCGCCCTGCATGTAAATTAGGGGGCGGGCGCATGGATTAGGGGGCAGCACCTCTGCTCCCCTAATGGAGCAGCCGCCACTGCGCACCACCTATAAACATTGTTGCTGGCCAAGTATACCCCTTCATGGTAATGGTATTCCCTGATGGCAGTGGCTTCTTTCAGCAGGATAATGCACCCTGCCACACTGTAAAAATGGTTCAAGAATAATTTGAGGAACACAACAATGAGTCTGAGGTGTTTTGACCTTCTATTATCCAGATCTCAATCCATGTAGTGGACAAACAAATTAAATCCATGGAGGCCCCACCTTGCAAAGTACAGAACTTAAAGGGTTTGCTACTGATGGCTTGGTGCTAGATACCACAGCACATCTTCAGAGGTCTAGTGAGATCCATACCACATTGGTTCAGGGCTGTTTTGGTGGCAAAAAAGGGGGGCCTACTCAATATTAGGGGGTCATCCTAATGTTATAGTTGATGTGTGTGTGTGTGTGTATATATATATATATATATATATATATACATACACAAAAGTGAGTACGGTACACCCCGCACATTTTTGAAAATATTTTATTATATTTTTTTATGTGACAACACTGAAGAAATGACACTTTGCTACAATGTAAAGTACTGAGTGTACAGCTTGTATAACAGTGTAAATTTGCTGTCCCCTCAAAATAACTTAACATACAGCCATTAATGTCTAAACCACTGGCAACAAAAGTGAGTACACCCATAAGTGAAAATGTCCAAATTGGACACAATTAGCCATTTTCCTTTCCCAGTGTCATGTGACTCGTTAGTGTTACAAGGTCTCAGGTGTAAATGGGGAGCAGGTGTGTTAAATTTGGTGTTATCGCTCTCACTCTCTCATACTGGTCACTGGAAGTTCAACATGGCACCTGAATTTTTCATACCAAAAGCGGTAACCCCGAGCCACACTCGGGATTGCATCGCAGGATCCATGTAGAGTTTACTTACCTTGTCCCTTGGATCCTGCGATGTCTCCCCGCTGTGTCTGCGAGCCGCCGTGTCTCGCTCGATTCACAGTGCCAAGCTCCATTTCCTGCGACGTTGCGACACACGGGGACAGAGTTCGGCGCCAAATTCAAAAAGTAAAAAACAAAGTATAGATACAGTACAATGTAATCTTACTGATTACAGTACTGTATCAAATAATTACACACCCCCATTGTCCCTAGTGGTCTGTCCAGTGTCCTGCATGCACTTTTATATTATAAAAACTGTTCTTTCTGCCTGGAAACTGGAGATTGTCCATAGCAACCAAAAAGTGTCCCTTTTATGTCAAAAGTGGTTTAGCTAGAAAAAAGCGATAATAAATTAGAATCAATTGCAGAATTGAGCGATAGTGATTTGTGGGGAAATTCGTCATCAAACACTAAATCTAATGACAGCGACAATTCTGACACTGAGCAAATTTCAGTGTTTTTGATTTAATTACATTAT